>CM065725.1:70608419-70648419 GCA_033310375.1 Conus canariensis
CCTATAAAATAAACACTTATTACTAGATTCTAAAGCATCATTCCATGCACGTATATAAACATCTTCTAATGAATTACGAACATTTCTACAGATACTGTGAACAGACGAAAACTTTTATGTCTCCCACACAAAGTCGAATCCTGTTTCGATAAGGATATTCCGTATACACATCAACCACCTAGATGTAAAACCCTGATTTCTGTATAAATCATATAATACTTGATACAATCTAGATGAACATTTGTTTGTTTGTGGTGAAAGTAAGGATGACCAGAATTTTATCATTCGTTCATATACTTGAACTGAAACAGGATACATTCCTAGTTCTCCATATATTAGTTTTGTTTTAGTAGAACGATTTAAATGAAAAAGATGCTTAAAAATTTTAAGCTGAAAACTTTCCATTAGCTTTAAATCACTATATCCCCAAATTTCACAGCCATATAAAAGTACAGGCAGAACCATTGATTGGTATAAGTCCAGTACAATGTTTATAGGCAAATTTTGAAATCTTGCCATATTTAGTAAAGAAAACATTGCACATTGCGCTTGGTCATACAAATACTTCTTACATTTATAAAAATTTCCTGTTCTGCTAAAGATTATACCTAAATATTTGAAAGTGTGTACTATTTCTATGGACTGGTTTTTGAACCTTTTTTTCTAGGATTATTGCGTCCATTAAAGACTACACCCTTTGTTTTTGCTACATTAACATTAAGCTTCCATGCGCTACAATACTCGCTTAATACATGAAGAGCATGCTGTAAACCACAACAAGAATCTGCAATAACAACAATATCATCAGCGTATAAAAGTAAAAGTAAAGAAATGTAACTTAATAAATCTGAGTGAGGGAGATTTAAATCAATATTCAAGAAAGCACAGTTACGATCTGTGAGATATAGTTCAAGATCATTCAAATACAAAAAATAGCAAAGGTGACAGATTTTCACCTTGACGAACACCTCTAAAACTACCAAAATATTCAGATTGGCTCCCATTTATAAATATACAAGATTTTATTTGCTGATACATATTCTTGATTACTTGCAAAATCTTTCCATTTACACCTTCTTTGATAAGCTTTTGCCATAATCCCTGCCTCCAAACTGAATAGAACGCTTTTGTGAAATCACAACACACACACACACACACACACACACACACACACACACACACACACACACACACACATGGGGGTGAGCTGTCGGCATTCAAGAGAGGAAGACACGTTTTTTGAGCTCCGCAATTAATTAACGTTTTGCGTTGATTACTCTCCTGTTGATCAGCGAAGACTGACAATCTGTGGCAGTGACATCACGCCATCGGCAGCTCAAGATTTCAGGGTTCGATGTGGCCGATTTATCTCGGTTTATCAACTTTATGGCAAAGAGAGCCAGATTCAAGTTGGCCATGACAGTCCGTGTGTTAAATGTACACACCCGTGTCACCGGTGTCATGGTAGGTTTGGTCCTCACCTGCTTCTTCAGCGACATCTTACTTCGATGCAGCGATGTCGAGTCAAATCCCGGATGCAAGTCCTGCAGCTCGACGAAGCAGTCCCGCCTGACCTCTGATGGTGCTGTACGCCCAGCAAGTACGGACCATTCTGTGGCTTTTGATCCTGACCACGCTACAAGAACTGCGGGTAAGACTACGGCCGACCATCTCGTGTTAAAGGACATTTTGACAATGTTGTCGACCTTAAGCACCAAATTTGACAACATGTCTGACGACGTGAAAGATGTCAAGGACTCAGTTGATGGACTGAAAAGGGACATGAATGATATGAAAGAGACGATCAATGATCTCCATGTGCAAAACGGCAAACTTGAAGCAGAAAACAGTGCTATGAAAGACAGAATTGTGCATTTAGAAGAGAAAGTAGACGATCTTGAGGGACGATCGAAAAGGAACAATTTGATTTTTTTTACGGACTACCCAGAAGAGAAGGAGAAACCAGACAAGACTGTGAGAACATTGTTCACGACATGTTAACTGATAAGTTAGACCTATCAAAATCAGTAGAATTTGACAGGATACATCATCTCGGTAACAAGCCTGACTCACCTATCATTGGCAGATGTACTTTCTACAGAGATAAGGAAGAAACACTAAGAGCAAAAAAGGAGTTAAAAACATAATGGCTACCAGACTAAACACGTCACTCAGTTAAAGAACAGCTCAGTATTCATAGGTGAAGACTGTACGCAGAGAGTCCCGGACACCCGGGAGAGTCTAGGGCCACACTTAAAGGCTGCCAGAGTTAGTAATAAAGGGGCCACTATGATCTATAACCATCTCCACATCGAGGGCAAGAATTTTGTACAGGATGGGAATGGTCAGTTAAAGCAAGTCAGATGAGGGGTAGGCCGGCCTCTGGCAACACAGTTAATATCAAACAATACTGAAAACATAAATTCCCTGATCGAAAATCCAAGTGTAGTCAATTCTGATTTGACACCGGGTACAGAAATGAAATACTGAAACGCACGTGCTCCTGACCGTATCTCATGTTCACCGCGTGAGGGACTTAGGCAGTGTCGATGTATGTCAGGGAGATGTGAAATTCATGCTAGATCTTCACGGAATGGAAGGATGTGTGCTTTCACCCATGACGAAGCACGTGGAAGTGATAGGCATTGTCATTGTAGGGAGAAGATAATGCATAAAAGCACATTGATGCAGGAAAGTATGAATGAAAGTATAAATGACTGTGTTTGAAACTGAACAAAATTTGAATGAAAGATTGGAAAAGTACGCTCGTTTTGTTTTCTTCATTGGAATGTGGACGGCCTTTCATCCAAACTCAATGATAAACAGTTCTTATCTTATAGTTATGCCTTCTACTTTGTGTGTCTTGTTGAAACTTTTATGGAGAAAGTAGATTTCCATCTGTTCCCCCATCATTCTGTTTTTTGTAAATCTGCAATTAAGTTGACAAAGCAGGGGAGGAGATCAGGGGGAGTGGTGTATTTGATTAAAACAGAGTTAATGTCTTTGGTGTCTGAACTGAAATGTGAACAAGATAATATTTTGTGTTTCTTAATCAACAAGAAACTATTTGGTTTTGAAAATGACATTGTTTATGTATGTGCTTATGTACCTCCCATAAATTCTCAATATTATGCAACAGTTGACATTGAAGATGGAATCAGTTCTCTTGAAGAGGTCTTAATGGACAACATATTATTACATGATACAGTTGATATCATTTTCTGTGGAGACCTGAATGGAAGAACAGCAGACATTTTCCCTTTCAGTAGTGATGTGTTTAGTAGGTTCAGTATCAGTGATGAGAATAATGAAACAGATTTCATAAGACAATCAAAAGAGTTAGTGCTGAGTGTGTATGGAAGAATGGTTTTGAATTTATGTATCACTTTTAGGTTGTTTATTATGAATGGAGTATGTAATGGTGATTATACTGGTCACTACACATACATGTCGGAAACAGGAAGTAGTGTGAATGATTATGTTATAGCTTCTGAAGATCTTTTTGATACTATAAGGAATTCTTGCCGTCTTCAAGTCTCAGATATGATCGATTCTGACCACCAACCACTGGAATTTTATTTTGATGCAAATAATGATATAATAACTTGTGATAATGAATGCAGTAATATACCATCTTTTCTTAACAAAATAGTTTGGAATGATGATTTAGCAGAGCAATTCCATGATCGTGTGCGTTCCGGAAAAACAAAAGACAATCTTAATCAAGCCAGCAGTTTGATGGATACTGACATAAATCAGGCACTAAATTTATTTAATGAATGTATAAAAGAACAAGTAACTTTGTATGGAAAAGGAAATTTATACAAATCAGAAAAGATCAGGAAAATGGTACAGTGAAGAATGTAAACCTTCTAAGCGCAATGTCAGAAACCTTTTGAGAACTTGTAGAAAATCTTCTAAAACAGAAACGGAATTGTCACTAACTGAGAATTTAATCGAGAAAGAGAGCAATGCAGCATTTTGCAAAGCTACAAGAGAATACAAGAAATTGTTGCAAAGAAAGAAAAAGGAATACAACAAAACTGTACTTGAGCAGCTGATCATGTGCATTAATGACCAGAAAGAATTTTGGCATAATATGAGCAGAGTTTCCAGTAAGAACAAGTTTCAATCCAACAAAATCTCTATTCAAGAATGGTTTCAACATTTTAGAGTTTTAGAAAAACACGACATTATAGTAATAGACATATTTTTATAGATACTACTGATGTTTCAGATAATTTATCTGATAGTACTAACGGAAACTAATTTATCTGATAGTACTAACGGAAACTGATGACAGTCCAGGGGTTGGAACTGATAGACATGAAAATGATGAGGACAATGTAGACTTTATGAACTGGCCCATAACAAGGGAAGAAGTATTACTCTCAATCAAAAAAAAACTGAAAAACAAGAAAGCAGCACGACCAGATGGCATTATTGGAGAGATACTTAAAAATGCAGGAAATGACGTCATTGATTTCTTAGTTATATATTTCAATGCATTATTTGACACAGGTCAATATCCTAATTTATGGAAAGAATCCATAATTATTCCATTGTGTAAGAAAGGCAATATAAATGATCCAAATAATTATAGAGGAATTTCTCTATCAGATATAAGTAGCAAAATGTATAGCTCTGTAATTAATTCAAGATTGACTGAATGGGTCGATCAAAACAATATTACAGGTGAATGCCAAGCATGGTTTAAACAAAATTATTCTACTATCGATCACATGTTTACATTGTTGGCAATAGTGCAAAAACAGTTTTCGTCTAATAGAAAATTGTACGTTGCATTTATTGATTTTGAGAAAGCTTTTTGATACTATTTCAAGAAATCTATTGTGGCCTGTTTTGATTAAAAATGGAATTAAGAGTAAAATCTGCAGATGTATAAGAAGTATGTACGAAATTGTTAAAGCTCGAGTTCGCTGTGGAACACAGTATACAGGCTACATATATTGCACTAATGGTGTGAAACAAGGTGATGTTTGTAGTCCTCTTTTGTTTTCCTTGTTTATAAACGAACTTGCTCTCGATATTATTAATAATGGTAGACATGGTGTTAGCCTTAATATTGATTTCATTGAACTGCTTATTCTCTTGTTTGCTGATGACATGATTTTATTGTCAGAAACTGTGGTTGGCTTACAAACCCAACTGAATACTCTTCATAGAGCTGCATGCCAGTTACAGCTTAAAGTTAATTTGGAAAAATCTAGCATAGTAATCTTCAGGAAAGGTGGGTATTTAGCAGGTACTGAGAAATCGTTTTATAATAACACAAAGATGAACGTAGTAAATTCTTATTGATATCTAGGCATCCTGTTTTCCACACGGCTGAGTTTTAAGCATGCATGCCAAGATTTAGCAAGTAAAGGGAGACGAGCTGCCATCAGCATTATTTGCAAGTTGTATCAGCTAAATAACAACTCTTTGAAATTGTATTTGAACCTTTTTGATTCTCGGATTCAACACATACTCCTATATGGTGCTGAGATTTGGGGTTTAGAAGATGCTTCATTTGTCTTTGAAATGCTCATTTATTTGTATTAAAGAAGTATCTAGGGGGTTGTATTAAGACACCAAACGATCTTGTGTGTGGTGAATTGAATCGATTCCCATTAACGATTAATGCTAGTGTTTCTTGCATTAAAATGACTCGAATGGAGGAACATATATTACCATCCAAAGCGTATAAAATGTTATTAAATTTGGCCAATAGGGGAAAAAAATTGGGCCTTAAAAGTTCGTGATATTTTGAATAGTTATGGCTTCTCTTATGTAATGGAATACCAAGGTGTAGGGTGCATAAATTCCTTTATAAAGATGTTTAAGCAAAGACTAATCGACTGCAGGTGGAAGAACTGGAATTATCATAGGAATGATAGCGACAGATGTATAGAATACAGGAAATTCAAGACATCGCATGATCTGGAGCCATACATACTATTGGGTTTGGATAGAATTATTCGATATACTCTGACAAGATTTAGATTTGGAATGTCTGATTTATCAGTACATAGTTCAAGATACGAAAGGAATGGTGAATGTAGGACAGAATGCCCGTTGTGCACATCCTCCACTGATGATGAAATGCACTTTTTTTTGTTGTCCTGCTTTTGATAATTTAAGACACAGTTTAATCCATCCAAAATATGATAACAATCCCAGTAATTTCAGATTAACGTTACTTTTAGCATCACAAAACGCACAGATCATCAGTGATTTTGCTATATGTCTATATAAAGCCTTTGAGAAAAGAGAAATAGCAATGTCCTGAGTTACCAATTTTACTAGTCAACTGGCATCAATTTAGTGTATGATACCATGTACGAACTGATGTAATGTTTTCATTTTCCTCTTTGTTTCCTTGAATTAGCTTCCGAGCAGATGATGGATTGATAGTATATTTCGAATTTGTCTTACTATGTCTACTCTCAATGTTCAAGCATACATACACACATATACACACATATAAGTGTGCATGTATGGGCACATCCAGGTGGTGTGTGTGTGTGTGTGTGTGTGTGTGTGTGTGTGTGTGTGTGTGTGTGTGTGTGTGTGTGTGTGTGTTGTTGTTGTTGTTGTTGTTGTTTTGTTTTGTTTTACGTCCTTCCACATTACGTGATATTAGACGAAAAAAAAAATCGGGACCGGGAAAAAAAGGTTAACGCAATGAGTCAAAAGGATGAACTTATCTATAGCTATAACACAAAAGTAGAAAATCCACTTAATCAAAGAATAAAAAACAAACAAACAAACAAAACAAAACAAAAAACCCCGAAACATGTAACTCTTCTGTCTCATCTCACCACTGACTGTTATCTAGTATCTATTTGCCAACTGGACGTTTAGCTAAGTGCAAAAAGAAAAGATACGTTTCACTTGCTGACAGGAAAACATTTTGAATAGGCTGTACAGACGTATTTGGAATGCATTTTTTCATTAAGTTACACAAAAGAATGTGATCAGTTGATATGCTATGACCGGTCACATATACAATGTATATTTTTGACATACTTTGTTTTAAAACAATCCAATTTCCATCTACGGATCAAGGAACTTGTCTGTCGTCTACGATAAATGTTTAGATCGTACTTACTTAACTTTTCATATGTGTGTGTGTGTGTGTGTGTGTGTGTGTGTGTGTGTGTGTGTGTGTGTGTGTGTGTGTGTGTGTGCGTGCGTGCATGCCTGCGTGCCTGCGTGTGCGCGCGCACGCGTGTGACTATGTGTGTGTGAGAGTGTGTAGTAGTACTATTTTCATTTTACGTCTTTTCACAAATTATTTGATATTAGACATGTGTGTGTGTGTGTGTGTGTGTGTGTGTGTGTGTGTGTGTGTGTGTGTGTGTGTGTGTGTGTGCGTGTGTGTATGTGCGCACCCCCTGTACCCCCATTCTCTCTCACTCCCATTGTTTACCTGAGGTGTTTGAACTGCTTGTCGCATGAACGACGAACTCAATATTTCTCATGGTCTGATCTTCATAGTCCAAGTGGTATCCATCTCGAAGCCTCAGCTGTCCTGATGAAGTCACCACGAACTTTTCCGCGTGAGCGGTCGCGGACTTCATTTCAAAGCCACGACCAGTCATGACACCGCCGGAGAACTTAGTCAGGAAATTAATCATGGTTCCATTTTTGTCCTCCATTACATCTTCTGTGACGGATACCGCGGTAACGGCTCTTTTGGTCTGGAACAGGAGGCAGATCATTGTGGTGACCGTGTTGCATGATGTCCCAGTTCTGACCCACGTCGCCGACATCGTGTAACGCGCGCTCCACATCTATTTCGTTTTTCAGCTGAAGAACGTCCAACTCTTGCTGCTTCAGTTCCGCCTCTGAGAGCTGCGACCACACGATCGAAGCACACAACAACAAAACAAGCACAAACACAGCTGACCTACGCGTCTCGGCCGTACCGCCTACAGTTCTCGCAGCCATTTTGGCTGGGTCAAATTTGAGATCTCGTCACTCAGGTAAAAAGGTGCGTGTCAGTGGGGGCTAACGTCCGACCTAACCAAACAATCCTCGACAAACAGACTGGAGATAGGAGCTAACACAGGAAGCTGATTGATCTTGACTGGATGAATAACGCAGAACACACGGCAAGTGGCGCAGTGCGTCTCACTCCTCTCGCTCACAGCGCGACAGGTGGCAGGTTAACTGTTGTCTGCTCTGACGCTACTATTTCACATGGAGTCAGAGGAAGCCTAGAGGAGTCAGAGGAACAGCCTGGAGGAGTAAGAGGATCAACAACCTGAAGGAGTAAGAGGAACAACAGCCTGGAGGAGTAAGAGGAACAACAGCCTGAAGGAGTGAGAGGAACAACAGCCTGAAGGAGTAAGAGGAACAACAGCCTGAAGGAGTCAGAGGAACATCAGCCTGAAGGAGTAAGAAAACAACAGCCTGAAAGATTAAGAGAACAGCAGCCTGAAGGAATAAGAGGAACAGCCTGAAGGAGTAAGAGGAACAACAGCCTGACGGAATAAGAGGAACAGCCTGAAGGAGTAAGAGGAACAACAGACTGAAGGAGTAAGAGGAACAACAGCCTGAAGGAGTAAGAGGAAAAACAGCCTGAAGGAGTAAGAGGAACAACAGCCTCAAGGAATAAGAGGAACAACAGCTTGAAGCAGTAAGAGGAACAACAGCCTGAAGGAGTAAGAAGAACAACAGCTTGAAAGAGTAACAGAATCAACCGGAAGAAGTAACAGGAACAACAGCGTGGAGGAGTAAGAGGAACAACAGCCAGAAGGAGTAAGAGAAACAGCCTGGAGGAGTAGGAGGAACACCAGATTGAAGGAGTAAGAGGAACAACAGTCTAAAGGAGTGAGAGGAACAACAGCCTGGAGGAGTAAGAGGAACAACAGCCTGAAGAAGTAAGAGGAACAACAGCCTGGAGGAGTAAGAGGGACAACAGCCTGAAGGAGTGAGAGGAACAACAGCCTAAAGGAGTAAGAGGAACAACAGCCTTGAGGAGTAAGAGAAAACAACAGCCTGAAGGAGTAAGAGGAACAACAGCCTTAAGGAGTAAGGGAACAACAGCCTGGAGGAGTAAGAGATAACAACAGCCTGAAGGAGTAAGAGGAACAACAGCCTGGAGGAGTAAGAGAAAGAACAGCCTGAAGGAGTAAGAGGAACAACAGCCTTAAGGAGTAAGGGGAACAACAGCCTGGAGGAGTAAGAGAAAGAACAGCCTGAAGGAGTAAGAGGAACAGCCTGAAGGAGTAAGAGGAACAACAGCCTGAAGGAGTAAAAGAAGCAACACCCTGAAGGAGTAAGAGTAACAGCGTGGAGGAGTAAGTGGAACAACAGCCAGAAGGAGTAAAAGGAACAACAGCCTGGAGGAGTAAGAGAAAGAAAAGCCTGAATGAGTAAGAGGAACAACAGCCTTAAGGAGAAAGTGGAAGGAACAACAGCCTGCAGGAGTGAGGGGAACAGCCTTAAGCAGTATGAGGAACAGCCAGAAGTAATGAGAGGAGAAGCCTGGAGGAGTAAGAGGAACAGCCTGGAGGAGTAAGAGGAACAACAGCCTGGAGAAGTAAGAAGAACAGCCTGTAGGAGTAAAAGAAACAGCCTGGAAGAGTGAGAGGAACTGCTTGAAAGAATAAGAGTAACAATAGCTTGGAGGAGTAAGAGGAACAGCCTGGAGAAGTAAGAACAGCCGGCAGGAGTAAGAGGAACAGCCCGGCAGAGTAAGAGGAACAGTCTCTAGGAGTACGGGAAACAGCCTGAAGGAATAAGAGGAGCAGCCTGGAGGAGTAGGAGGAATAGCCTGGAAGAGTAAGATGAACAGCCTGAAGGAGTAAGAGAAACAACAGCCTGGATAAGTAAGGGGAACACACTGGGGGAGAAAGGGGAACAGCCTGGAGGAGTAAGCAGAACAGCCTGGAGGAGTAGGACGAAAAGCGAGGACTTGAGCAAGAGGAACACCCTGGAGGAATAAGAGGAGCAGCCTGGAGCAGTAAGAGGAACAGACTGGAGGAGTAAGAGGAACAGCCTGGAGGAGTAAGAGGAACAGCCTGGAAGAGGATGACGAACAGCCTGGAGGAGTAAGAGGAGGAGCCTGGAGGGGTAAGAGGAATAGCTTGGAGGAGTAAGAGGAACAGACTGGAGGAGTAAGAGGAATAGCTTGGAGGAGTAAGAGGAACAGCCTGGAGCAGTAAGAGAAACAGCTTGGAGGAGTAAGAGGAACAGCCTCAAGGAGTAAGAGGGGCAGCCTCGAGGAGGAGGAGGATAAGCCTGGAGGAGTAGGGGGAACAGCCTGGAGGAGTTAGAACAACAGCCTGCAGGAATATGAGGAACAGCCAGGAGGAGTTGGAGGAACATCCTGGAGGAGTAAGAGGAACGGCCTGGAAGAATAGGAGGAACAGCCAGGAGGAGTAATAGGGACAACCTGGAGGAATAGGAGGAAGAACCTGGAGGAGTAAGAGGAACAGCCTGGAGGTATAGTAGGAAGAACCTGGAGGAGAAAGAGGAACAGCCTGGAGGAGTAGGAGGAACAGTCAGGTGGAGTAAGAGGAACAGCCTGGAGGAGTATGAGGAAAAGCCTGGAGGAGTAGGAGGAACAGCCTGGAGGAGTAAGAGGTACGGCTTGGAGGAGTAGGAGAAACAGCCAGGGGGAGTAAGAGGCACAGCCTGGAGAAATAAGAGGAACATTCTGGAGAAGTAAGAGGAACAGCCAGGAGGAGTAAGAGGAACATTCTGGAGAAGTAAGAGGAACAGCCAGGAGGAGTAAGAGGAACAGCCTGGAGGAGTAGGAGAAACAGCCAGGAGGAGTAAGAGGAACAGCCTGGAGGAGTAGGAGAAACAGCCAGGAGGAGTAAGAGGAACAGCCAGGAGGAGTAAGAGGAACAGCCTGGAGAAATAAGAGGAACATCCTGGAGAAGTAAGAGGAACAGCCTGGAGGAGTAGGAGGAACGGCCTGGAGGTATAGGAGGAAGAACCTGGAGGAGTATGAGGAGCAGCCTGGAGGTATAGGAGGAAGAACCTGGAGGAGTAAGAGGAACAGCCTGGAGGTATAGGAGGAACAGTCAGGTGGAGTAAGAGGAACAGCCTGGAGGTATAGGAGGAACAGTCAGGTGGAGTAAGAGGAACAGCCTGGAGGTATAGGAGGAAGAACCTGGAGGAGTAAGAGGAACAGCCTGGAGGTATAGGAGGAAGAGCCTGGAGGAGTAAGAGAAACAGACTGGAGGAGTAGGAGGAACAGTCAGGTGGAGTAAGAGGAACAGCCTGGAGGTATAGGAGGAAGAACCTGGAGGAGTAAGAGGAACAGCCTGGAGGTATAGGAGGAAGAACCTGGAGGAGTAAGAGGAACAGCCTGGAGGTATAGGAGGAAGAACCTGGAGGAGTAAGAGGAACAACCTGGAGGAGTAGGAGGAACAGTCAGGTGAGTAAGAGGAACAGCCTGGAGGAGTAAGAAGAACAGCCATTAGGAGTAGGATTAACAGCCTGTAGGAGTTAAAGGAACAGCCTGGAGGAGTGGGAGGAACAACCTGGAGGAGTAGGAGGAACAACCTGGAGGAGTAATAGGTACGGCCTGGAGGAGTAGGAGAAACAGCCAGGAGGAGTAAGAGGAACAGCCTGGAGAAATAAGAGGAACAGCCTGGAGGAGTAAGAGGAACAGCCTGGAGGAGTAGGAGGAACAACCTGGAGGAGTAAGAAGAACAGCCATTAGGAGTAGGATTAACAGCCTGTAGGAGTTAAAGGAACAGCCTGGAGGAGTGGGAGGAACAGCCTGGAGGAGTAGGAGGAACAGCCTGGAGGAATAAGCCTGTAGGAGTAAAAGCATCATCCTGGAGGAGTAGGAGGAACAGTCTGGAAGGGTAAGAGGAACAGCCTGGAGGAATAAGCCTGGAGGAGTAAAAGCATCATGCTGGAGGAGTAGAAGGAACAGCCTGGAAGAGTAGGAGAAGAACATTGAGTAGTAGGAGGAACACCCTGGAGGAGTAAGTGAAACAGTGTGGAGGACTAAGGGGTCCAGCCTGGAGGAACAGCCAGGAGGAGTAAGAGAAACAGCCTAGACGAGTAACAGAAACAACCTGGAGGAGAAGGAGGAACAACCTGGAGGAGTAAGAACAGCCTGGAGGAGTAAGAGGAACAGCCTGGAAGAGTAAGATGAACAGCCTGGAGGAGTAGGAGGAACAGCCTGGAGGATTGGGAGAACAGCCTGGAGGAGTAGGAGGAACAGCCAGGAGGAGTTGGGAGAACAGCCTGGAGGAGTAGGAGGAACAGCCTGGAGGGGTAAGAGGAACAGCCTGGAGGAATAAGAGGAATAACCTGGAGGAGTAGGAGGAACAGCCTGGAGGAGTAAGAGGAACAGCATGGAGGAGTAGGAGGAACAGCCTGGAGGAGTTGGGGGAACAGCATGGAGGACTAAGAGGAACAACATGGAGGAGTAGGAGGAACAGCCTGGAGGAGTAATTGAAACATCGTGGAGGACTAAGGGGTCCAGCCTGGAGGAACAGCTTGGAGGAGTAAGAGGAACAGCCTGGAGGACTAAGAGGAACATCCTGGAGGAGTAGGAGGAACAGCCTGGAGGAGTAGGAGGAACAGCCCGGAGGAGTAAGTGAAACATCGTGGAGGACTAAGGGGTCCAACCTGGAGGAACAGCCGGGAGGAGTAAGAGGATCAGCGTGGAGGACTAAGAGGAACATCCTGGAGGAATAGGAGGAACAGCCTGGAGGAGTAAGTGAAACATCGTAGAGGACTAAGGGGTCCAGCCTGGAGGAACAGCCAGGAGGAGTAAGAGGAACAGCCTGGAGGAGTAAGAGGAACAGCCAGGAGGAGTAAGAGGAACAGCCTGGAGGAGTAAGAGGAACAGCCTGGAGGAGTAGGAGGAACAGACTGGAGGAGTAGGAGGAACAGCCTGGAGGAGTTGGGGGAACAGCCAGGAGGGGTAGGAGGAACAGCCTGAAGGAGTAAGAGGAACAACATCCTGGGGGAGTAAGAGGAGCAGCCTTTAGGAGTAAGAGGAACAGCTCGGAGGACTTAGAAGAACAACCTGGGGGAATAGGAGGAACACCCTGGAGGAGTTGGAGGAACAGCCAGGAGTAGTAGAGGGACAGCCAGGAGCAGCAGGAATAACAGCCTCGAGAAGTAAGAGAAACAGCCTGGAGGAGAAAGAGTAACAACCTGGAGAAGTAGCAGGAACAGCCAGGAGGAGTACGAGAAACAGTCTGAAGGAGTAAGAGGAACAGCCTGGAGGAGAAGGAGGAACAGCCAGAAGGAATAGGTGGAACAGCCTGGAGGAGTAGGAGGAGCAGCCTGGAGGAGTAGGAGGAGCAGCCTGGAGGAGTACGAGGAACAGCCAGAAGGAATAGGAGGAGCAGCCTGGAGGAGTACGAGGAACAGCCTGCAGGAAGAAGATAAGCAGCCTGGAGGAGTAAGAGGAACTGCCAGGGGGAATAGGAAGAGCAGCCTGGAGGAGTACGAGGAACAGCCTGGAGGAGTAAGAGGAACAGCCTGGAGGAATAGGAGTAACACCCTGGAGGAGTATGAGTAACAGCCTGGAGGAGTAAAAGAAACCGCCTGGAGGTGTAAGAGGAAAAGCCTGGAGGTATCGGAGGAACAGCCTGGAGGAGTAGGAGCAACAGCCAGGAGGAGTAATAGGAACAGCCTGCAGGAGTAGGAGGAACAGCCAGGAGGAGTAATAGGAACAGCCTGGAGGAGTAGGAGGAACAGCCAGGAGGAGTAAGAGGAACAACCTGGAGGAATAGGAGGAGCATCCTGGAGGAGTAAGAGGAAGAGCCTGAAGGAGTAGGAGGTACAGCCAGGAGGAGTAATGGGAACAGCCTGGAGGAGAAAGAGGAACAGCCAGGAAGAGTAAGAGGAACAGCTTCGAGGAGTAAGTTGAACAGCCTGGAGGAGTAGGAGAAACAGCCAGGAGGAGTAAGAGGAACAACCTAGAGGAATAGGAGGAGCATCCTGGACGAGTAAGATGAACAGCCTGGAGGAGTAGGAGGAACAGCCAGGAGGAGTTAGAGGGACAGCCTAGAGGAATAGGAGGAAGAGCCTGGAGGAGTACGAGGAACAGCCAGGAGGAATAGGAGGAGTATCCTGGAGGAGTAAGATGAACAACCTGGAGGAGTGGGAGGAACAGCCTGGAGGAGTAAGAGGAACAACCTGGAGGTGTAAGAGGAACAGCTTGGAGGAGTAAGAGGAACAGTCTGGAGGAGTAAGAGGAACAGCCTGGAGGAGAAAGAGGAACAGCCTGGAGGTGTAAGAGGAATAGCCTGGAGGAGTAAGAGGAACAGCCTGTAGGAGTAAGAGGAACAGCCAGAAGGAGTAAGAGGAACAGCCTGGAGGAGTAAGAGGAACAGCCAGGAGGAGTAAGAGGAACAGTTTGGAGAAGTAGGAGGAACAGCCTGGAGGAGAAGGAAGAACAGCCTGGAGGAGTAGGAGGAACAGCCTGGAGGAGTAGGAGGAACGGGCTGGAGGAGTAAGAGGCGTATTTTGCAGGGCGGCGTGTCAGAAAGGCAGTGGAACAGATGGGATCACATCTATGACCGTGATCAATCAACTGGTCAGGTAGTATAGTCCCAACAGGAAAAAGTATCACTAATAAAGAACATATCAGGGTCTAATGCATGGCATATCTTTTCGTTGTTATAATGACTGATTGTGTTCAAAGAAAAGGGTTTGAACAGTTGTGAAGGTGAGGTTTGATGCTTCCAAACATCATACACCGAACACTACATAGTACAGGACAGCGCTTTCTCAATATGTTACTAGAACAGCTAAAATTGTCTAAATTGTTCATCCTATGGATTTCCATGCATCTTGCCGAGACTTTTCTAACAAGATGGAATTTCGATCACTATGATTAATGTTTGTGTTTTGATGCATTATGCTGACTTCCGAAATTGCTTTAGTCCTATTTTTATTTTGTATGTTGTCTCATATGTTAAGTGCCAGAATTGAACGCAAAATCAAAACTGCCGCAATTAATTCTAAGTTTGAGTCTTTTATGACATTTTCGGACTGGACTACCGAGACAAACAGCAAACACAGCAGATCAACGTGGCTTTGGCTGTTACTTCATACGGATCTCTATACAATTTGTGTCTGTGTACATAATTTCAGGCATCTTGGGCAGTGCTGTGGCTTCTATGTCCTCTCTCTGTGTCTCTCTCTCTTTCTGTGTGTGTGTGTGTGTGTGTGTGTGTGTGTGTGTGTGTGTGCGCGCGCGCGCGCGCGCGCGTGCATGCGTATCTGTGTGTGTGAGAGAGAGCGTGAGCGCGCGCACGATGCACGTGTGTGTGTGTGTGTGTGTGTGTGTGTGTGTGTGTGTGTGTGTGTGTGTGTGTGTGTGTGTGTGTGCGGATTCTTTTAGCAAGGAACTGGCTCTTATTACAGGGCTATTCCAGCGTAGTTTTCTTTTTCTTAACTGACGTCAGCAGATCTTTGTATTATGGTCCCATAATCTGCATGAAGGCTTGATGGACTTGTTCATGGGTGGTATGATCAGTGTATCTGATGTTTACTATCTTGTGTTAACAACTCATTTCAGTGGATGTTTTCTTTTTTTTTTTTTTTTGAGTGGGGTGGTTGTTGTTCTTCCCCCCCCCCCCCCCCCCCCCCTCCCCGATCTGATCATGATTTGATCCTTGTCTCGAATGCATAGGCCTACAAAAAAAAAGAAGAGAAAGAAAAGAAGAGAAGAGAAAAGAAAAAAAGAAGGGGGGGGGGGGGGGGGCACGCTTAAGTGTCACAACCTTTTCCAAATCAAAAAGTTGGGATCTCCCAGAGTTACGTCCCTTAACATGAAAGCTCTGTTTTTGTGAACAGGCATTTATTGACTAAATGCAGCTCACGAACAGCTTCTAGGAGTGTTTGATTAAAAGTTTGCTTTTGGACATAGCACAATCTTATCGCGGCATACGTATGCTAGCATGCTGACCTTAGAAGAATTTCAACTTTGCTCAGTTTCATTCTTGAATTGCCTAAATTCTACACATGCACAATGCGGATTCTACGTTTATCAGTCGCAAAGGTACGATTTAACAAATGGGCAGGCAAACTTAGAAATTAAAATGATAATGCTTGTACAATTCTAGAATTGCCCCAAATACTAAAAATGCTCAGAACATTATCATATGTAAATGTTCACAAGTTTGTAATTTTTTTCCGCCGCACGTTTGTGAGAATGTATGTCTATCTGTACCTTTCCTTTGTCTTTCACTTAAAAAAAAAATCTCAGTGCCTGTAATTCCTTTGATGGATTTTGTGCGTACGATGAGGTGTGTGGTGCGACAGGCTGTACACCAAAATTGGATGCGCCAAGGCCTTGCGTAAGGAGTCGAGTATACCAGACTGGCGCAATCGCTTTTTTTTTTTTTGAGAATTTTTATTGTGTCTTAAAGTTGATTCCTCTCGTTTTCTTTCATATGGCCATCAAGGTACAAGCAAGGTGGTTCCATGCAGACAGGTTAAAATCAAAGGAATGGGACTATTTAGGAGCTACCACCTGGCGCAAAGATAGGGTCACGGGTGAGTGCAAAGGCCTGAAATGCGACGTCAACTAAGGGGGGGGGGGGGGGGGGTGGTCACGTATTTGAAGATTGTATGTGATGTCATCGGTGGAAATCCCCCAAAGCAAGGAAAATGATTGATGGGGAATTGTTCTTTCGATCAGTTATCGGTTTAACATTAAATGCTGGCTCAAACTTATGACAAGCCTCAAAATGCTTACATGAATTATATGGTGTTTTAATGCAAAATCTTGATTGTGGACTGTGGCCAACAAGAGAAACTGCCGAGCACTACTTATTGACTCGCCCAATTAACACCACTATCAGTTGAACTACAATTCTCACCCTTCCCATCTTTAAAAATAGACACTTTCCTTCATAAAATGAAACCCTGACAAAAATGTACTTATATTCAAAAGTTTTCTATTTTATCAAACAATGAAGACGGTTTTGAATCTGCTGACTTACTGATATCACATTCAATGCTAATTTCAATTATGACTATTACTAGCGAAAGAAACACAAGCTGAAACGGTACAGAATCTTTCAACACACATCGAATTTTATTAAAGCTGCTCTCTCTCTCTCTCTCTCTCTCTCTCTCTCTCTCTCTCTCTCTCTCTCTCTCTCTCTCTCTCTCCTCTCTCTCTCTCTCTCTCTCATCCGTTCCAGCATGTGTCTGCTCTTTTCTTCGTTGTTGCAGTACTCTGCTTGTGTTCGAAATTATTTGTTGCTGTATCCTTTTCTTTTTTGTAAGTTCTTTTTGCACTATATCTTATCATGTTATTGTTTGTAATTAATCACCTGTTACTGTCTGTAGACTAAGAGTGTGAAGAGTGTTTGAACACTCCAGAAGCATGAAGAATGGTTTTTTTTTCTTGCATCTTGGTATTGTCCAATTTTCTCATTCAAGGAAAAACCATACACTGCAGTCAAAGAAAAGCAGGACAGGAGTGGCAGTGTGTATCTTTTTTCTTGGCTGCATTTTGACCAACTCTGGGGAAAGGTCCAGTGACGGTGAGGAAAGAGCCACTGACTGCAGGGAAAGGTCTGTTGACAGCGAGAAATATTGTAACTCAGGATCCTCATTAGAAGCCACGTAAGACCTCATGGCGAAAGCTTGGCCGTGTCTGGAGTTGTACTGTCTTCATCTGCCAGCGGAACAGCAATGAGTGAGGCTGCAGGAATCACTCGATAGTTGTTTGACGGTGGTGTGTTTTTCGCCGGTGGGCTCTGCAGTCGTGAGATATGGGCTGGTACGCCCATGGGACGCTTCTGTAAAGGTTCTGTCGTGCAACATCCAGCGGCGGCTATTACACAATGGCATCTGCCGGGTAGCAATTATGTCCCTTGACGTTTTAATGGAAAGCCCTGTGCGTGCCTGCACCCTATGTGAACACAGCGCAGGCTTCCAAGGGTGGTGCAGGATCACTCCCAGCTGGTTTGTTCGGCAGTTGAGGACAGTACTTCTCTGGGTCCCACCCGAACCTTCAGGTGTATCTTTTTCAGAGAGACAGGACAGGAGTGGCAAGAGTTAGAGAGATTCTGCCGGCTGGACGTATATATGCATAAACCCATGCATGTATATATATATATATATATATATATATATATATATATATATATATATATATATATATATATATAGATAGATAGATAGATAGATAGATATAAATATATATATATATATATGTGTGTGTGTGTGTGTGTGTGTGTGTGTGTGTGTGTGTGTGTGTGTGTGTGTGTGTGTGTGTGTAAGCTTAAGTTTATGTATGTGTTTATGTATGGATGTATGTAGGCCTGTGTATTCAAGCATACATGCACACGTGCCGTGCATGCTCATTATCCTGTATGTATAAGTGTGAGTGCATGGGTGGGTGGATAGAGAGAGAGGGGGGGGGGGAGAGACAGACAGACAGACAGACAGACAGAGATAGAGAGGCAGAAACAGAGGCAGAGACAGACAGACAGACAGACGGACAGATGGACGAATAGAAATTCACACACACACACACACACACACACACACACACACACACACACACACACACACACACACACACACACACCACAGAGAGAGAAAGAATTTTCTTTCACTCTCTTCGAAAAGACAAAAAGGATGACTCCGCCTGATATTTCTAATCCTTTTACTCTATAGTATTCAAAACACCCCAACAGTGATGAAACACCACTACACCACTCTGCGTCATAGTAAGTATGAACTCTGTCATCAATAATGATAGTTTTCATCTCAGCCAAGCCATGCTCCGTTTCTCTAAAAAAAAAAAAAAGTAACAAACAAACAAAGTGGTTGTGTGTGTGGGGGGGGGGGGGGGGGGGAGGGAGAAGAGGGTGGGACTGTGAAGGATGCTGACTTTAAAAAAAATATCAATTCAACGGCTGATCAACAACAGTCTTCAGTTCAACTATCACATCTACTGTTATCACATATTGCGAACATTCTATACAATCACTATTTTCTGTTTACATTAAAGATAAAAAAGGAAAAAGAAAACAAATGTGCTGTGCAAAATAATGATACAATGATTTTTCTTCTTCTTCTTCTTCTTCTTCTTCTTCTTCTTCTTCTTCTTCTTCTTCTTCTTCTTCTTCTTTTCAGGTAAAACTGCGAGGTTAGCATAGGTGAGTTTGAAGTTGTGTGACACGTTCGTAATCCCACCATTAAGGTAGCCACATGTTGTCTTCGGAGTTGACCTCAAAACACAACCTGCCAACGTGCATGGTAATTGTTCTTTGTGGTCTGCTCTGCTTCTCCCCACACCAGGAGCGGAGAGACAACGGCATCGCCACGTGGAATCGTCTGCGCATGTGGCGGGTTGGATCCGTGGTGCCACGTCGGCCGGATGAAGAGGATGACCTGTCTCAGCACGTTCAGGTGGAATGTCTACCCTGATGGTTGTGCTTACTCCCTCGAATGTGGATAGTCACCGGTTAAGGAACGGTCTGTTGGCAAAGGCAGGTCATGGACTGAAGGTCTGTTCGTTAGAGGGGCGGGCACTGACTGGTGGTGTTTGGTCTTCTCTGTGTTGGTATTGGCTCTCATTCACTGTCGTGTGTGTGGTGTGTGTGTGTGTGTGTGTGTGTGTGTGTGTGTGTGTGTGTGTGTGTGTGTGTGTGTGTGTGTGTGTGTGTGTGTGTGTGTGTGTGTGTGTGTGTGTGTGTGTAGTGTGTAGTGTGTGTGTGTGTGTGTGTATGAGTGTAGTGTGTGTGTGTGTGTGTGTGTGTGTGTGTGTGTGTGTGTGGTGTGTGTGTGTGTGTGTGTGTGTGTGTGTGTGTGTGTGTGTGTGTGTGTGTGTGTGTGTGTGTGTGTGTGTGTGTGTGTGTGTGTGTGTGTGTGTGTGTGTGTGTGTGTAGTGTGTGTGTGTGTGTGTGTGTGTGTGTGTGTGTGTGTGTGTGTGTGTGTGTGTGTGTGTGTGTGTGTGTGTGCGCGCGCGCGCGCGCGCGCGTGTGTGTGTGTGTGTGTGTGTGTGTGTGTGTGTGTGTGTGTGTGTGTGCGTGAGTAGTGTGTGTGTGTGATGTGATGTGTGGGTGTGTGTGTGTGTGTGTGTGTGTGTGTGTGTGTGTGTGTGTGTGTGTGTGTGTGTGTGTGTGTGAACAGTGTGCGTATGTATTTGTGTACCATCACATTACAATATGTAAAATATGCTCACAGCGTGGTCACCATCTACGCAATGTGTTGTGTGTGTGTGTGTGTGTGTGTGTGTGTGTGTGTGTGTGTGTGTGTGTGTGTGTGTGTGTGTGTGTACAGTGTGCGTTTGTATCTGTATACCCTCAGATAGCCACATAGAATACCTGACAGTTTATTTGCTAA
Source organism: Conus canariensis (assembly GCA_033310375.1). Classification (NCBI taxonomy): domain Eukaryota; kingdom Metazoa; phylum Mollusca; class Gastropoda; order Neogastropoda; family Conidae; genus Conus; species Conus canariensis. The sequence continues at coordinate 70,628,736 of CM065725.1, forward strand.
CAATGTGGTAACCATGAAAAAATCAAAAGTTAAAACAATCAAATGATAATGATAACAACAATAATAATGAAACATTAATAAATAGTATTGTCAATAAGAATGATAATGATACTCATCATTATGACTGAAGGTGAGAATGATGATCAACATGACGCTGACGATGACAGCGGTGATGACAATCTTTGAATTATTCCGATGGTCATCCACTAGAACATCTTGCTAACATTTTTGGACAAATAATATGCAATCCGTCTAAAAACCAACACTTCTTGTGACATCAATTCTACAAACGCACGCACTGCGGACAATCTCGATCAGAAGAGTGAAAAAAAGTGGACAATGATAATACTTATTCCACGAAACAGCCATCATGCAGGCAATGATGACGGCTATCACAAAACCTTGGTATGTGCGACAATGCCATTGCTGTGAGTTCACGTTGGCAAGCTTGTGCAACCATAGAAGGTCACTGGAAGACGTGGCTTTGTCCTGGCAGGAGGGACAGGGAGGAGGAGCACGGCTGACACCAGGGTAAGACTGACTGACTCACGGAATCCCAAGGTGGATGAGTGGGTTTGTGAGGGGAAGGGGTGTGTGTGTGTGCGTGGGAGGGGGGGGGGGGGTCACGATGTAACTGTATTATACCTCATGAGATACAAACATAACAACAACAACAAAAAAGAACAGAAAAGAAAAAAAAAGAGACAAGAAAGGCGAGAAAAGAAAAGACAAACTTAAGGTATCTACATTATTTGTTGTGTTTACGATACTGTTCCACTGCCATATGATTTTGGCATACACACTTTAAAATTTATTTATTTATCTATTCATTTGTTTATCTATCTATTTATTTACTTATCTATTCATTCATTCACTTATTTATCTATTCATTCATGTATTCATTTACCTACTTATTGTTTTTCATTCTACCCCATTTAATGAGCTGGAAAATAGCAAGAAAAGCACTGAGATAATCAATGGGAAAGATAACTCTAGAAATTCTGATTTTGAAAAAAAGGTAAACGTTGTAGCAATGAAGAATACTTTAGACCGTAGGAAATTATATTGAATACTACAGAGCAAATAAACTAAAAGATGTTGAATGGTCCTTGTATGGGGAAAAAAAATGGTGAGGTTTCGAACCTGTACATTTCCGATTCAATTCCTTTGGAACGATGTGATGCCAAATTGAATAGCTACAGGATGAAACGTTTTGAATCTCTCTCTCTCTCTCTCTCTCTCTCTCTCTCTCTCTCTCTCTCTCTCTCTCTCTCTCTCTCTCTCTCTCTCTTCAGCTGGTTTTCCAGCATTGAAAAAACGTTGTTGAAGAACCATGTTTCTGTTGATGTCTATGTAGGGATAAACATCTCTACTGTTCTCCCCCCCCCCCACCCCCCCACCCCCCACCCCCCTCCCACCTGCCTACAAAAGGATAAAACCTGTTGTTCCGACAAACGTTTGCTTACTCTTTAGTGAAAATAGTGAGCTTGTTCATCTGTCCTCTTCCTTCGATGTGTCATGTGTTGAACGACATGAAAACACGGCACCGAACGGAAGAGTGAAGGAAGGAAAGAAAGAAATAATAATAATAATAATAATGAAAATTTATATGCGCCCCATCTCTGATGAGCTCAAAGCGCTTACAAAGAAACAAGAACAGAAGGTGACAGACGAAAAGGCACGGGGTGGGAGGGGAAGAGGGGGAATGAGAGGGGTGGGTGGGGGGCGGGAAAGCAAAACAAAACAGACAAAAAAGAGAGAAAGGAAGGAGGACAGAACAAAGAAAAAGAGAGAAAGGAAGGAGGACAGAACAAAGAAAAAGAGAGAAAGGAAGGAGGACAGAACAAACGAAAAGAGAGAAAGGAAGGAGGACAGAACAAAGAAAAAGAGAGAAAGGAAGGAGGACAGACCAAAGAAAAAGAGAGAAAGGAAGGAGGAAAGAACAAAGAAAAAGAGAGAAAGGAAGGAGGACAGAACAAAGAAAAAGAGAGAAAGGAAGGAGGAAAGAACAAAGAAAAAGAGAGAGAGGAAGGAGGAAAAAAACAATGAAAAAGAGAGAAAGGAAGGAGGAAAGAACAAAGAAAAAAAGAGAGAGGAAGGAGGAAAAAAACAATGAAAAAGAGAGAAAGGAAGGAGGAAAGAACAAAGAAAAAGAGAGAAAGGGAGGAAAGAACAAAGAAAAAGAGAGAAAGGAAGGAGGAAAGAACAAACAAAGAGAGAGAAATGAATATGGAAAGAACAAAAAACGAAAGAAACTAAAAGGAGTATCTAGTTTTAGGCGCTTTGAAGCCTCAACCCCCACCCCCATCCCCATCCCTCCGAACTTAAAACCTAAGGAAAAGGCAGCAGACATCTGGGATCAATACTGGCAAGAAACGCGTAAGTGGAATGTGTGAAAAACGTGGACCATGTGTGGTTCAATGTGAAATTTGGACAGAGAAAACAGCGAAACGCACATACACCGGAAGTAGTGTTCAAGAGGGAAAAGTAGTGTGGCCTGAACAAGTAGTATAAAGTAGGTTTCTTTCTGGTAAAAATATAGTAGTTTGTGCGGAACAATACAAGTAGATTTATTTCTGAAAAACAACATAGAAGTTTGTGCTGAACAACACAAGTAGTAAAAATGTAGATTTTTCTCTGCAAAATGAAATGGAAGTTTGTGTTGAACAATACATGTAGTAGTACATGTAGTAAAACGTAGGTTCCAGTGGGGCTTAACGAGACATCGAGTAAAAAGTAGGTTTCTTTAGGGAAAAAGTGATTTTGCTTGTGCATGGCATGAACTATATAGTAAAAAGTAGGTTTCTTTAGGGAGAAAGTGATGTTGCTTGTGCATGGCATGAACTATAAAGTCATTTCCTGTGGAACAAAGTGGAGTTGGGTGAACAATTACCGTAGCAAAAATGTAAGGACGTATGGCAAAAAGTGACAACGTGGACTTAGGTTAATTCATGCAGTAAAATGAAAGTTCCCATAGGAAAACGTAACGCTGGTTGAACGTAGCTTTCCTAGCAAAAAGTGACAAAGTGGACTTAGGTTAACAATTCATGCAGTAAAATGAAAGTTCCCATAGGAAAATGTAACGCTGGTTGAACGTAGCTTTCCTAGCAAAAAGTGACAAAGTGGACTTAGGTTAACAATTCATGCAGTAAAAATGAAAGTTCCCATAGGAAAAACGTTAACGCTGGTTGAACGTAGCTTTCCTAGCAAAAAGTGACAAAGTGGACTTAGGTTAACAATTCATGCAGTAAAATGAAAGTTCCCATAGGAAAATGTAACGCTGGTTGAACGTAGCTTTCCTAGCAAAAAGTGACAAAGTGGACTTAGGTTAACAATTCATGCAGTAAAATGAAAGTTCCCATAGGAAAACGTAACGCTGGTTGAACGTAGCTTTCCTAGCAAAAAGTGACAAAGTGGACTTAGGTTAACAATTCATGCAGTAAAATGAAAGTTCCCATAGGAAAACGTAACGCTGGTTGAACGTAGCTTTCCTAGCAAAAAGTGACAAAGTGGACTTAGGTTAACAATTCATGCAGTAAAATGAAAGTTCCCATAGGAAAACGTAACGCTGGTTGAACGTAGCTTTCCTAGCAAAAAGAAGCAGTGGAGGAATAAAGTCTGTGGCAAAACACGTTCCTGTTGAAAAAGAACACTTGAGCTCTTTCACAGGTGTTAACAGCTTCATCTTCCACAAAAGAATCTGTCATCAAATGTAACAACCGAAACGTTCTTCACAGGTAACGTCCGAACGCCCCAACTGTTACAATTCACACTTTTAAAAAGTGACCCATTGAAAGACATCATTTTTTTTTCAAAATAAACGCAGCCAATACAAACGATTTCAAATGTCTGTTATAAAAATCACAATATTCATGCATATTTCACAAACAAATGACAATTTGTTCCTGAAAGTAGCCAGACTAAAAAGTCACGCTTCCTCCCGACATGACCTATGGAACAGTCCCCTGCTTTCTTCAAAGAAAATCGACGTAACAGTCCAAACGGCATTTTTTTTCTCTCTCTCTCTCCAGAATTGACCAGTGGAATTGTTCGAACTTTGTTCGAAAGAAAACGGTTGAACAAACCAAACTCCTTTAAAAAGAGAAATACAACCAAGATAACTAAAACTTTCTTCAACAGAAATCTGTGTAACGAGAAATGACCAAATGAATAGTTCAAACTTACTTCAAAGAAATTGGTGAAATAATTCAAGTTCTCTTAAACAGTGAATGTTCCAAACAATCTCAAAGTAGCAGTTCAAACCATTTCCCTGTCTTTTACATCTTTCTCATGTTTACTTTCGTTCGTTTTTTTTTTCTTTTCCATCGTAAAAGTAACCAACGTAAGAAGTGAACCTATCATAAGCGTCACTCAATCTGGCATCTGGCATTTACATTTGACTTGTAGCACCCATGCAACCAATGCAACCTTACATATATTTTCTGCGCAGCAGCGACAAAATTTGACATCTTTTGAGCATGCGCTTGAAAAAAAACCTTTTTTCTTCCCAAACCAATTCCAGTGTGGCACTGGAAGAATAAATCAACGTGAAGCTGACAACCCCCCCACCCCCACCCCCTAACACCCTCCCCAGATGATTGCCACTTTTAAAACCAGTCTGTACTTTCATGGTTTACATTACACAATTTGTTTTCTTTGCTTTTGTTTGTTTGTTTTATTAATTTGCATCTCTCTAGTTTGTTTAATACGCATTCTTGATGGTAAATCCGACAATTCGGTAATGATCTGTAGCTCTAACCTTCTCATCTTTTCATGGACCTCTGAACAACGCTATTTTTGCAGTTTGGCTTAGAGGGCAAATTCATTCGGATTAGCTAATGTTTGCTGTTCGATAACGTTTCAATCGGTCCATGAATTAGAAAATCAAGCCACGTCGAAGTATGCCACCAAGTCTAGCTTTAAAAACATGACAGAGAACAGATCAAGATTAATCAGGGATGCAAAAGAGTAACATGAACGGCGAAAAAGTTATTGACATACCTGATTCAAACATACCGGATTTGATGTGTCCATTATTTGATTGGTTGATCAGATTTCGAGTCCATGATTGGATTGGTTGATTACATTTCTGTTTTGATGGTTATTTGATAGTCTGTGCATTTTTCTTTGGTTCTTTTTTTTTTTTTTTTTTTTGGTCTCTTTCTCTTCCCTTTTCTGGTTAATTTGAGTACTTGTGGGCGTAAACAACAAGGCAATAATTACAATAACTGCATGCAAACAAATCTTTCTTCGAATATTCATCAGCGACCAGTACAATAAGTTGCAGGTATGCAGAACTACAATTACAATTTCTACATAATCATATATTTATTTCAGTGCACACGCGCGCGAACGTATGTGTGTATGTGTGTGTGTGTGTGTATGTGTGTGTGCCTGCGCGTGCGTGCGTGCGTGCGTACATGTGTGTGTGTGTGTTCCAAGTCTGGAAGAAAAAGTTCATACAAAGCTTTACATTTACTGCGAGAGTATGACACAGGTACAATCTCTTCATCTCCACTGACGCTTGTTTTTCGTAAACAATAAGAAATAAGTGTATAGTTGTTTGCAAATAAAAGGAACATATTGTTAAATTTAAACAAATGGAATATAAAAAGATTCTGTTCAGATTAGGTGTAGAATTTCGATTTAGAGACGTAGTCCTTAATGTAGTGACGTGACAAAGATGGAAGGGTGAGGAACGTGACAGAGATGTAACAGATAGTTATGCTACAGGATTAGAAGAAATAGCCATGTGCTTTGGATGGAAGAAATAGTCATGTGACATGGATGGAAGAAATAGTCATGTGACAGGGATGAAAGAATAGTTATGTGACAGGGATGGAAGAAATAGTCATGTGACAGGGATGGAAGAAATAGTCATGTGACAGGGATGGAAGAAATAGTCATGTGACAGGGATGGAAGAAATAGTCATGTGACAGGGATGGAAGAAATAGTCATGTGACAGGGATGGAAGAAATAGTCGTGTGACAGGGATGGAAGAAATAGTCATGTGACATGGATGGAAGAAATAGTCATGTGACAGGGATGGAAGAAATAGTCACGTGACAGGGATGGAAGAAACAGCCATGTGACAAGGATGGAAGGACTACTCATCTGACAGAGACAGAAAAGTCACCAATGAAATCATGGCATCAATACAGAATGTAGCAAAAGTAAAAACGAACCAAGGCAATGTCAGTTTATTATCTTTGAACAGAAGTCCTCGATCAATGAAATCGTGTGATCAAAACAATATAAAAGGAATCCTTCAGAGGCTATGAATAGAAGCATTGCTGGAAGAACGAGGGAAGGAAAATCCGCAAACTTTGGGCAATGTATTGAACACGATCACAACAGCTTTCTTTTTTGTTGACTAGGTCACTGTCGTCACACCTTCAACGTGACCATATTCTGCATCACAGATTAAGGGGGACAAATCACCAGTAACATTACAAAAAAACAGTTGCAAGTCACACAACAAACATAAGAGGTTATTCTCTCACTCAAAGGTGAACACCTTGTCTTTTACACTGCCTTTGCATAAATACATTTTGCATTATATTGACCCACACCACGATCCGTATTTTTGATGATAACATATTCTTGTCACACTATGTACCACCATCCGTTCTCTTCCAGTTTACATTTTGGGTTTATGACACATTTTGTTTACCATACATGCTACACAGTGACCAATCAGAATGCGCTGTGAGCGACCCAGGAGCCAATCAGCGAGAAAAAGAGGCCAGCACTTTGCGTGTGCCGAGAGGACAGGTAGGTCGAAAATTGTTCATCATGCACGGGCTGTCGGCTGCTCCAAAATGCAGGGAGCGGAGAGCCTTCATCTGTGACAAAAAACAAAACAAAACAACACCAAGAACGTTAATTAGTGATGACACAAAAACCTTTGGGTCTGTTTTATTTTCCCTCGCATCTTCTTCCTCCTGAAATTCAAAGCCATTGAATTGTTGCTTACCATACAATATTCGATCAAAATGCTGAAAGGAAAATATCCAAATCAGAAAGAAAAAATAAAACCGGGTAAAGCATAGTGCTTAGGGGGGGAGAGGGATCATATCAAGCTCTGACTTCGAAAAAATTAGACGCTGAAAGAAAATATGTACAATGAAAAGATCTGACGAAAAAGGGACGTAATCCTTGAGATACAAAGGAACATTGCCTCCCGCTCTGGATACTCGTTTGCAAACGCTTTTCGTACAACACGTTTTTTCTTTGTGTTATCTTTTTTTTTTCTTTTTAACTTTGTTTCTTTTCCTTTTCATTCTTTCTTTTTATATCTATGGATCTACCATTCAGTTTCGTATAGATGCCCAACTTTTGAATAACTCGGTGAAATCGAAAAGGGATCTGCTCAATGTTTTTTTTTCTTCTTCTTTCTTGTGTGTGTGTGTGTGTGTGTGTGTGTGTGTGTGTGTGTGTGTGTGTGTGTGTGTGTGTGTGTGTGTGTGATAAATTGCACAGAATATCATTTTGCTCTTCTGTCACACACACACATGCACACACACACACACACAACACACACACACACACACACAGCATACGCCACGCACGCACGCGCGCACGCGCACACACACATATACACACCCACATTCCACACACACACAACACACACACACACACACACACACACACACACACACACACACACACACACACGCACACACACACACACACACACACACACACACACACACACACACACACACACACACACACACATCAAGCCCGTACTCACACGTACTCACATAGATCTTTCTCATCAGTATTACACACACACACACACACACACACACACACACACACACACACACACACACACACACACACACACCACCACCACCACCACCACCACCACCACCACTACCACCACCACCCACCCTCATCCACACACACACACACACACACACACACAACAAACACATACACAACACACACACACACCTATCCCCCTACCCCCCCCCCCACATACACCCTCCTCACCCCCACCCCCCCCACACACACATACAGAAGCCCGCGCTCACACCTAACTCCCACAGAACTCTCACAGCAAGTCAGTCTGGCGCTATGCACGTGCATACATACCTGCTCTGCAGAAAACTCGATGGGGTCCTTAAACAGGATGAACTGGACACTCTCAAAGCAGGGTGGGGTGGTCAGCGACCCCGGGTAGGTCCAGTACCGCCCGGTGTCCGCTGCAGACACAACGCATTCATTAGAATATTAATGAGCCTCATCTGCATATGTCGTCTGGCCGGATGTGCCAGAGACATAGAGGTTCCTTCAGGTCTGTGATGTTACTGTTGCACTGGGACAGCCGGAAGGAGTGGCATGGGAACGTCATGCGCACAAAGGGAGGACAGAGTGGAAAGATGTGTGTGTGTGAGAGAGAGAGAGAGAGAGAGAGAGAGAGAGAGAGAGAGAGAGAGAGAGAGAAAGAGAGAGAGAGATAATGAGTGTGTGAGAGAGAGTGTGTGCGCGGGTGGGCGGGAGGGCGTGCGTGCGTGCGTGCGTGTGTGCGTGTGTGTGTGTGTGTGCGTGTGTGTGTGTGTGTGTGTGTGGTGTGTGTGTGTGTAGTATGTTGAGTGTGTGTTGTGTGTGTGTGTGTTGTGTGTGTGTGTGTGGTGTGGTGTGTGCGTGTGGTGATGTGTGTGTGGTGTGTGTGTGTGTGTGTGTGTGTGTGATGTGTGAGTGTGTGTGTGTGGTGTGTGTGTGTGTGTGTGTGTGTGTGTGTGTGTGTGTGTGTGTGTGTGTGTGTGGTGTGTGGTGTGTGTGTGTGTGTGTGTGTGTGTGTGTGGTGTGTGTGCGAGTACTTGGAAAGGAAAGGTGGGCGAGGAGTGGACACGAAAAAAGGTGACAGGAAAAAAAAAAGAAAAAGAAAAGAAAAGAACAGAACAGAACAGAAAAAATGACGGCAAAGAAAATTTGTGTACAAATTTCAGCAGATGTCTGTCACACGTAGTTCATATTTCAGCACAGTACGCGTGCTGCACAAAACTTTGCGTGATAATTGAATTGAAGATTTAAAAAAAAAAAAAAAAGGGGGGGGGGGGGGGGGGGGGGGGCAACGTTTATATAACTACAAGTGTCTGATACTTTCCACATAAAATGCACGTTATCTTCAACACAAAAAGGTCAAAGTTGTCCCCATCCGATGGACTTGACGTTCAGTTCGATTTGTCATTCAAACTGGGAAAGAAAGGGCGAGAAAGGCAGGGCTCGAACCTACGCACTTCTCACACGTTGGATTGGCAGGCGAACGTCTTAACCACTCTGCCACCTTTCTTCTCACCTTTCTTAAGGTTGCTTAAACTTGGTCTTAGGACAGTTCATATATCAACGCAAAGTTTGGCACAGTAGGCCTACATGAAATGTACAGGTGGAAGAACATGGTAAGAAAATGATACGGGCGAAGGTGCGGGTGGGACCCAGAGAAGTACTGTTCTCAACTGCCGAACAGACCAGCTGGGAGCAATCCTGCACCACTACCCTTGGACACCTGCGCCGTGTTCACATAGGGTGCAGGCACGCACAGGGCATTCCATTAACACATGAAGGGATATAATTGCTCCCTGGCAGACGCCGTTGTGTAATGGCCACTGGATGTGACGCGACAGAACCTCCACAGGAACGTTCCCATGAGTGTACCAGCCCACATTTCATGACTGCAGAGCTCATATATCAAGGCAAAGTTTTGCACAGTGCATGAAAAGTACAGGTACCGTGGATCATGCCTAACAATGTACCTGTACATGGCCTGTGCCGGTGAGACCTGTCCTGTTCATACCTGGCAGCAGACGGGCGGGGTCAATGGAACGTGTGGCCTTACAGGTCACCCCCTTGACGGTGACGTTGCACAGTTCACGGCTCACCAGTTCGAATTCTTTGTGAGAGTTGCCCACCTGTATCAGACAAAACACGTCGACATTGGTAGACAGGACTGGTGAGCAATAAACAAGGCCAGTAACTTTTATTCCTATCATGACTGAACCAAACCGTGCAGCTACGCTCCTTTGTTGTATTCTGGGAGCAAGAGTGTATGGCCTAGTTCATAATTTGCTATCGTGATCACGTCTCTTTTGCAGTATTAAATTTTGGTTGGTCATTGAAATCTCTCTGGTAAGTTACTATAATTATGTTTAAATGGATGTTCACATTCTAATATTTCAATGGTATTTGTTTCCAATGCCTTTCTTTCTATGATAATGACAAAGAAAACAAACTGGGTTTTAACAGGCTAGATGTTGTGTACAAAGGGAAATTAAACACAATAATATTAAAAGTCACACATAGGGCCTAGAAGTTAATGAATGTAGACCTAGCAAAAGAAATAAACACGGGACAATCCCAGATGTGCATTTGCTTTTTTTTTTTCTCATAAAAGAAAATGGTACAAGTAAGAGGTCTCCCTGCTGTCGATACAGTCGACACAAGCTGCATCTTGATAACAACTAAAATAGATCTTCGCCTTTGTCTTCTATTCTTGTTTCTTTCGCTTCGTATAAATTTTGAAATATTTTTCCTCATTTATATTACACATACCAATATAGATATTGTATCATTATCGTTATCATTACGATCGTTATCATTATTTTCCTGCTTAAAACTTATCAAGGTACTGCATCAGGCACAAGCAATGCTCCATACTTAAGGGGGATAACCATAATTACATACTATTGCTAAGCATCAGGGTTTTGTCCCCTGCAACGGGCAGACGACAGCCAAGTTTGCCCGCAAATTGATGACAGAGAAGAGAATTTCAAATGAAATTCCTCAAAACTCTTCAGAGACAACTCGACCTATTGATATCGACTTAAAGAAGAATCAGCATTGTTTCAAGAACCATGGACAAAAGACTCACGAGACGTTTCAACTCGGCATGCTGAAAGTAAACTCCGCCACATCACACAAAGGTGCAGTTCCGTGTAAATCATTCTTAACCCAGTTAATGTCATCTCTCATGCTCACAATCGTGAGATTGTTTTGTTGTTGTTTTTGTTTTGTTTTGTTTTTCTTCATTTTTTTGTGTACGCAGTAAATGGATTTTACTTATTTTGAGAGCTTTTAACGGTGGTGTAGGATTATCACAAGAACGGGCCTTTCCAAAGACTTTTTTTTTTTTTTACTCATGCTTCGATGCATTGCATCGTACAGTTCCTAGATCCCAAATATATTTTCCATAGTTAATGGCAGCCGGTTAACAGAAGAAGAAAGAACACAAGCGTTGGAACACGCTACATCATGCTTCTTCCAACAAATCTAACAAGAGCACGCACGCATGTACACGCATACGTATGCACGTACGCATGCCTCCACGCGCATGCGCACATGCGCGCGCGCGCGCGCGCACACACACACACACACACACACACAACTTACTTCAATGAAAAATAAAACCAAAAACATGTGTTCCACATTTATATCTTTGGAAACTTGAATTATTCTCTCTCTCTGCCCATCTTGTCTGTCTCCGTCTGTCCGTCTGTCTCCGTGTCTGTCTGTCTATCAGCTTGTTTGTTTGTCTGTCTGTCTGTCTGTCAGTTTGTGTCTCTATTTGTCCGTCTGTCTTTGTCTTTATTTCTGTCTACCTGTTTGCCTGTCTCTGTTTCTTTATATGTCTCTGTCTGTCTGTCTGCCTGTCTGTCTGTCTCACTCCCTCTGTGTCAGAGATTCTGTTTCTTCAGTCTGTTTCTCCACTCCCCCCCCCCACCCTCTCTCTCTCTCTCTCTCTTTTTTTCTTCTCTCTCTCTCTCTCTCTCTCTTCTCTCTCTCTCTCTCTCTCATCTCTCTCTCTGTCTGTTGTTCTCCATCGGTCGTTCTCCATCCCTACCTCCCTGACTAAAGCCACTGATTTGTGCTTATTCCTTTTCCTCATTAAACAACATTTTGTTTCTCTCTCTCTCTCTCTCTCTCTCTCTCTCTCTCTCTCTCTCTCTCTCTCTTTTCACCTTGATGAACATGCACAAGACGGCCAGTCCGTCACTTTCTTTGGCTGCTTCTGCGAACGACTTGTAATCCGTGCTGTTCCAGTGAACCAAGTGAAGCTGCAAACACAATGTGTCACTCACTCACACACACACACACAACACACACACACACACACACACACACACACACACACACACACATACGCACGCGCACACACACACACACACACACACACCACACACACACATACATACGCGCACACACACACACACACACTACACACACACACACACACACACACACACACACACACACACACACACACACACACACACAAACACACACGGCATAGCAATTGGCTAGAACAAAACATTTTCAAACCAATGTTTCAAAACAGGCAATATCTTATCAATCTGCGATTTCCTTTTTTTTTTTTTTAAACTTCGAAAAAAAAAAAAGAAAGAAAGAAAAACCGCTTAAGTTTAAACCACAAATAAGTAAAAAATAAAATAAAATAAAAATACCGAGGGTGAGGCCAGTATAATTAATTGGGACATCGATCTTTGTTTTAAAAGAATATAGAATAAATCATAGACGTAAGAAACAGAAAGAGAGAGAAAAAGCCCGAGACCGCTTGGAACAGAAGGAGAAGGAATAATCACCGATGACAAGAAAACGACCAAACTAGTCTGGTTGTTGTCACGTGTCCACAAAAGCCTCAATTTGTGCACAGTGACCTTGGAATGCACGCGCATGAACATTTCTTGATGCTAAGGCATACAAGATCAACGAACATAATGATTGTCTTCCGCATCTGAAATAATCGTTAAAAAAAAAAAAAAAAGTTATCGACAACATTTTTTGCCTGTATATTGTTGATCTTTATAATTATTATTATTTACTTCTAATGTTCTGTGTACTGATGTACGCCTAACAGTTACATATAAACAAAAAAATAAAGTCACAACATTAGGCAAATGAGCAAATAAACATGCGTTGATAATGATGATGATGATTATGATGATTATAATGAAGGAGGTAAACAAACGACAAAATGCAATCAATGACAATTGATTTCAGAACGAAAAAAAAAAAAAAAAAGGTTTAAGCCTGCTGACCTCGGCAGAATACACTTTGCCATCAATGGTGTGCTCCGCTCCCTTCTCGTCCTTGTCCCCCCAGTGAAGGTGAAACTGGATCAGTTTGTACACCTTGTCGCCTAGAGGGCCGCCGGTCAAGGCTGAAACAGCCAGTCAAGGTCAGGGTCACATGACGTCAGCATTCACGTCAAGGTCTTCTAGGGGTCATTATCTTAGCTATTTTGCATTGTTGCTGGGTTTTTTTTTTTTTTCCTTTCTCCCAACCTGTTCCCGTTCCCCTACCGCCCCTGCCTAATGATCGTGTGAATAAAATAGGTTTTTAATTCACATTTTGAAAAAAAACAAAAATCCACAAATGCTGTACCGTAACTCGGCCACAAGAACATATGACCAAATGCACGTGCTGTCTGCTACACTGCACGCGCGAACACACTGCAAAAAGGCACACCCACACACCCACCCACCCACCCACCCACACACACACACACACACACACACACACACACACACATACGCACGCACACTCATACATATACACATACACGCACACACACATACACACACACGGGCACGCACACACACACAGACACACGCACGCACGCACGCGCGCGCGCGCGCGCACACACACACACCACACACACACGCATACACATACGCGCGCGCGCGCAATCTCACACACACACACACACACACACACACACACACACACACACACACACACACACACACGAACCCCAAAAACTTTTAGCAGTAATGCGCAACATAATTGTGTTCAGTCCAATGGACCATCATCCGATAACGACGCTACGCACGTCCAGTGCTTTGTGACTTGCTATAGATTTGGCAAATTTCACTCAGGGTTCCTTCCCCTCCCACTATAATCCTACCCTTGACCCCAACCATTTGATCTGCTTCATCACTTTGGGCTTCACGGTTCAGGGAGACTCAGTGTGGCGTGTACGGATTAGCCCGCATGGAGTAACGCCTCTCTAAGGAGAGAGAAAAATGGAAGCTAGACTGAGCGTATGGGCTGGTTGTTTCTTGCGTTTGTTGCCACTGTCAGGGGAAGTAAGCCGCTTGTGATGAAACTTCTGCTTGCGGTTAAGAAGTACGACAGAGTTAGCAAACCTGTGGGATCTCGGTGAAGCGGACATAGTTCTGGTGCATTCACTGAAGCATCCTCGCGGACGTCTAAAAATACAGTAGATCTTTCTTAAAAACAAGAGCTCATGTTCGTAACAGAACTCACATGTGCTAAAGTTCGTTTTCTTCTTGCTGTTGTTGTTTGTGTTGTTGCTCTTGTTGTTGTTGTTGTTGTTGTTCGTCTTCTTCTTCTTCTCCTCCTCCTCCTCCTCGTTGTTGTTGTTGTTGTCCTTCTTCTCCTCGTTGTTGTTGTTGTTCTTCTTCTTCTTCTTCTTCTTCTCCTCCTTCTTCTTCTCGTCCTCCTCCTTCTTCTTCTTCTTCTCCTCCTCCTCCCCCTCCTTCCTCCTACTCCTCCTCCACCTCCTCCTCCTTCTCCTTCTTCTTTTTCTCCTCCTCTTTCTACTTCTCCTCTTACTTCTCCTTTTTCTTTTTCATCTTCTTCCTCCTCCTCCTCTCCTTCTTCTTCTCCTCCTTCTTCTCCTCCTTCTCCCTTTTCTGCTTCTTCTTTTTCGTCTCCTTCTCCTTCTTCTTTTCTCTTCTTCTTCTCCTCCTTCTTTTTCTTCTTCTCCTACTTCTTCTTTTCTGTGTTGCCGGTCATCTGTGATGACATGTCCGGTGTGTTGGACGAAGTCTGCAGTCTGCCACGAACTCTTCACTTTATTGAGGCCCGTAGTTTTGTTGATGTTGTTGTTGTTGTTTGCTGTTGATGAAGATGATGTTGATGTTTTGTTTGCTTGTTTTCTTATTCCTCGAGCTCTACAGGAATGGGCTGTATGATCATAAGCACACACACACACATGCACGCACGTGCACACAGCGCGCGCGCACGCACACCACACACACACACACACACACACACACACACACGCACACACATGCACGCACGCACGCACGCATGCACGCACGTGCACACAGCGCGCGCGCACGCACGCACACACACACACACACACACACACACACACACACACACACCCCACACACACACACACGCACGCATCGCACGCACACACTGAACGCGGTGACAGCCCTGATATGGCCCTTTGCGGTCGGCTGGGCTATAAGCAACATTACCATCACACACACACACACACACACACACACACACACACACCACACACACAAAACCACTCACTGGAATCCTTCTCGCAGTCCACCTTGACGCTGGCCCCAGTGTTGCCGATGCACATGCCGGCCTCTGGAGTGTAGCTGATCTTCAGCGGCTTTCTCCTTCAGCTTGGGGTCATACTCCACGTCCGCCGTCACGATGTCGATGGGCGACTGGCGGGTGCCACGTGCGTCCACGAAGTTGCTAGCCCATGTGCATGGACCTGGCAGGAAGAACCGTAAGTGGAAGATCAGTTGGCTGGAGCAGAAACTGACTTGGGTTACTAGGAATTCAATTTCTGTTGTTAAATTAATAAAAAGACGAATTGGAATTGGGTGAAGCCGGGGCAGAAACTGACTTGGGTTAATAGAATACAATTCCTGTTGTTGAAGTAAAAGACGAATTGGAATTGGGTGGGGGTGGGGCAGAAACTGACTTGGGTTACTAGGAATGCAATTCCTATTGTTTAAGTAAAAGACGAATTGGAATTGGGTGAAGCCGGGGCAGAAACTGACTTGGGTTACTAGGAATACAATTCCTATTGTTTAAGTAAAAGACGAATTGGAATTGGGTGGCGCAGAAACTGACTTGGGTTAGTAGGAACACAATTCATGTTGAATTAAGTAAAAAGCGAATTGGAATTGGGTGGAACAGAAACTGACTTGGGTTAGTAGGAACACAATTCATGTTGAATTAAGTAAAAAGCGAATTGGAATTGGGTGGAACAGAAACTGACTTGGGTGGTTAGTAGGAACACAATTCATGTTGATTTAAGTAAAAGGCGAATTGGAATTGGGTGGAACAGAAACTGACTTGGGTTAGTAGGAACACAATTCATGTTGATTTAAGTAAAAGGCGAATTGGAATTGGGTGGAACAGAAACTGACTTGGGTTAGTAGGAACACAATTCATGTTGAATTAAGTAAAAGGCGAATTGGAATTGGGTGGAACAGAAACTGACTTGGGTTAGTAGGAACACAATTCATGTTGAATTAAGTAAAAGGCGAATTGGAATTGGGTGGAACAGAAACTGACTTGGGTTACTAGGAATTCTTAAAAGAAAAGTACTATTCCGCCAGACGAAAGGGACAAACAATTTACAAGACAAAACACGACGCGTTTCGACCTCTTTAAGTCTTCTTCAGGCAAGATGAACAACATTCAGGACAATGACAACGAAGAACAAGCAATCAGTTATCTCCTCAAATTGGGCACAAAATGGACGATGAATGAGAAAAAGGTCGAAACGCGTCGTGTTTTGTGTTGGAATTTGTTTGTCCCTCTCGTCCGGCGGAATAGTATTGTCTTTTCTTTTAAGTTTGCTTCAGTTTCCGCCTGCAGTCACCTCACTTTGAAACTGACTCAATTCATGTTGTTAAAGTAAAAGACGAATTGGAATTGGATGTGGGTGGAGCAGAAACTGACTTGTCTTACCAGGAATTCAATTCATGTTGTTGAAGTAACAGACAAATTGGAATTGAGTGGAGCAGAAACTGACTTGTATTACTAGGAATTCAATTCATGCTGTTGAAGTAAGAGACAAATTGGAATTGAGTGGAGCAGAAACTGACTTGTATTACTAGGAATACAATTCATGTTGTTGAAGTGACAGACAAATTGGAATAGAGTGGAGCAGAAACTGACTTGTAGTACTAGGGATTCAATTCATGTTGTTGAAGTAAAAGACAAACTGGAATTGGGTGGAGCAGAATCTGACTTCTATTACTAGGAATTCAATTCATGTTGTTGAAGTAACAGATAAATTGGAATTCAGTGGAGCGGAATCTGACTTGTATTACTAGGAATACAATTCATGTTGTTGAAGTAACAGATAAATTGGAATTCAGTGGAGCAGAATCTGACTTGTATTACTAGGAATTCAATTTATGTTCTTTATAGCCCAGCCGACCACGAAGGGCCACGTCAGAGCTGTGGCTTGTCGGAAGTAACTCTGGACAGCAAAAGGTGTTCAAAGAAGAATCCCTCCTCTCCCCTTCCCTCCTCCCTCCCGTCCCTCCTGCCCCCATCTCTAATAAAAAAAAGTCGTTTGACTCTTAACTCCTAGATTTGATCAAATAAGATTGGAGAGCGGTGAACTTCGCAGAGTTGGAGTTAATTTACAGGTGAATATGATATTAATAGTCAACCAGCACGCTCGAAAGAACACTCACGCGTGTACATACATGCACGCACGCACGCGCGCGCGTACACACACACGCACATGCACGCACGCACGCACGCACACACACACACACACACACACACACACACACACACACACACACACACACACACACACACACACACACGCACACACACACACAAAACACGGTCTGTGTCTGTCTGTCTGTGAGTCGGTCGGTCTGTCTGTTTGTCTCTCTCTCTCTGTCTCGGTCTGTCTGTCTGTCTGTCTCTCTCTCTCTCTCTCTCTCTGTTCCCATTGTTTGTCTGTCTGTCTGTCTGTCTGCCATCACCCCCACTCCCACCCTCCTTTCTCATTCTCCATCCCGTTGTTTCTCTTGACGAATAACGTATCCTTTGTACGGCGCTGTTTAGGGAAGGTCAGCGAGACCTCTATTTCTAAATCATGAGCATTGGGCGATGTTCTGGCTTGTCATGTTTGATGAATTACTGTCAGGTCTTGCATTCGAACGAAGAGAGGCTGTCAATCTCTCTCTCTCTCTCTCTCTCTCTCTCTCTCTCTCTCTCTCTCTCTCTCTCCTATTTATATATATATATATATATATCTCCGTTTTTGTTACAATCACTCTGCCGTATATCATAAATCATACAACCATCATAGATGCTGAGATTAGCGCGTGTATGCACACTCTTTCACTCACTCACTCACACACACACACACACACACACACACACACACACACACACACACACACACACACACACGCACACACACACACACACACACACACAACTCTTTCTCTCTCTCTCCTCTCTCTCTCTCTCTCTCTCTCTCTCTCTCTCTTTTCTCTAATGGAGTTGTGCAGAGCAGTGTTTCCTCTGAAAACAATACTCCAGATCCTGTTCCACGTATCTTCTGTACATACCCTGAGACCTTTATCATTTCTGTCTTGGAACGTCAATGGTTTACGTTCAAAGTTAATATTTAATGACTTTTTGTTTTATGTTTCTTCTTTCGATTTTGTTTGCCTGGTGGAGACTTTTGAAAAAGACTGGGATTCCAGTTCATTCGTTCAATTTGAATTGTATTGTAAACCCTCTGTCAAATTTACTAGTCAAGGGAGAGACTCAGGGGGGATAATTTGTTTAATAAAAAAGGAGTTTTGTCCGTTTGTACGTCAACTGAACGTTAAGTATGAAAATATGTGTGCATTCGTTCTTGATAAGCGGTTATTTGGGTGTTCTTGTGACGTTCTATATGTATGCGTGTATATTCCACCGGAAAGTTCTCCTTTCTATGGTTATTTTGGTTACGATCAGGGGATTACAATACTTGAAGATTGTTTGACTGACTTATTACTAACACTGGATGATGTTTATGTTATGATCTGTGGTGATCTGAATAGCCGTATTTCAACTTTTTCTCCGCCTCGACCAGTAAACAGTCATATACCTCATTTTGAAGACACCACTAAACAATCTAATCGTCACTCTCAAGATACACAGGTAAACACTTATGGAAAATTGTTGATTAATATGTGTACTGCCCTTGATCTAGTTGTTCTCAATGGTTTATGTAATGGCGACCAAGAAGGTCGCTACACATATATTGGTGAAAATGGATGTAGCGTGAATGATTATTTCATTTTGTCTAATGACTTTTATGACATCATTTGTGATTCGTGTGAAATGAATGTTGTTGACCGCGTTGAATCTGACCATTGTCCTCTTGATCTTGCCCTTTCGGTTCAGAATGTGTTTAACAGAAATGATGATAAGGAGATACAAGTTATTGAAAAGTTTATGTGGAATGAACAGTACAGTCAGGTCTTTTATGGTAAACTCTATGAAGCAGAAAATCGCAGTAGACTAAAAAACGCCATAGAGTTAATTGATGTAAATATCAATGAAGCATTGAATCTGTTTAACGATTGTATAAGGACATGTGCCACATGCATGAAAAGAACAATAAAGATGGGCCAGACTAAATGTAAAGAGGATGGTTTGACGCAGAATGTCATGTTAACAAGAAAAAAGTGCGTACTTTGTTGGGAACATTTCGTAGAACTTTGGATAAGAATGATAACAATCTGTATGTAAGGGCTAGGAGAGAATACAAAAATTTGTTAGTTAGAAAAAAACGAATGTTTGATAATAGTAGACTAGAAGAGCTTGTGGTATCTGCTCATAATCAAAAAGATTTTTGGAATTGTATGAAAAAAATTTCAGTGAAACGTAAACAACCTA
>CM065725.1:70655919-70658419 GCA_033310375.1 Conus canariensis
ACGTCTGGGCTCACGCCCTGCTTCATTATCCGGCAGTCCGCCCTCTTCCCCCATGCGAGGCTGGAACTCCGCACAGAGGCCAGCTTTCTGCTGACTGAAGGGCAATTTAAAATCAAAACAAAACAAAGAAATAAGAAAAACAAAAACGCCGAGGGGAGTCATTTTATGGAGGGGATTGCTAGTTCTGAGTGCACCTCATGGACTATGAGCGAAGAGGTGGCGTGCTTTGGCATTAGAGATGAGGACTTGGACAACAAACTCCGAAGACTGTCCACCTCCACGACGCCAGACCCTAACTCTAACTCTAATACAAACCAAATCAGTTCCACCCCACCCTAATCTAATCTACCCCCTTGCCACAATTCAACCTCTGCCTAACTCTTTAACTGTATAAAACCTTACACAAACCTTCACTGATAAATTGTGCTTGCAGTGTGGGGGACAGTGGAGTTATCTTTCCTTTACTCCACTGATAAAGCAAAAGACCGACCACGGACCCGACGATAAGCGGGCTCTGTTTTATCTCGCCGAATGGAGTCGACGTTCTGTGGAGTGCTGACGTGGACGATGACTCTTGACCTCCGATAACAGCCTCCGTCAGGGTCACGCCAGCTTTGGCTGGTGTGATCATCAGCAAGTCAGTCCCGTTGAGGTTTAACGTCTACTACACCCACCGACGGTTCTGTGGCAGACGGGGCTGATCATCCGAGAAGAGTGGAGGGATTATAGGCACCTGACTGAGTCCATAGCTATATTGTCACCTGTTCTCTATGGATTATAGGCACCTGACTCTGTAGCTATATTGTCACCTGTTCTCTATGGATTATAGGCACCTGACTGTAGCTATATTGTCACCAGTTCTCTATGGATTATAGGTAACTCTGTAGCTGTATTGTCACCAATTCTCTATGGATTATAGGTAACTCACTACCTCTGTAGCTATATTGTCACTAATTCTCTGTGGTTTATAGGCACCTGTCTAACACTGTGATTATAGGCACCTGTTTGACACTGTGATTATAGGCACCTGTTTAACACTATGGCTACATCTTCACCAGTGCTCTATGGACTATAGGGTCCTGTCTAACATTATAGCTACATCTTCACCAGTTCTCTGTGGACTACAGGGTCCTCTCTAACATCATAGCTATATTACCACCAGCTCTCTAGGGACTATAGGGTCCTGTCTGACATTATAACTACATCTTCACCAGTTCTCTATGGACTATAGGGTCCTGTCTGACATTATAACTACATCTTCACCAGTTCTCTATGGACTATAGGGTCCTGTCTGACATTATAACTACATCTTCACCAGTTCTCTATGGATTATAGGGTCCTGTCTAACATCATAGCTATATTACCACCAGCTCTCTAGGGACTATAGGGTCCTGTCTACCACTATAGTAATATCGTCACTAGTTCTCTAGAGATTATAGGGACCTATCTAACACTATAACTATATCGTCCCCAAATTTCAAAAGGAATTGGAAGTAAACCGCCAGATAACAGGGACAAACAAATTACAAGACAAAACACGACGCGTTTCGATCTCTTAGGTCTTCTTCAGGCAAGATTAACAACATTCAGGACAATGAAAACGAAGAACAAGCAATCACTTATCTTCTCATATTCGGCGCAAGATGGGCATTGAATCTTATCGCCGATCTTGCGCCGAATCTTAACGGTCATCTTGCGCCGAATTTGAGGTAGATAAATGATCGCTTTTTCTTCGTTTTCATTGTCCTGAATGTTTTCTATCTTGCCTGAAGAACTACCTGTGGGGCCGAAACGCGTTGTGTTTTGTCGTGTAATTTGTTTGTCGTTGTTATCTGGTTGATTTACTTTCAATTCCTTTCTAAAATGTGTTTCAATTTCCGCCTGCAGTCACCTCCCTTGGAAACTATTTCGTCACCAGTTCTCCACCAGCTTCAGACCTGAACTCTGTGTATTGCGTCATGATGCTCAGCCTAGATGCACGAAACGGTCCGTCACACCTCTCGGTGCCCCCCCCCCCCCCCACCCCCTCCTCACTGATGGCCCAGCCTTTCCGTACAGTCTTCAGTCCAACCACCACACAGACCAGATCCTCCAGGACGCCAGAAAGGCAGCTTCAAACACCGGGCTTCCAGACAAACTTGGTGCTACACAGGGTCCCCAGCTATTGTGGCTGTTATGGCCACTGAAAAAATCACAAACTCTCCAGTCAGGCAGAGAGCAGGGAGCGAACTGCCCATCAAATGCCATACGGAAAAGTCAAGACTCTTCCTTGAAAGTCACGTAAAAAAAAAAAAAAAAAAAAAAAAAAAAACCTTGTGGAGACAGCACCAGCAGATAGAATCTGGAGAGGATGACATCTACCAGCTGATGAGTGCAACAGATCACCGTCATCAGACCGAGAACAGGCCATCGTCATCAGACCGAGAACAGGCCATCGTCATCAGACCGAGAACAGGCCATCGTCAGCTCCTGTCAGTGCTGAATCCAGGGAGAGACTTAC
>CM065725.1:70663419-70670919 GCA_033310375.1 Conus canariensis
TATGACTGCAATTAGACACCAGGAGGTTTGTGCGTTTGTTCTTCTGCGCTCCTGCGTACCAGGTTTGAAGAGCATCAGACTCAAGACAGTCGGTACATTTGATCTTCTGAACACGCGTAAGCCATTGCGAAGAGGATGATGACACCAGCAGGTCGACACATCTTTTCAACAAATCGTCTGCATATATGAAGGGAATAGTCCCATTCCGGGGGAAAACAAAAATCAGGGGAAGATGATGCCTGTCTTTCCATTGCAAACAGAGTTACCTCCTCTCAGTTTAAAGTTCAAGCAAATGGATCCAGAGCGCCAAATGTTTGGTTTGTAGCGCACGCCACGATAACGATCGGGATATCGCGTGTCCTCCGCATTACAGGCACACCGTTTCCTACCCATGTTTTGGCATTTCCTCTCTTTAGTTAAACTGTTTAGCTGAGTGATGGGGCTAAATTGCTTTGGGTGTGCCCATCAGCGGCATCTGTCACATGAAGATGGCGAGGGTCACTTCCGTTGAACGATAGCTCTAGAGAGACATAGATTACTTCTCTTGAAGATTTCCGAATATCGTACATTAAGACAGTTTAGGGTCTGCAAATAAGCTTTATCTTGTCCACACGTATGGCCTATATGCAGATATAAAGAGAATGGGAAAAAATGTGAAGTCTGTACATTTGCTCTTCTGTACTGTATTCACAGACACAAAGGCATTGGGACACCAGCAGAACTTTTTTTTCTTAATTTTCTCCACAAGTACACACTGATTTGATCTTCTGCACGCGAATGTCTGGACGTGTAAAAAGCATTGCCTTCTTTTCCAATTTCTGCTCCCCTACACACTGATACAAAGATAGTAAAGACGCTAGCAGGTCTCTACATCTGATCTCAGACATATGTATCCACAGCGGATATGAAAGGAATTAAAACACTGGCACTTTTTTTCCCGCAAATCTCTACACTGATACCAAGTTCACAACAGTTGCAAATCTGCAGACTTGATCCGCTGCGCATATTAATGCTGATACAAAAGGATTTCAGACATTGGGGAGAAGAAACATCCGACCTTCTGTGCACGTATGCAATGAAACTAAAAGGAATGAAGACACAATGAGATTTGCACATTCATTGACCAGGGAGATTAAAAACCAGTTTGATCAATGAATCATCAGACAGGCGAATTCGAAACGGGGAGGGGGGAGGGGGGGGGGGGGGGGGGACATAATGGAAATTCAGTGCACTTAAAGCTCAGTGATTGTCTCCCTTGCGTTCATCAGTTACGGCTCCCCAGAAACACAGGCCACACGCCACAGTTAGGATTTCGCACTAAAGCACTACATAATCCATGTAAGTGTTTTGATGCCAAGCATAAATTTGAGCCAGCATCTAATGTTAAACTGATCTTTGATCAAAAGACCAATTACCCATCAATTATTTCCCGTGTTTGGGGGGATTTTCACCGATGAAATCACAACCAGTCTTCAAATACATGAACTTCCCCTGAGTTGACAACACATTTCAGGCCTTTGCACTCACCCGTGACCCTATCTTTGCGCCAAGGGGGTTTCACCCAAATAGTCCCATTCCTTCAATGTTAATCTGTCTGCTTGGAACCACCTGGCTTGTACCTTGATGGCCGTATGACCAAAGCAAAACAAAAAATGAGGAGAATCAATTTCAGATACAATAAAAAAAAAAGATTTTCAAAAGAATCTAATTTCGCCAGTCTATAAATACACGACTCCTTAAGCAAGACCTTGGCGTATTAATTTGTGGTGTGCAGCCACAGAGGCACGGAATGTTGGGTAATCAGCGGCTTGGGCAGAGCGCAGGCATGACCTCGACTCTCCATAGAGACCCGTTATGTCTGACCTCACGCCGGATGGAGAGCTGACATCATACTCTGCATCGCACAATGTATGGTTGTGAGGTGAATGTCCCGTTAGTTCTAAACGATAGGTCACTTCTACACAGAGAGTGAGAGCACCGCACAAATGGCTCGCTGTATCCATCCACACGACAAGCAACTTCCGAGTACATGTCGCAGAGATGACAACATTCATGTCACAGATATGAACGCAGAGAGAACTCCAGCTACTAGCTTTGCGGCGGTTTTTTTTCCTTCTTCTTCTTCTTCTTTTTCTTCTTTCCTATTTTTCTTATAGTAATGGAACAACCAATGTTAAGAAAGTACTCAACGTCTAACCAGCACCTTGGGCTAATGCGAAGGTCAGACATCTGCTAAGTCGTAGCCGCGAGACCCTCTTCTTACATTCTCTCATCTTGGTCATTAATTCATTTATTAGTAGGCTTTAAATCATGCGCAGTGTGGTCTCAAAACTTAGCAGATGTGGTGCAGCATATAATATAGACTAGTCCGCAGTGACACCTCCTTGATGAAACCGAAACTGCTGAATTTTTTTTTTTTTTTAATTTCATGCTTTCTTCCTGTTGTGAAGACCACATCAAATATCATGGTTGTGTCAGAATGTACGTGAGTGAAGACACGGTTGTTGCTGTGGTATCAATCAGATGTTTAAACACTTTTCTGGACCCGCACAGTCAAGGTAATGACCCAGGTCGGCGTTTCTCGAGTGGACTCTCGAGACAAGATAAGCACGGAAGAAGACACATGCTGTTAAGGTTGTTGCGTACACACACACACACACACACACACACACACACACACACACACACACACACACACAAACACTCACACACACACACACACACGATCGTATTCTGTATCATCATGTGAATGACCTACATCCGTTGCAGAGATTAGATTCAAAAGCGTAGGACAGCTTGGGCATCTGTGTCGGCCGGATCCTCTTCTGTCTGTCTGTCTGTCTGTCTGTCTGTCTGTCTCGCTCTCTCTCTCATTCTTTCAAGGGCATTATTGTGCTCAGAGTTAACTGTACAGTAACTGAAGATTCAGAAAATGGGGGGGGGGGGGGGGAGCTGGAGGGGAGAGAGTCTACTTGAAAGCGTCTCACGCTCAATAATCTCTCTCTCTCTTTCTCTCTCTCTCTCTCTCTCTCTCTCTCTCTCTCTCACTCACTCACACACGCACTCACACACGCACGCACACACATACACACACACACTCACGCACACACACACCCCAAACACTCACGCACGCACGAACGCGCGCGCGCGCACACACACACGCACACATACACACACACTCACACACACCCACACACCAGGATAATAAATAAAATACTGAAATGAAAAAAAAGCTAATTGAAATGAAGATTTTAAATTGTAAATAAACATTAAGTAACATAAACGTGAAGAAATTCATTACGTTCATTGGAAAACGTATGAGAAATACATCAGAAATGAATACAAGTAACACCAAAATTAACAGAGATACGTACACAAAAAAATTAGCTAACATCAAGATAATTAACAGAGATACGTACACAAAAAATAAGCTAACATCAAGATAATTAACAGAGATACGTACACAAATAAAGCTAACGTCAAGATAGCAAGCAGCAAGATAACATCAAAATGATTTGTTTTAATTCCAGAAGTAATAGAAATACTAGCAAACTTGCAAGAAAATGGAAACAAAAATGAAAGAAAACAACACATACACACATAACAAATGTCTGTCTGTCTGTCTGTCTGTATGCATGTATGTATGCATGCGTGAGTGCGTGCGTGCGTGCGTGCATGTATGTATGTATGCATGTGTGTGTGTGTGTGTGTGTGTGTGTGTGTGTTGTGCATGCATGTATGTGTGTACGAATGTATGTATGTATATATGTATGTAGTGTGTGTGTGTGTGTGTGTGTGTGTGTGTGTGTGTGTGTGCGCGCGCATATGTAAATGTAGGTATGTATGACTGTATGCATGCATGTATGTTTGTATGTGTGCATGTATGTATGCATGCATGTATGCACGTATGTACATACGTTCGAGACGAGCACAAACAACAAATCACAACATACCG
The DNA here is from genome assembly GCA_033310375.1 of Conus canariensis. Lineage (NCBI taxonomy): Eukaryota > Metazoa > Mollusca > Gastropoda > Neogastropoda > Conidae > Conus > Conus canariensis. The sequence goes on from CM065725.1 coordinate 70,667,375, forward strand.
TCAGCTTCTCCGTATCCCCATGTAGCCGCCATCTTCTTACACCACTCTTCAACAACGAGGAAACAAGTCAGGAAACTGCGGGGTGCTTGTCGGAAGACCTATCTTAACACAGGAAAAATGAAAAAAATCACGCGCCGCGGCTGACAGAGAACGTCAACTGTAGAGCAGCCAGGAAAAGTCCCACGCTGACACGATGCACACAGGGAGAGAGGGAGAGAGCCAAGCTGGGAAGAAATTGTCTGTCAGCGGACGAAGAGGAGTCCGGGTTTTTGATGTCCCGAGTCCCACCCTGGTGCTGCCGTCACGCGCGTGAAGGAGTGGCCGTTAAGGATGGTGGAGGGGGGGGGGGGTGGAGGGGGAAGGTGGAGCAGGGTTGGCAGGGGGGTGGGGGTGAGGTGGGGGGAGAGACAGGCTTGTGGTAGTGGTGGTGGTGGAGCAGGCACAACAGCAACAGCCTGGTCTCCTGGTTCTCCCTTCTTCTGTCTCCCAGTTGTTGTTGTTGTTGTTGTTGTTCCTCCCCGGTGGGGTTCCTTTTCATGCCACTGTCAGGTTCCTTCCTTCCTGGCAGGATTTCCTTGAGGAAAAAATGAGTAAGGTAAGGTAAGGTAAAGTAAGGTAAGACAAGGTAAGGTAAGATAAAGTGAGGTATGGTAAGGTAAGGTAAGGTAAAGTAAGTACGGTAAAGTAAGGTAAGGTAAAGTAAGGCATGGTAAGGTAAAATAAGGCAAGAGAAGGTAAAGTAAGGTAAAGTGAGGTATGGTAAGGTAAGGTAAGGTTAAGTAAGGTAAGGTAAAGTGAGGTAAGGTAAGGTAAGATAAGGTAATGTTGCTTATAGCCCAGCCGACCGCAAAGGGCCATATTAGGGCTGTCACCGCATTGAAGTCAACTCACGAGTCCTTAAACAAACAAATAAGTAAATAATTCACACAATCCCTTAAAATAACCGTCTAAAAACACACCGGAAACTTCGTTAGAAATCTTTCTCCCGTAAAATCTTAGATCAGATGAAAAATGTTAATCTCTTTCAGAAATTCAAAGATCACGTCAGGTGGGACATCTTTGAACAGGGTTTTTATGGAGTCTGCTATAAAGTGTTTATGTCTCACATCGTGCAAGTCCTAACACTCTAAATGAACATGTTTCACGGCGAGTGGGACATGACATAGAATGCACCACAGAGCTTCTACACCTTTTAAAAGATAAGAATGAGCGTAAAAAGGAGTAGCCCGTATGCAAACGGCACAAGACTTTAAAAGTGAATATATGAATGGATAGATAGATACACATTGAGAAAGGAAGAAAGGCAGAAAAAATCATACAGCCAGTAAATTGCTGCACCAGTATCGTCAATGAGTGACATTAAAAAGGTTATAATGGCTTCCTATAATTATGGTCCAGAATGAATTCTGGTCTTTCCATTAATGATGATTTCTCATAATACCATGCTGCGTCTACACAGACCTTTATCAGTTCTCGTGACAATAAAAGTCTGAGGCTGAGTCTGAGACTAAAAGGTAATTGATGGCAGAAGAACTGCAAATGCAAATCAAAAGTTTAAGCACAGAATTACAACAAAACTCTGAGACAGAGAGAGAGAGACAGAGACAGAGACAGAGAGAGACACAGAGAGAGTGTGTGTGTGTGTGCGAGTGCGCGTGTGCGCGCGCGTATTCATGTGTGCTCTACACACTCTTCTCTGCTTCAGAGAAGGTACGAACCATTTTAGGCAAATGCACACGCGGGCGTGTGTTTAACTCTGTGTGTGTGTGTGTGTGTGTGTGTGTGTGTGTGTGTGTGTGTGTGTGTGCGTGCGTGCGTGCGTGCGTGGTGTGCGTGCATGTGTGTGTGTATGTGTTTCTGTGTCTTTGTGTCTGTGTGTGTCTGTGTCTATTTGTCTGTCTGTCTCTCTCTCTGATTCTCTCTCCCTCTCTCTGTGATGAGTTAGGAAGGCGAGGGGGGGGGGGGGGGGGGGGGGGGGGGGGGGGGGGGGGGGGGGGGGGGGGGGGGGGGAGGATATTATGGGGGAACAGTCTCCTTTCTCAAAAGCCCTCACAGCTGGGTGACCCTGTGCCCTTTCTGACGTCAGCCTATCCCCGGCCTGACGCAAACCTTTAGTGCATGGCATGCACCGTGCAGCTGATTGATTTTCCTGCTCCCCTGTAATCCGTCTCGCCCTAAGCGCTTATTATAGGAGGTGCCACTTTGTCTGTCGGTCTGTTTGTCTGTCCGTCTCTCTCTTTGTCTGTCTGTCTGTCTCTTGCTCTCTTTGTCTGTCTACCCGTCTGTGTGTCTGTCGCTCTCTCTGTCTGTCTACCTGTTTGTCTGTCTGTCTGTTTGTCTGTCTCTCTGTCTGTCTGTCTGTCTCTCTCTCTCTGTCTGTCTGTCTGTCTGTCTGTCTGTCTGTCTGTCTGTCTCTCTCTCTCTCTCTCTCTCTCTCTCTCTCTCTCTCTCTCTCTCTCTCCGATTCGAGCACTCTTTTCAGTCGTTCTTTCATATATCTTACATCTCACAACTTTACTGAATCTGTACTTCGGTTGATGAACACTATTCCTCCGTAACCTCTGCGAGCACGGTGCGTTATACGTGTCGGCGTAGGTCTGGCAACTACCAGCACGGTGCGTTATACGTGTCGGCGTAGGTCTGGCAACTACCAGCACGGTGTGTTTTACGTGTCGGCGTAGGTCTGGCATCTTCTGGTTAAGCGTCACCCGGAACGGTCTCTCCCGCCCCTCCCCTCCCCCCTCCCCGCACATATTCACACATCGGGCATGTTTGTTTAGCGTATGTGGACCTGTGCGGGCCTCTCACTTGTGAGATCGAAAGCAGCTGCAAAGATGTTAAATGAAAAGAGAAATTGTCTTTCAGTGTGGCTGCCTTCCCAGGAGAATGGAACCCGAACCTTCCAACCAGAGTCTAAGGCAGAGCCCACCACGCCATTCTTGGTCGCGCGGCTCGGAAGGCGACACACGGAGACCTTTTTTTCTTTTTTATAATGCTGATCGATGAGAAAGAGGATGATGAAGATAATGCTACGGATTTCCATTCCAGTCTGAGACTGCATGACAGGGCTATACTCTACGTCTACTTTCATAATATATCCAACCAGGCCCGAGAGATGCAGACACCTGCAGTGTTGGTCAGGAAATTTGAGCAACTCTCTCAGAGACGCATCGATTAAGTGGATGAAACTCGACTGTGTAGTCCCAGTCTTCCCACCTGAGCCCGTAGCAAACTCAACTCTGGGTAGGAGTCGGTCTGGGCAGAAAAATCCCACATGACTGATGGGAATCGAACCCAGCCGGGAGTCCGCGACGCTAACCACTTCGCCACGGCGGCTGGTAACGGAGACCTTTGTTTCCATAAAACACTACACACAAGAAGAAATGATGAACTGACAGACGTACTGCTATGGAAGATCTGGACAGTAATGTGTTATCCACTTAAGAAGCTTTGGTGGTTCTAAAGTCAGTTATATTAACCAGTCGAAACACATTGTTTATCATTGGGAAAGCAGTTTCGTATAGATGAGGGGTGACCCTTTTGAC
>CM065725.1:70675919-70693419 GCA_033310375.1 Conus canariensis
TTTGAAAATCCGAGGACTCTACTTTTGGGGGAAAATTTAGATAGAGAGGGGGTTAGTTACCGCCAAGGACATAGACAAGACACATCTATGTCTTTGGCGGTAACTAACCCCCTCTCTTTCTAAATTTTGCTTCATTTTCCGCCCTCAGTCACTCCGTTTTGAAACTCTACTTTTGGGGTTTTGAATGAGAGAGAGAGAGAGAGAGAGTGTGTGTGTGTGTGTGTGTGTGTGTGTGTGTGTAAGTGTGTGTGTGCGCGCGCTTTTGAATGAGCGTGTGTATACGCGCGCGCGCGCGCGTGTGTGTGTGTGTGTGTGTGTGTTTTATATATAGCTACATATATGTTGAAAACAGAAGTTTGGTAGGGGAGGGGAAGGCATACATACGATGTTCATTCTCCTTCATCTCTCTGTCTCTCTTTCTCTCTGTCTCTCTCTCTGTCTGTCTGTCTCTCTCTCTCTCTCTCTCTCTCTCTCTCTCTCTCTCTCTCTCTCGCGCGCGCGCGCGCGCGCGCCTGCACATACACACGCACGCACCCATACACCCATACACACATACACACAAGTAGCCTTACCCGACCCCAATATCCACCACATTTTCTACACACACACACACACACACACACACACACACACACACACACACATACACACACACACACGCACGCACGCATGCACGCACGCATACACACACATACACACATACGCCTGCGGGTGTGCGCGAATACACACGCACACGCATACACACATACACACAAATAGCCTTCTCCCCCCCCCCCCCCCCCCCCCCCCCCCCACACACACACACATCCTCCAGACCCACAGACATACCACAAATACACTTACACACACACACACACACACACACACACACACACACACACACACACACACACACACACACATCTACCTCTACCCGATTTCACCTCCAACATTCATCAACCTCACTCCCACATATCTCTGTGCTATTTTGAAAGAAAGATCAAAAGACAGACTTGTCAGGTTACATGATAGATAAAGTTGAGGGAAATGGACAGTGTGTGTGTGTGTGTGTGTGTGTGTGTGTGTGTGTGTGTGTGTGTGTGTGTGTGTGTGTGTTGACGGCTGACAATGATGTCACACACTATTAAATTGTTGAACGCCTGAGGGAGAAGAGATAGACGAAAAAGCGTCCTGTTAGAAGAAAAATCGGTCGTCGTTGTTATTGTTGTTGTTGTTGTTTAAGCTACATGACGGGATTTTCGGTACAGGGTTTCCTGCGCAACCAACAAACAACCATGGTGCTTTGTGTGTTTCCTTTGTACCTACTTTGGTCCGAAAAAAAAAAAAGATTTCAATACTGTTTCTTACGTAATTTCATTGACAACGTTCTTTGTGAATTGATAGTGTTTGTCGTTCTTTGTGAATTGATAGTGTTTTGTCGTTCTCTGTGAATTGATAGTGTTTTGTCGTTCTTTGTGAATTGATAGTGTTTTGTCGTTCTTTGTGAATTGATAGTGTTTTGCCGTTCTTTGTGAACTGATAGTGTTTTGTCGTTCTCTGTGAATTGATAGTGTTTTGTCGTTCTCTGTGAATTGATAGTGTTTTGTCGCCATGATTTTGGCGCATATATCAAAAGGCTTTCAAAGAAGCTAACAGATCCCCTTTCAGAAAATCAACATCGTGAAAGCTTTAATCGATCTAGTCCAAGGCTTATGGTATCCTTGATAGAAAGCTGAAAGATATACGGATCAAACATCAGCAGTTGTATCCCCCTGACGATTAACCAGGTCGGGCAAGCAGTGCCAGAGTTCCAGCCTGGCGTTTTCTGGCGGGAGTTTTCTGTCGACATCTCCTGACCTTAGGGCCATGACACAGTCACGACAGTCGCCAAACAGCGCACAGTCCTGAAACCAGCGTGCAGGGTGTTTTCTGTGTTCGCCGTTTGGTAACAAACAGGCTTGGAAGCTATTTCGTGTGTGTACTTATTTCACGACGTGCTGTAGTCTGGCGAAATACATTATTTTTGCATTTTGCATATGATGAGCCAATGAAAGGCGCTGCTGGAAGTCACGTGACTGTGTCTCACGTGATCTCAAATAGCAGACGACATTGGAAAGGCCCGATTCAAATTTTCAACGACTTTGTTTACAGTTGGTTTACTCCATTTCCAGTTCACCTGTGGGGCACAATGTTGATGACGGAAATAAACAGGCATGAAAGATAAAGAAGGCGATAATGATAATGATATTGTGCACCAGTCGAGCAGTCAGCGGTGTGCAGTGCAACAGCTCGAACAAGCGGCATTTTGCCGTGGGTGTTTCATCGTGTGACGTACCCCTTTAAGAAACAGCTTTGACATTCTCATTGCTGTGTATCATGTGCGCTTCTTTGCAACATCTGGAAAAGCTGTCATGCGACAAAGGCACAACAAGAATGCCTCAAAACAGACATTGCTCTGAACGTGTTACGCCTGTTGGAAAAGTTCCTTTAGCTGGAGATATATCCTGTGGCATAGAAAGAGGTTAAAAGAATGCGCCAAAATAATGTAACAACAAATAAAACAGACAGAAAATTTCCAATGTCTGTGCATGTGTGTACAGATTAAGTGCCAGGGGTACAGTTTTGTCTTCTCCCTTCATTAAGATTATAGACCTGAATCCACTACACAATCAATTTCCTTCGGGTATTCTCTTTCATTACTTGCGCACGAGCTCCAATCAGAGGCTAAAATCTTAAACAATTTGTCGAGACAGTTTCAACCCGCTTCTTTCAACGCATTTTCTTCAAATATCCAAATCACCACGGCAATAACGTACGTGACATGACCAGGGTTTCAACTGCTGGTTCTTCAAATATCCAAATCACCACGGCAATAATGTACGTGATATGACCAGGGTTTCAACTGCTGGTTCTTCAAATATCCCAAATCACCACGGCAATAACGTACGTGATATGACCAGGGTTTCAACTGCTGGTTCTTCAAATATCCCAAATCACCACGGCAATAACGTACGTGATATGACCAGGGTTTCAACTGCTGGTTCTTCAAATATCCCAAATCACCACGGCAATAACGTACGTGATATGACCAGGGTTTCAACTGCTGGTTCTTCAGATATCCCAAATCACCACGGCAATAACGTACGTGATATGACCAGGGTTTCAACTGCTGGTTCTTCAGATATCCCAAATCACCACGGCAATAACGTACGTGATATGACCAGGGTTTCAACTGCTGGTTCTTCAGATATCCCAAATCACCACGGCAATAACGTACGTGATATGACCAGGGTTTCAACTGTTGGTTCTTCAAAAATCCCAAATCACCACGGCAATAACGTACGTGATATGACCAGGGTTTCAACTGCTGGTTCTTCAAATATCCCAAATCACCACGGCAATAACGTACGTGATATGACCAGGGTTTCAACTGCTGGTTCTTCAAATATCCCAAATCACCACGGCAATAACGTACGTGATATGACCAGGGTTTCAACTGCTGGTTCTTCAAATATCCCAAATCACCACGGCAATAACGTACGTGATATGACCAGGGTTTCAACTGCTGGTTCTTCAAATATCCCAAATCACCATGGCAATAACGTACGTGATATGACCAGGGTTTCAACTGCTGGTTCTTCAAATATCCCAAATCACCACGGCAATAACGTACGTGATATGACCAGGGTTTCAACTGCTGGTTCTTCAAATATCCCAAATCACCACGGCAATAACGTACGTGATATGACCAGGGTTTCAACTGCTGGTTCTTCAAATATCCAAATCACCACGGCAGTAACGTACGTGATATGACCAGGGTTTCAACTGCTGGTTCTTCAAATATCCAAATCACCACGGCAGTAACGTACGTGATATGACCAGGGTTTCAACTGCTGGTTCTTCAAATATCCAAATCACCACGGCAGTAACGTACGTGATATGACCAGGGTTTCAACTGCTGGTTCTTCAAATATATCCAAATCACCACGGCAGTAACGTACGTGATATGACCAGGGTTTCAACTGCTGGTTCTTCAAATATCCAAATCACCACGGCAATAACGTACGTGATATGACCAGGGTTTCAACTGCTGGTTCTTCAAATATCCAAATCACCACGGCAGTAACGTACGTGATATGACCAGGGTTTCAACTGCTGGTTCTTCAAATATCCAAATCACCACGGCAGTAACGTACGTGATATGACCAGGGTTTCAACTGCTGGTTCTTCAAATATCCAAATCACCACGGCAATAACGTACGTGATATGACCAGGGTTTCAACTGCTGGTTCTTCAAATATCCAAATCACCACGGCAGTAACGTACGTGATGTGACCAGGGTTTCAACTGCTGGTTCTTTTCTCCTCCATTTGTTTTCTCCTCCCGTGATTGTTCTTGAAAATGACCCCCCGCCGTTCCTTTTTCTGTTCAGGGTAATCCGTGTCTGCCCGGGCTGTCTGATAGCTCTGGTCCATTAATCTCTGAATAACGATCCTCTGCTTGCATCACAGGCCGGTGGTAGTCTCCGTGCTCTCGTGATGGACCTCATAGCAGGGACGAAGGATTCTGCTCCCTGGTGTGAAACGGTCAACAGACAAAAAAAAAAAAAAAAGAAAGAAAAAAAGAAATACGCTTATAACGAACACAGATTCAAATATTTGTTTGTTCTTTGCAGTGGAAAGAGGAGGGAAGTCAGGGTGGGGGAATGGGGGGGGGGGGGGAGTTGAAGTTGCAGGCAGGGGAAGGATGATGGGTATTTTGGAACGTGGTGTTCTGGAATCTTAGCATTCTTTCCCCTGCCTTTTCATTAGACCGCTGTCCTTCTATTGATTTTTTCTTCCTTTTTTGTTTTCTCTTTTCGCCTGTTTTAGATTTTTTTGTCGTAAACTTTCTTTCTTTCTTTCTTCTTCTTCTTTTCCTGATTCCCCAACAGACCTGAGATTCAACGGCTTGGCTGTCTTACAGGTGGATGCATTCTTTCCTCTTTTCACGTTCATCGAGTGTGTACATGTCTGATGGTAATGCTCGGGTGACGTTTCTTTCTTTCTATTTTCTTTCTTTCTTTCCTTCTTTCTTTCTTTCCTTCTTTCTTTCCTCCCTTCCTTCTTTCTTTCTTTCTTTCCCCGTCAGATCAGACATGTGATACTTAATTGAAACAGGAATTGTCAGTACGTAATTTTACTGTAGATCTATTGAAACCTCTTGTTAAATACAGAGGTAAGAAAGGCTGAGGAGATGGGAAGATCACATGCAGGAGAATAAGATGGAAGGATTGCTAACACACACACACACACACACACACACACACACACACACACACACACACACACACACACACACACACACAGAAAGAGAGAGAGAGGTGGAGGTGGGGAGTTGTGGGGATCACTATCACTGCCATCAGTATGTCTTGCCGTTACATAAAATCGCCGATTTCTATCTGACAGGTTAAGCTGCAGTTCCCATTCCCCACCCCGCCTTTATTTTTTAAATCAGCCTTTATTTTATTTTTTGGGTGGGTGGGTGGGAGGTCTCATCTACCACATCTCCACCTCCCCAACGGTCAAACCTACAATCCTCACTCCGCTGTGTTTTGTTTTGTTCTGTTTACCGTTCGTTACATCCGAAAATTTGTCCCAAGTGACTGTTCGCCTCTCCCTGTTTCTCATGCGACGTATCTTATAATCATTGGAAAGAATCTCTCTCTCTCTCTCTCTCTCTCTCTCTCTGGCCGACGATGCTCTCTCTCTCTCTCTCTCTCTCTCTCTCTCTCTCTCTCTCTCTCTCTCTCTCTCTCTCTCTCTGTGTGGTGTGTGTGTGTGTGTGTGTGGCCGACGATGCTCTCTCTCTCTCTCTCTCTCTCTGGCCGACGATGCTCTCTCTCTCTCTCTCTCTCTCTCTCTCCTCTCTCTCTCTCTCTCTCTGTGTGTGTGTGTGTGTGTGTGTGTGTGTGTGTGTGTGTGTGTGTGTGTGGCCGACGATGCTCTCTCTCTCTCTCTCTCTCTCTGGCCGACGATGCTCTCTCTCTCTCTCTCTCTCTCTCTCTCTCTCTCTCTCTCTCTCTCCTCTCTCTCTCTCTGGCCGACAGCGGTCTACTTTTCCCCTCACGTTGTATTGTTCTGTGCACTGCTAAATTTTGCGACATGTTAACGCGACTTCAGGAAAGGATAATGCCATACAGGACATGGTGGTGATTCCTTTCGATTGTCAACAGTGACCAGAAAATTGACGGAGAGAGAGGGTGAGGGTAAAAAGGCTTTTTTTTTTTTTTTTTTTTTGGGGGGGGGGGGGGGGGGGTAGGGGCAAAGTATGAAATGTTCTCGTTAAAAAAAGGTATTGGATAGAATAGGAGAGAGAGAGAGAGGGGGGGGGGGGGATTCTTATCTATCAAATGAAATATATCCGCTCAAAAATTGTTCTGGAGCGGTGGAATAGAGAAAGGGGAGGCGAGGGAAGGGGAGGAGGGAAAGGGGGGGGGGGGGGGGGGGCGTACTCCACGTAGTCTGTTATCTATACTTTACAACGGAAGATTTATTCATATTGCATGTGGATGACGATTTCTCACAACACCTCCCTCCCCCCCCCCCCCCCCCCCTCGAGGCCTCATTTCCAGCCGCCCTCCTCCCTCCCCACTGCTTCTCCGTCCCCTTCGTCACACGCCATTCCTCCCTAACCCCCCGCCCCCCCCCACCCCCCCCATCCCCACCCCCTTCCCCTCCTTTGTCATAGGACGTTCTTTTACGACTGCGTTTACGTCCGGGTTGCTATTGCTGTTCTTGTTGGTGTTGTTGTTGGTGGTGGTGTTGTTGTTGTCGGTGTTATTGTTGTTGGTGTTATTGGTGGTGGTGGTGTTGTTGTTGTGGTGGTGGTGGTGGTGGTGGTGTCATTGGTGTTGCTGTTGTTGAAGGTGTTGTTTGGTGGTGGTGTTGTTATTGGTGGCGATGTTGGTGGTAGTGGTGGTGGTGGTGGTGTTTTTGCTGCGGTGTTGTTGGTGGTGGTGTTGACGGTGGTGTTGTTGTTGGCGTTGGTGGTGATGGTGGTGTTGTTGTTGTCGTTGTTGTTGTTATAATGGAGCCAGGGAGCGGGTGCAGGGGGTCATTGAAAGCCCACTGGACTCCCCTACCTCCACCCCTACCCCAACCACCCCCAACGCTGGTCAGCGTCTGTAGGAAGCCATTTTGTTGTGCGCAGGTCGGTACCCGGCAGTAGTTCACATGTCGGAGGTGGGCGGGGCACTACCTGTGTGGCAGGTCGGTTTTTAATCTTCACTTTGTTTGTTTGTGTGTTTTTTTTCAACCCTATGGTGCCTGTCTGAAAAGAGAACGCTTTCCTCCGTTAAAAAAAAAAAGTCAGTACACAAAATATCTGAGACAAACAACAACAACAACAACAACAACAACAACAACAGCATGTCTGTCTATCTATCTATTTATCCATCCATCTATCTATCTTTAGATGAACTTCAAGAGTACTTGTGAGCACGTGGAAACCTTCGCAAAAATAATGCAGTGTGGGTCCGCCCTTTGAATACGAGTGAACACACAACTGTTATTACCGCCAGGGGAACTAATAGTTAATACAGGCTTTTCAACAGGACACGGAAAATGCCATATATCAACGTTTATATCACTAAAAGGGTTTAAAATAATATGAGCGTATATTATTTCATAGTTAGTTAGTTCGTAACAACTACTTCTTAGGTTCATATGTAGCGAAAAAAATGGTCATCATTTTGCCGAACAGATCCCGGATCCGCCGTTTCATTCACATCTGCAACACGGATCCTCACCAAAATTCCATGTGTATGTCCTCGTGATACATTCCCATCTTCCTACCAACTTTCATTAAAGTCGTTCCATAGATTCCGCGATTCAACGGTTGTCATAACCTTGCTGAGCAATACTGGATCTGCTGGTTTTTCCAGATTCTTCCCAATGAACCGCACCTATCTGTAATGTGCTCGTCCTCAGAGACCATCTTCTATCTTTTGACCAAGTTTGGTTCCTATAACTTTAAGTCGTTTTTACATTAATTTCGTTGATAAACAAGCAAACAAACAAGCGGGCACGGGTGTAAACACCACCTCCTGGGCAGAGGTAATGAACGTTGATAGAAAAAGAAAAACAGAAGAAAACACAAACACTACACGGAAAGAAATAAGAGAAAACTAACACGTCCCTTGTGAAATCGAGCTCTGGACAATTGCTATTAGCGAAAGCTTTACGAAACCGCGACGAATCTTATAACCCGACACATTATGCCAATAAACTTTCGTTAAGTGTGTGTGTGTGTGTGTGTGTGTGTGTGTGTGTGTGTGTGTGTGTGTGTGTGTGTGGCGCGCGCGCGCGCGCGCGCGCGTGCGTTTCAGGTTAAATAAAAAAATTGCACACACACACACACACACACACACACACACACACACACACACACACACACACATTCACACATAAACACATACATATACTTACATATCTATTAAATACAGAGAGAAGGGTCATGATGTCATTTTCTGTCCAGGTAGTATACAATTTCGAAGTGAAGCATGCTGCACCGCAAGTCTCTTAACAACCCCCATTTGTGACATTTCCCGAGTTCATTTTTTTTAATTGCATCTATGGCAAACTTTGAGGGGTAGATGTAAAAACAACAACAACAACAAAAAAAAACAATAAGCAAAAACAAATAAGCAAACAGACAAACAAACAGAACAAAACTAGGATCTGATTGAGCTTTTTCTCTTCATCTACAACGCAGTGGAAGTCTGAAACATGCAAGATAACTGTTGTCTTTCTAGACAACAAGCCGATCAGAACGGAAATGGTGTACCGCCATTTTTTTTTCTCCAATACGGCATAACTGGTGACGCCATCTGGTTGGTCCTCCGGTGTGTGCGCAATCTCATACTCTCAAGTTCCGCACAAACGCGGAAGAACACAAGGACATTGGAGGTCGATCAGGTCATGAGGAATGTTGTCTGTGTCTTACACTCCCTTCCCTCCCTTCTTTCTTGCCCTGTCATCCCCCTCCCCTCTCCCACCACCTCCATCTCTCCCTCTCTCATCTTCCACTCCCGATCTCCCAATCCCTCTCCTCCCTCCCACCTCTCCTCCCCCTGTTTCTGTCCTCCCTAGGTTTGTGCGTGAGCTCGCATAATTTGAGGGAGACAACGCGCTTCTTGTGGGGAATAGGAAAAAAAAAACGAGAGAGAGAGAGAGAGGGGGGGGGAGAGAGAGAGAGGGAGGGGTGGAGAGAGGGAGAGAGAGAGAGAGAGAGAGAGAGAGAGAGAGAGAGAGAGAGAGAGACTGGGGTGTGGGGACAAAATGATTCAGTCAAACACATCGAAACATTTACTGTAATACAATTCAGCACTTTCCGATCTTACCACTGACGTAAACGTCTGTATTACTTTCTGTAATAATCGCGGGCGCTTGCTTGCTTGCTTGTGTGGTGAGAGAGAGAGAGAGAGAGAGAGAGAGAGAGAGAGAGAGAGAGAGAGAAAGAGTCTGTCTGTGCGTGTGTGTGCGCACGTGCGCGTGCTTACATGTGTGCTTGCGCGCGCGCGTGTTTGTTTGTGTGTGTGTGTGTGGGGGGGGGGGGGGGGGGGTCAGTATTTCTGAATACATGCGCGCACGTCCTACATATGTAGATAGATAGAGAGACAGACAGACAGACAGATACGCCTCAAACACGCCGTATAGCCACACATTGATAGGGCCCGACTGAGTGTAGGAACGAGGGGGTACGTGGGGTCCGGAGCTCCCCATTCCATGACAGCCCCCCCCCCCCCCCCCTTTCTCTTTCCGCCTCAACCTTTCTCCCCTCTTTTTTTCTTTTAGTTGTTGTGTTGGGGTTTTCACCTGAGGGTAGGTCTTCAATGTCATTTCTTTTAAATTATTCCTTACAATGCTCAAGCTGGTGCTGGGGACAATGCACGCAGACCCCACAAGAGATCTGCCCATGTACTCAGACAAAAAACATTGGCGGACCCCAGCATCATATTATACCACCCCCACCACCCCCACCACTTCCACCCTTCATCCCTCCCTTTCTCACAGTTTCCTGGATCCGGCCTTATAAGACTAAACAGTACAACTGACTTGATGAAGTCTTAATTTTGGAGGGGAGAGAGAGGGGGGGAGGGCTGGATGTCATGGGTGGGGATGGGGGTGGGGCAAAAAGAGAGAAAAAAGGGAAAGTGGGGGTCGGTGTGCTGAGAACACTTTTGTCACAGGTGTTTCTTTCTGGTGCTGGGTTATTCAGGATTTGCTCTCTGTCTGTCTGTCTGTCTGTCCTTTTTTTTATTGTCTTTGTGAAGTATGTTGCAGAAATACAGCTTGTTTGCATATCTATTTTATGTGTGTCTTATCAATATTCGTTTTGCAAAATGTTGTTTAAAAAAAACTACAGATAATAGAATTGAAATGAAAAGGATTACATTCAGATGGGTCCCTAAATTTTGGGCCAGTTCTGGAGTTAGTGGTCCCTGTTTAAAACCCTTGACGTAACTTCTCGCTGAACACTGGAAAGATGGCTTCTTTCCCGCAAACATTAAGACCGGATTACAAGAAATTCTTGTTGCGTTTATGCTCCATTTACAGAACCCTAAAGAGAGTTTCTCAATAATTTCATGTTGTAAGTCTTGATGGAAAGAAAACCTGTGTGAAAGTCGATCAGCATCGGGAGTGCGAAGTATTGATCTGAGAACAGGACGTTATCAGCTTCGTCATGTCCTAAGACAGCTCATGACGTCATGGAGATGAGTCACCAGAAATGATGGACCGGTGCGTCACTGTTGAGGAGACGTGGGTACCCTATCACTTTACTCCAGAGAAGAAACAACGGTCGCAAAGGTGAAAACCTTCTGATCCTCCGTCCTCCAAAGAAGGCAAAGGTGACCCTGTGAAAGCCTTCTGATCCTCCGTCCTGCAAAGAAGGCGAAGGTGACCCTGTGAAAGCCTTCTGATCCTCTGTCCTCCAAAGAAGGCGAAGGTGACCCTGTGAAAACCTTCTGATCCTCCGTCCTCCAAAGAAGGCAAGGTGACCCTGTGAAAACCTTCTGATCCTCCGTCCTCCAAAGAAGGCAAAGGTGACCCTGTGAAAACCTTCTGATCCTCCGTCCTGCAAAGAAGGCAAAGGTGATCCTGTGAAAACCTTCTGATCCTCCGTCGTGCAAAGAAGGCAAAGGTGATCCTGTGAAAACCTTCTGATCCTCCGTCGTGCAAAGAAGGCAAAGGTGATCCTGTGAAAACCTTCTGATCCTCCGTCCTGCAAAGAAGGCAAAGGTGATCCTGTGAAAACCTTCTGATCCTCCGTCGTGCAAAGAAGGCAAAGGTGATCCTGTGAAAACCTTCTGATCCTCCGTCCTGCAAAGAAGGCAAAGGTGATCCTGTGAAAACCTTCTGATCCTCCGTCCTGCAAAGAAGGCAAAGGTGACCCTGTGAAAACCTTCTGATCCTCCGTCCTCCAAAGAAGGCAAAGGTGATCCTGTGAAAACCTTCTGATCCTCCGTCCTGCAAATAAGGTAGAAGTGACCCTATGAAAACCTTCTGATCCTCCGTCCTGCAAATAAGGTAGAAGTGACCCTATGAAAACCTTCTGATCCTCCGTCCTGCAAAGAAGGCAAAGAAGACCCTGTCTGTCCTTTTTTTTCCCTTTTACTTAAATCTAGAAGAGCCAGCGTCTGCGTCCTTCTCATTCTTTCTTCTTTTTTTTCTTCTTTTCTTTTCATTAAATGAACTATCTTTTTGATTTACCCATTATGGATTTTCACATCTTTGTCATCCTGTATGCATACACTCCGTCCCTCCCTCCCTCTCTCTCTCTCCCTCCCTCCCCCCCTCTCTCTCTCTCTCTCCTCTCTCTCTCTCTCTCTCTCTGCGCCCACTTGCATGACTGCCTGGTGAGGTATTGCATGCAATGCTCCATTCAAGACACCATAGTCGCTGGTCTCTCTGTGCTTGTGAAGGTGACCGAAAGGTGTTCAACCCGGGAAAGTTTAACAATGATAAATCCCACCCGCCCCCCCCCCCCCCCTTCCACAACAACACAACAACACACACACCATCCCTTCCTGGCTTTTCCTCTTCCCTTCTCTCATTCGTCCTCTTACCCCCCCCCCCTTACCCCCCTCCCCTCACCAACACCCCCACCTCCTTTCCCCGTTCCACCGACCGAGACAGACAAATCAAGCAGCCGACGTATTTGTTGACAGCGACTTGAGAGATTAGCGTTACGTGCTCAGCCGGTGAACTGATAAAGGGCAATGTCCGTCAGGTGAAACCCACCAATGACACAACGTAAAGAAAGGTGAAAAGGTTCCACTATTAATACAACGTAAAGAAGGGTGAAAAAGGTTCCACTATTAATACAACGTACAGAAAGGTGAAAAGGTTCCACTATTAATACAACGTAAAGAAGGGTGAAAAGGTTCCACTATTAATACAACGTAAAGAAGGGTGAAAAGGTTCCACTATTAATACAACGTACGGAAAGGTGAAAAGGTTCCACTATTAATACAACGTAAAGAAGGGTGAAAAGGTTCCACTATTAATACAACGTAAAGAAAGGTGAAAAGGTTCCACTATCAATACAACGTAAAGAAAGGTGAAAAGGTTCCACTGTTAATACAACGTAAAGAAAGGTGAAAAGGTTCCACTATCAATACAACGTAAAGAAAGGTGAAAAGGTTCCACTGTTAATACAACGTACAGAAGGGTGAAAAGGTTCCACTGTTAATACAACGTACAGAAGGGTGAAAAGGTTCCACTATCAATACAACGTAAAGAAGGGTGAAAAAGGTTCCACTATCAATACAACGTACAGAAAGGTGAAAAAGGTTCCACTATTAATACAACGTACAGAAAGGTGAAAAGGTTCCACTATTAATACAACGTAAAGAAGGGTGAAAAGGTTCCACTATTAATAGAACGTAAAGAAGGGTGAAAAGGTTCCACTATTAATACAACGTAAAGAAAGGTGAAAAGGTTCCACTATTAATACAACGTACAGAAAGGTGAAAAGGTTCCACTATTAATACAACGTAAAGAAGGGTGAAAAGGTTCCACTATTAATACAACGTAAAGAAGGGTGAAAAGGTTCCACTATTAATACAACGTAAAGAAGGGTGAAAAGGTTCCACTATTAATACAACGTAAAGAAAGGTGAAAAGGTTCCACTATTAATACAACGTGGAGAAGGGTGAAAAGGTTCCACTATTAATACAACGTACAGAAAGGTGAAAAGGTTCCACTATTAATACAACGTACAGAAAGGTGAAAAGGTTCCACTATTAATACAACGTACGGAAAGGTGAAAAGGTTCCACTATTAATACAACGTACAGAAGGGTGAAAAGGTTCCACTATTAATACAACGTACAGAAAGGTGAAAAGGTTCCACTATTAATACAACGTACAGAAAGGTGAAAAGGTTCCACTATCAATACAACGTACGGAAGGGTGAAAAGGTTCCACTATCAATACAACGTACAGAAGGATGAAAAGGTTCCACTATTAATACAACGTACAGAAAGGTGAAAAGGTTCCACTATTAATACAACGTACAGAAAGGTGAAAAGGTTCCACTACTAACACAACGGGCCGATTATGTGAAGAAAGATGAAAAGGTTTCACTAATAACACAGTGGGATAGATCCGTACAGAAAGATGAAAAGCTTCCACTGAAAACACAACGCACCCATTCCGTACAGAAAGGTGAAAAAGTTCCACTACTAACACGTCAGGCTGAACCCGAACAGGTTGGTGGCGTATACGTTTCACTTGGGCATACAGGTTCAGCTTAAAACACTGATAGTTTTCTTGAGAGAGAGAGAGAGAGAGAGAGAGAGAGAGAGAGAGAGAGAGAGTCTTTATTCTCATGGGTAGGAAACACGCGATGCATTTACATCTTAGCCGTAGCCAAGTGGGAGGGGATCAGGCAACAAAATGATGACGTGATCCACAAAAGCAAACCGGAATGGAGACAGAGACCGACACTTCTTTGATAGAGATGAGTGCACACTGAGAGCATAAACATGCAGAACATTGTCAACAAACATCCATGCGAGACAGGACAAAAAGAATCATGTCAATACATATACTTAAGTCAGTATAATGCGTGTGCGTAAGCACGCTCGCGCGCATGTGTGTGTGTGTGTGTGAGTGTGTGTGTGTGTGTGTGTGTGTGTGCACTTATCTATCCATCTATCTAAGTCAGTCCATCTATCTATGCACCTGTCTGTCTATGGAGAGAGAGAGAGAGAGAGAGAGAGAGAAACCACAAGACAAGAATTAATACATTTTTCCAAGAACGCCATAGGAGGTAGATGAAAATGATACATTCAATATTTTATCAAAACACGAATATATATCAAATCGAGATAACTTCATAAAAGACTGCTGGGAAAAAAATGCACATGGAAACAAGAACAGAAAATTTAGAAGGTACTCATTATTATCGTCAGAAATTTCATAGTTTTGTTAATTCGGGTTTGCTTCCGCTGTTAAACACTTGATGATATTTTAAGATATTTGGGCGTTTGTTGAAATATTACGACAGATGTTAATTCCACGTTCATGAAAGAGCTGACATATAAATACATAATGAATGAAATTGTCGCTGAGTTTACCAGAGTAGCTTTCTTGAGTCTTTCGTTGAGTTGTATACCTTGTATACCTCTCTCTCCGCATGTGAGCATTTTACTTTTTCTTTCTTCATTCCCAGATCATCCCCAGTCCGGGGAGAGAGAGAGAGAGAGAGAGAGAGAGAGAAGAGAGAGAGAGAGAGAGAGAGAGAGAGAGAGAGAAGTGGGAAGAGGGGTTGGAAGGCGGCTGTACGAGTTGGAGAGGGGAGAAGGGGGGGGGGGGTGCAAACCAAGGGACACAATTTTGTATCTACGACGGTATAACGTATAGTAAGGTCGGCTGCTTCTTGCTGAGCCGCTCTCGTCCACAAGGGGTACGAAGAAAAGTGGGACTTCCGCATGAAGAGAGAGGAAAACTCACAGACGGACGGCCATAAATAAACAGAAAAAAAAAAAAAAGGGGGGGGGGGGGGGGGGGGGGAAGGGGGGGGGGGGGGGGGAGGGGGGGGGGGGGAGTAGGGGAGGAAGCGGTTGTCGCAGGAAACATGTATAGCGTGGGTAGGGCCGACAATATATAGACATGATGGTAAGGCTTGTAGAGGAGGGAGAGAGAGAGAGAGGAAAATGACGAATGAAAGAAGAGCATTATGTTCTCTCTCTTCTCTCTCTCTCTCTCTCTCTCTCTCTCTCTCTCTCTCTCTCTCTCTCTCTCTCTCTCTCTCCAGGCTTGTGTATCCGGCATACTGTGCGTCGTGTGTGTGTCATGTCCCCAAGTTATTTATCTTACTGTCACTGCCAGCGTCAAGAGAGAAAGGGATGAACCGTGTTTAAGGTACTAAGACGTCAAGCTTTCGTATGAAGACAACATATGATTCGGCCATCTACATACACTCTCTTTCTTTGGTGAATTCACCAGAAGGGTTTGTCCGTCTCGTGAGACAGTAGGTGTGCATTCCTTCCTTCTCTTCTTCTTCCATCCCCACTACTACTACTACTACTACTACTACTACTACTACTGCCGCTGCTGCTGCTGCTGCTGCTGCTACTATTACTGCTACAACTACTGCTACTGCTTCTTTTTCTTCTGCGTATGCTTTCTTCTTCTTCTTCTTCTTCTTCTTCTTCTTCTTCTTCTTCTTCTTTTCACTGTCAACATTTTATTCTCAATGCTTGGTCAAATTCACTGACGATTTTGTTTATGCGAATGAATCCACAGGATGCACTTTTTTTTTTTTTTTTTTCTCCTTATCCTCCGTGACATAGGAGTTACCATACACTACTGTACATGAGCACTCTATTGTAGCACGTCCGTTTTTTCTTACTGTAACATCCTGACATGGGACTCAGCGTGTTATCATAGAGCACAGTTAATGTTTCAAACCTAACATTTCACTGTCTCTTTTTTTTTTAATTAAATAATAACTTGTGAGTAGACTTCAACGCGGTGACAGCCCTGATATAGCCCTTTGCGGTCGGCTGGTCGATAAACAACATTACCTTACTTAATTACTTATTTCCCTTTCTCGAGGTGCAACACTCTGACACTGACCTGAAAGTGTTGCCATAGAGCACAGTTCCTATTCTTATACTGACATGCGCATTTCTCTTTCTGCTGCCCCGCGTCATTGGAGTGAGGACCTTACCGCCCTGTGCATTCTATAGTGACACGCCCTATTTGTTTTGGCCACGGAGTAACAGTGTGTCGTCGAGCCATTTCAGGTGGAAGATGGCGTACTGACGAATGCTTATGTTCACAAAGATAAGAGAAGAGAAGACAATCTTCATCAACGACAGAATAACAAGAGAGAGAGAGAGAGAGAGAGAGAGAGAGAGAGAGAGAGTCAGTCAGACAGACAGACAGAGGGAATACGAACATGAAGATTTATTCAGGTTAAGGCCATAGCCCATACTGAAGGGGAGGTATCCATAATGTACATAATATCAATTATCATCACCTCTCTATCATCATCATCACGAGAGAGAGAGAGAGAGAGTTAGAGAGAGTTTGTCCTACGAACTTCCAACTGGTTGACAACAGGAGACTAAATCTCCAGTCATTCTACCACTAAAACACTGGTCAAAGCACAACAAAGGGAGATTTGTGTTCAAAATGATGATAGTAACGGTACCTTGTAACACAACAGATAAGTTTTTCATTCATGTTTTGAACGGCGTGTGTGTGGTGTGGGGGGGGGGGGGGGGGGGGGGGGGGGGGGGGGGGGGGGGGGTATGTGCGTGGGGGGGAGGGGGTGTGCGTGCGTGCGTTATGGTGCATGCGCGCGTGCATGCGTATTTGTGCGCGCGCGCGCATGTGCATGTGTATATATGTGCGTGTGCATACGTGCTTCTGTGTGTGTGTGTGTGTGTGTGTGTGGGGTGTGTGTGTGTGTGTGTGTTGTGTGTGTGCGTGTGTTCATACATATTTCACGGGATATTCTTGCACGTTCTTTTTTTTTTAATGTACAGGGGCTTAATCATTTCTTTCTTTCAAGGACTTTGTAGCGTGATTCTATACATTCTCTCTTAACTGGTGGAGGTTTGATCACAAT
The DNA here is from genome assembly GCA_033310375.1 of Conus canariensis. Lineage (NCBI taxonomy): Eukaryota > Metazoa > Mollusca > Gastropoda > Neogastropoda > Conidae > Conus > Conus canariensis. The sequence goes on from CM065725.1 coordinate 70,693,028, forward strand.
AACCCTAATCGTATCTTGAAGATAACAAGTTAACGAACATGTGGCGTTTTTCTTCAGTGGAGAACATATCCGTTATGTTACAAGGTACCGTTACAGTCATTATTTTGAACGCAAATCTCCCTTTTGTTGTGCTTTGGTTCGTGTTTCAGTGACAGAATGACTGGAGATTTAAAGTCTTCTGTTGTCAACGGGTTGGGTTTTAGCAGGACAAAGTGTGAGGAAGGGCGATAACTAGGAACGAGTGGCTTTGGACGCTGTACCGCCGACACTGTGCCAGTGTTGATCCGTCATGTAATGACCACTGTATCAAAGTTTGAAAGAACTGCTTCCAGGTTGAGCTTACGGAACTTTTCAGTTTAGACAACTGAAGAACTTTTTTTCTTGCTCATTTT
>CM065725.1:70695919-70708419 GCA_033310375.1 Conus canariensis
GGTATGGCCTTCCTCCCCACCCCACCCCCCTCCACTCACCCCTACATCACCCATTCCGTCTTTCTGGTGGTATGGTTCCCTCCTCCCCACCCCACCCCATCCACCTCACCCCTACATCACCCATTCCGTCTTTCTGGTGGTATGGATGCCTCCTCCACCCTACCCCCACCCCCCAACCCCCCCCCCCCACCCCCCCCCTCCACCTCACCCCTACATCACCCGTTCCGTCTTTCTGGTGGTATGGATGCACTCCTCCCCACCCACCCCCTCCACCTCACCCCTACATCACCCATTCCGTCTTTCTGGTGGTATGGATGCCCTCCTCCCCACCCCCCACCCTCCACCTCACCCCTACATCACCCATTCCGTCTTTCTGGCGGTATGGATGCCCTCCTCCCCACCCCCACCCCCCACCTCACCCCTACATCACCCATTCCGTCTTTCTGGCGGTATGGATGCCCTCCTCCCCACCCCACCCCCACCTCACCCCTACATCACCCATTCCGTCTTTCTGGCGGTATGGATGCCCTCCTCCCACACCGCCCCACCCCCCACCTCACCCCTACATCACCCATTCCGTCTTTCTGGCGGTATTGGATGCCCTCCTCCCCCCACCCCACCCCCACCTCACCCCTACATCACCCATTCCGTCTTTCTGGCGGTATGGATGCCCTCCTCCCCACCCCCCCCCCCCCACCTCACCCCTACATCACCCATTCCGTCTTTCTGGGGTATGGATGCCCTCCTCCCCACCCCCACCCCCCCACCTCAACCCTACATCACCCATTCCGTCTTTCTGGCGGTATGGATGCACTCCTCCCCACCCCCCCCCCCCCACCTCACCCCTACATCACCCGTTCCGTCTTTCTGGCGGTATGGATGCCCTCCTCCCCACCCACCCCCCTCCACCTCACCCCTACATCACCCTTCCGTCTTTCTGGCGGTATGGATGCCCTCCTCCCCACCCCCCCCCCCCCCACCTCACCCCTACATCACCCGTTCCGTCTTTCTGGCGGTATGGATGCCCTCCTCCCCACCCCACCCCCTCCACCTCACCCTACATCACCCGTTCCGTCTTTCTGGCGGTATGGATGCCTCCTCCCCACCCCCCCCACCCCCCACCTCACCCCTACATCACCCATTCCGTCTTTCTGGCGGTATGGATGCCCTCCTCCCCACCCCACCCCCTCCACCTCACCCCTACATCACCCATTCCGTCTTTCTGGTGGTATGGATGCCCTCCTCCCCCCCCCCCCCCACCTCACCCCTACATCACCCATTCCGTCTTTCTGGCGGTATGGATGCCCTCCTCCCCACCCCACCCCCCCCACCTCACCCCTACATCACCCATTCCGTCTTTCTGGCGGTATGGATGCCCTCCTCCCCCACCCCCACCCCCCCACCTCACCCCTACATCACCCATTCTGTCTTTCTGGCGGTATGGATGCCCTCCTCCCCACCCCCCACCCCACCTCACCCCTACATCACCCATTCCGTCTTTCTGGCGGTATGGATGCCCTCCCCCCACCCCACCCCCTCCACCTCACCCCTACATCACCCATTCCGTCTTTCTGGCGGTATGGATGCCCTCCTCCCCACCCCCCCCCACCCTCACCCCTACATCACCCATTCCGTCTTTCTGGCGGTATGGATGCCCTCCTCCCCACCCCACCCCACCCCACCTCACCCCTACATCACCCATTCCGTCTTTCTGGCAGTATGGATGCCCTCCTCCCCACCCCCCCCCCCACCTCACCCCTACATCACCCATTCCGTCTTTCTGGCGGTATGGATGCCCTCCTCCCCACCCACCCACCCCACCTCACCCCTACATCACCCATTCCGTCTTTCTGGTGGTATGGATGCCCTCCTCCCCACCCCCATCCCCTTCACCTCACCCCTACATCACCCATTCCGTCTTTCTGGCGGTATGGATGCACTCCTCCCCACCCCACCCCCTCCACCTCACCCCTACATCACCCATTCCGTCTTTCTGGCGGTATGGATGCCCTCCTCCCCACCCCACCCCTCCACCTCACCCCTACATCACCCGTTCCGTCTTTCTGGCGGTATGGATGCCCTCCTCCCCCCCCCCCCCACCTCACCCCTACATCACCCATTCCGTCTTTCTGGTGGTATGGATGCCCTCCTCCCCACCCCCCCCCCCACCTCACCCCTACATCACCCATTCCGTCTTTCTGGCGGTATGGATGCCCTCCTCCCCCCCCCCCCACCTCACCCCTACATCACCCATTCCGTCTTTCTGGCGGTATGGATGCCCTCCTCCCCACCCCCCCCCCCCACCTCACCCCTACATCACCCATTCCGTCTTTCTGGCGGTATGGATGCCCTCCTCCCCACCCCACCCCCTCCACCTCACCCCTACATCACCCATTCCGTCTTTCTGGCGGTATGGATGCCCTCCTCCCCACCCCACCCCCCCCCACCTCACCCCTACATCACCCATTCCGTCTTTCTGGCAGTATGGATGCCCTCCTCCCCACCTCACCCCTACATCACCCATTCCGTCTTTCTGGCGGTATGGATGCCCTCCTCCCCACCCACCCCCTCCACCTCACCCCTACATCACCCATTCCGTCTTTCTGGCGGTATGGATGCCCTCCTCCCCACCCCACCCCCCTCCACCTCACCCCTACATCACCCATTCCGTCTTTCTGGCGGTATGGATGCCCTCCTCCCCCCCCACCCCCTCCACCTCACCCCTACATCATCCATTCCGTCTTTCTGGCAGTATGGATGCCCTCCTCCCCACCCCACCACCCCCACCTCACCCCTACATCACCCATTCCGTCTTTCTGGCGGTATGGATGCCCTCCTCCCCACCCCACCCCACCCCCTCCACCTCACCCCTACATCACCCATTCCGTCTTTCTGGCGGTATGGATGCCCTCCTCCACCCACCCCACCCCCCCCCCCCCACCTCACCCCTACATCACCTATTCCGTCTTTCTGGCAGTATGGATGCCCTCCTCCCCACCCCACCCCCTCCACGTCACCCCTACATCACCCATTCCGTCTTTCTGGTGGTATGGATGCCTCCTCCCCACCCCACCCCCTCCACCTCACCCCTACATCACCCATTCCGTCTTTCTGGTGGTATGGATGCCCTCCTCCCCACCCCACCCCCTCCACCACACCCCTACATCACCCATTCCGTCTTTCTGGCGGTATGGATGCCCTCCTCCCCACCCCCATGCCCTTCATCCACCCCCGCCATCTCCCCGCCTCTCTGAAGAGGAACGGGTCCGTCTCTGCTTGTCCTGTGAACGAAAACAACAGTGAATGAAACGGACTGTAAGGTTAAAACACCTTCGCAACAGGCGGTCTTCGACAGGGATGGATCTGTTTGTACGTATACTGTCATTATAAAGTGTGTAAGGCGGTGAGGGGGACACGTTGGCTGGGGTAGTAGGTTGACGTTTTAGTTATTTCTATTTTGTTGCCCCGGGCGGGTTATGGAGATGGGATGGGAGAGGAGGTGGGGGGTGGGGGCTAAGAAGAGGAGGTGGCGGTAGAGTGAGGGGAGGGGGCGAGGTGTCAGCATGTTCATGACATTTCTCTGGTTAATTACACGTTTGTTTTCTTGTTGTCTGTCCCCCCCCCCCCCCCCCCCCCCCCCCATCTTTTTGATGATACTGCAATGTTAGCCGCCAGTCTGTCTATAGACAGGCCCTGTATATCAGTTCAGTTCATGTTGTCTATAGACAGGCCCTGTATATCAATTCAGTTCATGTTGTCTATAGACAGGCCCTGTATATCAGTTCAGTTCATGTTGTCTATAGACAGGCCCTGTATATCAGTTCAGTTCATGTTGTCTATAGACAGGCCCTGTATATCAATTCAGTTCATGTTGTCTATAGACAGGCCCTGTATATCAATTCAGTTCATGTTGTCTATAGACAGGCCCTGTATATCAATTCAGTTCATGTTGTCCATAGCCAAGCCGACCATAAACAACATGAATTGAACTGACGTACACACATACATGCACAGACATGCGGGTGACATAAAGAAATCATATGAATATGTTTGTATGTACGTATGTATGTATGTATCTATGTATGTGTGTGTGTGTGTGTGTGTGTGTGTGTGTGTGTGTGTGTGTGAGTGTGCGTGCGGGCGTGTGTGTGTGTCTGTGTGTGTGTGTGCCGTCTGTCTACCTATACTATCTATTTTAGATTATTCTTTCTATCTATGTATTCATCTTTCTTACTCTTGTAACAATTATGATGCTGATAATGATAATGACGATGACGATGATGATGATGATGACGATGATGATAAACATGATGATGACGATGATGATGACGATGATGACGACGATGATGACGATGATGATGATGATGACGATGATGATGATGATGACGATGATGATGATGATGACGATAATGATAAACATGATGATGACGATGATGATGATGATGATTATCAGTATCATTATTCTTATTGTACTAATCTTCATTATTATCATTATCAGTAGAATCATCGTTATCATTTTTCCCTTCGCCAAAGAGTTATGCTGTCACTTTTGTTTGTGTTGATTTGTCAGCAAGATCAAGCAAAAACTACAGAACCGGATTGAAGGACACTAAACAGAAAGGTGGAATTTCCTTGCGGGACAAATCCACTATAGCTTGGTGCGGATGTGCAGGGTGGATCCGGATCAAAAGTCTGATCCATGATCAGTTCAGCAAAATTATTACAAATTTTCCACTGAACATGGACGTTGTGAAGTTACGGTTTTATGGATCGATAACGACGGTTTAGGAATTGATAACTATAAACGACGTAATGTATGTTCATGGAATGTAAAAACTCTTGATGTATCGTGATCTATACCCTGACTGTCGCATTGTCCACAGCCTATTTTACTTAAGGGAAGTAACTCTGTCAGTCCGTACCTAATACTCTTCTCAAAGAAAAAAACAACCTATTTTCATTCATACACTGATTCACAAAGGTGTCACAGAATCCGTTCGACCTCAGAGATGTACGATATCAAATGTGCCTCTCCGGTTATCGCAGTCATTGTAGTTATTACCATCTTCAAAACTGGGTTAGTTTTTTTTTGTTTGTTTTGTTTTGTTTTGTTTTTTGTTTTGTTTCGTTTTTCAAACAAGCTGAGTTGGTGACGAGCATGTGAACGCGAGCAGACAAGTATGCAATGAATGTTAGCAGAATAAATAGTAGCAGTGGGAACACTGGCAACATTTTGAATTTCCTTGGCAGCACCTGGAATTCCCTGCATTGTCCAAGCAGCAGCAGAGTTCAGGAAGCTATGAGGGTCTGGTAGCTATGCCCATGCAGGAATGTACCGGATGAATGTACTGACACACAAGCATGCACTTAAGGCGCGTGCTTGCGCATATACACGTACACATACACACAAAGGCACGAACGAACGCACGCACGCACGCACTCACACTCACCACCACACACACACACACACACACACACACACACACCCCACACACACACACACTGAACCACATCAGAAATGTGCATTAGTTTTCCATGCAAAAAAATACCGGGAACTGTCGGTTGAAAGCAACAGCGGAACCGCTCTTATCCCCATCACCCACACCCACCCCCACCCCTCTTCTCTTCTCTCCCCCCCTCCCCCCGAACACGAACGACTTGAGAGCAACTCGTAGACGCTTCCATAAACCGCCGTCAAAAACACCAGCACTGTAGCGAACATAATACTTATTTACTTCTGGCCTTCTTCCGGTCACCCCCCCCCTCTCTCTCTCTCTCCTCTCTCTCTCTCTCTCTCTCTCTCTCTGTCTCTCTCTCTCGTCTCTCTCTCTCTCTGTCTCTCTCTCTGTCTCTCTCTCTCTCCCCCTCTCTCTCTCTCTGTCTCTCTCTTCTCTCTGCTTCTCTCTCTCTGTCTCTCTCTCTCTCTCTGTCTCTCTCTCTCTCTGTCTCTCTCTCTCTCTCTCTGTCTCTCTCTCTGTCTCTCTCTCTCTCTCTCCCCCCTCTCTCTCTCTGTCTCTCTCTCTCTCTGTCTCTCTCTCTCTCCCCCCCTCTCTCTCTGTCTCTCTCTCTCTCTCTCCCCCTCTCTCTCTCTGTCTCTCTCTCTCTCTCTCTTACACACACACACACACACACACACACACACACACACACACACACACACACACACACACACACCACATACACACACATACCACACACACACACACACACACACACACACACTCCCCTTTCCCCAGACCATGCCAAGTGTTGGGGATATCTCTCACAACATCTTGCGTGGTTGTCGCTTCCCACACAGACTGTGAAACACCACACGCATGTGCTGCAGCCATGCCAGTCTGCTGTGAGGTCACACGCCACAATTGGGATTTTGCACTGACACGCTGTATAATCCACGTCAGCGTTTTGAGACCTACCATAACGTAGAGCAAGCATTTAATATTAAACTGATAATTGATCAAAAGAACAACTCCCGAGCAATTATTTCCTGTGTTTTGGGGGCAATTTTCACCAGTGAAACCACAAACAATCTTCAAATACATGACCTTCCCCATAGTTGACAACACATTTCAGGCCTTTGCACTCACCCGTGACCCTGTCTTTGCGTCAGGGGGCTTCCCCCAAACAGTCCCATTCCTTTGATTTTAATCTGTCTGCTTGGAGGCAACTTGCTTGCACTTTGACGGCCATATGAAAGAAAATGAGGAGAATCAACTTTCCGACACAATGAAAATTCTCAAAACAATCCCATTGCGCCAGTCTATAAATATTTGACTCCTTAAGCAAGGCCTTGGCGCATTAATTTTGGGTGTGCAGCCTGACAGAGAGAGAGAGAGGTGGGGGGGTGCGGGGGGGGGGGGGGGGGGCGTGGGAGGGGGCTGTTACGTTCTCCTGCCAGAGCCTAAAAAATATGCAGACCAGAAAAAGAAATTGCTTCCAGATTGTGGCCCTTGTGATGACGAAAACTGCTCTTTTGCAGAGTCCGCTGTAGAATTCTAACAATCTGTCAACTTTAGCTGGGAATCTCAGCTGACGACTCATGTCTAAAGTAGAAGAAGAAAAAGGTAAATTTTCAACTTTTTGTTTTAATACAGTTAAACACCAGCTGTTTCATCGTGTCTCACTTCGTAACTTTAAGATTTACAATCAACTGTTTTCTTTCGTGGCTCACTACTTAAAAATTCACAGTCAGCTGTTTCCTGTTTCACTATGTAACTTACTTGTCCACGGTGAGCTGTTTCCTCTCCTGGTTTCATTCCTTAACTTATTGTTTAGAATCAGCAGGGTTTGTTTTCTATTTCACACTCCTTGCCTTCAAGTTCAAAATCATCTGCTGCTTACTTTTCTGTTTCACTCCACAACAGTCAACTCTTCTCTAGTTTATTCACCAGCTTTAACTTTAAAAATTAGCAGGTTTCTTTCTAGCTCCATTTCTTAAAGTTCAAAATCAAAATCAGCTGTTTCCTTTCCTGTCTTACTCTTTAAAGGTCAAGATCAGCTGTTTCCGTTTTCAACTCCTTAAAGTTAAAAATGATCTGTTCTCGTCACTGTTTCATTCTTTTACCTGCAGATCACACTCATCTTTTTTTCTGTTGCAGTTAAGAATGAACTGTTTCTTTTCCTCAACTTTAACTTCAAAATCACCTTTTTTTGTTTAAAGCTATTTCACTCCTAAACTCTTGTTTAAAATCAGTTATTTCCTGTTCTGCTTCACGTCTTAACTTAAAAGTTCACAATCAACTTTTCATTTTCTATTCCACACGCAAAATTTCCGATTTTGTATTTTTTCTTTTCCCTTACACTCAGCAAAGTTCAGAATCAGCCGTGTCCTTTTCTGTTTTCTCGTTCACTTCATTCAAAATCAGCTGTTTTCTGTTAACGTCTCACTCGTTAAATTAAAGTCCACAATAAACTGTTGTTTTTTGCGTTTCTCCTGCCATCTTAAAATTCACACTCAACCCTTTTCCTGTTCTGTTTCATTCCTTAATTACATTTCAGACTCGGCTGTTTCCTTTTTGTAATTCGTTCCTTAACTTGAGGCTTCCAATCGTTTCCTTGTGTACTTCATTCCTTAACTCTCTCTCTCTCTCTCTCTCTCTCTCTCTCTCTCTCTCTCTCTCTCTCACACACACACACACACACACACACACACACACACACACACACACACACACACACACACACACACGCGTGCGTAAGTGTGTGTGTGTGTGTGTGTGTGTGTGCGTGTGTGTGTGTGTGTGTGTGTGTGTGTGTGTGTGTGTGTGTGTAGATAGATAGAAAAACAGATAGATAGAGAGACAGACAGACAGATAGCTAAATAGAGACAGACAGACAGACACACAGACAGAAAAACAGACAGACAGATAAATAGATGGATGAACGAACGGGAAAAACTGAAGTGTAAACAGTGATGGCGCGGTGTTGTTGGCTCCTCAGACACCATGTTCCCCAACCCCAAATGAAGACAGCAGACAAGCGGATGGCTTCCTCCTGTGTTCCTAGCAGTATGCGCTGTTAAGGGATATATCAGTTCCCGCTTTCCTAAATACGCCTCCGTCAGATCAAGTGTGAGCCACATGTCTCTATTTTGTTTGTTTTTGTTTGCTTGCTTTCAGTGCACGTGCAGCAGCCTTGTATGCCTCCAAAAGAACTCTCTCTCTCTCTCTCTCTCTCTCTCTCTCTCTGTGTGTGTGTGTGTGTGTGTGTGTGTGTGTGTGTGTGTGTGTGTGTGTGTGTGTGTGTTGTATTATGTCTTCTGGCACGATCTACCACAGGCGCTAGACAAAATAATGTCATTGTTCATGTTGAATTAGTTTTCACTGATTGAAGAACAGGTATTCCATGTTTCACAAAATGCGGCCCATGATCCGACGTGTAGGAACAGAACTCTTATCTTTTAACAAAGCAAACTTCAGCCGACTTAAGACCCTCTACAGAAATGGTTTTCTTGCTCCAGAAGAAAGAGTTTTTTATGTGCAGGGACACTGTTCATTTTATCAATAGTCTTCGATTTATTGAGGATTTAGAAAGAATTCACACAGCAGGATTTCAATATAAAGACAAAGTGCTTTCCCTTTTATTATTATTCAATTACCCCCCCCCCCCCCCCCCCCCACACACACACACACACATTCCCCCGTGTTAGTCTGTCAGTAGTTCCATTTACGTTGATAGCTGCAAGAGCATAGCACTCACTCTGTGTTCTACCAGACAAGGAACAGACATTTCACTTTGCCAGGGATCTGACTGTCGGTGATGGGATCCAGAGGAGTGCTAGGCAGGTCTGCTGAGAGATCTGCAGTCCGATTTCCGTCCGTTGCAGGACTGACGATGTTCACAGTGTGAAACGATTCGCCATCCTGTGTCCTTCCTTCAAGAGGGGCGTGGCATGATCCAGTTCGCATTGTCCGTTTGCCACCACACATGTCTCCACTCCGCTTGTCTTCTAGGGATGACCCCGAAAATTAATTTGAAAAACGTATTAACAGCTCTGCCGAACAGCGTGTACAAACGAATCACGAGACAAAACACGACGCGTTTCGACTTCTTAGGTCTCCTTCAGGCAAGATAAACAACAGTCAGGACACCGAAAATGAGGAACGAGCGATCACTTTTCTTCGCCAGATTCGGCGCAAGATGGGCGTTGACTGAAAATGTTTGTTGTCGTTGTCCTCAGTGTTGCTGGTCGCGCCTGAAGAAGACCTCAGAGGCCAAAACGCGTCGTATGTTGTCTTGCGATTCGTTTGTCAACGTTGTTTGGCTGAGCTCTCATGAAATACCTTTTCAAATTTGTTTAGATGTACCGCCTACAGTCGCCTCTCCGTAAGACACGTAATGTCCACATTGAAAGATCTGATGCCTCACTGCAGCTGGCAAACCTCCATGTTAATGATAGTTTTCACGTAGACCCAGACACCCAGCAGATTACGCTGACAGTTCACCACAGTGGTTCTTTCCATGACAATGATGAGTGCGGTACACAACACGTTACGTTAGGTTCTAAGAGCAAGCCATTGGAGACCAAGAGAACGTGACGTGACTGAATAGGTACATTGTGTCCACAACTACTCGATGACAAGATCATCCATTGGAAAGATCATCTGTCAGAAAGATAATCCATTGGAAAGATCATCTGTCAGAAAGATCATCCATTGGAAAGATCAACCGTCAGAAAGATCATCCATTAGAAAGATCATCCACCAGAAAGATCATCCATCACAAAGATTATCCAACATAAACATCATCCATCAGAAAGATCACCCATCTTAAAGATCACCCATCACAAAGATCATCCGTCAGAAAGATCATCCGTCAGAAAGATCATCCATCACAAAGATCACCCATCACAAAGATCACCCATCACAAAGATCATCCGTCACAAAGATCACCCATCACAAAGATCATCCGTCACAAAGATCATCCATCACAAAGATCACGCGTCACAAAGATCATCCGTCACAAAGATCGTCCATCACAAAGATCACCCATCACAAAGATCATCCATCACAAAGCTCATCTGTCAGAAAGATCATCCATCACAAAGATCACCCATCTTAAAGATCACCCATCACAAAGATCATCCGTCTGAAAGATCATCCATCACAAAGATCATCCATCACAAAGATCACCATCACAAAGATCATCCGTCAGAAAGATCATCCATCACAAAGATCACCCATCACAAAGATCATCCATCAGAAAGATCGTCTGTCAGAAAGATCATCCATCACAAAGATCACCGATCTTAAAGATCATCCATCACAAAGATCATCCGTCAGAAAGATCATCCATCACAAAGATCATCCATCACAAAGATCACCCATCACAAAGATCATCCGTCAGAAAGATCGTCCGTCAGAAAGATCATCCATCAGGAACGTTAACTTCTTCACGGCAGTCAGGAAACTATTGCTGCTGATGTAAATCATTTTCAAACAAGATTAATTTTCCGTCCAGAAGACGTACAAATGTTCGTAAAGAACGAAAGTAAGCACCAGGCGTCCAGAAGGAACAAGGAAAACCTTCGTGAAACAATGGAAGTCGTCTGTGATCATATTTGTTGGAAAGCCAGTCTACAAAGTGTGAGACAGGCAAGTCTTTTCTGCAAAATACAGAAAGAAGCTCTTCAGTCAGACATACTTTAGTTTTAATGGACAAACCTCCTACTCCGACCTGTTCACCTCAAAGTGGCAGTTACTGCACCCCATCCTACAGAAAGCAAAACCAGTTCCATGTTACTGACAATCCTCCAGCTCAAAATGGCCAGGACGCACGCCTGAAGCAGCAGGCAGTCCTGCAATTTGTACAAACAGGACATCATAAGAGAATGTCTTTGTCAAACAAAACAGTCCCATGTCACACACTTCACTATCATCACCGAGCATCGACACAAAATGGTGTGGAAGTGTTCAAGGCAGAAGACTGTAACGCTGAAAAACAGGAAAACTGAATGTAGAGAAAACAACGCGAAGACCATGGATACAACTCTTCACAACACACATTTACACATTCGATTATCCACACACCAGAAAGACCCAGCGCACATTTTTAAGGAAGGAGGATTCCTGACAACATATGTTCAGTCCCCATTGATCCCAAACATTCCTGAGTTCAGGTAGGGTTTGCTCAGACTGGATTCTTGCAATGACAGAACAGAACATGACACAGTGCCTGGTGAATAAAACCACCTGCAACACGTGACTGTTCATGTAGGGGTCAATGATTGCCTGACTGGCCCAGCATCCACAAACAGCGTACAGAACTCATCACCCACATCAAACACTCCTTCCCATCAGCTGACACCACCTTTTTTTTTAAAAATAATATTGTCTGCGGTGGGCCGGGCAGACAGACAGAATCAATCTGTTCTATTATTCCAGCATGAGGACGCCATCTTCTCAACGATATTATCTCCCCTTCTAACAGAACCTTACGCACACATAATCGGAACCTTCACCAACAAACCTGACTGATCATCTCGAGACTTTGAAGAACAAAGACAGGCGCCCTGAGACTTGCCCTGCACAGAGATTCCATTCATCCCAATCTCCAGGGAACGGCAACCCTTGCGGTGAATGTGATGCCGTTCTTACCACGTTCTTTCCGTTACAAGCCAGCATCGAGAGAGCCATTCCGTCGGGAGGACAACTCAGAAGTGATCAGCGTTCGGAACAGCCCCTGCGTGGGTCCCTAAATTCATCAGTTAATGGCGGGAGGATGTGTAGAACGAGTTTCGTTAATCCTCCGGGCGTGGTACCAACGTCCCTCGTGTCCCGTCCACCTCTTCCATCATGGCCCGCCACGAACAGTAGAATGCCCACGTTTCTCCCCACGAATCAGATTGTGTTACTATTTTTGGTGCATGGGGACACGCAAAAAAAAAAATGATTCAAACAGATTTTTATATTGACCTCTAACCCTTTGAGATGAGCCTTACGTTGTCATATCGAAAGTTAATTCAGGTTTTCAACTAAAAGAAGCTGAATTAGTCTCTAGAT
>CM065725.1:70715919-70718419 GCA_033310375.1 Conus canariensis
AAGAGAGACAGACAAACAGACAGAGAGAGAGAGAGAGACAGACAGACAGACAGAGAGACAGATACAGAGAAGTCAATTGATTAATTAAAAAGAAAAAAAAAAGCACTGACCTTGCACATTCGACATTAGCACGACTTTGCGCGACTGACAGACAACCTTGAAGCACAAACCGAGCGTCACGTGCGAACGGAGCGCCTCGCGCCCTCCCCTTTCCTTTCCTCACTGGCACTACACCAGCCTACTAGGCTAGGTAGGCCTGACATTGAAGTTGCCCACAGGGCCGCCGCGGCGCCAACAGCGGCAACAGCAGCGGCAGCAGAAGCAGGAGAAGAAGCAGCGTGTGTCTCTCTCAGCCGCTCGGTGTCAACACGATTGTTGGGCATTCAGTCTGTTGGTTTCAGCCCGTGTCATTCCAGTCTGTCTCCGTCACTCAGCGCTTCAGTCAGCCAGTAGTCTTAACTCGACGGTTCGGAACTCTCTCTCTCTCTCTGTCTCTCTGGCTGTTTGTCTCTGTCGCTCTCTCTGTCTGTCTGTCTCTCTGTCTGTGCCTCTCTCTCTCTCTCTCTCTCTCTCTCTCTCTCTCTCTCTCTCTCTCCTCTCTCTGTGCATCTGTGTGTGTCTGTCTGTCTCTGTCTTTCCCTCTTTCTCTCTCTCACTCTCTCTGCATCTCTCTCTCTCATACTTATGTCTTTGCTGTTGTTGGCAGATCCAACGGTCTATGATGGTCTGTCTATTCATTTAAATCTTTCAGTGTTCAAAGTTCAGCAGTGCTTCTCTCTCTGTCTCTGTCTCTCTGTCTGTCGGTGTGTCTGTCTGTCTGTCTCTCTCTCCATCTCTCTTTATTTCTCTCTGTCTCTGTCTGTCTGTGTATCTGTCTGTCTCTCCCTCCATCTCTCTCTCCATCTCTCTCTTTCTCTACATCTCTCTCACTAAATCTCAATCTTTTATTCTCTCCTCTCTCTTGCTTTCTTTCTCTCTCTCTCTCTCTCTCTCTCTCTCTCTCTCTCTCTCTCTCTCTCTCTCTCTTCTCTCCTCTACTCCCCCCCCCACTCTCTCTCACTCTGAGACATCATGGCATCATCTGAACGAACACAACAATCACAGCAACCTTACCTTTCAATCACCCAAACAGAACACACCCACCCCCTCTCCAACACCACACCACAGCCAACAACGCTTGCGGCAACAACAGTCGTCTCTCTTCCTCTCTGTGTCTCTCTCCCTCTCTCTGTCTCTCTCTGTGTCTTTCTGTCTCTGTCCTCTCTCTCTCTCTCTCTCTCTCTCTCTCTCTCTCTCTTACAGTCCCTGAACGTCAGCACTGGCTCAGCTATTGTTGTTTCTGCTAGCTGCGTCGTCGCGAACCTGCCGTACTTGCAGAACCCTCCTACGCTAATCCCTGGCACTAGAACACTCTGGCACTGATGACCTTAGCACTGACCGGACGAACGCCGGCAGCACTGACGGGAGAAGTCTACCGGCACCGAGAGCGGCTAACTTCACCACTACTACTACCCACCATCGCCGCCACCACCACCACCACCACCGCCGCCACCACCACAGCTACCTCTACCATCGACGCTGACGGCCTCCACTGCCGCTATGGGCGGTAGGCAAGGCTGGCTGGAGTGCTTCCCAAGTGTCGATCACTTCAGTCCTACATGCTCACTGGGGGGAGGGAGGGATGGATGCTCTCTCTCTCTCTCTCTCTCTCTCTTCTCTCTCTCTCTCTCTCTCTCTCTCTCTCTCTCTCTCTCTCGTCAGTTTAGTTAGTAGGCCTGGGTTGGATCGGACGGACTTGGGGGTATGTCTGCTGTCTTCTTTCCTTCTTCGATCGTGGGTGCTGCTGCTTTCGTATCTCTGTCTCTCTCTCTCTGTCTCTGTGTGTGTGTGTCTCTCTCTCTCTGTCTGTATCTGCCTGCCTGTCTCTGTCTATCTCTGTTTCTCTTTTTCTCCCTCTTTCTGTCTCCATCTCTCTCTCTCTCTCCTCTCTCTCTCTCTCTCTCCTCTCTCTCTCTCCTCTCTCTCCTCCTTTAAATTTTTCTTCTTCCCACCTCTCTCTCTTTTCCCCTCTTCTCTAACCCCTCTCTGCCTCTTCTGGTTTAGCTTAAAACGTTGGCAGATCTCTTGAGAGAGAGGGGGAGAGGAAGAAACGGAGGGAAGGAGAGAGAAGAAGGGAGGGAGGGGAAAGAGAAGATGACAGAGAGAGAGAGAGAGAGAGAGAGAGAGAGAGAGAGAGTGAATAAACGGCGAATATCCTTTGTGTCCTTCGGCTGTTAAAAATCTAATCGATAAAGCCAAAGCCCCATGTCCATTCCCATGTGAATTCTCTCTCTCTCTCTCTCTCTCTCTCTCTCTCTCTCCTCTCTCTCTCTCTCTCTCTCTCTCTCTCTCTCTCTCTTCTTCGTGTTTGTTTGTGTGTGTGTGTGCGCGCGCGCGCGCGCGCGCGTGTGTCACACATGCACGGCGCACGCACGCGCGCGTGGATGGGGGATGGGAGGGG
>CM065725.1:70730919-70733419 GCA_033310375.1 Conus canariensis
GTGGGTGGGTGAGGAGGGGCTGGGGGTGGGATGGAGGGGAGGGGAGGGTGGAGCTAACTGTGTGCAAGAGATATCCAGCAGGATTCGGCGCCATGTTTTTGGCCCCCTGAGCAGACTTTAGGTGGTCGGGTCACGTGTCCTTTTTTCTTTTTTTTTCCCCCTCTTGCGTATTCCACAACTTACAGAATTCCAGTAAGTTAGATTGACAATTGTGAGTGCTTAACGGAAAAAAGGGGGGGAAAAGGAAGAAAAAACCACAAAACTTTGATGAAATCTGATTTTAAAAAATATTAGGAATCATTTAGAACAGTTCCGCACCTCTACTACCACCACCACCCTCCCTCCCCACTCCGGCCTTAGAGCAGCCTGACGCGGTAAACTGGACTCAAGGTCAAGATAACAACTGGAACTAGAAAACATTGAGGGAGAGCGTAGGCCTTTGCAAAGGTCACACGAATCCTGGACCCGTCCTTTGATCCAGATCTGCACCTGAAGGTAAAGCCCCAACCCCTATCCCCCCCCCCCCCCCCCCCCCCCCCCCATTTATTTTTTTCCTGTAGCGTTTGTGAGAGGGTCAGTTCATACGTGAAAACAGAATTATTTTCCACCAGGGAAGTGATAGTCGGTGCAGACTAAGAGTTACTTCTCTTGTATTTTTAAAAAATATATATAAATAGGATATGGAAAAAGTACAAAATCAACGTTTGTATCGCTAAAAAGTTTCCTCTTCCATGAAAATTATGTTACTTTCTAAGTTATCAGAAAAATATGAAATGTCAACGTTTATATTAAGAAAAGAAATGTTTTCCATGAAAATGTATTACTGTGCACGTTATCGGTACGTTGGGCCTACGTTGTCTTTATGTTCTATGAAAATGTTTAATAATCTGGTGGAACGGATCGAGGATTTGCCGTCTGATGCCGGATCCACGACACGACACGGATCCACACCAAAATTTGACGACTTCAACCTTGGACCACATTTCGTTTGTCCCTGAAGTTTTGGTTGAAATCGGTTTCGTAGTTTTTGTCTAAACTTATTGACACACAAAGAAACCAAGGGACGCAGGTGTAAGCATAATCTCCTTGGGCGTGGAAGTAAAGCTGCTTGCGTGATGGTGCAATCTTTTATTACATCCCGTGTAATGAAAGACTGCACCATTACATCCATTGTAATAAAAGATTGCATCATTACACCCCGTGTAATCAAAGATTGCGCCATTACATCCCGTGTAATGAAAGATTGCATCATTACATCCCGTGTAATCAAAGATTG
Source organism: Conus canariensis (assembly GCA_033310375.1). Classification (NCBI taxonomy): domain Eukaryota; kingdom Metazoa; phylum Mollusca; class Gastropoda; order Neogastropoda; family Conidae; genus Conus; species Conus canariensis. The sequence goes on from CM065725.1 coordinate 70,732,196, forward strand.
CACCATTACATCCTGTGTAATCAAAGATTGCACCATTACATCCCGTGCAATGAAAGACTGCACATTACATCCTGTGTGATGAAAGATCGCACCATTACATCCTGTGTAATCAAAGATTGCACATTACTTCCTGTGTAATCAAAGATTGCACCATTACATCATGTGTAATGAAAGATTGCACACTACATCCTGTGTAATGAGAGATTGCACCATTACATCATGTGTAATAAAAGATTGCACCATTACATCATGTGCAATGAAAGATTGCACCATTGCATCCCGTGTAATAAAAGATTGCAATATTACACCCAGTGTAATAAAAGATTGCATCATTACATCCCATGTAATGAAAGATTGCAATATTAAACCCCGTGGAATGAAAGATTGCAATATTACATCCCGTGTAATAAAAGATTGCAATATTACATCCCGTGCAATAAAAGATTGCAATATTACATCCTGTGTAATAAAAGATTGCACCATTACATCATGTGTAATAAAAGATTGCACCATTACATCATGTGTAATAAAAGATTGCACCATTACACCCCGTGTAATAAAAGATTGCACCATTAGATCCCGCGTAATAAGAGATTGCAATATTACATCCCGTGTAATAAAAGATTGCAATATTACATCCCGTGTAATAAAAGATTGCAATATTACATCCCGTGTAATAAAAGATTGCACCATTACATCCTGTGTAATAAAAGATTGCACCATTACATCCCGCGTAATAAGAGATTGCATCATTACATCCCGTGTAATAAAAGATTGCACCATTACATCCCGTGTAATAAAAGATTGCACCATTACATCCCGTGTAATAAGAGATTGCAATATTACATCCCGTGTAATAAAAGATTGCAATATTACATCCCGTGTAATAAAAGATTGCAATATTACATCCCGTGTAATAAGAGATTGCAATATTACATCCCGTTTAAGAAAAGATCGCACCATTACACCCCGTGTAATAAAAGATTGCATCATTACATCCCGTGTAATAAAAGATTGCACCATTACATCCCGTGTAATAAAAGATGGCACCATTACATCCCGTGTAATCAAAGATGGCACCATTACACCCCGTGTAATCAAAGATGGCACCATTACATCCCGTGTAATCAAAGATGGCACCATTACATCCCGTGTAATAAAAGATTACATCATTACACCCCGTGTAATAAAAGATTGCATCATTACACCCCGTGTAAAAAAAGA
>CM065725.1:70738419-70743419 GCA_033310375.1 Conus canariensis
CTCTCTCTCTCTCTCTCTCTCTCTCTCTCTCTCTCTCTCTCTCTCTCTCTCTTCTTCTGTGTGTGTGTGTGTGTGTGTGTGTGTGTGTGTGTGTGCGCGCGCGCGCGCGCGCGCACGTGTGTATTCCCGTATTTGTAAAAGCCATATAAACATACGCCGAGAAACTGACGGACGTTAGAAATTATGCTCTACTTTTCTACTACATGGCGCGCGCACACACACACACACACACACACACACACACACACACACACACACACACACACACACACACACACACTGCCGACAAAGCTGGATCTTGAACCTCTCAAGTCTTGCGGTAGAAGACAGAACCGAAATGTTCAAAAGATGAAGTTCCTTTTGACTAAGATCAAAGACACGTGTTCGTTTTGTGGTGCTGCGAAGTTCAGAAGTAAAAAGGTCACATAGTCCAATAAGATCGAAGCGGTTAAATAGCTAATAACGCTAATTTCTCAGATATCATTGTCATAATTATTTCTCTTTGTTTGTCGTACACTATTTAGGCCTATTAATAATGAGCAGTCTAAAAGCTGCAACTTGTAATAAGGATACTATAATGCCATGGAACTACTACACATCATTTTCTTTTTTTCTTTTTTGTTTCTTCTTTAAAATAAGATCCAAATCAGAAATTCGGAGACATCTGAGGTAGAAGGAAAGGAGTTTTAAGAGTTGGGTGTAGCATGTAATGAATTAGGATATCCATAATATAAGAGTGCGGCTATTATACGATTTCGTGTCTCTCGTTGTCTTCCCATGACTATCCATATGTCTTCCCATGACTATCCATATTGCCATTCACATAGCCCTGTCACCCTATTATGTAATATTATGGGGATAATTATATGATTTGTTCCCTCGGCTTTGACCTCCTCACTGCCCCATCCATCTCTGACCTATCATACCTCCTTCAACGGTTTGTGTCCCTCCTGTACTGTAAAGGAGTGCATGAGTGAGGAAATGTATGTGTGTGAGTTTGTGTGCGTGTGTGCCCACGCATGCGTGTGTACATGCGTGTATGCGTAGTCTCTCTCTCTCTCTCTCTCTCTCTCTCTCTCTCTCTCTCTCTCTCTCTCTCTCTCTTACACACACACGCGCGCGCGCGCGTGGAACGCGTAAACGCGCATGCGCGAGCATACACAAACAAACTCAAATACGCACATACACTTCTACAAAGAGATTATTGTGTAACTTGCAGGGTTTGTGGGGAGAAGTCTTGAGGGTTCTATTCAATTGTCTAGGGGAATGAGTGTCGTCCCACGAGATGTTCAGAGTGGGTGGGGTATGTAAAGTGATAGCTGACACAGGGGTATCCTAGGAGAGAGAGAGAGAGAGAGAGAGAGAGAGAGAGAGGGGAGAGAGAGAGAGAGAGGGTGAGAGAGAGAGATTGCGTGATTATGGACAAATGAATCACAAATATATTTGAGTATGAATGCAGTTATTTCAGGGTCCACACACACACACACACACACACACACACACACACACACACACACACACACACACACACACACACATACACCGTCGCGCTCTCTCCACATACACGCACACATGCTTGCACGTCCAGAGAGAGAGAGAGAGGGGGGGGGGGGGGGAGGCAGAGACCAATTGACAGTTTGATGGAAAGAGTGAAACTAAAGAGAGTCAAACAGATAGAGGGAGGGCGATACATAGAGAGAATGAGCGAGAAAAACAAATAGAGACAGAAAGATAGACCGACAGTCAAGCGGACACAAATAAGATCATAGACAGAAAGACAATGGGGCAGCTGATACGTAAAACCATGAGAGAGGGAGGTGAGGGTAGAGTCGGGGGAGAGACCGATCATGTCTTCGACGTCGTTTTTTTTTTACGGGAAATGCTGTCTCAGAGCGACAACTTTTCTACGGCAGCAATTTTTTTTTACATAAAATGCTGTCGCTGCGACATGATTTTATTTTTAGGCAACGACACGATTTTATGGACATTTCTTGTGAAATCCTGTCGCGCTACCAATTTTTATGAAATTAAGTCGCTCAGCGATAATTTTTCATGAACCAGCTGCAGTATTTCCCGGGAAATACTGTCGCTGCGACACGATTTTATAAGCGACAGTATTATATACGACACCGGCATACCATGGAGAAATCTAATGGGGAAAAAAGAAAAAAGACGAAAAAAAAAAAAAGGTACTGATGGAGAAAGGACGGGCGAGGTGAGGTGACGGGGGTGGGGTGGGATGGGATTTAGAACAGACAGATATTGAGACAGACGAATTGGGCAAGAAAGAATCTAACAATTGGGCATATATCTTATGTACTCAATGTTGTTGTCTTTCTCTCTGTCTCTGTTTCTGTCTCTCTCTGTAAAAAAAAAAAAAAAAAAAAGAAAAGAAAGAAAGAAAGAAAAGAGAGAGAGAGAGAGAGAGAGGAGGGGGGGGGGGGGGGGCGTGGTGTCGCTAGGAAACATACTCGGGTGTGCGTATTTGTCTGTATGTGTATGGTGGCACGCACCAGTTATGATGCGTTCCGTTAATCCTTTGATTCTTTCGACGTTACTGTTGTCTTGAGTCATATTATCTGTCTGTCTATCTGTGTCTCTATCTGTTTGTCTGTCTGTCTGTCTGTCTCTTTCTCTCTCTCTCTCTCTCTCTCTCTCTCTCTCTCTCTCTCTCTCTCTCTCTCTCTCTGTCTCTAGCATCATCAGTTACACATTTCTCAAGCAAACAAAAAGTCAGAAACCAAACCTCATGAAATGTCGGTTATGACATTTGTCCCTGGGTTTCAGTAACATCCAGTGTAGGGGTCGGGCTTCAATTTGGGGATAAAGACCTACTACTCTTCTCCCACGACCTGATTCCATTGGCCCCATAGGGCAGGATTGGGTCATAGCCGGCTAGAACTTGGCGATCATTGGCGCCATAGGGCGGGATTGGGTCATAGCCGGCTAGAACCGGGCGATCATTGGCGCCATAGGGCGGGACTGGGTCATAGCCGGCTAAAACCGGGCGATCATTTGCGCCATAGGGCGGGATTGGGTCATAGCCGGCTAGAACCGGGCGATCATTGGCGCCATAGGGTGGGATTGGGTCATAGCCGGCTAGAACCGGGCGATCATTGGCGCCATAGGGCGGGATTGGGTCATAGCCGGCTAGAACCGGGCGATCATTGGCGCCATAGGGCGGGACTGGGTCATAGCCGGCTAAAACCGGGCGATCATTTGCGCCATAGGGCGGGATTGGGTCATAGCCGGCTAGAACCGGGCGATCATTGGCGCCATAGGGTGGGATTGGGTCAAAGCCGGCTAGAACTGGGCGATCGTTTGCGCCATAGGGCGGGATTGGGTCAAAGCCGGCTAGAACCGGGTGATCATTTGCGCCATAGGGCGGGATTGGGTCAGTGCCGGCTAGAACCGGGCGATCATTTGCGCCGTAGAGCGTGATTGGATCATAGCCGGCTAGAACCGGGCGATCATTTGCGCCGTAGAGCGGGATTGGATCATAGCCGGCTAGAACTGGGCGATCGGTCGATTGGTTCGTAAGCAGATGTGCGAGGATGAAGCTGCTGTTCACTTATTGATCATGGAAGCAGGAGGGGGTGAGGGTGCAGGGGAGGGGGGAGGCGGGGACAGGAGGGTCGTTGGGGGGGGGAGGGGGGGGAGGAAGCGGCGGGAGTGTAGAAGGTCGGAGGTATGTGGGGCATGAGGAAGGAGGCTCCGGTAGGACACTCGGTCATGCAGTCCCTGCAGGTAAGCATTGGGTCATTTAGTAGTGGGGCATAGTATGTTATTTTTTTTCTTTCTTTCGTTCTCGCCTTTCAATTTTCTTTGAATTTCATATTTATTTATTCATTCATTTATCTATCTCTTTAATTATCTATTTATTCATTTTCTTTCAGTCTGTCTGTCTTTCTGTTAGTCTTTCTTTCTTCCTATCTTTCTTTCTTTCTCTCTTTCTGCCGTGATGTAAGAACAGAGACCATTGCACACCACCGAAATAATACAGCAGAAGCGCAGTGTCTCCTCTGGTGGGTTGGTTCCCGGCGATCTGATGCTGGTCGAAGCATGGATGTGGTTGTGGGTGTGCAAAAAAGGGGAACAGGAATGCATGGAAAGTGAGTAGTGACATAAAGAGGCACTCAAGATGGCACAGCCCAAAACAACACAAAATTCGTGTGTGTGTGTGTGTGTGTGTGTGTGTGTGTGTGTGTGTGTGTGTGTGTGTGTGGTGTTGCGTGCTTGCGTGTGTGTGTGTGTGTGTGTGTGTGTGGTGTGTGTGTGTGTGTGTGTGTGTGTGTGTGTGTGAAAGAGAACGAGACAGAGAGAGAGAGGGGGGGGGGGGGGATTATATAGATCTCAATGACGCTGTTTCCTTTATAGCAAAGACGGAGAGGGGGGTAAGGGGGGGGGGGGGGACGAGCTTTATTCCACTGGAGCTATGCATGTCACGTATGGTCTGTGATTTGAAGCTGGTTGGTCGGTTAGTTCACTGGTGGGTTTGCTGTTTCGTGGTCACTCGTGCGGTTTATGGTGGCACAGTTCGATGTCAGTTGTTTGTTGGTTTGCACAATTTGCCAGGACAGTCGGCTGATAGTTGGTCGATTGCTTGCTTAGCTTAGATTAGTGTTAGCTTAGGGTGGTTTCCTCGAGTGGTTGGTTAGCCGCTTTCGACATGATTTGTGGGTGTTGTAGGCCAGTGACGTGCAATGTTGTCAGATGGCACTCGCCGACATATCGCACCATTAGAAAGATCATGCTGTTATGACTGAATGACGAGAGAGAGAGAGAGAGAGAGACACAGAGAGAACGTTGAGGACAGAGAGAGAGAGGTGAGATGTGGACAGACGAGAGACACAGATGGAGTCAGAGTTTGTGGAGAAGATGAGGACAGTCGGCTGAGAGAGGTCGAGCTTGAGCTAGAAGTGAGAGGGTGGTTCCAGTGGGAGGCGACAGAGAGGAGTGGAGGCACAGAGAGACGACAAGTTGTCAGAGGAGGACATACG
>CM065725.1:70760919-70763419 GCA_033310375.1 Conus canariensis
GCCACAACTAGATTAAAAGTAGGCAGAACAACATACGGCCAGCGTATGAGCCATGAAGGGTAAGGTTATAATGTGCTATGAGATTTATATTAAGGGATACTCCATCTGTCTGTCTGTCTGTCTGTCTGTCTGTCTGTCCTTCTGTTTAATGTGTTTACACCAGAAGTGAGATTAGATGGCATGTATATATGTACTTACAAGCATTTCTGTTAGTGTGTGTATCTGTATGTTTGTGCACATTACAATACAAAATGAATATTGTTCTTATTATCTCTTATGTCTGTGGGAATTGAATTTTTTTTCTTTCTGTCTTATTACTATGAGAAATTAATTCAAAATAAACATATCTCGTATGTCTGTTGGAATTAATCATTCTTTTCTTTCTGTCCTATGCCTGTGAGAAGTGAATTCAAAATAAGCAAACAAAGGTTTTCCAAAGAATAAAGTAAATGGCTTTTATTGGTGCTTATGATGAGTAAATAATATTTCTATAATGCTGCAAATAATGTGAAAAATCTGACTTTCACAAATTCTGATGGATATGACAGGCATAATTTGTGGGCGTGGATCTCGGCTTCAGTATGTATGTGCAGTTGAAGAACCTTTGATCCCAAAAGGATACACCAAAAATTCAGTTAACATGAATGAAACGTCAAAGTTATCGGGCTAGCCTGAAATAAATTCAGGTTAACATCTATGCATCATCCCACCCTACCCCCAAAACATCAGTTCCTGCAGTTTGTGTAAAGAGTACTTTACTGTGCATGGTCAAGTATTTATGTAAGCGCCAGCCATTGTGGCATAGTAGTTAGTGTCATGGGTTGCATGATTAGGGGTCATGAGTTTGAATCCCATCAGTAACATGTAATTGTTGGAGTTTTGGCTCTGGATGGATCTTACCCAGACCTGAGGGTGGTATGGGTTCAAATAAGGAAACCGGAACCATACACATTACGTTTAATTCAGGTAATAGATGAGTCACTCAGTGTTGCTCAAAGTTCTTGACCACAGCTGCAGGTTTCTGCATCTCTTGGGGCTGGATGGCACTAGAATATATCATGAATGAAAGTGTAGGATGCAGACCTGTTACATATAATATGATGAACTGCTCATCATAAAAGGTCTCAAATTCTGTGGCTGTGTGTGCCGTACTTTCATGATGATCTCAATATCATTATACAGTATTTATCTTAAAAAATATCTGCTGGCATTTTGTTGTTGTTTCTTCAGGTGTCTACCTGATGAGATTCTGCTCAAAGTATTCATGTATCTGGATTTGGTGAGTCTTGTGCAAGCTTCCCAGGTCTGCAGACGATGGCGTGCCATAGCGCTTGACAAGTGAGTTTTTCTGTTAGCATTCTACATTGGCTGTTGCTAGTGTTAGTTTTAGTTTCTCCCATCCTCTGTTTTCCGTCCATTTGGCTGTCCGCCAGTCTTCTGTCTTGTCTCCTTCATGTGTTTTCAACACACGCACGCACGCACGCACGCACACACGCATGCATGCACGCACACACGCACGCGCGCGCGCACACACACACACACACACACACACACACACACACACACACACACACACACACACACACACACATTTATGCACATACTCTCTCTCTCACATATTCATACACACACACATACACAGACACAGACACACTTACACACACACACACACATACATGCAGACACGCATGCATGCACTCTCTCTCTCATGCACACACATGCACACAACACACACACACACACACACATGCACACACACACACACACACACACACACACACACACACACCACACACACACACACACGCATGCACACATATATGCAGACATACTCATGAATGCCTTAGGTGATAAAGCCAGGTTTGTTATGGTATACTTGAAACATTTTCATAGAAATTTATACCAAAGAAATACACCACTTATAAATTATTGTTGTTGTTGTTGTTGTCATCGTACCCTGGCTAAAACACTCCAGCGTGTGTGTGTGTGTGTGTGTGTGTGTGTGTGTGTGTGTGTGTGTGTGTGAAACACATAGTAAAGTGTGTTTTTGTATGTATGTTTGTTTATGCACATATGTGTGTGTTTGTGTGTGTATGATCATATTCATGTTGTGTACATATTTGTTTACAGTTCCTTATGGCAGAGAATTGCCCAGACCTACAGCACTGGCAGGAAACCCACCAAACAAGAGAAAGCAACCACTAAGGCAACAGACAGCTCTCCCTCCTTTTCCACTCAGTGGAGGGATGTTTGCATTGCCAGGTCTGAACCTTTAGAAAACGTTTGTGTATTTGTGTGGTTTTGTTCATTACATTCACAATTATAAGTTTGTGTGTGATGGCCTTTTTTATGTGATCTGAATATGTAGTCTTCATCTATTGATTGCAGGTCTATTATAGGCCTCTGAAACTTCTAAACATCCGATTTCTCAAAATGATGGATCACTAACCAACAATATCACAAGTCCATGACTTCACTGTGAAAAAAAATCACACAGGTT
>CM065725.1:70768419-70822845 GCA_033310375.1 Conus canariensis
TATTCAAAGGCACCGTCTGCACCGTTGTGACGGCAGTCTTGGTGGGCACTGTCACTCAACCTGGCTCAGCAGCAGAAAAATTACTGTTGTCAACAGGGACTCAGTATGTGGTGTCTTGCACGTGTTAGAAAAGAACAGGTACCTCTGAACATCACCAAAGTGATTTACCAGTAATGCTAGGTCTCCTGTGGAGGGTGGCTTCAATACAATTTGAAATCCATTGCTGGTGACACCGGTGATAGGACTCTGATAGAGTGGGGTCTGTTCTGGCAAATCAGGAAGCTCATTATCAATTATATATAAGTGCAGAGAGAGGCGACTGCAGGTGGAAATCTAAACAAATTTTTAAAATCATTTTTAAGGCTCAACCAAAAAACGTAGACAAAGGAATCACAAGACGAAACACGTGTTTTGACCTCTTAGGTCTTTTCTAGATTCAGTGCCCATCTTGCGCCAAATTGGATGAAGAAAAGTGATTGCTCATTCATTTTTGTTGTCCTGAGTGTTGTGTATCTTGCCTGAAGAAGACCTAAGAGGTCGAAACACGTCATGCTTTGTCTTATGATTCATTTGTCTACGTTTTTTCGGCAGAGCCTTACAAATAATTTTAAAGATTTATTTACATATAGTCTGTTCAGCTTTGTTGATGATATGAATAACCTGGATTCAATGGTCTGTACAGTCATCATATCAGTGGATAGAAACAGAAAATGATGCAGGCAGAAAAGGTGAGACTTCCATGCTTACATCGATACGAATTGTGTTTGACTGCTACATTGTCTCTATTTTCCTGATACAAGTTGTGTTTGACTGCTACGTGCTCTCTGTTGTCCTGATACAAATTGTGTGTAACTGCTACATGATCTCTGTTGTCCTGATACAAGTTGTGTTTGACTGCTACATGATCTCTGTTGTCCTGCAGTTGTGTTTGACTGCTACATGATCTCTGTTGTCCTGCAGTTGTGTTTGACTGCTACATGATCTCTGTTGTCCTGATACAAGTTGTGTTTGACTGCTACATGATCTGTGTTGTCCTGATACAAGTTGTGTTTGACTGCTACATGATCTCTGTTGTCCTGCAGTTGTGTTTGAGTGCTACATGCTCTCTGTTGTCCTGCAGTTGTGTTTGACTGCTACATGATCTCTGTTGTCCTGCAGTTGTGTTTCACTGCTATGTGATCTCTGTTGTCCTGCAGTTGTGTTGACTGCTATGTGCTCTCTGTTGTCCTGATACAAGTTGTGTTTGACAGCTACATGCTCTCTGTTGTCCTGCAGTTGTGTTTGACTGCTACATGATCTCTGTTGTCCTGCAGTTGTGTTTCACTGCTATATGATCTCTGTTGTCCTGCAGTTGTGTTGACTGCTGTGTGCTCTGTGTTGTCCTGCAGTTGTGTTTCACTGCTATATGATCTCTGTTGTCCTGCAGTTGTGTTGACTGCTATGTGCTGTCTGTTGTCCTGCAGTTGTGTTTCACTGCTACATGATCTCTGTTGTCCTGTAGTTGTGTTGACTGCTATGTGATCTCTGTTGTCCTTATACAAGTTGTGTTTGACTGCTATGTGCTCTCTGTTGTCCTGATACAAGTTGTGTTTGACTGCTATGCGCTCTTTGTTGTCTGATACAAGTTGTGTTTGACTGCTACATGATCTGTGTTGTCCTGATACAAGTTGTGTTTGACTGCTACATGCTCTCTGTTGTCCTGATACAAGTTGTGTTTGACTGCTACATGATCTCTGTTTTTTCTGATACAAGTTGTGTTTGACTGCTACATGATCTCTGTTGTCCTGATACAAGTTGTGTTTGACTGCTACATGATCTCTGTTGTCCTGCAGTTGTGTTGACTGCTATGCGCTCTCTGTTGTCCTGATACAAGTCGTGTTTGACTGCTACATGATCTCTGTTGTCCTGATGCAAGTTGTGTTTGACTGCTGTGTGCTCTCTGTTGTCCTGATGCAAGTCGTGTTTGACTGCTATGTGCTCTCTGTTGTCCTGCAGTTGTGTTTGACTGCTACATGATCTGTGTTGTCCTGATACAAGTTGTGTTTGACTGCTATATGATCTCTGTCGTCCTGCAGTTGTGTTGACTGCTATGTGTTCTCTGTTGTCCTGATACAAGTTGTGTTTGACTGCTACATGATCTGTGTTGTCCTGATACAAGTCGTGTTTGACTGCTATGTGCTCTCTGTTGTCCTGCAGTTGTGTTTGACTGCTACATGATCTCTGTTGTCCTGATACAAGTCGTGTTTGACTGCTACATGATCTCTGTTGTCCTGATACAAGTTGTGTTTGACTGCTACATGATCTCTGTTGTCCTGATACAAGTTGTGTTTGACTGCTATATGATCTCTGTTGTCCTGATGCAAGTTGTATTTGACTGCTACATGATCTCTGTTGTCCTGCAGTTGTGTTTGACTGCTGTGTGATCTCTGTTGTCCTGCAGTTATGTTTGACTGCTACATGATCTCTCTTGTCCTGCAGTTGTGTTTGACTGCTACATGATCTCTGTTGTCCTGATACAAGTTGTGTTTGACTGCTACATGATCTGTGTTGTCCTGATACAAGTTGTGTTTGACTGCTACATGATCTCTGTTGTCCTGCAGTTGTGTTTGACTGCTACATGATCTCTGTTGTCCAGCCCTTACCAGCGCTCTTTGCTGTGGGAGGCTGACCTCCGGCTGTCACAGTGGACAACAGAGCAGAATCTGCTGGGTGAGGATGACCAGGTCAACCTGTATCACCTGCCTGCAGATCTGCTTCTGGCAACATGGAAGGTAGACAACTCAATGTGTGTGTGAAGCTGCTGTGGCAGACCTTTTTGTCATACTTCTTTTTTCTTTTTCTTTTTTTGACTGTAACACATTGCATCTATTAAACGTTTTTTGTTCAATAAGACACATTGTTGCATATAATCACTGTCCTTATAATGATGTCTGAGCCAGATTGTTGGAACTCTGATTTCATCGCTCTTCTAGCAGATCAAATTAACTGTTAAAGCATTCAAAACAGTGCCACAAGGCTTACTGAAAGAGAAAAAAAAAAGCTTGAGCACATCACTCTGCTGTCAAGAATTTCCATCGAATCCATCCAAATTTTGATGCCAGTGCAAGATTGCAGTTCTTGCAACCGCCATCTCAGCATGTCATTTTGACCAAAAATGTCTACCTTGGTCACCACTTGGTTCTGATTCACTGTGCTCTTCCAACAAAAAACTCTGGAGACTTCCATGACTCAAAAACGTAGAGCATTTCAACATGCAGTTTTGGTGTTTAGGCTCCACATGTCTTGAACTCACTACTTCATGCCACATCTCGTCTCTGCCTGAATTGAGAATTGCCCTAAGACATATCAGTTCCATCATCTACATAGTGTAGTGGGAGAGATGGGAATGTAGGTGGACTGGAGGTGGGGCATGTCTGTATTGTTACTTTGGAGTCAAAGTTGGAGGAGCAGTCAGGAAGTAGTTTTGGGTGGAGGTTTGTACTTCTGTAAGCAGACAGCACATTGAGATTAGTAGAATATATTGGGCTCTGTGAACACCTTTTATTATTTTTTTTTTCTATTTTTTGTTGTTGTTGCTATCCCTACCTCTGTGCCACCTCAGTGGCACTGCACCCACACCGCTCATTCCGACACCCTGCCCACAGCCACAGCCCGGTCGGTCCCGCCGCAGCCCCGGCACCGGCAATCCACAGGGAACAGTCAGTGTCAAGTCGTCAAGAGGCAACCCACCGGAGGAGACACTGCACTGCTGCCAAGTCACTTCGGTGGTGTTCAGTGGCACCTGTTCTGATCTAACATACGCAGGACACCACCTACTAAGCCCCCTACTGACGACAATAATTGCTTAGTCGCGGAGCCGGCATTTGTGAGCTCTCCCTCCTGAGGGCACCACCATATCCGTCCAACGACAGCCCCCATGGATTCGCCGATACCGGTGACCCCGACGGAACCAAACCAAGGCCACAGACATGGAGAGGATGTGGAAATTGAGGTCACCATGAGAGCAAGGCATGAAGGGCCACAGAATTTGAGACATTTTTTTTTTATGCTGATCGATGAGAATGAGGATGATAAAGATGATGCTACGGATTTCCATTCCGGTCTGAGACAACATGACAGGGCTGTACTCTATGCTTCCTTTCATAATATATCCCGGCGTCAGCCAGGCCCGAGAGATACAGACACCTGCAGTGTTGGTCAGGAAATTTGAGCAACACTTTCAGAGACGCATCCATTGAGTGGATCAAACTCAACTGTGTGGTCCCAGTCTTCCAAACTGAACCCAAAGCAAACTCAACTCTGGATAGGAGCCGGTCGGGGCAGAAAAATCCCACGTGACTCTGATAACCACTTCGCTACAGCAGCTGGTCAACACCTTTTATTATTATACATCATGATACAATGATGATTGAAGAAAACATTAACTATTGGAATGCCATTTTTTATGTAACATTCATTGCAACTACCAAAATATTTTTCAAGATCACAAAGCAAACTTAAACTGAACTTTTGAAACTTGATGCTTTCTTTTAAAAACCATCAGACTCAAAGAAATTGATCTGAATCACATAAATTTTGTATAAAAACTTTGTAAAGTATATAGTTTGCTGTACATGTTTCTGTTTGTTGCAGGTGTGTGTGTGTGTGTGTGTGTGTGTGTGTGTGTGTGTGTGTGTGTGTGTGTGTGTGTGCGCGCGCGTGTGTGCATGCACGCCTGCATGCGTGTTTGTGTGTATGTGTATGTGTGTGTGTGTGTGTGTGTGTGTTATTTAAGTGTTGTGTGTGTGTGTGTGTGTGTGTGTGTGTGTGTGTGTGTGTGTGTGTGTGTGTGTGTGTACGCATGCTTGCATGTGTGTGTGTGTGTGTGTGTGTACGTGAATGTGTGTGTGTGTGTGCATGTGTGTGTGTGTGTGTGGGCGTGTGTGAATGTGTGTGTATGTGAGTGTGTGTGTGTGTGCTTGTGTGTGTGTGCGTGTGTGTGTGTGTGTACGTGTGAGTGTGCACGTGCACGCATGTATGTGTGTGTGTGTTGAGGTAGGAGGAGCATGCTTGCATGAAGACCTTCCAACACCTGTTTATAAAGTGGTGAATGTCTGCATCCTTCAGGCAGATGGGGAGATCGCCTTCTTCGCTGCAGGACTTCACTACGATCAGCTGGTCCAGAGATGCATGCTGGGATCTTCCAAACACCGCTACGAAATGATGCCGCACAAAGTGATTCCAGATGACATCGACAGCAGCTATGGTAAGAGGACTTCAGGATTTCAGTGCTGGTAGGGTGTTTTCTCATTGGAATGTTTCAACTGACCAAGTTCAAAGCATGCCATAAAGCATGGGGTTTTTTAGTGAAAAATTCCTTAGATCTCTTGTGGAGTGTACGAGTGCATGACTGTGTGTATGTGTTCTTCAGATAATGCGTCATCAGTTTGCTCAAAGTCATTCCGATAATGTGAACCCAATTATGGCAAGTACTTTTTTTTTTAAATGAAAAAAAAAATTATGGTATGTGCTGAATGTAAGCATGCACTCTAGTTTTTATGTATTAAATCTTGGGAATGAACATTCTCTCTCTCTTTCTCTCCCTCCCTCCCTCTCTCTCCCTCTCTCTCTCTCTCACTCTCTCTCTCTTTCTGTCTCTTGGTCGTTTTCTCTATCTCTGTCTGTCCATAAAATAAAGAATCATTGTCATTGTCTTTCTGTCTCAGACTCTGTCTTTTCTCTATGTCTGTCTGTCTGTCTTTCTCTGTCTCTCTCTGTCTGTCTGTAATATTGTTATCACCCTCTTTGTACGGGGCTATGGCCTTAAATGATTAAATCATCTGAATCTGAATCTATGTCTGTCTGTCTTTCTCTGTCTCTGTCTGTCTGTCTCTCATCTCTCTGTTTTTTTTTCTGTTTGTCTATTTTTCAGTTTCTCATTTACTTTCCTACTCTCCTGTGTTATCCCTAGAAGTAAGCTATCTCTCTGTTTCTCTGTCTGTCTGTCTGTCTCAGTCTGTTTTTGTCTCTCTATTTCAATCTCTCTTTCTTTCTCTCACTGTCTGTCAATCTGTCTCTGTCTCAGTCTGTCTCTGTCTCTCTATTTCAGTCTCTCTCTCTGTCATATGTATTATTATTAGAAATTAAAGAATTTCTCCCATGTTGTCTCTGTCTATCTGTGTTTCCTCCTCCTCTCTCTCTGTGTCTCTCAATGTCCGCGTCTCTGTTTCTCTCTGTCTCGATCTTTCTCTCTCTTGCATTACCCTCAGAGGTAAAGAATTTGTATGTCTCTGTCTCATTCTCTTTCTCTCTCTGTTCTAACTGCACATGACATGACAATGTTCTCTGTGGTCCAGGACTCTCTGTCTCTGTCTCTTTCTCTTTCTGCCTCTGTTCTAACTACACATGACATGACAATGTTCTTTGTGGTCCAGGACTCTCTGTCTCTGTCTCTTTCTCTTTCTGCCTCTGTTCTAACTACACATGACATGGCAATGTTCTTTGTGGTCCAGGACTCTCTGTCTCTTTCTGCCTCTGTTCTAACTACACATGACATGACAATGTTCTCTGTGGTCCAGGACTCTCTGTCTCTGTCTCTTTCTCTTTCTGCCTCTGTTCTAACTGCACCTGACATGACAATGTTCTTTGTGGTCCAGGACTCTCTGTCTCTGTCTCTTTCTCTTTCTGCCTCTGTTCTAACTGCACATGACATGACAATGTTCTCTGTGGTCCAGGACTCTCTGTCTCTGTCTCTTTCTCTTTCTGCCTCTGTTCTAACTGCACATGACATGACAATGTTCTTTGTGGTCCAGGACTCTGTCTCTTTCTCTTTCTGCCTCTGTTCTAACTACACATGACATGACAATGTTCTTTGTGGTCCAGGACTCTCTGTCTCTGTCTCTTTCTCTTTCTGCCTCTGTTCTAACTGTACATGACATGACAATGTTCTTTGTGGTCCAGGACTCTCTGTCTCTGTCTCTTTCTGCCTCTGTTCTAACTACACATGACATGACAATGTTCTTTGTGGTCCAGGACTCTCTGTCTCTTTCTGCCTCTGTTCTAACTACACATGACATGGCAATGTTCTCTGTGGTCCAGGACTCTCTGTCTCTGTCTCTGTCTCTTTCTGCCTCTGTTCTAACTGCACATGACATGGCAATGTTCTCTGTGGTCCAGGACTCTCTGTCTCTGTCTCTTTCTGCCTCTGTTCTAACTGCACATGACATGACAGTGTTCTTGGTGGTCCAGGACTCCACGATTACAGGGCCACAGTGGAACTGCGCACCCTGCACCACTCCATGTGGTCCCAGCAGTTTTCAGGCCTACACTGCGCCCAGTCCCCCGTGCCCTGCATCGACCTTGGCTTCACGCTGATCCGCAGTGACACCTCTGTTGGTGACACGCCCCTGGAGAAACAGGTGTGTCTGCCCTGGCGCACGGAGCTGTTTAAAGGCAGCATTAAGGTGAGGCTCCGTGTTTGTGGTGGAGGGGAAAGGTGTGGAAGCTGGTGGGTTGTGTGTGTGTGTGTGTGTGTGTTGTGTGTGTGTGTGTGTGTTCATTTATCCATCAGCTTCAAATCATGCGTAGTGTGGTCTCAAAACTTAGCGGATGTGGTGTAGCGTACATGGACTAGTCCGCACGCAGTGATGCCTCCTTGATGAAACTGAAACTGAAACTGTGTGTTTGTGTGTGTTGTGTGTGTGTGTGTGTGTCTGTGTGTGTCTGTGTGTTTGTGTGTGTGTGTCTGTGTGTGTTGTGTGTGTGTCGTGTGTGTGTGTGTGTGTGTGTGTGTGTGTGTGTCTGTGTGTGGTGTGTCTGTGTGTGTGTGTGTGTGTGTGTGTGTGTGTGTGTGTGTGTGTGTGTGTGTGTCTGTGTGTGTGTGTGTGTGTGTTGTGTGTGTGTGTGTGTGGTGTGTGTGTCTGTGTGTGTGTGTGTCTGTGTGTGTGTGTGTGTGTCTGTGTATGTGTGTCTGTGTGTCTGTGTGTGTGTGTGTGTGTGTGTGGTCATTGTAGAGCTCATCACTTAAACTGTCGAAACCTTCTTTCAGTTTTGATATTTGTCCCCTCCAAGTAATTTTGATTTAACCAAAAACTTTAGTAATTAAAATGTAAGTTATGAAAATAGAAAAAAATGTGACAAGAGCAGATAAAGAAAAGGGTTGTACATTAAGGATCCTTAAATATAAATTCACGTGTATCCATAGTGTACATTAAGGATAGACTGACATAAAGGCATGTGTACCAGTAGTGTACATTGAGGAGAGACTGATATAAAGGCATGTGTACCTGTAGTGTGCATTAAGGAGAGACTGATATAATGGCATGTGTACCTATAGTGTACATTGAGGAAAGACTGATATAAAGACATGTGTACCTGTAGTGTACATTGAGGAGAGACTGATATAATGGCATGTGTACATGTAGTGTACATTGAGGAGAGACTGATATAAAGGCATGTGTACCTGTAGTTACATTGAGGAGAGACTGATATAAAGACATGTGTACCTGTAGTGTACATTGAGGAGAGACTGATATAATGGCATTTGTACCTGTAGTGTACATTGAGGAGAGACTGATATAAAGGCATGTGTAACTGTAGTGTACATTAGGGAGAGACTGATATAATGGCATGTGTACCTGTAGTGCACATTGAGGAGAGACTGATATAAAGGCATGTGTTCCTGTAGTGTACATTGAGGAGAGACTGATATAAAGACATGTGTACCTGTAGTGTACATTGAGGAGAGACTGATATAAAGACATGTGTACCTGTAGTGTACATTGAGGAAGACTGATATAAAGACATGTGTACCTGTAGTGTACATTGAGGAGAGACTGATATAAAGGCATGTGTACCTGTAGTGTACATTGAGGAGAGACTGATATAAAGACATGTGTACCTGTAGTGTACATTGAGGAGAGACTGATATAAAGGTATGTGTACCTGTAGTGTACATTGAGGAGAGACTGATATAAAGGTATGTGTACCTGTAGTGTACATTAAAGAGAGACTGATATAAAGGCATATATACCTGTACCTGTATGTGCAGAATATGGCATGGATGGATGTGACGGTGCTGGATGAAAGAGGAGAGGTCTTCTTTACCGCCAGGTGTGTATGTGTAGGAGTCTTGTGTTTTATGTAAAGCGTCGACATTGTGCTAATTTGTGCATCCATGCTGGTGTGCATTTGCAGCTCTAAACATGAACCATTTCTGCCTTTCTTTTGTGTACATGAAGACTTTGGTTTCAGTGATTTCACTCCACCTTGCCATTCAAACCGCATGAAACAAGGCAGTTGATTTTAGGAGTAGATGAGGAAAGTAGAAAGAGGAAATATTTAATGTAATTCTTATCAGCCAGTATATATGTGTTTAAATGATTGGCCAGCAAGAAAAACAAACGTTGAGCACATTCCAGCAGAGTAGAGATTTTAATGTCTGACATTATTTGGGAGACAAAGTTGTCTCTGTCTGCTTAATGATATTCATTTTCTCGGTTGCAACTCTGGCAGGTGTGTGCTCACTCACGGGCAAGTGTGTACATCTGTGTGTGTGTGAGTGTATGTGTGTGTATGTGTGTGTGTGTGTGTGTGTGTGTGTGTGTGTGTGTGTGTGCGTGCGTGCATGCGCGTGCACATAATAATAATAATGTTAATTTTCATAGCGCCTATTCTCTAAAGATTAGGGCTCTAAGCGCTTTACACATAATATAATAAACACTCTCGTTTACACAACAGGCTGCCAACCTAGGTAGTGCCGACTGAAGAGCTGCCTGCTGGCGCATCATTCAGTTGTTTCCCATGTCATCCGGTCAACATCGTTCACTCAGTTTCCTTATTTCCTTCATTCTTTCCATTTTTCACGCAGGGTGCATGCTATGTGTAATGTGTCATCCATACCAACGGCCAAACTGGCCTTCTCTTCCAAAAGTTGGTGATGGGATTTTACGTGTGTGCAAGATGTTGTGCGTGCGTTCACACAAGGAACCTTGGTTTATAGTCTCATTCGAAGGACTGTATGGGGAATGGAGTCAGAACCAAGGTTAACTCCGAGGGAAAAATCCCCCTGTACCGAAATTCGAACCCACAACCCCAGGATCACGAGTCCGGCGCTCTACCAATTGAGCTATTCCGACCCCACATGTGTATGAGTGTGTGTGTGTGTGTGTGTGTGTGTGTGTGTGTGTGTGTGTGTGTGTGTGTGTGTGTGCGTGCGTGCATGCGCGTGCACATAATAATAATAATGTTAATTTTCATAGCGCCTATTCTCTAAAGATTAGGGCTCTAAGCGCTTTACACATAATATAATAAACACTCTCGTTTACACAACAGGCTGCCAACCTAGGTAGTGCCGACTGAAGAGCTGCCTGCTGGCGCATCATTCAGTTGTTTCCCATGTCATCCGGTCAACATCGTTCACTCAGTTTCCTTATTTCCTTCATTCTTTCCATTTTTCACGCAGGGTGCATGCTATGTGTAATGTGTCATCCATACCAACGGCCAAACTGGCCTTCTCTTCCAAAAGTTGGTGATGGGATTTTACGTGTGTGCAAGATGTTGTGCGTGCGTTCACACAAGGAACCTCGGTTTATAGTCTCATTCGAAGGACTGTATGGGGAATGGAGTCAGAACCAAGGTTAACTCCGAGGGAAAAATCCCCCTGTACCGAAATTCGAACCCACAACCCCAGGATCACGAGTCCGGCGCTCTACCAATTGAGCTATTCCGACCCCACATGTGTATGGTGTGTGTGTGTGTGTGTGTGTGTGTGTGTGTGGTGTGTGTGTGTGTACAAATCTATTCAGTGTCACTTTTTAATTTTCACATTTTACAGCTCTCCTGTCAAAGCCTACAAGCCGCCAGTCCAGGGTGAGTTCATACAGTTCACACATTACAATCAAATTCACACTCCTTAGAACTTTCTTTCATAGCTAAGCTGATATTTGTCATGATGCATATACAGTTGAGCACTCTTAACCCCAATCAAAGGAAATGAAATTTTCCTGTCAGATCAGCTTAGCATTGTTTCAAGCCTTCCATTAGCATCTGCTGCACAATTTAAAACAAAACAAAACAAAACAAGACAACTAAAACCAAAAAAAACAAAACAAAAACAAACAAGAAAAAAAAAAACTAGAGGCAAAGAGATTGACAGAAAAGAAAAGTTAACTCAAAATGAATTTCCAGAAGGGGGTGGGGGGGGGGGGGTAGAAGGAGGGGGCTATTTGTACTGAAAAAGGAATACGTGGATTGTAATAGGTCACATTTCTGCATGTAAGAAGGCCTGTCTGTGGATATCACCCCAAAAGTCTGAGTTACTGATTTGTATGGCAGGTTCTGATTTTGAGTACGAGGAAGGTGAGCATCTACGTATGGTGTACGAGGGAGAGCGAGCATCGGTACACCTGCAGCTAGGGCAGGTGAGATGGGGACAAGGACTGTGGAGGTTGGATGGATTGCTCTGTCTGTGGTCATGGTGTTGTTTGAATGTGTGGACGTGTTGGGCAATACAATGAATGTGCCTGTGATATGGTGTTCAGTGTCTGTGTCCCATGATGAAATGTATCAAATGACTATGTGATATGGTCAACGTGTTATGTGTGTGTCTTAGTCTGTTGAATATGTTCTGGTTTATTGAATGTACGTGTGGTGTGATGCGATGTGTGCTGAATGTGTTTTGAGGTGTAGAGTTTGGTGTGTATGGTGTGGTGTAGTGTGGTGAAGATGTATACAGTGCTTAGTTGTATTCTCACAATGGATGTGATGTGACAGTGTTCAGTGTGTATCATGTGATGTGACAGTGTTCAGTGTGTATCATGTGATGTGACAGTGTTCAGTGTGTATCATGTGATGTGACAGTGTTCAGTGTGTATCATGTGATGTGACAGTGTTCATCATGTGTGTGTTACAAAAAAAGGGTTCAGTACATGTCATATGATGTGTTCTGCGTGTATGTGTGATACTGTGTTCATTATGTATGTGGTGTGATATGATCTGTTAAGTATGCATGTGTGTTATAGTGTTCATTATCTATGAGGTGTGATGTAGTGTGTTCAGTGTGCGTGTGTGATATAGTGTTCATTGTTGATGTGGTGTGATGTAGTGTTCATTGTTGATGTGATGTGATATAGTGTTCATTGTTGATGTGGTGTGATATAATGTGTTCAGTGTGCATGTGTGATATAGTGTTCATTATGTATGTGATGTGATATAATCTGCTTAGTGTGTATGTGTGATATAGTGTTCATTGTGTATGTGGTGTGATATGATGTGTTCTTTGTGTATGTGTGATATAGTGTTCATTGTGTATGTGGTATGATGTGGTGTGTTCAGTATGTATGTGTGATATAGTGTCCATTATGTGTGTGTGATATAGTGTTCATTGTGTATGTGGTGTGATGTAATCTGTTCAGTGCATATGCATAGTATAACGTTCAAAGTGTATGTGATGTGATATAATGTGTTCATTGTGTATGTGTGATATAGTGTTCATTGTGTATGTGTGATATAGTGTTCATTGTGTATGTGGTGTGATATAATGTGTTCTGTGTGTATGTGTGATATAGGGTTCATTATGTATGTGGTGTGATACAATGTGTTCAGTGTGTATGTGTGATGTAGTGTTCATTGTGTGTGTGGTGTGATACAATGTGTTCTGTGTGTATGTGTGATATAGTGTTCATTATGTATGTGGTGTGATACAATGTGTTCTGTGTGTATGTGTGATATAGTGTTCTGTATGTATGTGGTGTGATGTAGTGTGTTCTGTGTGTATGTGTGATACAGTGTTCATTATGTATGTGGTGTGATACAATGTGTTCTGTGTGTATGTGTGATATAGTGTTCTGTATGTATGTGGTGTGATACAATGTGTTCTGTGTGTATATGTGATATAGTGTTCGGTATGTATGTGGTGTGATGTAGTGTGTTCTGTGTGTATGTGTGATATAGTGTTCTGTATGTATGTGGTGTGATACAATGTGTTCTGTGTGTATGTGTGATATAGTGTTCATTATGTATGTGGTGTGATACAATGTGTTCTGTGTGTATGTGTCATATAGTGGTCTGTATGTATGTGGTGTGAAACAATGTGTTCTGTGTGTATGTGTGATGTAGTGTTCATTGTGTATGTGGTGTGATAAAATGTGTTCTGTGTGTATGTGTGATATAGTGTTCTGTATGTATGTGGTGTGATACAATGTGTTCTGTGTATGTGTGATGTAGTGTTCATTATGCGGTGTGATACAATGTGTTCTGTGTGTATGTGTGATATTAGTGTTCTGTATGTATGTGGTGTGGATACAATGTGTTCTGTGTGTATGTGTGATGTAGTGTTCATTAGTAGTGTGATACAATTGTGTTCTGTGTGTATGTGTGATTAGTGTTCATTATGTATAGGTGTGATCAATGTGTTCTGTGTGTATGTGTGATATAGTATTCATTATGTATGTGGTGTGAACAATGTGTTCTGTGTGTATGTGTGATATAATGTTCATTATGTATGTGGTGTGATACAATGTGGTCAGTGTGTATGTGTGATATAGTGTTCTGTATGTATTGGTGTGATACAATGTGTTCAGTGTGTATGTGTGATATAGTGTTCTGTATGTATGTGGTGTGATACAATGTGTTCAGTGTGTATGTGTGATGTAGTGTTCATTGTGTATGTGGTGTGATAAAATGTGTTCTGTGTGTATGTGTGATATAGTGTTCTGTATGTATGTGGTGTGATACAATGTGTTCAGTGTGTATGTGTGATGTAGTGTTCATTATGTATGTGGTGTGATACAATGTGTTCAGTGTGTATGTTTGATATAGTGTTCTGTGTGTATGTGGTGCGATGTAATATATTCAGTTCGTGCTTGTAGTGTTCATTAGGTGATGCAATGTGTTCAGTGTATTTAGTTATATAGTGTAGGTGTGTATGGTGATATAGTATTCACTCAGCATGGCAATCTTCAGTGAGATGTGATGCAACATGTTTAGTGCTTATGCATGTTGTTCAGCTCAGTGTGGGCCTGGTGTGTGATGGTTTTCAGTGTATTTGGTGATGTAGTGTTCAGTATGTGATGTGATGTAATGTGTTCACTTATGTATATTTGACAGTGTTCAGTGTGTTTGTGGTGTGATGCTGTATGCTTCAGTGTAGATGTGGCGAGATGTAGTGTGTTCAATGTGTAATAGGTGTAATACAATATGTTAGTGTGTATGACATGCATCAGTGTGCATTAGTGTGTTTACTGTGTGTGATTGATATAGAGTCAGTATTCAATGTGTACATGGTGTGATGGGAGTGTGTTGCATATTCACGTGGTGTGATGTATTGTGTTAAATGTGTATAACAATATTTTCCTTTCATTTATTCTAAGGCCTGCAGTCACAAAACATGTGAAATGTGCATGCTTTCATGTATGCATGTGTGTGTGTGTGTGCGTGCATGCGCATGTGTGTGTGTGCATGTGTGTGTGTGAACCATATTATGCTTGTGTTATGTTGTACAGTTTGACATTAGTTTTGATATTTATGCTAAAACGTCCATCATTGTAGTCAAAATGCACAGCATGGTGTTTGCCTACGTTTACCATTACACACACTTCTTTCTATCCAGGCCCCACATGGCAAGACATTCATGAGGCATCTGGAGTTGCGAATCAAGACCAGCGCTGTAAACGCATGGTTTGGCACCCACTATCCAACTCCACCTGATTCTAAATCCAGTTCATCATCTGCCAAGTAGCTTGATATGCACAGGCTACTCACAGGTGTCCACAAGTTGCTCAGTCTCTTTGCATGGTGAGTCGTCAGGTTTGTTTGAAGCATGGAATCCCAGCAGTTGCCTTTTCACTGTGGTGTATGAGCAGCAAATTCCCATGTCACATTGTTGCTTGACAATTTGAGCGATCGCTTTGTTGTACGAGCAGAAAGTTGCATGAAAAGTGAACAACAACTTGACATGGTTATTTGTTGTGCTAACACTGGGCAATGAATTGTCAAGTTACCTTGTAGCATGGCAGTGTAAAACATGTTCAAACGCTGTTTTGTTGCATGAAATTAAGCCGTGCATTGCTG
This sequence comes from Conus canariensis, assembly GCA_033310375.1. Classification (NCBI taxonomy): domain Eukaryota; kingdom Metazoa; phylum Mollusca; class Gastropoda; order Neogastropoda; family Conidae; genus Conus; species Conus canariensis. Next base: position 70,783,468 of record CM065725.1, read on the forward strand.
TAACACCGATTTGCATGTAGATGAAGTAATGAGTTACCGTGTTATTTTTCCAGCTGGAACATTGTACACTGTGCAATAAGCTGTTTTGTTACTATGTTGCATGGACATGAAGCAACTGTACATGTTTTTTTTTCTGCTGTGCTGTTGATCTGGATTTCTTCTATTCACTCCAAGCACAGCCTCAGGTTACTGTCACTTACATACATATACAAGTAGGTGGTCCCAGCTAGAGGTAAACTGGAAACAAACTGCCTGTGCAATTCTGCTGCGACTTGGATTTCTTCACTCCTATGTTTTACCTGGCCTCACCATCAGTGTTCTCATTCAGAACTAGTGTGTGTTGGAGTACGCGTGGTTCATGTATGCAAATGATATGGGGAGAGAGAGAGAGAGAGCATGACAGTGACAGAGACAGAGTGAGAGAGAGAGAGAGAGAGAGAGTTTGTGTTGCTAACTTTTCACTTCAGATCTGCTGTGTTATCAATTATTCAACAGTGTCAGTGCACCATGTTTGTGAGACCTGTATTATTTATCATAAAACCTGATGCAGGTTAAAAGCCGGAAGAATCATTTGAGGTTTTTTTTTACATGTAATCATGTATCTGTATTTGTATTTCTGCACAAGATCTGACTGTACAAATAGCACATTGAATGGCAGCGATAATCAGCCAAATGAGTTGAGATCTGGATTCAAAGAAATTCCATTTCATTCAGCGACATTGTATCTATATAAACAAGGCAGAAACATAATGGAAACAGTGACGTGAAGCGGGAGCAGTCGTCCACTCACAGGTCAGCAGACAACGCAGGCTTTCAGTGTCCACATTTAATCCTCATTTCATTACCCTGACTAGACAAACAATGGGATTATCATCTGGAGGGAATGACTTCTAACAGCCAAAGTAGACCTTCAACTCAAGTGACACACCTAAAATGCAACTGAAATCTCTACAACCCGAACCACATGTACATTTTTATGTTCTTGTGCGGAATATTTGCAATTGCAGTGATTTCTTCAGTGGATTATTGGGGGTAATATTAACAACAACAAAAAGAAGGAACATCAAAACTACCGTATGAAAGAAAATGATGAGAAAACTTAATTCATATGAGAAAACAACAAAGTGACATGTATTATGGAAAACACAAACCAAATTAACTGAGAAAAGGAAACTTGAAAAAAAAAGAAGAAAAACTCACCATTGGTTAAAACAATTCAACTTCTTTCAGATGTTGTTCTCACTCTCTACTCTATTGGCTATCCGTAGTTCTTTACTGTGCACTGAATCAAACAAGTTTTCTTTGCCTTGCATTGAATTACACAAGTTCTGTTTACAATGGCGGGATTTAGTTATGAAGAATGATAGCTGTAGTGAACAAGATACATAATATATGCTACATGGAATCAATGGTTTGATAGAAAAAGAATTCACAGTCTTAGAACTGAAAAGCATTTGACCCATGGTAGTAAGCTTGGTAGTGGAATAGTTCATTGCCGCATTACCACAAAAAGCATTCGACCCAAGGTAGTCAGCTTGGTAGTGGAATAGTTCATTGCCGCATTACCACAAAAAGCATTCGACCCAAGGTAGTCAGCTTGGTAGTGGAATAGTTCATTGCCGCATTACCACAAAAAGCATTCGACCCAAGGTAGTCAGCTTGGTAGTGGAATAGTTCATTGCCCCATTACCACAAAAAGCATTCGACCCACGGTAGTAAGCTTGGTAGTGGAATAGTTCATTGCTGCATTACCACAAAAAGCATTCGACCCAAGGTAGTCAGCTTGGTAGTGGAATAGTTCATTGCCACATTACCACAAAAAGCATTCGACCCAAGGTAGTCAGCTTGGTAGTGGAATAGTTCATTGCCGCATTACCACAAAAAGCATACTGAAGCATCAAACTGGCTGATAATGAAAATTTCAGAAAAAAATCTTTCTGATGATGTCAAAAATAGTTTGTTTTGCTTTTTAAATACACACCTGTGGTATGGACTTCTGAAGTTTGTTGGTTTCCAATCAGCCTGTTTGAGAAATCGGGGCTCAGTAATTAGCTGGCCATATTCAATTCACAAAACACCTTTAGCACCTCATTAGAACTTGCTTACAAATTTAAGTGCAGGAGGTCAAAAATAGTCTGGAAGTTGATGGATGATGATGTTGTCAGAAAAGTCTTGAAGTTGATGGATGATGATGTTGTCAGAGAAGTCTTGAAGTTGATGGATGATGATGTTGTCAGAGAAGTCTTGAAGTTGATGGATGATGATGTTGTCAGAAAAGTCTTGAAGTCGATGGATGATGATGTTGTCAGAGAAGTCTTGAAGTCGATGGATGGTGATGTTGTCAGAGAAGTCTTGAAGTCGATGGATAATGTTGTCAGAGAAGTCCTGAAGTTGATGGATGATAATGTTGTCAGAGAAGTCTTGAAGTTGATGGATGATGATGTTGTCAGAGAAGTCTTGAAGTTGATGGATGATGATGTTGTCAGAGAAAGGACACATGGTGACCTGTCATGCTGGGTCACATGGAGTCTGGGGTTCGAGTCTCAGACCTTGTCTGATGGGCAAAAGATGAGGGTTGTTTGATCTCACCAGTCAACATGATGGGTGTGCTGTCCACAGGTGTGTCTGCATGTGTGCAAAGAATTGAGCAATCTTCATGTTCAGTATCTAAGAGAGACTGTCAGTGTCAATTGGGTGGTTTGAAGTAAATGCAAGAATCCTTCATACACTGCAGATTAAAATAGTGAACACAACACCACCACCTAAACTTTGAGTTAAACTTAAAAAGAAAGGAAAAAAAAGTGTGTGAGTGATTTTGGGGTGATCATGTGTGAAACTTCATCTTGAATGTGGTCCTTAAAAACCTCAATGTGAATCTCACTATTCAACATTGTTACCGGAGAAACGGTGATCTGTGAGTTATACTGGAACATGCATTCCGTGCATTTTGATTGGCTGTGCTATGTCACAATCTTGTATTTCATGAGCAATATAACGTGAGATTTTAGTAGTTTGAAAGACCTTGAATTTTGTGGGAAAGGAATGCCACATCACTGGGAACCATTCAGATGGTCAGCTGTACATTAAAAATGGTGAAGCTCAACAAGCAAACTAAACAGTTAACAGCTTGGAGAAAAAAAGAAAAAAAAAAAAAAAAAAATAGGAAGAAAGAAAGTTCAAAGCTGATCAGTCATGGTTTGAATGCTGACAGAGCATGGTGAACGAAGGATGAGATTCCATCTCTCTGGTCATTATGTTCAGACATACCATCGCCTCAAATCCCCTCTGTGTGTATCTGCATACAGAAGATTAAACATGAGCACTAAAATGATTGAAATTATGTAAAAATCTATGCTGGTGATCACTGGGTTATGAACTCACTCATAATGCCCCCCTTCCCTCTCCTCAACATTACAGCTGCCCTAAATGGCCATGATGTAAGAACAGATTCACAGGAATGAATGCACAAAAAGAACTACAGCCTATAAGGTAAAGATTTGGGGGAAGAGAGGTGGGTGTGGTGGCAGGGGGGTGGGGTGGTGGATGGAAGCTCTTCATGTAAAATCAAACTCGGAGAGCTCACGAGAGTCGACTGACCTCATGCACATGGATAGTGAAAGAAAGGAAACTATGGTGATCAAGGCCTTGAAACTGCTTTGCTCTCAAGTACCTGGTGGTTGATCAATCTGTGTTCAAACTGATCTGTTGCATGAAATTTGAAACTGCAAGACAATTGCAGACAGATAGCAGTCACATTTCCACAAAAGAGCTGTAACAGTTTGCGATACAAGAAGCATTGTCAACAGATTGCAGACTTAGAAAGTGTGTAAACAGATTTCAGGGTTAGAAACACAGGACAACGCACATGCTGCGCACACACACACACAACACACAACCACACACACGCGCACACACACACACCAACACACAAAAAACACACACACACACGTGAGCTGGAAACCATGGGTAAACAGTTTACATAGCTAGGAAAGCATTCTGAATGGTTTCTGATGCTAAGAAAACTCTGTTAACAGTTTGCAAAGCTAAGAAAGGAGCATGAATGGTTTGCAAAGCTAAAAAATCAGTGTAAACAGTTCACACACAAAGAAGGCAGTGTAAACAATTTATAGAGCTATGAACACTGTGTGACCAATGTATAGAGCTATGAAAGCAATGTAAGCAGCTTGAAGAGCAAAGAAAACAAAATGAAAAACAAAAGGCCTCACCCAAAGAAACAATTAAAAACAACAGAATGAAAACAAAAAAAAAACAAACAAACAAAAAGCCTCATCAAACAAACAACAACCAAAACCAACCACATGATCAAGAATAATAGAAAGAAAACAAAATAACAAACAAAAAGCCTCACCAAAACAAAAAAACAATCAAAAACAATGTAAACAGTGCCAAGAAATCACTACAATCAGTTCAGCTTGGAAAGCTGAGTAAAGAGCTACAGAGATACAAAAGTAGTGTAAACACTTCACAGTGCTACAACAGCAGTGTAAACACTTCACAGTCTACAACAGCAGTGTAAACACTTCAGTGCTACAACAGCAGTGTAAACACTTCACAGTCTACAACAGCAGAGCACAGACAGCCCACAGAGCTACAACAGCATACAGTTTGCAGAGCATTGAAAGCAACACCAAGTGTGGACAACCGGGTGACCTATGTTGAAACATCAGTGGACCCATGGCAATACAGTGGGGGTGCAAAGCCTTGGCTGAGCTGAGATGATGAACTGATCCACGAGGACTTCTACTTCATCTAGGGTCAGAAAGTCACGTGATGGCCAGTCTGCGGCATTCATTGTTGGATGAGTGTCTGATTGGATGGAGAATAAATTTATGGTATGGACTGAAAAAAATTCAGACAGCAGAAAAAATAGAAGTACGCTGATAATGTGAATCTGCAGTAACAGTACATCAAAGTGACTTTTCTTTCCAGGCAGAACTACAATATGACAGAGGCAGAATGAACAGGTAACTGGTTATCAGTTGTAGGCAACAGATCTTATTGATGCTGGCTTAATATGGATAAATGCATAAGCTCATCTAAACCTTTTTTTTTTTTTTTTAATGAAATGAAGGATTTATGATTCAAAGGGTTTTCTTCCTCTCCTATTCTCTTTCTCAAAAATAAAACCTATGTAACGAAAGAGTTCACAAAACATACACATTACAAAAATATGGAAACATGTACAAAGTCATTGGAAAGCCTACATTTTATAAAAGCGTACACCAATTGAAAATCTCAGAAACATCATACTAGAAGACATTCAGGTAGCTTGCATATCACTCCACAACTGATGAACATGCATCTTTGTACACTTCATGACACTTTAAAATTTCAACATGCTGCATTTTGAAAACAGGGAGACCATAGAGTAACCTTCTCACCTATCACAGATGCCACAATTTCTGACATGACTTTCTTTCTATGCAGTTCCAACTGTCTGTAGATTCACTCCTCACTACACAGGCAATATGTACTCACACTATCACTGGTTAACTTACATGTGATCAAAGATCCTTTCAACAAATTTTGTTTTTATAAGCCGAGAATTTCCTCTCCTCCCCCCCCCCCCCCCCCCAATACCATTCTGATGCATACGCATTCACTCAACATTTGAAATAATAAGGAAATTCTGGTATGCCCGATACAGCACAGCTTGTCTGATAAAGCATGGCTATCACTGTGGAAGTACGCCTGACAGCCATGTCCAGAAAGCATGTGTTTTGAAGTTCTGTTTCTTCCATGCTGAAGATGAAGGAGTTGTACGCCTGTCAACCCCACATTTGAACTGAAAGCATTATCCTTCACAGTCAAACCAGCAATGCTGTGCAAATAACATGTTGACTTTTGTTTCTTTTGTGCGTGTGTTTTTCTTTCATTATGGATGGCCTCGTATCACCTGAATGGCTGTCTGGTCATATCTACACTACACACTCTGACAGTGCCAGCACTTTGGCACCGACCTGATCCATTTTGAATCAGCTGTCTAATGTATGTCTGACAGCCCTCTGCAGTTCAGCTCTGGTGGTGTACCATCAGTGTGGCCTAGCCTGCCACACACACCAATGTAAACTCTAGGGTGATGAGCTGAAGGTAAATCTGGAGGCCATGCTGACAAACAGCGATGTGCAAAGTAAATGCTTTTTTTTTTTCCATGCAGATTTGAGCTTCAATCCATGGAAACTATGCAGCCTGTTTAGCTTGATATTGTGCTGTAAGCAGTTTTCCACAAGCAAAAAAAAAAAGAAAGAAAAAAAAGAAAAACCGGAAGTCTTTTCTGTGGCAGCATTATCAGAAGTCGATCTGAGGGCCCTACCTACCAATCAGCTGGGGAAAAAAAGCAGTTCTCAATTTGTGAAGCTACTGAACTTTAGACTGGTCAGAGATCTGATACTGAATATGTTTATGCGATGAATGAACATCACTTTGACGGAAACATCATCTAGTTCTCTGCAGAGCATTTCCTGGTAGACCACAAAAACATTCTAAGGTAAGCACATGTACATTTCACTTTTTTTTTTCTCTCCTCAAGTTAATGACATATCTTTTGTGGTTACTGATACACAAAAAACTTACAACTAAGTGAGTGGTTGCACAGTAAAAGTAAACTTTGATGAATATTTGCATTACAAATTGCAGTTACCAACTGCTAATAAATACATATCTGTCCCTGCATCTTTATTTTGCAGATGAAAGAATTCTTTAACTGACCTCTAATCATGTCGGATTGTGGGATGATCTGTCATCTTTACACAGGTTTATTATCTCTTTCTGTCTTCAGGATTAGGCATCCCACACTGGAGCTTATAGGACCCAGACCCCTTAGTCTAATGAACACATCACTTGGCATTCACACAAACTGATATGTAAATACATGTGCAAACAAACATAACTCGCTTCACATGCTCTTCCTAATACTTATCCTTGTGCATTACATACCTTGTATCTGTCACATTCACCTTCAACACCACACAGGTATAAGTACATGCAGACATTTGTGCACACACTCACACACGTATACCTGAGAGCATGTACATTCTCATATACATGCTGTAAACATTACCCTCTTTCCCATCTGTTATTCTATTACACAGGTAAGAGGAAACTAAAATGAACACAACCTTAGGTGACCCCGGCACATTTTTCACAAGTATCCGAGAGTAATTTTGACAGAAAGACCTGCTACAAATTGTCAACAGCCCTTGTGAAGTTCCAGTCAATTCAGCAAGTTGTGAACCACCATTGCCATAATAAAATGTTCCTCAAGATCGTTTTCGTTTGGAACCACAACTGCAATTTGTAGTTCTAACAAATAATTTTCCTGCAGAATTTATCAGCTATGCACTTTATATATCAAAACCAAAAAAGCTAATCCACAGGTTAAAGCAACTTGATGACAATGAAAAAAAATTTATTTATTTTGGCCTGATTACAACATGACAAAAGCATTTTGCTGCACTGATCTTCTCTTCTCAGTCTGCCAGACCACATAGTGTCTCTCCCCTCCCTCTCCTCTCAGTCTGCCAGACCACATAGTGTCTCTCCCCCTCCCTCTCCTTACTGCTTCTCCTCCACCCCCACCCCCATCACTTGGACTTTTTGAGCTTTCTGATCTGGATTTCTATTCCTGTGTATCGCACATTCCTGCAGTGACTCCACACCGTCTTCTTCACCTGTAGGAACACATCTTGGTCATAATGCACTGAGACCGTGTGGCAGACAACATCCACCACTTGGCAGGACCATGTACGTCACAGGATGTAACGATAACACACTGGTGTTCATGAGTTCATTCATGTCTATGAATGCCAACCTGTGACTATGTCTCTCCTTTACAGTTCCGTCACCCCAAATTCCTCATTCCTTTCATACCCCTCACTTGTTCCTCAGCGTAACGATCCACACTTCAGTATTATCACAGATCATCCACAGCACACACACAGGGGGTCATGAAGAAAATGTCCAGTCCCACTCCAGGGTCTGCAGGAGGGCGTAGGCGGCTACGCTGACCACGGCTCCCAGCATCCAAAAGGTCACCCTACCAAAGGTCACGTCGCCGTCAGGCAGGAAGGAAGAAGACTTGCGGTGTCTGGCTTGCCGTCGTGCCAGCACCTGGGCTTTCCTGGCTGCTGCCTGCTCTTGAGCTCTGCCATCAGACCATAGACTGTGGGTGTTTACCGTGCATTTTAATGAGTCACATGACTATCATGATAATGACAACTACAACTGTATAAACAACTGTAATACTCGCTGCTGCCTGCTCTTGAGCTCAGCCATCAGACCACAGAGTGGGTGTGGGTGTGTGTTCACCATGCATTTTAATCAGCCAGATGACTGTTCTAATAATGACAATTGCATAAACAGTAGCAATGGTGATAGTTGACTAAAAGCTTTTTTTATCACACACAAAAAAAGTTTTTTAAAAAAAAGAAGAGATACGCTGACAACCGTAACACACTCTCCCCCTGAGACTTTCATACCATATGAAACCCAAAAAATCTACTACAACCAGGCAGGGAGATGATCCTAGTCTCATCATGAACCTTGTTCTGTATACAATGAAAACTAAGCAGAAAGGTGATCCAAGGACATGAGAAAAAAGGAAAACTCTCACCATGTTCATGTGAATAAAGAGGATACTTTGAGTTTGACCAAGACACTCCAAAACAACACAGTACTTCCCAGGAAAAAGATAGGAAGAGGGGGTGTGGAGGACTGGGCAAAGAGTGTGCCACAAAGTCTTTCTCTATGGCATTTCAAAAAAAAAAGAAGAAAAAAACTGCAACAGCATACAACTAATTAATGAATGTATTAATATATGAAATAAATAACTGAAAAAAAAATCCCTTTTCACATCTGCTGTACCTGAGTAACACCCATTGCCAACTTCACCTCACCCAAGGTCCTGTGACTGGATGCTCCAGAGAAGCTCGCTATAATGGATTAGAACGGAAAGGATCCAGTACATTTCACAATTCCACACCACACTCTTCTTATAACGCTGTATGAATTCTTAACTTCCATTCTTAACTTCAAGTCTCAAATCTAAGCAGTTAATGGCCTAAGCAAAGAAAGCTGTTAGCCCTTGCAAACACACACTCTCTCACACTCACACATTACCGATGTAACCAAAGAAACATTTTACTCTTAAAGAAAAAAACAACTGGATGGTGAATTGACACCCTCCCCCCAAAAAAAGAAGAAGGGAAAACCCCAAAGACTCTTTCAATTAAGACTCCATCTCTTCAGCCGTCTTGGAACATTTTTCACTCTGTACTTGACATATCTTTCATTCAAAATATATGGGAGAAAACAAACAGGCTTTCCCTGTTATATATAGTTTTAACCTTTGAAGCTACTAGTCTGCATGTTTGCACAATTTTCCTTTCATCACAAATCTGCTCACTGCAGGTAACACTTTGTTTCTATACAAGTCATTTGGGAAGGGTTCAGCATTAAGGCAGATCATTTTCAGGTGATGGCTTTAGATCCTGGTGGTGCTATTTTTTTTTCAATGTGCAATGAAATGAGCTACAAGAGATAAGTCTAAAACAAGTTCTTTTTATACATCATTTGCCATGATTTACACTCACAAGTCGCTGGATGCTTTTTTGTTCTTTTTTTCTGTAAATGATACTCTAGCTTAACAGGTTGGTATAGTGATCCAGAATATTGATTTGGTACTCTGGTACATGTTACGTCAAAATAATTTGGCAATCAAAGAGATTAGCATCCTGTCCTAAAGGATATCCAAAGTCAGTATTGAGATGTTACACTGTCAATTAAAATAATGCTAACATGCTGCTTCAGCATTGCTGGAAAATAATGAAAAGGAATGGGGTACAGACAGGAGTTCATCAAACTGATGAACAAACTGTTAAACTACAAGCAAGCAATTTCTAAACAGAGGGCACATAAAAACTAAGTATAATACACAAACAAGGATGTAAATAAAAATAAACTGCAAAATAACAATTTACAGAGCCAAGAGCAAGTAAACAAAATAACCCCAATTAATCCTCAACAAGGCAATCTTTCAATGTCACAATTCAACCTCCTCACGTAAACATTTCTCAAGGTCCAGACACTGCAAAACACTTCCCTCTTGCAGACACTAGCTGATAACGCTATCAAGCTCATCGGAATAAAAAAAAGAAAAAAAGTCTGGCCTTGTCAGTACAACTGCTGATGGCCTTGTCAGCGCAATCATGTCTGGCCTTGTTGATATGATTATCAGTTGCGTTTCATTGTGTCTGGACATTATTCTATAACGAATTATCTGACAATATCCTAGCCTTCAGGCATGGGCAGACGAGCACTCACGTTGAACACCTTGGGGAAACAAAAGGTTCATGGGGACGTGCGTTTCTTTCAGCCTTGAGAATGTGCCTGTTATCAACAAAAATATTGCAACACCACTGTTGTTTAGTTCCTATGTTAAAAATAAACCAGGCCACAACCAAAGATAAATTCATTTGTAGGTCTCTTAGTTACACAGGCACACAGGGACCCTTCTAGCCGTTCAGCAAGTACCCTTGTTTATTTCATTGTTCTCGGCTTTATCTTTGAGATCTGTGCACGTCATCATTAACATACACAGAAATGGACTATTTCAACAAGAGAACACCAAAATGCTGTGGCTGTGGATAGCGGGTGGGGGGTGAGGGGGCTTGGAATGAGCGGTGTGGGTACAATGCCACTGAGGTGGCACAGAAGATAGGACAAAATAATAAACCAAACCAAAAAACAAGAAAACGGAACAACACAAGAGACGTGGATGCGCACGCCCACCGACCTCTTGAACCTCTGCACAGCCTCATTGGCCAGCTCTGTGGGAGGATACTGGAGGTACAGGTCCCCAGCGTTGCTGAGCAAGTGCTCAAAGGGGAGGTTGTCTGGCACCTTGTTCAGCAGCTGGTAGAGAGCAGGCATTTCCTGGACAGTGGCAAAGATCTCTTTCTCCCTGTGAAGCACTACCTGCAACACAGAGCATGACTTATTCAGTCACACAGGAAAGAGGCCTCACATCACTGGTGAAGAGAAGAACAGGGACTGATTGCAGAGACCATCATGACGCCTTACATCACTGGTGAAGAGAAGAACAGGGACTGACTGCAGTGACCATCAAAGTCAGGGGGAGAGAGAGAGAGATAATTAATGTTGCTTAGAGCCCAGCTGACTGCAAAGGCTGTATTTGGGCTGTCAACTGAGTACTGAGTCAATACATGGGAGGAAGCATAAACAAGCTTACAACAACAAAAAAAACCCTGGAGTTTTGAAGTTCAAATTAGCGATTATCTAACAATGACGATGAACTACATAAAAAAAAAAGAAAAGAAACATTTGATTTACTCTTGTGTTACATTCTGTGACATAACAAACTAAGGAAGCATAAATGTGTACACAAAATGTGTACCACGACGAACAATTATCTAACAATGAAGATGAACTACATAAAAAAAGAGAAGAAACATTTGATTTACTCTTGAGTTACATTCTGTAACATAACAAACTAAGGAAGCATAAATGTGTACACAAAATGTGTACCATGACCAACAATTCAGGGATAACTCTGATACGTGCAAGAGAGGAGAGTGGCTTCCCTGTCAAGCAGCAAGGTGATCTTACGTGGCAGTTTACAAGCCATAAATTTACATATACATATTTTTTTGTTAATATTGCTGTATATTTAGCAAAGAAACAAAGCAGACAGGCAGATATAACAAGTCACATACTGCAGTTTCCCCTCTTTCATCATGTACAGTAAAACAGCCACCACTACACTGAAAGTTTGTATTTGAAGATCCAAGCTAACCCAGAAAATAAAACCATGCCTTATTGTATGTCTACCTTCCCAACGAAAAACATTCATAACTTGAATTTGACAAAACCCATCAACTACTGCCCAGAAATTCTAAGATGCATTCAATACCACTGGGACAGATCCACACATGTAGCGGAATAAGAAGGGAGCAGAAAGAAGTGAGTCATACTCACAGCTCCCATGACGTAGACTGGCATGAGGGGGTGACAGGCGATGAAGAAGTCGAAGATGCGGAGGATGGACTCGATGTCGCTCAGGACATGCCCGAACCAGGTCAGCAGCCAACTGATGCAGAACACATTGCCCAGTTCCGCCCTGTACAGCAACATGCCCCTCCAAGTCAGCGAAAGTGTATGTATAAGAAATGACAAAGAACCAATAAAAGTGCATGTATAAGAAATGACAAAGAACCAATAAAAGTGTTTGTACAAGAAATGACAAAGAACCAATAAAAGTGTATGTATAAGAAATGACAAAGAACCAATAAAAGTGTATGTATAAGAAATGACAAACAAATGAACGACAAAAACAAGTAAATCAAAAAAAAAAATCTTAAAATATCAAAATAAAAGAAACATATAAAAAAGGAATACATGAACTTTCAAACGACTATCTTTTTTCTTATATGAAAAAAGATATACAGAGTAACTGAATGACCAAATACAGTGCTATCTTCAATTTTGACGACAGTGTACAACTGCTTCCAGACAGAGAATGTTCTCTGCCTCTCTCTCATACACCCAAATGTACCAAAATGGGGAGTTTGTATTATACTCCCTGTTTGGCTAGTATACTTGCCATGTCAGACCATAGCATTCCACGGCAGTTAGTCAGCTCTGCCAGGCCGAGATTTTTTGTGGCTAATGCAGTAATAAGACCATCACATGACGCCCACACTACTTCCGCCAGGGAAGAAGCCGGTGTAAACTTCCTGTTCCTCATTCAACGAGGCCTATACAGACACCCAAATGTGCCAAACACACAGACACCCAAATGTGCCAAACACACAGACACCCAAATGTGCCAAACACATTGACACCCAAATGTACCAAACACACAAGACACCCAAATGTGCCAAACATACAGACACCCAAATGTGCCAAACACACAGACACCCAAATGTGCCAAACACACAGACACCCAAATACGCCAAACACACAGACACACAAGCAGACCTGATAACTTACCCTTCCAAATACTGCAACAGCTCAGGGTTGGCCCTTCGTATAAGAGGAGGAACATAGTCCAGCAACTGCTGTGTTCTTTCCATGGTAGGCTCCAGAAAGTCTCTGTGGGGAAGAAAGAATGGATAAAATAACATACACGGAATGCTGATTGTCGCTGATATATTGATGACATCCAAGATCTGACCCAACACTGAGTGATATCAGAATATTACCGATCACATTGATGGCTCACTGTCAATGCCTGATTCTGGGACTGTGACAGGAGATGGGAGTTCAGACTGCTGGCATGTGAGCTGAACAGCTGAGACAGTACAGAAAATGGAACACATTTCACACACACACACACACACACACACACACACACACACTCACACATACACTCGCATGCACACACGCACACCACAACCAAAAAGAAAAAAAAACACTCTTTGAGGAAAACTTCTCAAGTACTATCTTTCTCTTCAACGTATGCGTGCATGCATGCCTGCGTGTGTGTAATATTTACCAGTATCTATGCAAGTGCCTGTGAGAGAGCGCCAGAAGGGTTGCAGAGAAAGATCACATACCAACCATTGTTTTTTAATGTAGCAGAATTTACCATGCAGTTTACAGAATTCTTAAAAGCGATCCATCTTCCATAATTTAGTATAAAGCATTACTGCTACTCATACTACTGTTTCTGTAAAGCATCAGCAAGTTTTTGTTATGTTTAAGTTGTCTTTTAACATAAATTCATGAACAAAAGACAGAAGAGCTAAAACTGCACTGCAGACATACCGGTCTGCACCAGAGATTTCTTGAGTTTATCTAAACAAGTGATGGATGTAAAAAAACAACAAAAACAACAACAAAAAACAACAAAACATCAACTTCACCATGATCACATATCAACAAACATGTATATACCAAACACATACACACTCCATGACAAACAAAATCCAGTATCATGGCTGCCACAAGACTGGGAAAAAAAGATTTGACTGAAAACATCTGTTTTGAATAAATAAACTATACATAATATAAATACATCACATATATAAAAGAGTGTCTCATTAAAATGTAAATACCGTAATTCTCCTAAAAAGGGTTTAAACATGGAATGTGCTGAATTGCACAGAAGATCAGCTCTCACCTGAGATGACTGAGAGAAAGTTTCTCAACCAGCGCAAAAGCCATGTCTTCGTCCACCACCAACAAAAACGTAACACAGATGTCGTGATAACCCTAGAAGAAGAGTAGGAAAGGTTGGTGGGCAAACCAATGCACGGCTGTGCTATGACATCAGTATATGTCACTATGTTTCCTTCAGATAGTTTCTCTTCCTTCCCTGTCTTTGTTAGATACAATGTAATGTCACACATCCTTGGTTTGATATTCATGCATGGAAACACTGGCACACACACGCGCGCGCACACACACACACACACACACACACAATCTGCTACATAAAAAAAAGATGTTATGAACATGAACAAGACAAGCACTACCTACAATTATATCAGACAGCTAATTCTGATATCAGATTTTGTTTAACAATGCATATTTGCATATCTCTTTCATAAATGCCCACACACACACACACACGCACACACACAGACACACACACAGACACACACACACACACGCACACACACACACACACACACACACACACACTTATCTTAAGTACAAAACTTTAATGAAATGTGCACACGCACACACACGCACACTTATCTAATATTACAAAATTCAAATAGACGCAAGCACACACACAGACATACACACACTTATCTAATATCACAAAATTTAAACAGACACACACACACACACACACACACACACTTCCACCAGCACTGCAATTAGAAGCAAACAGGTGACCTGATAATAGTGAAGTTCAGGATGTTTGACCAAAACCCTCATGATCACATCCACCAGTCTGTCCTGCAAGGACATCCGATGACTCTCTTCCATGCCTGCACACAAGTCACATCATTTCTTTGGTTTTATTTCAGGAAACATATCATTCACTTTCCATATTTTTCTGTCTGTGGGCTAATTCACTGACATTATCTTGTCTTCATGCTTCAACTACATTTTTCAATGTTTTTCCTGATAACTTTCCCTACAACACCAAACTGTCCAAAGTACTTCTTTACAGTGCCAGACAAATCTTAACTGAACTCTTAAAATCCGCTTAACTCTCAACACACACACACACACACACACACACACACACACACACACACACACACACACACACATGCACACCCACACACACAATGTTCGAGCTAAATCACAACAAATTTTGCATAAAAATCTAACATTAGATGTGGTTTGCTGTGCATCGGTTTGTTTGCATGCTGTTGATACTCAAAAGTGACCCCCAATTACAAAACAAAACAAAACAAACAAACAGAACCTGACACCGACTCACCATCTCTTTATCATCTGACGCATTGCCATTGAAATTTCAAGCAAATGTTGATGCACAGACACTTATGTGCCTTTCTGAGCAGTCATTAGTAATTCAGCAGCACCTTGAGTGCTAAGCTGTGCCCAATCCTGCTGAGTTGCCTATCACTGTCACTGACGGTCACACCTGACACCAGCTCTAAAAGACTTTAAACTTCTAAAGAGTCAAAGCAAAGCCCTGCGCACACAGCACTCACTTCTGTCACAACAGTAATCCTCCCATGCTGTATCTTGAAGATCAACGTTTCAAATAACCAGTATGTAAACAAACGAGAGGTACACTCTAAACAGGTGATATAAAATGGAATGTTAGTAATCTGGTACTGACAGATAAGGAGTATGGGCAGAATGTTAGTTAACAGGTTGTTTGACAAATCACTGTTAAAACATTGATCAAATGTGTTTGCTGCGTGTCTGTTGTGATGGTGTCAATAACAAAGCACACATAACACAGCAAACAAGTCAATAATGAGTATTGCAGTACAGACACAGGGCTGAAAGAATGGAAAGTAGGAAAGAAAGAAAGGAAGAAAGCATGCAAGAAAGAGAAGGAGAGATACACAAGTAGTAATACAGTGTCACAGCTATTCATTATGATAATTCACTTGGCAGTCAGTGACTGCATGTATTCATGTAAGATTCACTGGGGGTGTAAGCACGTAAGTGACAGAAACCAGTGTTAATATACACACTGTGTCAAGGAGGCATAATACTTCAAATAAGCACAGGAAAACGGTAAAACATGAAAGGACTTTCAAGATCACGAGGATGCTGTTTCCTCACATTCTTTGTTTAATACATAAAATCATCTTTTCTTTCAACACTCTATGAATGCCTCTTTTCTGTTCAGTTGTCTGCTGTTTTTTTCCTAAACAGATTTTTTTTTTGGTCTTAACCCGTTCCGTGCCTTACTTGACGAGATACCTCGACGGCAAGAATGTGTACTCTTCACTGCCATGGCTGTCAAGTACAGTACTCTTCATGGGGAAGTCCGGAATTTTCCTCATTTATATTTATACTGCTTGCAAATCAGAGGATAGTTTCAGAGAGGTGCAACGTCTCAGATTCTACTGACAGTTGGTAATCTCGTTTTCGTCAGTGAGAACGTCAGTAGAATTTTTTGAAAATATATACCCTTTTTTTTTCCAAAAACCCTGGCAAATAGGATTTAACTTTAAGCCTAATTCCCATGCAGCGAAAGGGTTAATGGCCCATTCATCTGTCTTCAATCAGGAACGGTTTTTTTTTAGTGTTTTAGTGGTACAAGTATACTTTTTATGGACTTCTTACTTTTCTTTTTTTTTAAGCATTTCTTTATTGTTCAGCGATGTGTACATAAACAAACTACTGAACTGAAGCAGCAACAAGCAACAGCTTACTTACTTTACTTTTCTCCCAGGAAAACAAACAGAACCTGTTGGCAATGAACTTCAGCTGAACGACTCACATGCTCAGCACAGCATAGCACCATTTGTTTGAAAGATGTCAACAGTTCAGCAATTATGAAACAAATCACAATGAAGTATATTTCATCCAAAAACTAATCATGTAACATGGATATGGAGCATTTTCATTGTTCTCCCCGTTCGGCTACGCATGGTTACCATGTCAACACCTTGCAAGCTACGGTCAGTTCGCTAGCTCTGGTTGGCCACAATTTCATATCTAACGTTGTATACTGATGCCCCATAGAGGCTTCCTAAGCTTCTGGGCAAATTTTCCTTTCAATCATTCTAGTGTATGGCCAAATAATAGTTTTGATCCTGTTTTGTCTTCACTTTTTGTGATCTACTAAGAGTGATTATCTACCCTTGTACAGAGATGCCCCATGGAGATGCCCTAGGTTTCTTGGCAAAGTTTCCTTTCACTCTACTGTATGGCCAAACAATAGTTTTGATCCTGTATCATCTTCACTGTTTGTGACCTGCTAGGTATGACTGTTTAGTTTTGTTGCTCATTTCACAACGCAAAGCCAAAGGCAAGCGTAGCAGCCATGGGTCCACGACAGAATCAATTCAATTCCAGTCCTTTCTCAAGACAAGGCCACCTACTCCTGAATGCAAGCATACTGTTTTTTCCCTGGGAAACGTTGTAAGCATAACTGGAATGTGTAGGTCAGGCCAGGAGAGATTCAATGAGTTCAGCCTTTTGCTCCCAGTCCCAACAGCATCAGTTGGCTTACCTGAAATTTGGCCGACCCAAAATTTCACAAGCCCCAATAAAAATGTCAGTCCTTCAATCTAGGGTAATGTGTCAACGACAGTGTTCTGTGTATGACATGTGCAGTGTTTGGTATTTGCTTGACCCTAAAGAAACAATGATTTTGTGACCTTTGTTTGACACAAGTGCGGCCTTGACATGGCTCTTACAGATGAGCTTTGAGCAATCAAAAAGAAAATCTGGGGGAGAAAACTTGTACAAATGTAATACAGCATGCAAAAAGCATGGATAAGTTGCAAGTACCAGCGTAAGTTTACACTAAACTTTATTTGGAATATGTGTAACTTGACATCACAGCATAATCTTGGAGTTTAATGCCTATGGTTCAAAGCATGAAATCATGTCTACAGCTGAAATGACAGCACATGCTTGATTCTGATCAAACTAGTGATGACAGTAGAAGTCTGAAATCCACAATCTGGCATTCATTGTGAATAGAAATGGACACCTCTTCATGCTTTAGTTAAAAGGCCATAGATGTCTTTCAAACTCTAATAATGATCACTGAAATCATCCTTTCTTTTTCTCCAGTTAGTTCATGTCCATTTCTTGATAAAATGTTATCAGATACAATTTGGCCTGTATCCAAGAATTTGACAAGAAGCATCACCAACTTGTGTACTGCTAGCACTGCGATCCTAATGACAGGGGTGGAGACATGGACTAAACCAGCTTCATCTCTTATCATTTTTACACAGTAACTGGCCCAAACTAAAACCAATTAAAATTCTATGAGAATCCATCTATAAGTATCTATGAGTACAGTTTCTGAAAATGTCTCATAGTTTTTCTGAGCAGAGTCTACTGTATGAAAGGGCACTAGAGACTTGGCATTGAATATAAATTGAACTAACTACAGCGCTGACCTGGTGGAAATCTTTTGATGGATCTGTTGACGTCCAGCACCACCTGCTGATAATCTCTGTGGCTTTTGAGCACCTC
The DNA here is from genome assembly GCA_033310375.1 of Conus canariensis. Taxonomy (NCBI): domain Eukaryota; kingdom Metazoa; phylum Mollusca; class Gastropoda; order Neogastropoda; family Conidae; genus Conus; species Conus canariensis. The sequence goes on from CM065725.1 coordinate 70,802,110, forward strand.
ATCATCTGCAATGAACACCAATGCACTCACAATGTACAGCTGAAAGCAATGTGCTACATACACTCACAGTATCTTATTAAAAAAAAACCACTTGATCATGAACAGTAGAAAAGATGGCATACATCAATAACTTATGGAAAATTATATATGTAATCCATTAACAAAACATGTGCGCACATAAATATGTACATGTATTTTTTAATTATTTTTTTAAATTATTCATTCTTTTTTAAACTATGATGGACATTTGAAAGAACTTCTAAACAATCTTTTTTTTTTTTAATGAGAATCTTGTGACTATTAAAAAAAAATAGAGAGAAATCCGTCAATACACATAAACAACCAAAGCCACCTGACCTGGTTTGGGCGTGATGTTGTTGGGGTTCACACTGAGCAGAAGGGGCCACACCTGGCGTCTCAAGCTAGCACTGAGAAGTCCCCCATGGCTTATGGCTTGTTGCCGCAACTCAGACACATCGACAGGTTGCTGCTGTAGTAAAGTCTCTATGCGTGTGGCTTTCTGACGATGGAATGCTGTAAAGGCAGAAAGGACAGCATGCAGCAAGTGCAGTGACAAAAATGATTAAATTCTTCAGATGTTCACAATGCATGGAAGTATGTAATACTATATGAAAGGTAAGGAATGAGGGAGAGAGAGAGTGGGGAAGAAGGTGGAATGGCAAGGAGAGCGACAAAGAATCTCGCACATGTTATAACAAACAGTACTTATCATTCAGCAGCATGTATTCGCCCCTCCACAAATCAATAGATCAAAAAGCAAACTTGATCTAATTTGTACATCTAACTTCAGTCTGTGTGCACCTCTCCACAAATTAATCTTAATCAAAACCAGTATTCGATATCTTCTCTGAAACAGAGGGGCCTTGGGACCCTTTGCCGGAAAATTTAGCACACCTTGAGCCCAATATAAGGTCTAAAGACAATCTTAATTTTCAGTCTGTTGCCCAGTCTGTTGTCCGCCCTGCTCCAATTACACCACAACTACTCTGTCTGACCATTGGTCACATCCTTTTCCTTCCTTCCATCTTTTAGAACATCGAACTTTCTCAGGACGAGGCTAAAGGTGAATTGAGAGATGATGTTTGGAGCTGAACTTGTGTCTGCTGCACAATGGTGTCATTTCACTTTGTAATTGAAAACTTCACTGTCATATTTCACTTTGTAATTGTCTGAAAACTTCACTGTCATATTGAGCCAGTAAGCACATTTCTGATCGTGTAAACCATCACATTAAACACATCATGCCATTGTTTCTTAATGAATTTATGAGTCTAACTACAAAAATGTCATGCTTCAAACAAAGGGAAATAATGCTTCACTCCCTCTGCTTTTTGAGATGAAACGGAAGCATAATGGAAGTGACTGCTGCTTGGTAACAGCTGGTCTTCATGTTTGATAGTATTCATGATGTGATGTGAGAAAAACGAATACTGTTCTAAGTACAATAAAACAAATGGACGGCTGTCAGAAAACAGAGAAATAAGCATTCCTGGAATTCTCTGGCAGTCAGTCTGTTGGTCCTTTTCAAATTCTGGAGGAAGCAGATTTGCATTTCTAATTCATGGGAAACACTGAAATTCATTCTATTCAACAGTTTTACTAAATCTTTCAAAAGAGGGATTACATTAACAGACAGTGACAGTAAAGGAAGAATTCATTCTATTCAACAATGTTAGTACAATCTTTCAAGAGAAGGATAACATTAACAGACAGTGACAGTAAAGGAAGAATTCATTCTATTCAACAATGTTAGTACAATCTTTCAAGAGAAGGATAACATTAACAGACAGTGACAGTAAAGGAAGAATTCATTCTATTCAACAATGTTAGTACAATCTTTCAAGAGAAGAATAACATTAACAGACACTGAGACAGTGACAGTAAAGGAAGCACTGTATAGGAAAACACCACAAAATAGTTACCTCTTCTCTGTCGTCTTGGACTACCGTTCACATACTTATCCATTGTCCTTTGTAAATCCGAACTGTCAATTTTAGGATTCACAACTTCTTCAGGCTGACTCAGGCCACAAGTTCTGTCTTTTTCAGCGTCTCCCGCACAAGCATCTGAAACATCATCACTAATGATGGAGAACTCTTTGTCATCCTCAGAATTGCTGCCATTGTCCTCAGTTATCTGTGTGTGTGGCAAAGTTTGACCGATAAATGAATATTCCTGGTCCTCCTCTTCAGATCTGTTCCCTAAATTCTCATCTTCCGTGTTATTCTGAGAGTCCTTGCTCAGGATGAAGAATTCAGCATCATCTGAGGACTGATCATTGGTCTGCAGATCCACGTCTTCAGAGTCCCTCTTGTCGTCAGAGCCTCTGTCATCGTCTGATGGCAGTGTGAGCAGGTCCTGATCACCCTCCTGCTCCATCTCCGTGACGTCTCGCTCATCTGTGGATAAGTCCCCTGAGTCACTCATTGTGGCCGTGAGTCTCACCTGAAAGCAGAGAAGTTAGAGTGGCTGTGCCACTGATAAGAATATTAGATTGCCATGAAAAACTGTTGGCAGTAACAAGCAAATACACTGACTTCTGTTCCCACAAAGAAGGAAAGCACATGTATAATTTCAAACTAATCTTGATTACACTTCCTGCTCAGCAATCATATGCAAAACAAATGGCACACAAAATGAAGACATTAAAAAAAAAAAAAATGAAAATTTCATAGCCTGATGGGTCATAGGAGTGGAGAACTGTGAGATTCACCATGTCAAGGCCTGGCATCATGGAAGCCAAAGCTCTCCCTTCACCTCCCATTGCTTTAACATTCTTTGAAATGATTCAGTCTACTCATTTACTACTGGGTGAACAGAGGTTTTCAAGCTGTCCAAGTCTGACCCAACAAGGGAACTGAACTAACGATATCAGTTAACACTGTGGAATATTTGAACTATTGACTATGAAATCTTGATAATGACAATTACCCCGTGGCGATACCGGGGGTCTTTTGTACAAATAGTTCCCCCTCCTTCTGGGCATTCTGTGCTAGTAACGTCCCCTTTTCCTTTCACTTTCAGTAACTCCGTCTCCTCCTTTGCTGTACTGTGTTGTCTATTGTCCTTTCTGTCTACCATATCTTTTATCTATCTTTTTCCACAACCTCTTTCCACAAATTTCTGCACTCAACGAAGTCGGAGTGAACTGACTACACTCTTGAGTAAAGTGTGAGTATCCCAACAGGGTAAAACGAGTTCACATGCTACCAGATACTGGAACGCTGAAGAAGAAGAAGATAATGACAATACCAGTGAAGAGTTTCCTTTGGCACAGAATGAACCTGACAGGTAAAGAAATATTTTCTTACCATTGAGAATTGAGAATGAATACAGCAGATTTTACACTGCAATATTTTCTTTCTTTTGTAACTTCTTACCGGTGGACCCATGATACACTTTTCTAGTCTCCCCTCTCCTAAAGTAATGTGCATAACAATTCCACATTTCAGGACCCAATCATACATGCGTCTGAAAAATTACAATTGTTGAGCATGGGCTGTTGAAAGTTTAATATCTAACTTCAATTTCTTTCTAATCTCCACTACCTTTGAGAGTCCTCCGTACTATTATCATTTCCAGTCTTCCACTGCATCCATTGTTCCCTGTTTGTCATGAAAGAAGTCCACAAAGAGCTGTCACCTGTGTCAGCATAAGATCACCATGTGGCCTATGCATGGCTTCTGCACAGGGAATCATGCTGAGCCAATTGTGGATCTGCTGCCTGCCAACTATGCACAAGCAGATACTGACTCTATAGCTGGAGGCCTGGTAGTTTTCAGCAGATACTGACTCTATAGCAGGAGGCCTGGTAGTTTTCAGTTTTATCCGGCAACAAAACAAACAGCACTGAAGATTTTCCATCATGGCAGATTTCTGTTGGTCACTAGCCTGAAGCTTTTCGCAGTTCTATGTGCACAATTACCAAGTAACCACAGAGCTAGCTAACTGCAGCGTGAAACTAGATTAATAATACAGACACAGGCTAGAAGGCTAGTAGTATGCTTGAAGTTGATGTGATTGTGAAGAAATCTTAAGTTAAACTGGAGCACGAAGTAGCCGCTTTGTGCGGTGGATGGATTGTGACATGATTCTGCTTATGTTACAATACGAAACTGCAGACCTATTCATGATGTGTCACACTAGAAACCATACAGACACAGCAGAATGCAGTATAACTTATACAGGGTTCCTACAGACTCCCAAGAACAAAATTCAAGGAGTTTTCAAGGAGTGTTTATTTTATTTCAAGGGTACAATACTTACGTAAAAATTGAAAAAAGAAATGGCAGTTTGAATTTTCTTCATTCAGGTTGATGAAAAAAATGATGAAGTTACAAATTATCTCCCTTGGTTAAATAGCAGACGATAATCCAGGATCGCGACGATGTTTGTAAAAATTTGTTTTTAAATAATTTTTTTTCATCAGCCTGAACGCAGAAAATTCAAACTACCATTTCTTCTTTCCACATTAAAGATTTCTGGAGCCAATGGCTCGACTGTCAAAGGTTTTCAAGGAGGTTTGGTCAACAGAACCACATTTTATTGATTTTCAAAGGTTTCCAAGGCCTTGAAATTCACTGTCAGAATTCAAGGAGTTTCAAGGAGCATCCGAACCCTGCTTATAAACCCTCTTTACATCAATTACATTTCACAAGATCTTCAACAGTCAGATCTATTGGGTGCCTATCTAGATGTAGCTGTCATTGTCTCCGACCTTGGCATATCATCGCACCGCTTGGCACCTGATACTGCTACCCCCTTCCTTCACCTTTCTCTCTTCCTCTCTCCTTCTGAACAGCATAAAAGATATTTACCATCATTAAAATGGACAGTCCTGGTGATTTTCCATCAAGCTTATTTTCATCCATTAAATCTGGAGAAACGTCTGTTTCTGGAATGTCTGCTGATAAGCTTATTCATTTGAGGTTGTCAGGCTCTAACTCAACTACTGGTTCAGCATGAATCCTGGCTCAGAGAACTTCGGTGATACAATGCCAAGTTCGTCTTAATCAACATGTTGCACACATTATCCTATGTCTTAAGAGCCAACAGTAACAACTCTGTTAAAGCATACAGCCAGATTAAGGGATCAACCTTCTCTCCTGCAGGCCGCTGTCAGTCTGAACCCTAATGTACAATGTCTTAAGACTCCACACAAATAGCTCTGTTAAATCATACAGCCCATTAAGGACCAACTCTTTCCTGCAGGCTGCTGTGTCAATCTGAGCCTCAAATGGCTATCAAATGACAAATCTGGAAAACCCATGCAGTGCTTACCATACAATCACAGTTAGAGACACATAATGTACAGTAAAGTCACAGTGAAGCAAAAGATGGGCAACATTCACTCAACAATTTAAATTTTGTTTAATACAAAAAAGGATAACTCATGTATTAGACAACAGATAATCAAACAATACACAGATTATTATCAATTACTACCATTAGATTGAAAAGAGACTTTTTTTTTTCTTTTTTCCATTTTATTTATATAAAGTTTTGCCCATTGATAAATCACACAGAACTAAGTTGAATGACAATGAGATTATGAAGTTGATCCATTGTGACTGAAAGGTGAGAGCTGTTCCCTTATCTCTTTACACGACCATGAATTTTTTTTCGCAACACCCGTCGCCAAAGCTATCAGTCATTGTCCCTAACACCCCAAAACACTCCTTCTCTTACTCCTAAGTCCCTCACAGTGTCCCAGACAGTTTTGTTGATAAATCACAACAATGAGTCTCGCATGAGTGTCAGCGATTGTGAAGGTAAGTGGACTGCCTGATCACCTGAGACTGAGAGTGAGTGATGACCCTCTCTGACCTTGCAGCGGGGCTGGTGTGGACAACAGGTGATGGTCTGCATGCACACGACAACTGGGGAAACCTACACAACCAGCCAACTTGCACCAGTGCTGTGCAAGGAGAAGGTACTGGGCCATCTTAAATTTGAAGTCAAAGCAGAAACACTGTCATGGCAAATTTTCAGTTTGCTTTATAAGTTTGCCCACTAACTGTACACAAAACACACATTAATCTTACCAATGACATTGTTAAAAAAAAAAAAAAAATTAAAAAAAAAAAACTGTGCACATCTGTAGAAGTGTTTTTTTTTTTCAGTTTGTGTTAAAGACTGTTGACTGCACATGGCTCTTTCACTTTAGGGCCATTGCTATAGAGAGGGGAAAAGGTATTGTCCTGAAAAAACAACATCAACATACACAGCTTTGTTATCAGCAATATACAGCAATTGATAAGATGGTAGTTAAACCAGTAACATGTTTAGAGATGAAAATGTCATCAAGATATCAAGAAAAATATTCAAAACTAAACAACAAAAGACATATTAAAAAGGCTAAATTCCATCCATGGGCAAACAGATGCTGCAGAACTGACTGCCAGAGTCAGTACTGACACTTTCACAACCGAGAGAGTGAGCGGTGGGGGGAGGGAAGGTAGGAAGAGAGAGAGACACTATGACAGACAGACAGAGAAAGACACAGCGAGATGGAGGGAGGGTCGTGTATGCGTGCATGCATTCACTAACAGAATGGTGCATCACTTAAAACTAAAATACATATGAACTCATTCTGTAATATATTTTAATCTCATCCATATTGCTGCCACGCACCAACATTTTGCCATGTATTGCTTGTGGTGGAAGAGAGTCAGCTCATTTTTTGTTCTACCTATCCAGTATCCTTTCTCACTGCTTTGTCCCCTTACCCATTCCTCCCCACTGACTTCCTACCCTCTTTTTTTAATCCCTGGTCTTGTTCTCAGATTCTGAATTGTTCTCACTTGCAACCCCACCTCTATGCTGCTGTCAGCCAATTGGCAAGCATTCTTTCATGCATTTTCATGCATTATATTGTTTGTGATATCTTATTAAGACATATTTGTGTAAAATTTACTTTCCTGTTTCATAGTGTGTATCAAACAAGAGTATGCAGTAAGTTGTTTTGGGCGTTCAACTGCTTTTTGCCTTGTTTTCAGTAATGGAGCAGTCTTGTTTCATTTAATGAATTATGAGAGATGGAGCTGTGGAGATGCCTTTCCAGTTACATAAATCTTTTTTTAAATTCCTGTTGATATTCAACCAGCAAAGCTGCAGGGTAAGCATGTTGACTGTGGCAGTCAAGCGGAAAAAGCAGACATCACTGCAGACCAGTTTTGGTAAGTACTCTGTTGCTGAGGATGCTCTTATGTGCTTTCTACCTGAATCCTACTTTACTCAAATTACTGCTGATCTTCATGTTCATTACTATAAAAGATATTGTACTAATAACTTATAAATACTGACTTATTTCAGTATTGTAATGTTCCCTGTCAAATTTGTGCAAAGAATTGATGAACATTATCTTATTCTACCTAAATATAAAAATGTTCCTTTCTTACAGAAGTTACACATAATGATTATAAAAGCAATCATCCGCAGATAAATATTTAATAAAAGAACAGACTGATGAATAGGCATCACAGTTTTAGCCCTGACAGAGGCCCTTTGAAGGTGACAGTCATGAAAATCACATGTTATGTTCAAATGGATTGTGCTCTCAAGTCAAATGACAAATTCCAAAAAAAATCTTTCTCTTCCCACATGTGAATTTGCTTCTCTTAAAGATGAATAGCTTGCTTCAACTGGATCAGATATGATACTGTTGATATCTGTGTTATAGTTCTTGTGTCAGAAATTTCATCCGATCAGTTTGAAAATCGACAGGTGCACAAGGCCTTGCCATGTGATGCGTTGAGGAATACACAATGACCAATCGTTAACATTGATTTTTCACAACTAGAAATGTAAGCAGTTAACATCTAGAAAAACATTGAATTTGAGAGAAGACAAAATTTTCGTACCAATAAGACAACAAGGACAGAATGTACACTCCCATACCTTTCAACTAATGGTTTATTTTGCTGTTGCAGCCATATGTGCGAGAGGACTTACGCTTCCAACTTGCTTTGGTAGTAGTGTTTGCGGGGGGGAAATTTTGTACGTGACTTAAATCAGCTGACCTGGTTGAAAAATGTTAAGCCTGTGAGGAAGTCCAGCCCTTCAAAGTATATTGGTTTATGTAATAGAGACAAAAATTTTGTATGAATATATCTAGTGTATAATTGTACTCATATCTAAACTTTGCTACAACATTATCACTTGGATAAAATATCACAGGAGTCTCCCTGACCTTTGATCAACATCCGGTAAACTGTAAAAGATGGCGACGAGGCGAACACTCACTCGGACGACAAGTGTTTCAAAAGTTGAACATGTTACTCGAGGAGAAAGGCAAGCAAGGCAATGGATGCCAGACAAACCGTAAGTATTTTTCGTGGTGGATTGTACTATTTTTGTTATTTTAATAATTTTGTACTGGACTACGGTGCACTTCCGCATCGGCGAAAGGGGAGTTGTTTACATCGCTTGTCCGTGGTTGTCTTCGGTCTTGACATTGCCTTTGCACGTGGATCTAAAAATAACCCCACTCGTCACCCGCGTGTTCGGGGTACTGCGACCTGCGTGATGCCTGATGGTCATCAGGTTCACCTTCGTTGAGTGAGGTGCAGGAGCACCTTCTACCGTCGCCTATTTAAACGTCAGCTGGTGGCGATACGGTCAGCTGGAAAGCTGTTGCTGTTCGCTACATTTGTCGGAATATGTCACTGCTTTACCAAGAGTGATCCACACCGAGACACTTGACACACGTCGAAGTCTGTTCACATCTGACCCAGCGGACTGATTTTCGCGTTGCACGCATTTTCGGCATCATGGCCAGCGAAGGAGGGTCATTGTTGAGCTTTGAAACTATGCACCCAGGAATCCTTTTCACCGTGGCACGGTTGAATGACAACTCACACTCGCAGACCAAAGACACGGTGACAGAACCAGCCAACAGCGGTCAAAGAAACGGCCATGCTCAAAATGGTCACCCGGGCAACAGACATGCTGACATTCCCAGTGGCTGCTTGAAAGGGAACAAAGGATCACAGACCGTGGCACAAAGAGAAAGGACCGTCAGTTCTTCATCCAGTGGCATTGAGGCCGACTGCCAGGCGCAGAGAAAGAGCAAGCACAAGAGAAACAAAGCAGACAAACAAAAACACCCACAGAACCCCACCTGTACAAATTCTCATACCAGCTGCCAGGACTGTCAAACAGATCTCACCGACAGCGATGTGGAAGTGTGCCAGAATTGTTTTGGGTTGAGAAAGCAGGAGGTCAGCAAGAATATGGACGAGTGCTGCCCTTTCCCATTTCGTTTCCTGAAAAAGAAGCACCTTCCGCAGTGGTTCTTTGAACCAGAGTATGTGAACTGGCACCCGAAAGATAAGTCACACCGTGCTGAGGGAGAAAAGCAGCAGCAAGAAATGGCGCCAGTCAACGAGAAGTAAGTTTTAAGCAGTTTGCCTGGTCATAGAAGAAAGAAAGAACCATCACCTCGCCCCCCTCCCCCCCTCCTTTTTTTTCCTTTGTTGTTGTAAAGACTGTTATGTATGCCAACAAAACAAACTTATTTGGTTTGATTTCCTTTTAACAGCAAGTTTAAAGGGTTCCAGATTCAAACTCCATTAAAAAATGTCCTTATAAATCAACTTTGTTTCTGTCTAAAATTCTCTCTTCGCTGTGTTAATTCAGTGAAAATTTACCCTCTGCCTGATACATAGCTGAATTGGAGAGCTTGCAGCTGTGGGAAAATTACTACAGTTTGCATCTCTCATCTCTGTGAAGATGTTTGACTCCTAGTCCTAGGTTTCAAAGTCTTCTTGTGGCTCATGAAGATCTTGCCCATCTTCAGTGTTTTATTTTATGAGATCATCAGATTTTATTTCTAGTCATACTTTGTGGAAATCCTGTTTGAACAATTGTGTAACATTCTTTAGGCTTTGTTCTTGATGAGCTGAGTTTGTTTTTAAATTTACTCTGTGAGTTTGTGTTTATGTGTGTGTATACATGTGCATGCATGCGGAGGTGATTATTGGGTCCAGTATTTGGACCTAACAAAATTGTCATTAAAATCAGTATTGTTTGAATCTAGATCTTATATGATTTAGGAAAAAAACAAACGCGGTATAAAACGGGTGTGTCTGGGGTCACTGACAGTTTTAAAAAAGTGTCCAGAATGTGCTTACTGTTTAACAGTCTGATGGGAGCTGAACCATTAAATTGATGTGGAGGTAATAATAGTACTAATGATAATGAACATATGACATGGATTATTATTACTGTTATTATTTTTATTATCATTATTATTGTTATTATTGTTATCATTATCAGTATATCACTACTATTATTATTATTTTAATATTATTGGAATTATCAATTTGAGAGTACTTATATCACACCAATCCTCAGAGGCCCAACTCCAAGCACTTTGCAATCCATTTTCTTGTTTGCACAACAGGCTGGCTACCTGGGTTGAGTGGACTTAAAGAGCTTTCTGCTAGCACTACATTCAGTCATTTTCCTTGTCATTCGGTCAGATCTCAGACTTTCAGATTTTCACTCATCCTTTGAATTTTTGTTTTCTCCCAGAGCATGCTATGTATACATGTATCCAAACCAACAGCCAAACTGGTCTCTTTTTTTTTTAATAGGTTGGTGATGGGATATTACATATGTGCAAGATGTTACGTGTGTGTTTATCCATGGAACTTTGCTTTATAGTCTCATTTGAAGGACTTTTCAGGAAATGGGAGTCAGACAATGTTGACCCCTAGGGGAAATTCCCCTGTACTGAATTGTCTGAAATGTCCCCGTGGAGGTTCAAAGCTGTAACCCCACCCAGCTATTCCAGCCCCCCAATTATAACCAAATATTGGGTACTAAGAGAAGGTAAATACATTTTCATTAAATTGTAGAAAAATCACCTGTCTTCAGAAGACATAACTAGGTATTATGATGTACATTTTTTGCACTGGGTGCCAGTAGGAATAGAGTGCAAAAATGAGCTACATAACTGTTCAAAGAATGCAAAAGTTCTCATTTTTCAAAACAGGTAAAGTGCTTACATCTCTGCTTCCTCAGTAGGAAGTAGGATCGGAGGGGATCCAGTTCAAACCTACAAGATTTTCGTGTTGTATTGATCAAGTATCCTGCTCATTCTTTTTGTTCTGTTTCACAGTTTTATAACCCAAACATGGTCAGACTGACAAAAGCAAATTTTCTTATTCTTTACAGAGTTTCAAATCACTGTCCATAAACTTTATGATGAACATCAGGTTTGCACAGAATGTTAAAACTATAAAAGGGTCAAGAATCTTTTGGACGAATTTTTTTTAAAGAATTTTTAAGAATGTTTTGATGACATTGACTAATGATTGATTTGTAGTATTAATGAAAAAGTGGTCAGACTCAAATTCGAAGTCAGTTTATGAACAGCCATGATGTTTTGCAGGCTTCACTGCCTTGAATGTCATGTCTCTGCTACTGCTATAACTTCTCGTAGTAGTACCATTACTACTGCAGCTGGCTTACAGCAGACTCCATGACAGTCTTGATCTGAGATGTCCCACCTGATATGATCTTTGAATTTCTGAAGGAGATAAACATTTTTCATCTGATCTAAGATTTTATGAGGGAAAGATTTTTAACAATTTTCCAGTATGTTTTTGGAAGGTGTGTTTTAAAGGGTTGTGTGAAGGTAGGGTTTTTTTTTTTTTTTTTTGTTTTTTTTAATAATGACTTTTGAGTTGACTTCAACGTGGTGACAGCCCTGATATGGCCTTTTGAGGCTGGCTGGGCTGTGAGCAACATTACCTTACCTTACCTTATGGCAGCTGTTACTTCTACTACTACTACTACTGCTGCTGCTTCCATTATTTCTAGTATTACTTCTGCTACTACTACTACTATTCAAAACTTTGCATTAAGCTCCTAAAGTCCTTTACCAAAAAAAAAAAAAAAATTCAAAAACACATTTCACTCAACCTTCCTAGCCCTGGTCCCCCAGCCCAATTATTTGCTGTTCTGATCCCACTACAACCCCAGTCCCTCCCCTCTTCCATTGCACTATCTCACAGACACATACACATTGTATGCATACACACACACACACGCACACACACATGCACGCATGCACACATGCAGTGTATGGACAGGCTTATCGATATGATTGGATATCTGTGGTCATGAGTGACTGCGAGATTAGGAACTCTAGACTTCTTGAAACATTGGTGAGTTTCAATCCTGATTTATTTAAATAAACTAAAGAAATGTATTGGGTTGGAGTGTTAAACTTAAAGTCGGACCTTAAATTGAATATGAAATCATGCATGCACACACAAACCTATGCTCTCTCTCTTTCTCTCCCCTCTCTCTCTCTCTCTCTCTCTCTCTCTCTCTCTCTCTCTCTCTCTCTCTCTCTCTCTCTCTCTCCTGTCAGATAGAAAACAATCAGTAATGTTTAGCAGAAAAATATCTCCTCTGTTGCCTGTTGAATACAGTGTTCCACAAGGTTCTGTCTTAGGTCCCTTATTATTTTTAATTTACATCAACAACTTACCTTTAGTTCTTATTGCAGTATATACATGCAAGTTATTTGCTGACGACATGACTTCACACATCAGTAGCACCAATCGTCCAATGTCGTTGAGGGCTCAACAGCTCTCCAGGAGAATCTTAACCACTTAGTTGACTGGTCTGAACTAAATCACATGTGTCCACATCCACAGAAAACAAAATTCATGCTGATAACAACCCGACAAAAACAAAATCTTCCTGAAAATTCATCTGCTCTTTACATACATGACAAAGTTGAAGAAGAAACTAATAACCATTTGTTCTATACTGTGTTCTTGGAGTTGTCATTGATAACAATTTGTCATAGTCAGATCATATTACAAGGATATGTAATCATTTCTAAAAAGATTTGTCAAATCTCTAAAGTGGAAAAATTCTTGAATATATACACAGTTGTAAAATGTTCTTCTGTGCTTAAACAGAATCTTACATAAATGATGTTTCAACTGTTTGGGATTCAGCAAGCAATATTATTATGAAACCTTTAGTAAGTCTACATAGACGAGCCTTGAAATTGGTTCTTTTAAAGCCATCAACTCTGTTAGCTACTGATGATAAAGTATTAAAATAAATATTTTGCCATTAAGAATGAAATTAGAATGTAACAAAGCTATTTCCATGTTCAAAATATTATCTGGAAGAGCCCCACACTCCCTTACTGATATGTTTCCAACAAAGAGTAATAACCATTCATCTAGGATAGTACCACCGCATCCTAGAATTGATCTTTTAAAAACTAGTCTGACTTACTCAGGGAGTTTGTGGAATGCCATTATGAATGAAATTGACATTAATATCACTCTCAGCATGTTCAAAGAAAGAGATCACTCATTATTAACTGAATTAGAAAACAAAATTCCATGAGTCGGTTTTGTCATCCAGTGTTGATCTCCTTTTCTCTTGTTGTTTTGATGTTTGGAGGGGGTGTATGGTGGTATTGTTTTTGCTGCGATGGGTATTTTTGGTGTTTTCAGCTCTTCTTCTTCTTCTGCGTACGCAGGCTGAAATTCCTGCGGACACTCCCTGTATAGAGAGGCAAGGGTTAATCCCACCTACCCAACAAAGGGAGTGGAGTTTTGTGTGTATGACCGTTTTTTATCCGGCCACTAAGGCAGCCATTCTCCAGCTTCAGGGAAAATGGTGTTTTCAGCTCATTTTTCTTGATTGCATGACTTGATTTTGATACGAACCTTATTTCCTTGTATTTTTTTTTTGTTTGTGATGTGGCAGTTGATATGCTTCTCTCTCTCTCTCACTCTCTCTCTCTCTCTCTCTCTCTCTCTCCCCCCCCCCTCCCTCCCTCTCCCTCCCTCTTCCCTTCCTTCCTTCATGCTTCTTATCTGTCTCATCCGATGTGGGAAGACTGATTGTTTTCACACTCGAATGGTTCTCATGCGCTGTTTTCACACTCGAATGGTTCTCATGCGCGCTCGCGCTGATCCACTTTGGTTGAAGAACTGTGATTGCTCTCTCTCTCTCTCTCTCTCTCTCTGTTGCTCTCTGTATGTCTGGCTGGCTGGCTCTCTCTCTCTCTCTCTCTCTGTCTCTGTCTCTCCCCCCCCCCTTTCTCTCTCTCTCCCTCCCTCCTCTCTCTCTCTCTCTCTCTCTCTCTTTCTCATTTTGTCATCCCATGTTGATCTTCTCTCCTGTTGTTTTGACATGGGGGAGTGGGGGGTGATGTGTTATGGCATTGTTGTTTGCTTTCATTGCAGTGACCATTTCTGGTGTTTTCAGTGCGCTCTTCTTTATTGCATGATTTTGGTGCGACTCTTCTTTCGTTGATTTTGTCGTTTGTGATGTGGCGATTTTTAATATACTTCTCTTCTCTCTTCTTCTTCTTCTTCTTCTTCTCTCTCTCTCTCTCTCTCTCTCTCTCTCTCTCTCTCTCTCTCTCTCTCTCTCTCTCTCTCTCTCTCCTTGTGCCAGAGTCTCTTTATTCTGTGTCTCCGATTCCCCACTCACCTCTCTGTCGCTGTCTGTCCCTCCCACCCTCCCACACTCTCTTCCTATAATTATATAATGCATTCTGTTATTCTAAATTGCTATGTGTTCATTGTTGTTTATGAGTTGATATGCAGTTCTGTGCAGTGTTTTCTTCCATATATTTAGATACCTTTCCCTCGTTTGAGGGCTGGATGAAAAAAAGCCACTGGCTTGTGCTTATTCCTTTCCCTCATGAAACAACATTCCGTTCGTTCTCTCTGTCTCTCTCTCTGTCTCTCTCTCTCTCTCTCTCTCTCTCTCTCTCTCTCTCTCTCTCTCACATATGAAATCATGCAGTTCATGCACACACAAACATATGCTCTCTCTCTCTCTCTCTCTCTCTCTCTCTCTCTCTCTCTCTCTCTCTCTGTCTCAGTAATGAAATCTGAATGAAACCATATGTAATTAACTTTTGAGGAATGATGGCCTGAAATTGAATAGACTGCTAGATTTAAATGAAGGTTTATTAATCAAAGTAGATGTTGAATTCAGCAGGTTGTGTTTGATTAAATATATTTGACAGTTTAGACCTTAAAAAATATGAGATGTTACAGAAATAGATGTTATTGAATCTTTGGTGTGTTATTTTGTTGGTTTTTTTTTTAACTCATTTTAGATTGAAGTGATTGTGGTTCTGATAGTTGGCTTTGCCATAAAGGAAGGTCTTTGCACAACAAGATTTTCGTTTAATAAATAATGAAATGTGTGCTCCTAAAAAAACTCTGTGAACTCTGGAATCCTCAAACAGGGGATGGGAGGGGGGATGGTGGGGGGGGGGGGGGGGAGCAGGGCAGAGGGGGGGAGATATTTACAGACAAACCCATGTTGCACAACATGCTTCAGTGGAAAAACTGCTATCTGCAGTGACGTAAATATGCATGATAACCATTCTTACTGTCTTTAAATAGATAAATATTATCTAAAGCTGTATGCACCTCTTTTTGTGATGCTGCAAATAAAACATCAGGTGTTTTTGGAAGGTTGTATATTTCGAGGGGTCAGATCAGATCATGCATTGGAGGGGAGGACGGGAGAGGGTTGGAGTTAAAAGTAGACATGTGCCTGGCTGGCCCTCCAGTGCTGTGGATATTGTGAGTGTGGCTTTACCCACTCAGTGTCTGTGTGTGTGATGGAGGAGCAGTGTGTGACAAGGGGAGGTGATGGTGTGCGCAGGATCCACAGGAACACGGACTCCCTGCTCAGCACCACCAGCAACTTCACCAACTACAGGGGACTGCTCAACCTCTGCCTCCTCCTCCTGGTGAGACCTCCCCTACCCTGTGGCAGTCAGAAATGTTACTGAAAGAATTCTTCAGACTGTAGTGTAGATACTGAACAATACTGAAACCGAAAGAATTCCTCTTGAGACAAACTGGTACAAACTGAAAAAAGAAAAAAAAAAAAAAAAGAAGAAAATGAAAAAAGGTATTCCTCAAACAAGTTCAGATTGCAAACGTTGCTGAAAAAAAAAATTCAAATGAGTACACACTGTAAACATTATGTATCATCATGTAAAACCTGCTCACTGTGGTCTCAGGGCTAAGTACATGTGGTGGTATGTACATGGACAAATCCCTTTACAGTGACGTCATCATGATGGAAATTTTACAGAAACTCGGCCACACAAGACATTCGCAACTTTTATCAAGTATACTTGTGTTCTTAATGATCTGTTCAGAAACCTTTCAACGGTAATATACTTGGTGAGAAACACATCATTTTATGTATGTGTATATATATGTATATGTATGTATGTATATGTCAGGCAATATGAATGGATCTTTCTCCAGGATGGATTACGTTGGTTTGAATAAGCTGCTAGTGAAGGATTTAATATTTATAACATATTTCCCAATTTTTTGTTTCTGTTTTCTTTCTTCCCCTGTCCCCCCCCCCCCCCCCCCCCCCCTTATTTTTAGATTTGTATTGTTTCATAAATCTTTATCAAGTCATTAATATAATGATGGAAGAATTGTAAGCTTGTACTTATTTTTCCCCACTACTGAATTGGGCAGCATAATATATATGTTATGTGTATATGTACATATATATATATATATATATATATATATATATATATAATCCAAAAGTAAATGGCGAGGAGGAAGGGTGGAAAAGAGAGTCCTCAGTGAAACAGATGCATTCAAATCAGTACATATATTTTGTGGCTTGTCGCCAATCAGTGGTGTCGCTAATCAGTACTTTGGCTAATCGTTAGTGTACTGGCCCAACACATACAATGCAAGACCTTAATCTTTGGACATGCCACCACCGATTGCATTGGAAGCAGTGAGGTGTTACTGTCAGCTCTGTATGCGATGACCCCTAGGTCAACGGCCTCACACATGGCGAGTGCACCACGCCTGGCACACGCACCACCGAAGCCTTCACAGATAGATTAGCTGGGACATTTCCCTGCATGTACAGAGATAACGGAAACCTGAGCCCTGATGACTTGCACGTTTAGCATGGTCTTCGACGGACAGTCAGATCAAATCAAATCAAATCAGATCAAATCATCTTGCTTTAAGCCCTGCTGATCACAAAAGCCAAGTCAGGTCTGAAACACTTGAAAAGAAAAAAGAGAAATTCAAGACCAGAACAAAATGAGAATTCAAATGCAAAGTTAAAACTCAATACCAGTTATTTCTGAACATCCAAAAGACACACCAAAAAAGAGTCTGTCACACTCAAGTCAAAATCAGATCCTAAAAACATGGATTTCTTTCACAATTTCAAAGATCAAATCCAGGAGAACATCCCAGAACAAGGTCTTCATTGAGCTTGCCATAAAAAGTTTTTCTGTCCGGGCAGTGGCCGACCCAGAGATAACAGAAATCTGAGGACCGTTGATTTTCACTTTTAGCATTGTCTTGAGAATGACCATGGACAGGGCCTCTCAAGGACTGACCTCAAGCTTTAGGGGCCAGTGCCCGCCAGGACCGCGGTGGACAGCCAGTCAGCAACATTGGTCTGATGCTGCTTAACCTTTAGCAGTTTCTATTGAATGACCTGTAGAGTATTGTAGAGTAGTCCTTGATCGGATAGTGGGGAGCAACTCTGACAGCTTTCAGTTATAATGTGTGTGTTGATACTGATAAGGAGCTCAAGGGACATTGACCTGTGAGTGGGAGAGTGGTGTGTGATGGGAGGAGTGTGTGCCTGCGCGCGTGTGTGCATGCATGTGTGCGTGTGTGTGTGTGCGTGTGTGTTCGTGTGTGTGTAGTGCGTGTGTGTGTGCGCATGTGGTGGGGGGGGGGGGGGGGATAGGAGGAGTTAGGGATTAGGGAAATACTTAGTCTGCCCAAACTAGGTGAACAAGACTAATATATAATCAACCAGCACTCTCCGATGACTGGTAGAGGGAGGGAGGGGGAAAAGAAAAGAGGTACAGTAGGTGGGAAGGAGGAGGATACTGGGAGGAATTCAGATTGGGGAGTGGAGGGAGTGAAGTGATGGGGAATGGGGGGGGGGGGGGATGAGTGGAGGAGAGGTAGGATTGGGGAACGATTCAGATTGAATGTGTTTTCATGTTGCCCTTTTCTTGTGCAGGTGCTATCAAATGCAAGGCTGTGCATGGAGAACTTGATAAAGTGAGTGTTGTGTGTGTGTGTGTGTGTGTGTGTGTATGTGTGTGTGTGTGTGTGTGTGTGTGTGTGTGTGTGAGTGTGTGTGTGTGTGTGTGTGTGAGTGTGTGTGTGTGTGCGTGTGTGTGTGTGCGTGTGTGTGTGTGTGTGTGTGTGTGTGTGTGTGTGTGTGTGCGCGCGCGCGCGCGCGCGATTGTCTCTTATTGTTTTAACTGTAAAGTACTGTGTTTTCAGTGTTGAAATCACACATGCACACATGCACATCGTGCATGCACACACACTCATGTACATATGTGCACATGCAGTTGCACACTGTCTCTTTCTCTCTCTCTCTCTTTAATGCACGCACACATGCCACACACACACACACACACACACACACGCATACATGTGCACATGCAGGCGTACACAATGCATGCATATGTACATGCAGGTGCACATTAACAATCATGCTGGTGCGTACACACGCACGCACACACACGCATGCACATGCGTGCACAAAAACACACACGCACACATGCACGCATGTAATGTACACAGGCACACACGCACACACACACACACACACACACGCACACGCACACACACACACACGAAATGGCTTGAATGATAAGAGCAGATTGTGAGATGAATAGACAGTACTGTTTGAATACTTTGTCAAAAACAATTGTGTTTATCCTGTTATTCCAGATACGGTGTTCTCATCAATCCTGTGGACATAGTAGGCAATTGTGTGGAGAATCTGGACAACTGGCCTAATGCCAAGATCTTGCTTTGTAAGTATTCATTCTGCTCTTTCTTTTTTGTGTGTGTTAAGTTTTTTTATTTTCATGCTTTCAACATGAAATGCATGTATACATACACCACTTCCCAAACCAGAAATGCAACATCATTAACCTTTGCCAAGAATGATGCACAAGGAGAGGTCAAGTGGGGGGGGGGGTTGACAGATGAGGGGATGGCAATAATGCAAAGCATACAACCATTCCATACCACATCATATACTGCTTACTACATATACGTGCACCTGCATATGATCATACACATGAGAATATGCACATCATCGTCTCTCTCTCTCTCTCTCTCTCTCTCTCTCTCTCTCTCTCTCTCTCTCTCTCTCAGTCTCTGTGTTCGTGCAGTCTTTCAGTTAAATCCTAAAGCAACAACTGAATGAATGAGAACCAAGTAAATCAGCAGTCATCAAAAAGAACACAACGCGAGAGGAGACAGGCCTAAAACAGCACAATCTTTTAGATGGGGACAATTGCTCTGATGCTGAATAAAAACTTATTCAGGCGTGTATGTCTTGTGTTTATTCATGTTATAGAATCAATTAGTACCTTTCAAAGTAATGAGTCTACTGTTTTCTGAGTGCTAATTCTATGCATTTCTTCCCCCCCCCCCCCCCCCCCCCCTTCCCCCCTCCTCCCTGAAGATCAAGGGATTCACCCTCTGGTGGCTTTCATCCTGCAGCGCCAGTTATCGAAGGTGAGTGAAACACATGTGTCCTTGCATGCATGAATTGAAGCATGCACGCTTTCTGCACAATATGCTCACAGGTTTACTTACAAATGTGCCTGAGACAGGAGACATGTTTGTTGGTATTACTGTTTACGTTTGTGTGTTCTTTGTTTGTAGTTTTATCTATGCCATTCTCAAAGCTGGAGATTGAAGATCTGTAGTCAACTGAAGTATTGATTCCGTGTGCTATAAAAGAGTTTCCATTATCCGACTCTGTGTGTGTGAGAGTGAGTGGGAAAGTTACACATTTCTGGGAATTTACTCTTGATATTTGAAGACAGGAGAGAGATCTACCCTTACAACCTGGTCACTTTCCTAATCCATCCAGCTCTGTTTGCTTGCTTTTTTTATTTGTTTGTTTTGTTGTTGATTTTTGTGTTTTGTTGTTTTTAAGTCAACAGTATGTGCTGATCTCCTTTGCTTTGCTGAGACCCATGCTTCATTCTCCCTGATTTTGCTTCACCTGGATTTGGTGTGTTATGATTTTTATCGGGATAGGTTATGATTGTAGTATACCTTTTTTTAAAAAATACTCTTACATACGTTTCATTGTAGCTCCTTCATGGCTTCAGTTTTTGTTTGAGCTTTCTCAGGGCACAAAGTGATACTCAGCAGTTGCACAAGCGATAGGCTGGCACATCCATATGGTTTTTAACTCACGGGACCATGTCATCTCCAGTTCTGGGACAATGCCATCTCCAGGTCTAAGGTTGGGGGGGGGGGGGGGGTTGTGAGGGAAGGAACCAGTCCTAGATTGTGGACAAGTCAGTGAGGATGTCTAAAGGTCAGTGCACAGTTCTCCTCTCCTGCGTTGGAGGGCGGTGGTTTGATATTTGGGGGGGGAGGGGGGGGGGGGGTAGTGTTTGTTTACCTGTCTGGTTGATTCAGGGCAGTGAAATGTTGACAGTGACAGCTTGGGCCTTGGCAGGTGGTGGTTGTCGTTTTAAAGGGGAAGGGGTGGGGGGTGGGGGATAAACAGTGGGGCCTTGACAGATGAGGAGTCGAGGAGGGAAGGGGGGGGGGGGGGGGGGGGGGGGGGAAAGGTAAACAGGGGGCCTGGACGGGGGGTGGGGGGGGGGGGGGGGGGGGGGGGGTGGGGGGG
>CM065725.1:70822945-70900445 GCA_033310375.1 Conus canariensis
AATGAGAACCAAGTAAATCAGCAGTCATCAAAAAGAACACAACGCGAGAGGAGACAGGCCTAAAACAGCACAATCTTTTAGATGGGGACAATTGCTCTGATGCTGAATAAAAACTTATTCAGGCGTGTATGTCTTGTGTTTATTCATGTTATAGAATCAATTAGTACCTTTCAAAGTAATGAGTCTACTGTTTTCTGAGTGCTAATTCTATGCATTTCTTCCCCCCCCCCCCCCCCTCCCCTTCCCCCCTCCTCCCTGAAGATCAAGGGATTCACCCTCTGGTGGCTTTCATCCTGCAGCGCCAGTTATCGAAGGTGAGTGAAACACATGTGTCCTTGCATGCATGAATTGAAGCATGCACGCTTTCTGCACAATATGCTCACAGGTTTACTTACAAATGTGCCTGAGACAGGAGACATGTTTGTTGGTATTACTGTTTACGTTTGTGTGTTCTTTGTTTGTAGTTTTATCTATGCCATTCTCAAAGCTGGAGATTGAAGATCTGTAGTCAACTGAAGTATTGATTCCGTGTGCTATAAAAGAGTTTCCATTATCCGACTCTGTGTGTGTGAGAGTGAGTGGGAAAGTTACACATTTCTGGGAATTTACTCTTGATATTTGAAGACAGGAGAGAGATCTACCCTTACAACCTGGTCACTTTCCTAATCCATCCAGCTCTGTTTGCTTGCTTTTTTTATTTGTTTGTTTTGTTGTTGATTTTTGTGTTTTGTTGTTTTTAAGTCAACAGTATGTGCTGATCTCCTTTGCTTTGCTGAGACCCATGCTTCATTCTCCCTGATTTTGCTTCACTGGATTTGGTGTGTTATGATTTTTATCGGCATAGGTTATGATTGTAGTATACCTTTTTTTAAAAAATACTCTTACATACGTTTCATTGTAGCTCCTTCATGGCTTCAGTTTTTGTTTGAGCTTTCTCAGGGCACAAAGTGATACTCAGCAGTTGCACAAGCGATAGGCTGGCACATCCATATGGTTTTTAACTCACGGGACCATGTCATCTCCAGTTCTGGGACAATGCCATCTCCAGGTCTAAGGTTGGGGGGGGGGGGGGGGGTTGTGAGGGAAGGAACCAGTCCTAGATTGTGGACAAGTCAGTGAGGATGTCTAAAGGTCAGTGCACAGTTCTCCTCTCCTGCGTTGGAGGGCGGTGGTTTGATATTTGGGGGGGAGGGGGGGGGGGGTAGTGTTTGTTTACCTGTCTGGTTGATTCAGGGCAGTGAAATGTTGACAGTGACAGCTTGGGCCTTGGCAGGTGGTGGTTGTCGTTTTAAAGGGGAAGGGGTGGGGGGTGGGGGGATAAACAGTGGGGCCTTGACAGATGAGGAGTCGAGGAGGGAATGGGGGGGGGGGGGGGGGGGACAAAACGGTAAACAGTGGGGCCTTGACACGGGATGAGTTCAGGGGGGGGGGGGGGGGGGGGGCTGGGGGGGGGACAATCGATAAACAGTGGGGCTTTGACAGGGTGAAGAGTAAAAGCGGGGGGGGGGGGGGGGGGGGGGGGGTTGGGGGGAGACAAACGATAAACAGTTGGGTCTTGACTGGCCTGTTTGGAGGGCAGAGCTGTCTTGAGGATGGCTGTTCACGTGGGGCCGGCTCGATCGATAGCTGGGTGCAGTGTGCGTCATGTAGCCTGCAAGGCTGCACATATAACAGTCTGACCTGCGTGACCTGACTGTACAGCAGACCTGTCTGTAACGGCCGCCAGCGGCTCGTTTTGGTCCAACCCCTTCACTTCCTCCGTCCCTCTTTCCCCTCTGTCCCCCTCATCCTTCACGCTCTCCTCTTCCATAACCCCCCCACACCACACACACACACACACACACACACCCTCCTTCCTCTTGTTCACCATCCTTTCTCTGCGCTGTTCATTGCTGGATGAAACAGATTGTCACGTTCTGCAGGGGGGGGGGGGGGGGGGGGGGAAGGGTACTAGGAGCCTTGACCGTGACTGACCTACTGATGTCAGCAGTTTGGAAAAAATGGCATGTGCCTCCCAATACCCCCCCCCCCCCCCCCCCCCCATCTCTCTCTTCGTCTCCGCACTCTCAAACGATG
The DNA here is from genome assembly GCA_033310375.1 of Conus canariensis. Lineage (NCBI taxonomy): Eukaryota > Metazoa > Mollusca > Gastropoda > Neogastropoda > Conidae > Conus > Conus canariensis. Next base: position 70,825,022 of record CM065725.1, read on the forward strand.
TGTGTGTGTGTGTGAAAAAGAGAGGGAGAGAATGGGTAGATGTCGGCACGCACACTCGGTAGCGTGTGCTTGGGAAAAGGGCGTTAATGTTAATTTTGTTATCGTCCTGGACCCCCCCCCCCCCCCCCTCTCTTTCTCTTTTTTGTGCGCACGTGTGTGGTGTGTGTGTGTGTGTGTGTGTGGTGTGTGTGTGTGTGTGTGTGTGTGCGCGCGCACACGCACGCGCATATGCACTTTTTATTATGAGTCTGCGAATGTATGTGTGTCCCTGGCACTGACCAAGTGGATTTGACGGATTAGAGAGTGAATTGGATACTGGGGCATTAGACGGCTGTATGGTGGGCGTTCTTTCTTGTGTGTTTTTTGATGATAATATAGTATACTGCTCAAAACAATTTAAGAGCCACCTGCATTTTTCATATGGTTTAGATAACTTATCGTAGTGTATAGAATTCAAAGCTTTTGTCCAATTTTTGCACTGAAAGTGTGACAGCTGCTTCAGTGCAAAACTGGTTTTGGCATGTGGCCAGCTGAATCTGAGTCTAGTGGGTTGAACGAGTTCACAAAAGAAACAGTGAAATCACGAAAACATGGTTGCAGTTTGCGAGCGCATAGCTGAGGCAGCAGAGTTGGGCTGACTGCAAACCGCATTGCATGTGCAAGTCGTGCCTTTACTGAACACATGGCAACCAGTTTTGCTGACAGTGGCTGTAAAAAAAGCCGCTTTTGGGGGCGTTTTTAACCATGCCACCAAGACGGAGATTAAATGACACTGACCAGGGAAGGGCTGTTGCTTGGCTTCAAGAAGGTGTAGGTGTCAGAGAAGTTGGTCGTCACCTTCAAGTGCATCATGCTGTCATCCAAAGACTTCATGACCGCTTCAAAGCCACCGGTAGTACTGCTGAACAAAGACGGTCTGGCCGGCCTAGGTCCACCACCAGACAGCAGGACAGACTGCTGGTTCTGACGGCGCTGAGACGAAGAACTGCCACTGCAAACAACCTCGGGCGACAATTGCGTGCTGCAGCGAACGTCAACATTTCCGACCAAACTGTTCGGAACCGCCTGAGAGAAGTTAACCTCTGAGCAAGACGGCCAGCTGTTCGACCTGTGCTGACGGCGGCTCACCGTAGGGCGCGACTGACCTGGTGCCAAGCTCATGTGGCGTGGACGAGGCAGTATGGGACCCGGGTGATGTTTTCTGACGAGTCGCGGTTTGCTCGGCTCTTCCGTGATGGTCGCATACTTGTCTGGAGGCGGACGGGGGAACGCTACCAAAAAGCCAACGCAATTGAATGGGACCAGTATGGCGGGGGGTCTGTCATGGTGTGGGGTGGCATAGGAAGGAACTTCAGAACCCCCTGTACCGAGTTGAAGGCAACCTAACTGGTGTGGGGTACAGGGACAACATTCTTCAGCCTCTGGTCCTGCCTGCTGTGCAAGCCCTGGGCCCTGACACCATCCTCCAGGACGACAACGCCCATCCCCACCGTGCCAGGGTGGTAAACGTCTTCTTGGAGGAGCAGCAGGTCAACCGCCTCAACTGGCCAGTGTCCTCACCCGACCTTAACCCGATCGAGCACGCCTGGGACGTCCTGGGGCGCCTGCTTCATGAGAACCACCCTCCAGCAGTGAACCTGGGCCAGCTCTTCAACTTCTTGCAGCAGGAGTGGAACAACATCCCCCAGCTGACTCTCAGGAGGCTTGTGGACTCTGTGAGACAGAGATGTCTAGTTTGTATCCGTGCTAATGCCGGCCATACTGAGTATTGACATTGATTGTCATTTGATTTGACTGTTCTGATTTCTGAAATGAAGGTGTTCATCAATTAAGCCCATGAAGTTGTTTTTGAGCAGCTGTTATTCGTTTCTTTCTGATGTCATTGTATCGTTCCATAGATGAATTTTCAATTAAATTGTTTGAAGAAGTTATTTTGTTTTTCAGTTTAATTGTGTGTGAATGTTTTCAACTGGCTCTTAAATTGTTTTGAGAAGTATATTTGCATAGAAATCAGATTGCAGGGTTTGTGTACCCTTTTAAGGAAACAGTTTGAGTTGATATCCCTGTATTCACTGATTTGCGAGCTATTCTCGTTTTTGTTTTTGGATAAGTGCTGATCTTCCTCAGGCTCAGAAGTGAAGCAGATTGTCATATGCACTTGAACTTATTTTGCTTTAACTATAAAATGGTCGGTTTATGACAATGAATGTTTTCAGTCAGTCAAAGCGTGTGTGTATTTGTGATGTGCGTTTGTGTTTGCGTACGTGTTTGCGTGTGTGCGTATATGTGTGTGTTGCTTAATTATTTCTCTCCCACTGAACTCTTTTGCAATTTCTTTTCTGGATATTGTTTCGAGTTCCCCAGAGACAGCTTTTGTTGAAGCAAATGTTTTATCTCTTTAACCCAGATAAAGTGGAATTACCCAGTGCATGCACACTCTGCGATTCACACTAACAAACAGTGTTGATATAGGTCATTAATATGACCCTGTACACCATTCTACGTTTCTTTTACTTCACAAATCTTGTCGGCTGCACTCTTCACCTTACTCTCGTCTCCTGTGACTGAAAAAGAAGACCAGCAGGGAGAGGACAGGTCTTTGTCTGTCCAAGCCGCCCACCCAAGAGACTGCACAGTGCAGCATGTTTGCCCCAGGTTCCAGACACAAGAGACTGCACAGTGCAGCATGTTTGCCCCAGGTTCCAGAGACAAGAGACTGCACAGCAAAGCATGTTTGCCCCAGGTTCCAGACACAAGAGACTGCACAGTGCAGCATGTTTGCCCCAGGTTCCAGAGACAAGAGACTGCACAGCAAAGCATGTTTGCCCCAGGTTCCAGACACAAGAGACTGCACAGTGCAGCATGTTTGCCCCAGGTTCCAGATACAAGAGACTGCACTGTGCAGCATGTTTGCCCCAGGTTCCAGATACAAGAGACTGCATAGTGCAGCATGTTTGCCCCAGGTTCCAGACACAAGAGACTGCACAGTGCAGCATGTTTGCCCCAGGTTCCAGAGAAAAGAGACTGCACAGCGCAGCATGTTTGCCCCAGGTTCCAGACACAAGAGACTGCACAGTGCAGCATGTTTGCCCCAGGTTCCAGAGAAAAGAGACTGCACAGCACAGCATGTTTGCCCCAGGTTCCAGAGAAAAGAGACTGCACAGTGCAGCATGTTTGCCCCAGGTTCCAGACACAAGAGACTGCACAGTGCAGCATGTTTGCCCCAGGTTCCAGACACAAGAGTCTGCACAGTGCAGCATGTTTGCCCCAGGTTCCAGAGAACAAATTGACCTCTGTGTCTTTCTTAGACACTGAAGACTCAGATTCTCATACTACTTTCAAGACAGACAAAATGTGCACACAGACACGCATGTACACACGCAATCACACACACACGCACATACGCATGTGCACGCACATCCTTACTCTAATAAGTAGTAAATATAATGCTTGCATTATTAACTGTGTTGGGTACTTATGGCTAGGGTCGGGACTTGAGGCTGTGCTGTGCCCACTACCAGGGACATGAAGTGTACGTGGATGACAGATCTCGTTTAACGCCAGTCAGTCATTCTGCCCTGTCTTAGTGTCGTGAGCAGGTTTAACGTCAGTCAGTCATTCTGCCCTGTCTTAGTGTCGTGAGCAGGTTTAACGTCAGTCAGTCATTCTGCCCTGTCTTAGTGTCGTGAGCAGGTTTAACGCCAGTCAGTCATTCTGCCCTGTCTAGTGTCGTGAGCAGGTTTAACGCCAGTCAGTCATTCTGCCCTGTCTAGTGTCGTGAGCAGGTTTAACGTCAGTCAGTCATTCTGCCCTGTCTAGTGTCGTGAGCAGGTCTGTAGAGGCCGAAAGATGACAGTAACCCAGAGACAGAGAGAGAGAGCTTGTTTCCTGATACACCCAACGGAGAGCACTCGGTTGTCTTGTCTAGGTCACAAACACCACGGCTTTATCATACCCCCCCCCCCCACACCCCCTTGCCGTCCACCCGCCCCATCCGCCCACATCCAAGATGGGCGACAGACGGAGCACTCTGCCATCACGTGGGTCACTGGGGTCACAGATGGTAAGAGTCGTGAAAACACTTGTCACTCGTCGCCAGCCACGTTCAGTGCAGCGTCTCCAGTCACAACAAGCCCAGAGGCCGTCACGACCAAAGCAAGCCCAGGGTTACTCAACAGCTTCTATATCGGGGTCGCGGTTTGGGCCAAACTCCACCACGTGCTCGACGCTCGACCCCTCGGCTCCCGCGGTGGGGAAAGTGCCACTGACGCCGGGGAAATTTTAAGGCCTCAACCGGTGAAGGTCGCGCGGCTTGGGTGGTTCTCCATTGAAAAGGCGGGATACCCCCCCCCCTCCGCCGCCGCCGCCCCCCCCCCCCCCCCCCCCCCGCCGATCCGGTGATTGAAATAGTCATAGTCGCGGAGTGTAGGTTGGGCCTCGTATCACGGAGAGAGTGGAGAAAAAAGTGAAACGGTTGCTTCCTCCTCATTCCTCACCTCCCTGCCATCTCCCCCCCCCCCCCCCAGCACGTAGACTCGTCTTTTGTCACTGTTCCACTGACCTTGATGTTAGTCCTTAAGGATGATGATCCTTTGTCCTTAAGGATCAAAATGATCCTTTGTCCTTAAGGATCAAAATGATCCTTTGTCCTTAAGGATTGTCCTTAACCTTCACGAAAATAGTCTGAGAGCGAGCAGTTTTATTTCAGTATCGTGCACACACACACACACACACACACACACAGAAGGAAAAGCAAACCCGCAGCCGCCCTCCTCAGGGGGAAAAATGCAAAATGGGGTCAGAGAGAGGACGGGAGTTGGGGGAATGGGAAGGTGCGGGGGGAGGGGGGGGGATAAGCATAAATTTTATATTAGTGCTGGTTGCTCGTTAAAAAGAAAAAAGAAATAACGGCAACAGGTCATAATCACAGTAGAGCCCAGTTCAGCGCTCGTTAAGCTGGATTTGGACTGATCCCGTTGTGCCCACTCCCATCGCGTTGGCCGAGTCATGAACTACAGAAACCGCGGGAACACCGCAGTTGTTACATGGAGTTGGGAGGTCGGGTCCCGTGATACAGAGTTGAAAGGGGGGTCACGGTAGGGGCCCCCACGGCCTGGCTGACCCCCTGGGCACGAGGCAGGCGCGTGGCTCAGTCACTCCTTGCCGCCGTTGTTGGTGCGCTGGTCAACTGGATGTACATGGCCGTCCCACTGACCGGTGGTCACTTTGGCAGGGCGCGGCGTGGCGGACCACAAGTCAGTAACTTGTTTTGCCAAAAGTTTCTCACTCCTGATCCCAAGCCCCCAGCCATCGTGCAACACGAGCCGATCACTGCTGGTAAACGCCACCTTTAGGCCCGTGTTTTGTAACGTGCTGAACGGAGTTTAAAAAAAAAAAAAAAAGGGTGTGTGTGTGTGGGGGGGGGGGGGGGGGGGTAAGGGCGGGGAGAGGCTGTGGGAGTGTTGATCCCATACTCTCCCCCCACCCCTCCTCTCCCCATCCATCCCCTCGCTTTCCCACCACCAGTCTCTCCGCCCCCTCTCCCCTTCTCCCCCTTTCTTGGGACAGGGGATGGTTAGGGGTGGTTCGGGCCTAAACCGATCTGCAGATGGAGATCGACGTAATACCGGAACAGGCACTACTACTAGGGATAGCTGTAGCCTGAATGTTGAGTAAAAGACAATATATAAAAAGAGAAAGAAAACCAAACAAACAAAACAAAGACTAAAAAAATTGACATTGCATTAAACACGGAAGGTCATGGTGTCTCGATGGGTAAGGAAAGTTGCCTCTCCATGTTTATTACCTGTTTTATGATTATAATACCTGTTGCATACCCGACTGCTATTGTTGATCAGGCTTACAGCATGCAGGGTAAAGAACCCCGTGTCCTGAAACGCGGCCTATCTAATCTTACGGCCTTCTGTTCCGTAACGCGCGCGGTCTTTTCCTTTCAACAACAGAACTTTACATCACGACGTACTCCGTCTTACCCGGACGGTCAGGGGAGCCGGCGTTCAGATGAAAGTGGACATGAGCTGACCCGTTGTTTGTGCTGGACCTAGGACTGACCCGGTGACGAGATTGGGGCGGCTTATCCTGGGGTCTCATCTCGTGCCAGAGTTCGTTATCTCTGGCGTGAGACGGTTGGCCTTCATAGCTGTACTGCGCTGTGGAGGCTTGCACTTAGTACGTGCTCTGTTTGTCACAGATTCTGCCCGTTTGTGACATGGAAAGTCGTTGCTGACTTATGCAGCGGCTACATCTGATCTCTGTCTGTCTTGGTCTGTCCCGTCTCTCACTCTCCTCGCCCTCCCCGCGCTTCCCTCTCTCTGTTTTCGTAGAATACACCTCCACCCAGCTAGCTTATGTGTGCATGCATGCACGCACGCACGCGCACACGCACATGTACACACACACACACACACACACACACGCACACACATTCACTCTCACACACACGGGCTTGCGCGCGCACGCACGCATGTTTATGCACACATGCACGCGCGCGCGCACGCACACTCTGGTTCATTCATACACACACACACACACACACACACACAACACACACACAGTACACGTACACACTCACTCACCCACCCACACACGTACGCAGACACACATGTACACATGCTAGTATGCATGCACTCCTCTTGCAGACCCTTCCCCTGACATCCCCTTCGCCACCACGCACACTCTAGTCTTTCCACCCCCACCCTGACCTTCCTTTTAGTAAACACCACTCACACAGGCAAAAGCGCGTGCTTGCTGACTCGCCCTTAGCAGTTTAGCGTGTTTATTTTCTGTGGTCTTAAGAGCTGACACGCACCTCCTCCCCCATTCCTAATGCCGCCCCCCCCCCCCCAAATACTTTGTCGCCTCCATCCCCATCCCGACCTATCTACTCTCTCTCTCTCTCTCTCTCTCTCTCTCTCTCTGTCTGTCTCCCTCTCTCTCTCTCTGTCTGTCTCACTTGTGTATATCGTGGCACGCTACACAGCCTCAAAACTGGTTTATGTTTGTTGTTCAATTGACACTTTGTCCAAAGATGACCTCTCTCTCTCTGTCACACAACACACACACACACACACACACACGTACGCCTGCACGCACGCACGCTCGCACGCACGTATGCACACACACACACACACACACACCACCATGTTTTGTTTTGTTTTTCACATATAATTATCGCACACCATGTTTTGTTTTGTTTTTCACATATAATTATCTCCGCACGTCAAACGCTCTGAGGACTGGTTCGTGCTTGTTGTTCAGTCAGGACTGGTTTGCCCTACTGGGGTGATGAGCGTGATGTGGACAGCGTGTCACTGCTGCGGCTCTCATGTCGTTCACTGTTGTCGACTGTGCCGTGGCTGCTACTTGTCCCAGTTTCTGTTCAGTTCAGTCTCTCAGTGAAAGTAGGTCACTTAAGCAGACCATTGGGTAGAAACAGGTTCCTGGCTGAAGGCAATAACAACTAAAAGCTGACACTCCAGAAGTCGCAGGATAAGAGCCCCTTTGCGTGCCCTCGGAGTGGCGGGGTGTTTTGCCCATTCAGTAAGGGCTGTCATTGTGTTTACCGTGGTTTTATCGTGACACGGTGACCTTTGACATCGATTCACTCCGACATTGACCCCGCGGCTGCTCTTGACCTTCTGCTGCCCAGTGGGTGGTCGTTGAAGTCTGTCCAGCTGATGGCCGGCAAAGAGGCACAGGAATGTGATTCGGTCAATGGTGGTTTAAAAAAAAAAAAAATAAATGTGATTATGTTTTTATGAGGAGGTGTGGTCGTTTTTGGATGTATGTGCCAGTGTTTGCATGTACACATGGAGAATGGGTGGAGAATGTGTATGAATCTGTGTGTGTGTGTGCGCGCATAGGTGTTCACACATGTACTAGAAGAGAATGAAAGAGAGAGTATGTGAGAGAGAGAGAGAGTGTGTGTGTGTGTGTTTGTGTGTGTGTAAGAATATAGACAGTTGCATTTTTTATTCTGAGAAATAGTCTGTTGAGTTGTGTAAAGAATGGTATATGCATGATAGCATATATGTACACCCATGCATGGAAATATGTGTGTGTGCATGTGAGTGCGTGCGCGCACGCGTGTGCGTGTGTGTGTTTCAGTGGTAAGATCTTGGCAGGTCAGCATGTGTTAAACTAAGTGTATGTGTGCATGCGCATAATGCATGCATGTGTACATGTTGCATGACTAGAAGTAGGTTGTTCATTTTCTTCCTTTGAGTTTTGGGCCATAACATTGGCTGTATGGAGGAATGGTGGAGACAAGGTGGATGTTTGTGTATGGTTAGCTGTGAATTATTAAATAAGTATGTGGCCAGCTGGATTTGTATTGAACTTTGTCTTGGCCAGTCTGTGTAAAACTGAATGTGCAGTCGTGGGTATTTGTGCACATGGAGTGCCAAAGACATGGAAAAAAATTCTCCTAAAATGCCCTAGAACTCTTGAGAAAAGCTTTATGTCGTTTTTCCTCAGGTGACCCGTTTTTATCGTTGTGTGAATTGGTGTGAGTGATACACTACATAGAATTCCAAATGATCGTTCCTGGATATTCCGATGGGAAATGCTGACAAAAAAAATAATAGATCATGCTTCTCTCCAGTCCAGAAGGTGCATTAGTCTATAGCGTGAGCAGAATCTTATTCTTTTTTCCTGTGCCTGTTGGATTATATATGTGCCAGGGTAACCTTGAAGGAGTTGATAAATCATGAAGATGAAAATAGGCATTCATTTCAAGGTTAAGGTTGAACAATGAACTGATAAACTTTTAGACAGAGAGGGGAGAGGGAGAAGGAGGGAAGGAGTAGGGGAAGGGGGAGAGAGTGAGAAAGAGAAGACAACTATGTACATGCAAAGCTCAGGCAGGATTGAGCAGCACCTTGAACCTGATGTCTCAGACTGGTGTTATGGCAAAACTATGCAAACTAAACTTTCAAATTTGACAAGCTTGCAGTGAAAGCTTTGCTTATTGCATATTAAAAGTTTTGAAGTCTTTGAGCCAGGTAAGGTAAGGTAATGTTGCTTATAGCCCAGCCGACCGCAAAGGGCCATATCAGGGCTGTCACCACGTTGAAGTCAACTCACGGGTCATTATGAAAAATGAAAAAAAAAAACCTCATTCATACAACCCTTTAAAACACTCCTTTCTTTATCAACATATGCATGATATTCACCGTGTAGGACACTGTATTGCGTATTTGATCACCATTTAAAGGAAATCTTATTTTCTTATGTTAAAGGAAGAAAAGACAAATGGTATAGGTTTGTTACTGAACTACAGATAGTCATGGAAGCATTGTTCTCTGTGTCTGTGCAATGAACCACTTTAATGAAACACGGAAAGCTGAGCTCATCTAAGGAAGCAGGCAGACATGTAGCTGAATGCACAGTCACATCTAATTGAAGCTGATTGGGTGCTGCATGCAAAAACCCAGCAAAATTGGTTCTGTGCAGTGTTGTTATGTTTTGCAACAGCGTTCATGTAACTGGTTCGCTCGCTCATTTCACACTGTATCAGAGCTCCCTGACCAATCACAGATAAAGCTTCCAGCTTTGAAGCTCACTTTTGGTTTTGTGAACGTAAACCGCTCCACTAACCTTGAAATGGTGATCAGCTACGCAGAACAGTGTTGTACAAGGTGAATACCATGCATGTGGTGGTAATGTAAGGAGTGCATTGGAGCTCCATTGCATGAAGTACACAGCGTGTGTCATTAGAGCCCTGTCAGCGTCATTAGAGCCCTGTCAGCGTCATTAGAGCCCTGTCAGCTCATTAGAGCCCTGTCAGTGTCATTAGAGCCCTGTCAGTGTCATTAGAGCCCTGTCAGTGTCATTAGAGCCCTGTCAGTGTCAGGTTGTGTGGAGATGTTCCTGGCTGGCTGTGCAGGATGACCATTTTTGCCCCAGTGGACATGCAGATATAGGGACATTTTGCCCCAGTGGACATGCAGAGATAGGGACATTTTTGCCCCAGTGGACATGCAGAGATAGGGACATTTTGCTCCAGTGGACATGCAGAGATAGGGACATTTTGCCCCAGTGGACATGCAGAGAGAGGGACATTTTGCTCCAGTGGACATGCAGATATAGGGACATTTTGCTCCAGTGGACATGCAGATATAGGGACATTTTGCTTTCCAGTGGACATGCAGATATAGGGACATTTTGCTCCAGTGGACATGCAGAGATAGGGACATTTTGCTCCAGTGGACATGCAGATATAGGGACATTTTGCTCCAGTGGACATGCAGATATAGGGACATACATACACCCATATCCAGCGCATAAATGTGTATCTTCTTGAGCCATGAAGAAAACCATAGTTCACATAGAGTTCCATTCAATCTTAGTGAGGTGTTGAGGAGTTCTGAAGGTGAAGCAGAGCACAAACAGTTTGTCCGGTCCTGGATCTCAGTGGTAGAAGTGGAGACGTAAAACTTGAGGAATGAGAAGGTGCTCAGCCACTCATTTGTGAAACATTTTCACTTTGTGTCTGTGTGTGTGGGTGTGTGTGTGGGTGGGTGAGAGAGAGAGAGAGAGAGAGGAGAGATATTAAAAAAGAGTTACTTACTTTGCTTTTCGTTGAACTTCAGTTCAAGTGTCCTCATTTAGGTCTGTGATAAAGGTAATGATCACAGACAAAAAAAGGAGACTGGGACAGTAGAAATGAAAAAAAAATTAGAGAAGCTGGGCAAGATTTTTTTCTTCTTTTTTTTTTTGCTCGTTTGTTTTTTTGTTTATTTGTTTTAAACTGTGTTATTTCAGATTACTGGTTTGTCAAGGATATAATTTCGAAGGCATTTTGGGGGGGGGCTGTCAGAAAGTGCGTTTCAGATGTAAGGAAGAAAAATGTGTTTGTTGTGTTGCAGGGTCGAGTGTCGGAGTGGTTTGGAGTGGTGGTGACGGGCATCAGTGGTGTGATCCAGCTGACCTACCCTGCCCTCATCGTCCTGCGGGAACACCCCAACCCAGGTACTGATGGACACGGGCTTGTGCCGCTGTACAGCGCTGCATGTCGGTCAGAGGTGGAATGTTCCTGCAGTTATTCCAGTGTGCAAACACCAGTCAGAGATCGCTCACTCCACAAACAAGATGGCAGAATAAAGGCCATTGTCACTTCCAGAAGTGATTGATTTTGAGAGAGATGAATGTAAAATGAAGGGAATGATATTCCAGAAGTGATTGATTTTAACAGAGATGAATGTAAAATGAAGGGAATGATATTCTGACAGAAAAGCCATCTTATTTTTCCCAGTCTGTGCATTTTCTGATAGACGGTGGGAGCATTTTAAGTGTGTGTGTGTGTGTGTGCGCATTACGTGTGTGTGTGTGTGTATTTATTTAGTGCAGTGTAGTGTAGTGTAACATTTCACACTTTTTTTTTCCTGTATAATTGAATGACAAGTTCTTAAAGTTGCTAAAATCTCCAAGTGGTACTTACGAAAAGTCTGTTTGAAGGTTTCAGAAGTGAGCATAATGTTTTTTTGAAATATGTTTTGGTCAGTATGTGCAAGTCTGCTGAATTTTTCAAACTATATCTAAAATGTTTCGGCATGACCGTTAAATGTGTCACCATCGAGTTGGCCCTAACCATTTACTCCTGATGCACGTACTGTAGGTGTAGTCTCTATGCTTCATCATCCTGGTCCATCCATACTGTGGATTGTCCATGAGGTGATGAAAAATAGACATTCATATGGCAAGGTCAGTTCTCTGCTGTGGTACCTCTCATTACTGGAACACTGTGCATAAGAATGATAAGATGCGTTTTGCGCAGTGTTACTGTGTGGATAGTGGGATAAAAACTTGACCTTTGAATCAGGGGGTCATTTTTTTTTGCAGTGTTTTCGTCCTTCACCCTGGCCGTCGTCACCGTCCTCTTCCTCAAGCTCATCTCCTATGCGCATGTCAACTACTGGTGCCGCATGCACAAGCACCAAGGCCATCTCCGTCGCAGGCAGTCGTCGACTGGTGACCACAGTAAGTGTGTATGTAAGTGTGCGTGTGTGTGTGTGTGTGTGTGTGTGTGTGTGCATATGAGTGTGTGTGTGTGTGTGTATGGAGGTGCACAGGCATGTACGTTTGTGGAGAAAATCGGCAAGCTGGGAATAAAAGTATATTGCGCATTTTTGCCAGAGTATTGCACATCTGAACTTTTTTTTTTCATTTATTGCAAATGTTATTCACTTGATTGATTTTTTTTTTTTCCAGATGTATCCTGCGTTGAAATTTAGATTTATTTTGTGTTTCTTACTCATGAGTAGTTCTTTGAAGCAGTCTTCTTTTGTGGTATTGAGTGTCTCCTTGAAGCAGTCTTCTTTTGTGGTATTGAGTGTCTCCTTGAAGCAGTCTTCTGTGTCTGATGTTGAGTGGCTCTTTTAAGCAGTTATTTATGTTGAGTGGCTGTGTGGAGCAGTTATTTATGTTGAATGGCTGTGTGGAGCAGTTATTTATGTTGAGTGGCTGTTTGGAGCAGTTATTTATGTTGAGTGGCTGTGTGGAGCAGTTATTTATGTTGAGTGGCTGTGTGGAGCAGTTATTTATGTTGAGTGGCTGTGTGTAGCAGTTATTTATGTTGAGTAGCTGTGTGGAGCAGTTATTTATGTTGAGTGGCTGTGTGGAGCAGTCTTCTTTCTTTAGCGATGAGTGACTGTGTAGAGCAGTCTTCTTTCTTTAGTGATGAGTGGCTGTGTGGAGCAGTCTTCTTTCTTTAGCGATGAGTGACTGTGTGGAGCAGTCTTCTTTCTTTAGCGATGAGTGGCTGTGTGGAGCAGTCTTTTTTCTTCAGCAATGAGTGGCTGTGTGGAGCAGTCTTTTTTCTTTAGCGATGAGTGGCTGTTGGATGCAGTCATGTGTCTCCAGTGATGAATGTCTCTTTGATGCCGGTGACTCACACATTTCTGTGTTTCAGATGGTGAACTGAATGCAGACTCCGATGATTTAGTCCTGCCAGGTACGCCCATCGTCAGATACCCGGACAACCTGAACCTGAAAGGTCGGTCTGCTGAGTATGATGTTTGTTTCCTCCTTACTCAGTCTGCTTAGCGTGTGATTTGTTTCCTCCTCACTCAGTCTGCTGAGTGTGTGATTTGTTTCCTCCTCACTCAGTCTGCTGAGTGTGATGTTTGTTTCCTCCTCACTCAGTCTGCTGAGTGTGATGTTTGTTTCCTCCTCACTCAGTCTGCTGAGTGTGATGTTTGTTTCCTCCTCACTCAGTCTGCTGAGTGTGTGACTTGTTTCCTCCTCACTCAGTCTGCTGAGTGTGTGACTTGTTTCCTCCTCACTCAGTCTGCTGAGTGTGTGACTTGTTTCCTCCTCACTCAGTCTGCTGAGTGTGATGTTTGTTTCCTCCTCACTCAGTCTGCTTAGCGTGTGATGTTTGTTTCCTCCTCACTCAGTCTGCTGAGTGTAATGTTTGTTTCCTCCTCACTCAGTCTGCTTAGCGTGTGATGTTTGTTTCCTCCTCACTCAGTCTGCTGAGTGTGATGTTTGTTTCCTCCCCACTCAGTCTGCTGAGTGTGTGATTTGTTTCCTCCTCACTCAGTCTGCTGAGTGTGATGTTTGTTTCCTCCCCACTCAGTCTGCTTAGCGTGCGATTTGTTTCTTCCTCACTCAGTCTGCTGTCGCTGAGTGTGTGATTTGTTTCCCCCCCACTCAGTCTGCTGAGTGTGATGTTTGTTTCCTCCTCACTCAGTCTGCTGAGTGTGATGTTTGTTTCCTCCCCACTCAGTCTGCTGAGTGTGATGTTTGTTTCCTCCCCACTCAGTCTGCTGAGTGTGATGTTTGTTTCCTCCTCACTCAGTCTGCTGAGTGTGATGTTTGTTTCCTCCTCACTCAGTCTGCTGAGTGTGATGTTTGTTTCCTCCTCACTCAGTCTGCTGAGTGTGATGTTTGTTTCCTCCTCACTCAGTCTGCTGAGTGTGATGTTTGTTTCCTCCTCACTCAGTCTGCTGAGTGTGTGATTTGTTTCCTTCCCACTCAGTCTGCTGAGTGTGCGATTTGTTTCCTCCTCACTCAGTCTGCTTAGCGTGCGATTTGTTTCCTCCTCACTCACTCTGCTTAGCGTGCGATTTGTTTCCTCCTCACTCAGTCTGCTTAGTGTGATGTTTGTTTCCTCCCCACTCAGTCTGCTGAGTGTGCGATTTGTTTCCTCCTCACTCAGTCTGCTGAGTGTGTGATTTGTTTCCTCCCCACTCAGTCTGCTGAGTGTGATGTTTGTTTCCTCCTCACTCAGTCTGCTGAGTGTGATGTTTGTTTCCTCCCCACTCAGTCTGCTGAGTGTGATGTTTGTTTCCTCCTCACTCAGTCTGCTGAGTGTGTGATTTGTTTCCTCCTCACTCAGTCTGCTGAGTGTGTGATTTGTTTCCTCCCCACTCAGTCTGCTGAGTGTGCGATTTGTTTCCTCCTCACTCAGTCTGCTGAGTGTGCGATTTGTTTCCTCCTCGCTCAGTCTGCTGAGTGTGATGTTTGTTTCCTCCCCACTCAGTCTGCTGAGTGTGCGATTTGTTTCCTCCTCACTCAGTCTGCTGAGTGTGATGTTTGTTTCCTCCCCACTCAGTCTGCTGAGTGTGTGATTTTTTTCCTCCTCACTCAGTCTGCGAGTGTGTGATTTGTTTCCTCCCCACTCAGTCTGCTCAGTGTGCGATTTGAACATGTGATTTGTTTCCTCCTCACTCCAGGAAGATGGAAAACGAATGTCCTGCAATCCTGGGCTGTGAAGAACATGTTGACAGACCAATGACATGGACCTTCAGTCCGTCCAGTTTATTACTGTAACATGTTGACAGACCAACGTCATGGACCTTCAGTCCGTCCAGTTTATTACTGTAACATGTTGACAGACCAACGCCATGGACCTTCAGTCCGTCCGGTTTATTACTGTAACATGTTGACAGACCAACGTCATGGACCTTCAGTCCATTCAGTTTAGTTCAGTTCAGTGGTTTATTTAATGTCTTTTCATCGCCAGATATTAGACACTTGTTAAAAAAAAAATTTGAAAAAAACACCTTCACACTCATCTAGTACTTGCAAAGCCACATCTGATGAAATACCCTAGTGGTACACAAAGTTGTGATCTTTACAAAACTTTTGCAACCTGTCCGTCCAGTTTATTACTTTAACATGATGCAAGCTTGGTAAAGGCAATGTGATGTCTGCTTTTTTAGCAGTGATGTATGCCGGAGGGGACAGGTGGGCGTACATTGTGGGGGTGGGGGGGGGGGGGAAAGAGTTGTTGAAAAAGAGGGAGGAGATGGCTGGTACAAGTCATGTAATCAAACTGCTTCCATCAGAGTGAATGGTATTAACTTACAGAAATGTGTCCTTTCCTCACCACTGTTCCTGAGTTGAGTAAGATGCTATCTTCAGGGAATTGTCATGAACATGGCAAAAATCAAACGTCGGCTTTTTAGAGGGGGGTTAATAATGCCCATGAAATTCTGGTTTAACGTAAAGAATTAGGAAAGTGTAGATTTTAGAAAATAAGATTTTGTTTTGTGAAAGGGCACTTAAGTGATGACCAGTGGACCTTCAGTGGTGGAGAGGTGGTGGATACCGTGGGACAGGATGAGTTGCACCCTACCCCAGCAGGGGCACTTGGAGTTACGCTCGTGTTTTCAAATAAACTGTACAGTCTCATTTCAGAGGTCTCTGTCCTCGCTTTGTTGATCTTAGCCCATGCTGACGGTGAGGGTTTTTTTTTTTTAGGTAAAAGAGAGGAAATTTCTTCAGTGCTGTCTGTCACGCCTATCAGCTGTCCCTGAGTCTTGACAACAGTTAGGGCACCCTAGAAGACTTCGCAACCCGCTTCCTCCACTCCTCCCTGTCTGTGTGCTGCCTGTGTACAGCCTGAACCTATCCCAGACTTCCTCCACTCCTCCCTGTCTGTGTGCTGTCTGTGTACAGCCTGAACCTATCCCAGACTTCCTCCACTCCTCCCTGTCTGTGTGCTGTCTGTGTACAGCCTGAACCTATCCCAGACTTCCTCCACTCCTCCCTGTCTGTGTGCTGTCTGTGTACAGCCTGAACCTATCCCAGACTTCCTCCACTCCTCCCTGTCTGTGTGCTGTCTGTGTACAGCCTGAACCTATCCCAGACTTCCTCCACTCCTCCCTGTCTGTGTGCTGTCTGTGTACAGCCTGAACCTATCCCAGACTTCCTCCACTCCTCCCTGTCTGTGTGCTGTCTGTGTACAGCCTGAACCTATCCCAGACTTCCTCCACTCCTCCCTGTCTGTGTGCTGTCTGTGTACAGCCTGAACCTATCCCAGACTTCCTCCACTCCTCCCTGTCTGTGTGCTGTCTGTGTACAGCCTGAACCTATCCCAGACTCGGGTAACTGGAATGATTTGATGCAACTGGTGTATTTCACAACTTGCTGCTGTCATTGTTGACGTACATTCTGGATCAGTGCTTTGTGAGGATGAAATCACCCATGTACATAGCCAACAATGTGTAGTGGCTGTCAGGAAATGAGATAGATGTTTAGTTCATCTGAAATGACCAGCACGTAGCCCAAGTAGGATGCACTATGGTTCAGTCAAGACACAAAATGCACATTTTAACTAAATACACATACGTACATGCATGCATGCACACGCACACATTCACTATCACACGCAGACACACATACATATGCACACACGTGTGCACACATACATACACACACCCTTGTACACATTAACACACACACACACACACGCACTCACACTCACACACACACACACACACACACACACACACACACACACACACGTACGCATGTGCGCACACACGCAAGCATATGCACATGTGTGTGCGCACGCACACACACACACACCACACACACACACACACACACACACACACACACACACACACCTCCAAGTGGAAGTAGAACAGACTGGCCCCATGCGTTGCAGTGACACTGATCTTCAGCACACAGGTTTAGGTGATGGCTGCTGACAGGGAGGAAATGGGCTGTTTCAGATCTGTCCTACTTTGTGCTGGCCCCCACCCTGTGCTATGAACTCAACTTCCCCAGGTCCGCCCGCATCAGGAAGCGCTTTTTCCTGAAGAGGGCCGCGGAAATGGTGAGTCGGTCTGCCATGTGGCGCAGTGTTTGGTGTTCTATGGCTGTGTTATGAAGTACTGTGAATACCATGTAGAGGTTATCAGGGTGAGGGAAAGGTGCACCTTAAAGACAGAAAAACCACTTGGTGAAATGTCTGACAGCCGAAGCATTGTAGTCAGGTGTTAGCGGCAGTGCATGGTATACCTCTGTTTTGTGAACTTGTTTCTTCTGCTACATGGTACTGCTGAGGAACGCTACAGTAGACCATAGTTAAAACAGCCTGTGTCATCTGATTCACTGGCTTACAACTGGATGCCTCAAGCACAATCCTTTATTACTGTGTGTGTGTGTGTGAGTGTGTGTGTGTGTGTGTGTGTGTGTGTGTGTGTGTGAGTGTGTGTGTGTGTGTGTGTGTGCGTGTGTGCGTGTGTGTGTGTGTGTGTGATACACTGGCATATTTCTTGTTGGATGCTGTATGTTAAGTTCAGTAAATAACTGTGTGGAGTGAGTGTGTGTGTGAGTGTGTGTGTGTGTGTGTGTGTGTGAGTGTGTGTGTGTGTGAGTGCGTGTGTGTGTGTGTGTGTGTGTGTGTGTGTGTGTGTGTGATACACTGGCATATTTTTTGTTGGGTGCTGTATGTTAAGTTCAGTAAATAAGTGGATGGAGTGAGTGTGTGTGTGTGTGCGTGAGCATGGGTGTAAACATGTGTGCTGGCCCCCACCCTGTTTATGCACTTGTTTCTTTGCTATGGAAGAGCCAGTTTTGATAATCTGGTCGATTTATTTGTATGTTCAGATGGGTTTTTGTGAAGCTTGCTCGTTTGCATGTGTATACAGCACAACAGACATGAGTTCATGTGCTTTAGCTTCATTTCTGCAGGACAGCATGTCTGTGAGGTGCAGAAGAAGGGGAAAGTTGATGGAAATTGTGTAGTATTTCTGCTTGTCGTCTCTGTGGTGGAAAGGAAGCTAGCAGAAGAAGAAACTTGACATAATTCTGTTTTCCTTTCAAAGAATGAAAATTGTGGCTTTTCTTTGTTTTCCTTTCAAAGAATGAAAATTGTGGCTTTTCTTTGTTTTCCTTTCAAAGAATGGAGATTGTGGCTTTTCTTTGTTTTCCTTTCAAAGAATGAAAATTGTGGCTTTTCTTTGTTTTCCTTTCAAAGAATGGAGATTGTGGCTTTTCTTTGTTTTCCTTTCAAAGAATGGAAATTGTGGCTTTTCTTTGTTTTCCTTTCAAAGAATGGAAATTGTGGCTTTTCTTTGTTTTCCTTTCAAAGAATGGAAATTGTGGCTTTTCTTTGTTTTCCTTTCAAAGAATGGAAATTGTGGCTTTTCTTTGTTTTCAAGTATCAGTCTTGTTTTCAGATCTTTGTTTTCAAAAATGTTATAAATCTTGTTTCCAAATCTTCTTTGTTTGTTTGCTTTCAAATGTGTTATAAATGTTGTTTTCAGATCTTCTTTCTTTCTTTGTTTTCAAATGTGTTATACATGTTGTTTCCAGATCTTCCTCATCATGGTGATCATCGGCTTGATGCAACAGGTAGGTGCTGACTTTGACTCTTGGCTGCTACTGAAGAATCTTGTGGGGAAGGTTTGTAGCATTCATGTTAGGAGAGAGAGAAGCCTGTTGAAGTGTCATGAGAGAGAGAAGCCTACAGTAGCTTAATATTCACAGAAACATGCACACACACATGCACATACACGCGCACATACGCACACGCACATGTGCACGTCCACTCGTTTGCTCCTATGTACACACATACATGTGTGCATGTGCACGTCCACACCCACACGCGTGCGCACATACACATAAATGCATACACACATGCACATGCGTACACGCCCACATACAAAAGAAATGCACATATACACAGATATAAGTATACATATATATATATATGCAGATACGTGTGTGTGCTCACACAAACCCACAAATCACACATATGCACACGTGCTTCTGCACACGCACACATACATGCAGGCACACACACGCACACATACATGCGGGCACACACACGCACACGTGCATACACACACACACACACATACATGCACGCACATGCACACACAAGTGTGGACCCACACATGTGCACACACACACACACGCACACGCACACACACACACGCACACACACACACACACACGCATGCACGCACGCACGCGCCGGCGCACACGCGCGCGCCCATGCACACACATCCATACATACACATGTATATTCACTATACACATACATTTAAACACACACACACACACACACACACACACACACACAATGGTAGGTAGGCACTCAAGGTCTGACCAGCGTGTTGGGCTAATGTGTAGGTCAGACATCCACTGAGTCGTAGCCACGAGACCCTCTTCTTCAATTCTCTCATCTTAGTAGTTATCCATCAGGTTAAAATCATGCGTAGCGTGGTCTCAGAAGTTAAAGGATGTGGTGTAGCGTATATGGACTAGTCCGCACGCAGTGACGCCTCATTGATGAAACTGAAACTGAAACTGACAGAAGCCCACTGCACTGTTACCATCAATTTCCTCAGAACAGCAACGACAGGCTGGAGAACTCTCCTGGGATTTGAGGGTCTGCAAGAAAACCACCAGACTTTCAGAGGCAGGAAAAACCAACATCGGAGAGGAAAAAAAAAGTGTGTCCAGTACGAATTTCCATGACATTTTCTGAAGTTGTTGTGGATTTGCTGAAAAGTGTCACAGCTGTGTTTTGATATGTATTTGTCAGGTTCAAAGTGAGGTGACTGCAGGCAGAAATTCAGACATACAATAAAATTGACTGCTCGGCGGAATGAAGGAGACAAACTAATTACAAGATTAAAACGCGACAGGTTTCAACCTCTTTGGTCTTCTTCTGGCAAGACAAACAACCTTCAGGACAATGAAAACGAAGAACGAGCAGTCACTTATCTTCTCAAATTGGGCGCAAAATGGACGTAAGGGGTCGAAATGCCTCATGTTTTGCCTTGTAATTGATCGCTTTTGTTCAGCGGAAGAGCAAATGTTCTTTTATGTCTATGTATTTGTCAGTGAACAGTTTCATAGATGTTCTTTTATGTCTATGTATTTGTCAGTGAACAGTTTCATAGATTTGCTGTGGACATGTGTTTTCATGTCTTTAATTGTGTTTGTTTCCAGTGGATTGTGCCCACCATCAGAAATTCACTGAAGCCTCTGTCTGATATGGACATTTTCAAGTGCTTTGAACGCCTACTCAAACTGGCAGTAAGTGCTTATATGTGGCTACATGTGTGTGTAATGGTTCATTTCATTGCGCTGTAATGTACATAATGGCTTGAACCCTATTGAGGTCGTCTATCTCATCGTTGTGATGAAAACCAGTATACACAGATGTAAGAAAAGGCCTGTTGTCTTTAAACTGCACATTGAATCAGAGGCAACATGAGAGAAAGGGACTTCATTTCATCTCATGGTGTCAGATTGTGGCCATGTTTATTACATACAGCAGATTTGCACAAAATAACCAAAGTATACCAACCATGTGGGATTGAAAATTTCATTATGTTGTTTTTCTAAAAGTGGCCAAAGTATCGAGTGAGTGATACTTGTAGATGTCTTCAATTTAAAAAGGATCATTTCACTAAATTCTTACAGTAAAAAGTAGAAGAGGTATGTGTACTTGCCGTATGCGTGTATGTTCATCAGAAAATGCACTGGAAAGAAGCAGATGATTTTTTTTTTCTGTCAGTGTTCCCAAAGGTCCATTGTTGGATCCATTGTATATGAAATGAGAATGGTCTTCATTCCATCGTCTTTTTTAAGGAAAGAGCAATATCTGACCTACCTTAAAACACTGTCAGGCAAAGTGTTTTCAGTCTCCTGTAAAGAACTGTGTATTGTTTAAACAGAACTCAAAGGTTAGTGAAATCTTGAATAAGTGTGTCTGAGGAGGGAGGGGGAAGAGGGATGCATGCATGCATTATTTAATGTGATAGACACAAGTCTTATTTTCATTTGGCAGATCCCAAATCATTTCATCTGGTTGCTGTTTTTCTACGCCTTTTTCCACTCCATGCTGAATGTTCTGGCTGAGCTGCTGAAGTTTGGTGATCGTGACTTCTACCAGGACTGGTGGTAGGTGTATCTTGTGGAATAGGTCAGAAATGAACTGTCACAAAGTAACATTGATTGGCAGTGTCTCTGTGGTTGTTCAGGTTTTAGTTTTGTTTCGATTGAGTTTTTTTTGTCTTTTTCATTGGCCCTCACTCACATCTCTGTCAGTTTTTAAAGGTGGGTGTTTAGGACGAGAAGCGATTTGCATCCATTGATATCTTTAGGTGTAGGATAGATATTGTAAGATAAGCACTGCAGTTTTGAAATGTTTATGGTATGTGCAGAACAGTTTTTGTGTTCTTGATTTACAAAATCCTGTAGCTTTCTGCAAGCCATTAGCAGTTAAAAAAAATCTGTGTGGAAAAGAGTGAAGATGACAGTGTATCTGAAATGAACATTTATTATGGGTATGAGGCCCAGCTAAAGGTACATCTACCGGAGTTTCCATTCTCAGAAACAAAGGCATAAGATGTCAGAGAGCATTTTCCTCATTAGCTATTTATGTTTTATAGAAAATAATAAATGTCTTTTAGGATTCTTAGAAGATTTTAAAAAAGAAAAACAGAACAAATATCAACAACATTTCGGTCATAGACCATCTTCAGGACTTGTGACATGAAAAGAATCTGATGCAGTCAAATATCTGTTTTATAGAAATCTTATGTGAACTTTAAATGTCAGTTGCTGGCTCGTAGACCGTCATATTAGCAATGTAAAGTCTGTCTTGATGGCATGAATGTGTCATCATACATAACAATATGACTGCATGCTGTCATAGTACCATATTTCATCGACTGTCATATTAGCAATGCGAAGTCTATCTTGATGGCATGAATGTGTCATCATACATAACAGTGTGACTGCATGCCATCATAGTGATATTTTTTATGTACTTTTTTTCAGGAATTCAGAGACCATTTCCGACTTTTGGAAATCTTGGAATATTCCAGTGCATAGATGGGCAAATAGGTAAGTTAAGAAAAGAAGGTAGTACCAAATTAAGGCATATGCACACATATTTACACACCTGTACTAGAAAGCACAATCATGCATGCACATACTATCTACTAAACTTTCTGTGTATATTTCTGGTGGTGGAATTTTTCTCCCATCCCATTCCAAGCTTAAAGAATAAAGACTGGAGGACAAATAACACCATAAACATAACTTGCTTATACCCAAGTAAAATTGCTGTTAATTCACCCATCGACTACCTTAGAACTTTTCTTGTATGAAGCTCTATCACAAACATAGCAGTTTGATCACATAATTTCTCAACAAACAAAGAGGTGGGAGTATTCTAGCACACGTCAGTCAGCTGGCTGATCCATTGACGTGAGTCATAATGACCAATGAGAGCCAGCTGCAGTGTGTGATGGAATCCTGTTGGTGGTGGACTCCCCTACCCCTTTTTTCCAGTCATGGTAAAACCCTGGCTGTTAGCAGTGGCTGTTTGATCGCTGCTGTCGTAATGTACACACATGCAAAGTAGGCGGTTGTAATTGTTTTTGCCATGGATCCAAGTCAGTGGACAGTCAGTTGACATGATCAGTGGACATTTATCTTGAATTGGTGTGAGAAGGAAGGGGTTAATTGGTGTGAGAAGGAAGGGGTTAATTGGTGTGAGAAGGAAGGGGTTCATTGGTGGTCACCCCATGCAGGGTGTGTGGCAAAGCATTTTGTTCACTGGGTGACGAGTGTGGAGGGTAGAATGATGGAAGCAGGTTGGTTTTCATCTCGGGTTCCGTGTACTGGCTGGATTTGTGTTGTCTGTGACCTGTTCTCAAAGCGGAGGGATCAGGTAGAAATTCAGCTTTTGCTCTGGCATACAGGAATTCCAAAGGATAAAAGTTCTCAAGCAGTCTTGACTTGCTTACCGAGTTATGTGCTCAGGAATACTCGGGCCAACTGAATACTTGTTCTACCATGAGCAGGTATTCATAAGAAACCTGATGAACATGAGTTTGTCGCCCCAACAGTTGTTAGCATGGTAGGCCCATGGTTTGGACATTGCAGGTTCAAACCTGAACAGAGCTGTCATGGTGTTAAGAAAGGATGTGTGGACTCCAAGCCTGTCCTACAGTCTCAGACTAAGAGTGGAACTCGGTAGTATCACCTTCCATGTTCATCATTGCAGGTTCAAACCTGAACAGAGCTGTCATGGTGTTAAGAAAGGAAGTGTGGACTCCAAGCCTGTCCTACAGTCTCAGACTAAGAGTGGAACTCGGTAGTATCACCTTCCATGTTCGTCATTGCAGGTTCAAACCTGAACAGAGCTGTCATGGTGTTAAGAAAGGAAGTGTGGACTCCAAGCCTGTCCTACAGTCTCAGACTAAGAGTGGAACTCGGAAGTATCACCGTCCATGTTCGTCATAACAATAAAGGCCAATCTTGAAATAAATTCTATGGGCCTTCATGCCCTGCTTTCTATGTGACAGCAGTTTTGATTTCTCTTTCATGTCCTTGTCTGTGGTAAGTTTGTGTCCAAGTGATGCTACCGAGTTCCACTCTTAGTATTGCTGTGGTAGCTACTCATGCGGTATTAATTCTATTCTTTTTGGCTACCTGTACACAGCCACACCAAGTTTTGTCGATTCATAGCCTCAGCAGCGGCAGTGTTCAGGGAGCAATCAATATTAAAGCTGTTATGAGGCAACCCACCTGAGGAGACAAATCATTTTTACAGTCTCATCTGCTACTTTCTGAGCTGTCAAACGTTTGTGTGTTCAACAGGAAGTATCAACCATGTTGAGTGAGGAAAGTACAGGAATAGAATAATCACAGAAGAAATGCTTTCACACCTGTGCTTGAGCAGATGGATTTTACATGGACCTGATTTGTTTCAGGCATGTTTACAAGCCCATAAGGAAACGGGGCTACAACCAGATTACAGGGTCTGTGTTAGTCTTCGTAGTTTCTGCTTTTTTCCACGAGGTTAGTGGGCCATTTTGTGTGTTTGTGTGTGTGGGTGTGTGGGTGGGGAGGTGGAGGGGTGGGGGGGGGGGGTGCATGTGTGTATATTCATATAATGTTTTTGTTTTTTTCATGTTCTTATATGCTTTTCTACTAATTTCATTGATGAATGAGAATTGTGGTTCTTCTGTTACTAGAATAGTCACATATTAACAACAAAATTTCTTTTAAAGATGTATGATGACATTTGAGCGCTAATTGACATGTGCACCGATAATAACAAAGAACGTAACTGAATATAGCTATTCATAGAAGAAAATAAAGGGAAAAAAAAACCCAGAAATTTGGTTGTGATGTTTTTAAGAATCACAAGGAGTAATGTAACGCAATTTTTGTGCTTGTTTTTGCAGTATCTGGTCAGCATACCTCTCCGCATGTTTAAGCTGTGGGCATTCATGGGAATGCTGTTACAGGTGAGTGCGAGTTATCCGTTGTGTGTGGTATAGTGGTGTTCCTTTCTCCTCGCATCAGTTTTATGTGTGAATTGCAGGCTGGTCTTCCATGAACACTGCATTGTCACAGCACAGCACTCCACTACCCATTAGTTTTTGTTGACCTGTGAGAGTGGATGTGGGTACAAAATTTGGCCTTGAACGTCTTCTGTATTGCTGTTGATTACTTTATTTCAGCCAAATGAATGCTGCATGTAGAACTTGAAATCTCTCATTCCTTACACTCTAAAGCCAAAGTAAAAACATACTTGAACAGCCTCTGGCAAGAGAAAACCAGAACAACCAAAACAAACAAACTTTTTCACATCTGCTATGACCTAAAACGATTTTTCCCCATTTGTTCTTTACAAAACACAAGGAGACATTATGCAGGCTGCACATGCGTTACTTTTTCTATATTCACTCACACCTTTCAGAAGATGCACCACGTTTCACATTATGTGATGAGTCGCTTAGCATTAACCACTGTATTGAATGCTAGGATTTGCCCCTTGTGAGACACACAGACTATACAGGAGATTTGTTGAAGACAACTTTCCTGAAGATGTTTTCTACAAAAAGTTTTTTGTTTTAAGTTTTCACTAGAGATCAGTATATTTCATCTTGAACAGTCTATCAATACATATTCAAGAATGAATGTGTTCAGTGTATTTGACAGTTGAACATGATTTGTCTTTTATATGTATTTTTTTCTTTCTGTATAATCGTTTTAACCCATTTCAATTGGATTTGCGGCCTTGAAATGGCCTGTGTGATTTGTTGGACTATAAACAACAGAACTTGAAATGCAGGACTTGGATGTGTGAAAACCTCTTACCTGTACACTTTCTTCATATTCTGTACATGTTTTATGAAAATACATTGAAGATGTCGAACTTGAAAAAAAAAAAAAAAAAAAAACAACCTAAGACACAATGTTCTTGTGGTAATTGCATCTGTCACTTATAAGCACAGTATTGTCAGGGTGTGCTAATTTTAATGCTTTGACCAAAGAGCATCGACTGTCCCTTACTCTCACACACAAACTTGCCTTGTTCGGTCTGCTTCTTAGACAACAGGATGAAACCTCAGGCCCCGAAATGGTGTGAAAAAAAAAAAATGGAGGGAGAGCAAGAATTTCTCCCACAGTATGCCAGCGAACCAGATGTGAAAGAATCCTCTGTTGGAAGACCAAACAGACTCTGCTGTTACTCTGAGATTTACCAGTTTTGTCTATTCTTGCAAACTGAAATTTGACACAGTTCAGCAAAGATTCACAAAGACAGGACAGTGGCTCAGCAAGCAGTTGTGAAGAGCCAATCCATTTTGAAATTTATGCCCCAGTGAGAGAACATGTAGTTATAAAGGAACATTTTTGTGGAAAAGTACACCAATAATGTTTTAGGTTGAACAGATCTGATCTTCTCTGAAAGACCATTGCTCAAATGGTCACTTGATATCTAGTGAAAGGGGCAGAAAAAAAAGCTTTGTACAACATTTGAACTGTGGATCTAACTTTTTCACTTTGTGGGCGAGAGTATTATCCCCTGGTCCAGCATTGACCCGCTCTTCGCTGTCCTGGCTTGGACACAAAGCCACAGAAAAATGGTACACTGGGACAAAATTCAAATGGAGACCTGTCTTTGCAGCTTGCTGTGTGTTCAGCACATTGTGCAACTTGTACTGAATGAGAATGTTTCGTACATTTCTGGTACGAGTACATCCCATGGTACTTTTTGAAAATGTGTATTCTGTACATAATACATAGCAACAGCTGTGGAATCGCCCTCATTTGATACAAGATGGGGGAAGGTGGAAACAAAAAAATAATGGTTCTGCTTGTTTGAACATTGTTTCTGAAATTGTGTCCTCATAAATATTTTCAGCTGTACCGTTATTCTCTGCTAGAAGCTGAAGAATGCTTGCTAGGGCTCTTGTTTCTCTTTTTTTATGTCAGGTTCGTTTTTTTTTTTTTTGGTATGTGCATAAATTTTCAGACATTGAAGAAAATTGGAGGGTACTGGATCACACACCTTAAATTGCGCACTATGATGTGAGCGTGTTGTGTTTGCACTGTTGCAGGTGCCCCTCGCCGTCCTGACAGGGAAGTACTTCAGAGGCACGTCAGGCAACATCATCATGTGGGTTTCCTTGATCGTGGGTCAGCCAGTGGCCATCTTGGCCTACGTCCATGACTACTACCTGACCACGGTGGAGCCTGTGGCAGGAAACAGCACTCTGCTCACCGCCAGTGACACGCTGCAGTCTGCCATGCATGTGGAACTTTGAAGACCTGGGGAGGAATTTTCCTGAAGTACCTGGCTGCCTCCTTTCCACGATGAAGATGCTGTAGGAAATGTTTGCTCAAACTACCTAGCTGCCAGCCTTGCTGAATTGTTCAGGAATGACCCTAGTTTGAAAATTAAATCCCGATGCTGGGACGGAGGGAATAAAGAAAGTTAAAAGAAAAAAAAAAATTGGTTGAAACGTGAAGTTGTCAGCAGCCAGGTGTAATAGATGATACATTTTGTTTTCAAGTCTTGCATTCATGAGTTGAAATAGAAGGGGTTAAAAACGCTTTCATTTGAAAGCCAGACTGCTCCCATCATCCCCTAACCTCCAAAGGTTGGCTCCAGAAGGTTGGCGGCTGCACAAAGACCTCTGCCTCCCATGCCATCCCCCGTCCAATCACCTCATCTCATTCCCATTCCATTTTCAAAGGGAGTGAAATGTGGCGACAACACCCGATGTACCCAGTTTCCTCCACTCCTCCCCCAAGCAAGGGGATACAAAAACTGTGCCATTATTTTGTTCTTATATATGTCCAGGTGGCATTGACACCACCATTGTCTTCATGGTTAAAATTAGATAACATACACACTGCAAGAGGGGAGCTGGAAGCCTGATGATGTATGTGTGTTCATGTGGAGAAGTCTTGTAACAGATAAGTCTTTGGAAAGGAAAAAGAGAAACCAGACAGACAGGCCATCTTTACGATTTTTTTTTTTCTTTTTGTAAACATGTCTGATCGAATCAGAAAATGTCCTTTACCTTTTTGTAATAACCTAGCGGCATCCGGACATACTCACTTTATGCAATGTGGTGTTGGATCCTAATAAGGATGGCAGACAGAATTGTATTGTTTAAAGGAAGCTAACTTTTTTTCCCCTCGTGACATGTTTTGATGAAAAGAAAAAAAAAATTGCATAAGATATTCTGTGAACTTTGACGTGATTTGTTGTTTTATTTCTTTGTTTTCTTTCGGAACCATCATACACTTTGATATGATTTCAGAACTTGAGGTGAATCTGCTTCATTGTGCTTCAAAGGAAAAAAAAAACATTTGTCAGTAGTGGGCTTCACTGCAAGTCTTTTATTCCGTGATCTCAGTATGATTTATTTGATATCAGGTTCATCCTGGTGCCCTTTTTCTTCTCTTTTCTATTTTTTTTTTTTTAAACAGATATCACTTGGCATCCCCCCACCAAAACCTATTTTCTTCCTTTGAGTGTTGATCAAAGAGAAAGACTTTAGACATGCCTGACACCAGTGAATCATTTGCTTTTTTTTTTTTTTTTGCATTACATGCAGTCTCACCTAAACCCTTCATTGTCAAGGCTGTGTGCCAAGGAATACTGACTTGGTAGTTTGTGATCATTATAATTCAGTAACTACTTAGAATGTTTTAAATGCAACCATACAAAATTGTTGTGGGTCTAAATTACATTTCAGAAATTAAGAAAAAAAATCAGTTTATGCCACAAAAATGTTTTGTGATGTGCAACATCAGTAAGAAATTTTAAAAAGATATAACATATGCAAACAAAACACGGACACAGTCTAAGTAAAACGCTGAACAAAAATTACCTGGTCATTGAAATAGGGGAACATTAACCACCAACAGTATTCTACCTCGCTGCCAGTGAATGAGATCGATACGTCATCCTTCATTGGATGGCATCGAACACTGATAAAAGTAGCCGTGAAAATGCAGTTGTATCCCTTAAACTGTTTTCGAGTCATTGTTACCTGGATTGTTGTTTGGGACAGGGCACACAGACTGCCTTTCTTACCCCGAGTCGGCCTCAGAGTAAGGCATGAAGGGGTGGACTTCCATTTTAGTTGCCTCTTTCGTGAACAAACTGCAAATGGTTCTCTATGGAACAAACAGCGAAAGGTTCTCGATTGAACAAACGGCAAAGGGTTCTCTCGTGAACAAACTGCGAAGGGTTCTTTATTGAACAAACGGCGAAGGGTTCTCTCGTGAACAAACGTTGAAGGGTTCTCTCTTGAATAATCGGCGAACGGTTCTCTCTTGAACCAACGGCGAAGGGTGCAAAAGTATTAGCATCATCTTTTCTTGGTGCCACTGGTGTCATACAGTGAATCATACCTCACATTAGCAAGCCCTCTGCCTCCCACACTCAGTCTGGCCTTGTGGAGAAAAGGATTGCTCTCCATATCTGGCCCTGCTCCCCGTCAACTAGTCAGACCTTACAGTCAGTCAGACTCCTGCCGGCCAGTTCTGCATCTCTGCTTGGTCTCAGATTGCAGCCTTTGGCCAAGTCTTCTGCATTCCATGGTAGTGTAGGTCTGTCTTGTGGTGTTGTGCTCCTTAGATAGGTTTGGTTTGGTTGCAGTGGTGTGTTTTTATTTCTTGTCTCGTTCTCTTGCTCTCCTAACCTTTTGTTTTCTTCCACAGCGCTGCTTTTATCCCATCTGTGACCCTTGGTAAGATGGATTTGGCACAATGTATTTTCCCCCCTTTGGTTGGATGTGTAGTGAAAAGAAACACTCTTACAAATTGTGTAATTCTTCATATTACTGTTTTTGTTATGTTTTTCCCTTGTATGTGCGCCCCCCCCACCCCCAAGACACACTCCTCCAAATCATTAGTGGTGGGTTTGGATGTTAACTCTTTCAGCTGTCCTCAAGCTGCAGAATGTGGTGCAGCACAGCTGCTGTTGGCTACTTGATTTACAAGGTCTTAACTTTTGCATTGCAGAACCAATTGTTATGATTTGTACACTTGCACACATTTTTACATTTTTTCGTTCAGTGTACGATTGGAATGTGAGAGGAAACTTACTAACACACAAACGAAAATCCTGAAACACAGCATGCTTGTGGTGCTTGGTGGCTACAGTGACTGTCTGACTACAGTCACAGTGCAGCCACTGTAACGATGAAAAGGTGAAACCTGAATACAATCCAACCAAAAACTTATTTTTGCACAGGACGGTACATTGATGTGCTTGCTATATCTGCTTGAGGCTTGCCTAGCTCAGTTCTTAGTACTGATGCTCATGGAAAAGTGTTTGCAATTGTTGAAATGTCGTTTCAGTAACCCCACTGCATTTCACTGCTTTCTATGTAAATTCAGCAATAATGACTAATCAAAAATACATAATCATAAATAAACTGCCACCATCTCTTCCCATCAGCTGCAAGCCACCAGTCTTTTTTTTTCTTTTCATCTTTTTTTGCATGAGAGTGTGTGTTGGATATCGACTAGTTTTTGATTGTTTCAGTACTGCTGAAATGTTCATCAGTAGTTATCAGTAATAATCATGTGTAACATTGCTGGCTTCTGGCTTGCTTTTGAGAGGTGTAAAGTTGACAGCAATGCGGCATATCGTTACGAACTTTTTGTTTTTCAAACGTGTTATATTTGAGAAAAGCTCTAAGCTTCCTGATGTTGGACAGCTTTCATGGATGTACAGATTTTGAGGCTACCAGTGAGCAGATCTTTCTCCTTATGGCATTTTGTGGTTTGTGTGATATGCCAAATTGTATATAAAACTAACAATAAATTTGTGTGCAGGCATGAACATTCTACAGTATGATTTGAATTCTCAGAACTTGTAACAAATCATACAGTATTAGATATGTGGTCATGTT
Organism: Conus canariensis; assembly: GCA_033310375.1. Taxonomy (NCBI): domain Eukaryota; kingdom Metazoa; phylum Mollusca; class Gastropoda; order Neogastropoda; family Conidae; genus Conus; species Conus canariensis. Next base: position 70,855,486 of record CM065725.1, read on the forward strand.
AATTTTGTGTGAAAGCTTTACATTGCACACTCATATATATATATATATATATATATACACACACACACACACATTTTTGTAGTTTTTCGTCTGCTTTCTATGATTGATGTAACATGCTGATCTTAATTATGCCCAGCTGTGCTGAGTGATGACGGATGATGTTGATGATGTTGATGATGCTACGTATGTTGTATTGACAACCCATCCACTCCATTTCCAGGATGGCTCTCATTTCATCTGTGACAAGAACTTGCGTGATAACATTTTAGAGGATTCTTTGTAAAATAGATTATTGGAAAGTAGATTTTGGTTTCACCATTTCAGCAAGAATTATGTGTCGATTTGTATTTTTATGTGCCTGAGAAATTATAATTGGTTAAAAAAGCTTGGTGTTTGTGTGTGCGTGGACATCTGTGCATATGAATATGTTCAGTTCCTTCCTGTTTGCGATTACATCTGCCAGTAAATTACCCAGGGACCAGGACCAAAAACCATGCCCCAACAGCCAACGTTTCTGATTCGGTGCTTGTGGTTTGCTTCGTCATACCTACTCTGAAACTGGAGTTCAGTCAACACATGCACCCAGTAAACAGCTTCATTAAGATGGATTTCTCAGCGACTACTCAATTTAGTAGTGTCATTTGAATATTTTAAATGCTAGTTTGGTGGTTTTGAATCTTCCAGTGTCCTCATACTGGGGAGACCAGTCTCAACTGTTCAGCCCAGCTGACCGCAGGTCAAAGGGATAATGATCCAGTCTCGGACACAAAATATGACACCCTCCCCCCCCCCAAAAAAAAACAGGTTTAACATCGACTTAAAACCATCAAAACCTTCATGCTTTTTTAATATTCTGTATTGGCAAAATGAACCCAAAGTGTGCGCTGGCCTGTGATTACAATTACCATTAACTGTGCACCCGTTTCCCCTCTTACAGAAGGAAAAAAATGGTTCTTTCCAATCCCTGTAACGTATACTTTCTTTTCTGTCGGTGTCCTTTCTGTGGCAAAACCTGCATGTCCTTCACACTGGCTCCCTTGCAAACCCGGGTTCATCCCCCAACTCCTCAGCAGCAGTCCACAGGAAATCACCGATATCATTCACATCATGCAACTCGCGATGCTGAATCAAACATGATCAATACACCATTTCTCAGCCAGAACTCAGATGTTTTCCGAGAGGTTTACCAATTCTGATATTTTTGTGCGTATGTCTGTTTCTAATCCCATCGTTGAGGCAGCCATACTCTGTCTTCAGGTAGATGTCTAAACATGACCCTGTGTTCGGCCTTCCAGCACACAATGGCATACTCTTCTTCTAAAGCAGAACAGGATTTAACATTTAAGCAAGATCTTTTCTAATGAATACATTCATACACAGGGTCTGTGTTTAAAGCCTCATCTGAACGACTACAAGGGGACTGGGGTCTGCATGGATGTGAACTTCGAAGAGAAAACCTCTTGCAGCCTGGGCCTCTTGAGTGGGAATCCAGCTCTGACCCTTGAACCAATGTGCCCACCAGGCTGACCAGGCCCAGGGTCTGAGATCACCATGAAGAGCGAGGCATGAAGGGACACAACATTTGAGATTCTTTACGATAATAAAGGGGCTGCAATCGAGTTTCATTCTGGTCTGAGACTGTGATGCGGCTGTACTCTACACTTCCCCTCACAACATATCCCAGTGCTAACCATCCAGTGCTGGAAATCTGATCAACACATAACACAGCTGCATCTTAAAACTCAACTAAGTGGTTCTAGTCTTCCCTTAGCTAGAAGCACCTGCAACTCAAGGAGGAACCCAGCCAGGCACATATATTAACATTTTTTAACTCCCAACTTTTTTTTCTGCAACATTCATGCATACAAACTTTTTGTTTCCTGAGCGCTAAACAAATAAAACGAAAGAACCATTTAAAAATAAAATACCACCAAATACTGCACCAGTTCAAAATGCACATTTTTCAGAAAAATCTAGCAATGGATGAAGTTTATTGTTCATGTGTCTGTCAGCACTGTTGTAGATATTTAAACTTAACTAATGGTAGTCACTTGCTTTGTTTCTTACATCGATGCCGTTTTACTGAGTCAGCAATGCCCCACAGTCAGTCATTAAACAACAACAACAACAACTATAAACTTTTGGGGGCTCATATTGAAGCACTAAACAAATGGCAATTACTTTAGCAAACACAGCGTTTTAATCTCTACGCCTTTCCAAATAAATTATGTGACAATGAAATGTAGGATCAATTGTGGTAGACCTGAAAGTAGTTAGGATTGACTACTACATTCAAAAATTTTTTATGTAACATTCATGTTAGTATTGAATAAATTTTGAGAATGTCTAACGAACTTGAAACATGAGTAATCAACATAAAATACCAAATACTGTAAATAACAGCAAATTTGTGTAAAAATCTTCTTGTGGATGATCATCATGGACAGTTACCAGTTCACTGATGAAGGAAAATTTGGAGTCTATTTGTAGAGTCTATTTGTAAACTTGACGCTTAGTCCACACTTTTTGGTCATTTCACACACTGCCAATAATCATGCCCCCTTCCAATGTCACTTATAGTTACACCCACCATAAGCTGAAAAAAAGCATACATGAATTGAAGAAGGGAACAAGTGACAACTAAATAAAATCACTTTCCATTTATATTCACCCTACTTTTTTATACAAAGAACATAATGTTGTCTTTATAAACCAGTGATCAGAAAGATCTTTTCTTCTTATATATCGCTCTTTATTTATTTATTTTTTCCAGAACAGCATATATAGAAAAAGTTCGTCTGTAAATGTTTACATTCCAACAGATTTATTTTTTCAGAACAGCATATATACGAAAGTTCGTCTGCGAATGTTTACATTCTAACAGGAAGTCGGGGGGGTGGGGGCGGGAACAGGTTGCATCCAGGTCCATTTATAGGAGGAGAATGAAAGCGACAATCGGGGGGAAAAGGAGCAATGGTGGAGCCTATGGCCATCAGCAACATGGAGACACTTGTGAAGACTGGGGGCTGGTGTGCTTGGACCACAATGAAATCAACAGATCCAGAAGGCGAGGCAGTGATCTACATTTTTTTTTTATTGCACAAAATACATGCATATAAATAAGAGGCTTTCAAGCTCACTTGTCCCCAGTTTCCTAGAATCTGTCTGGCAATGAGTACATCCTAGTCACTGAACGTTGTCAGTAATAAAACTCACTAAACACTATGAAATGTGGATGAAACATAAAATACTTGACTCTGATGCAAGTAACGGCCATAAATCTTTCTTAATATCATTGACTGAAAATATGCACATTTTGATCAGGAAGCATACCCCTTTACAAACGTTCAACTCTCCGTAACTGCTCTTCATTTTACTTTTTCCACGTATATAAAGCACGGACTCATCCCTTCAAAACCGTTTTATCAACTGGCAAAGAGTCTTTGATCCCCTAACCCTTAACACAACACCCATCCTCTGGCAAGTGAATCCCCAGTTCCCATGTCCCAGCTCACAAATCATGAGATCTCGATGATGTCCTCATCATCTGCTGCAGAGTGGGCTGTTTTGGTCCGTTTGGCCGCTGGCTCCATGTCCTCCGACGCTTTGCGCTTCCTGGATGGTTGGACGTCCTTTTCCATGGTCTCCTGCTGTAGTAGTTCATCCTCCTCCTCGATCAACATCAGGTCATCTTCTTCATCTGAGGAAAACGGAAAACATATATGTATATTAAAACAAAAATAAAGAGAAGCCGTTGTCACTGTATAAGTTTGTGTCACATTCTGAGGTTGGTTGCTACAAAAATGAAGTATAAGAGAGGACATGTATTTAACCCTGATAGGGCCTCTACAATCAGCTGGGCTATGAAATGACATGTATTTAACCCTGATAGGGCCCCTACAATCAGCTGGGCAATGAAATGAAAAACCGCTGTCTTCAAGGACACACATGCACATTTCCTGCAGAAGATTCTGAAAACCTCTGCTCTCAAAACTCCTCTACAAAACCCTTCCATTCTAAAAAAAAAAAGGTCTGTTCTCTAAACTCCCAATCTCAAAACTCTTCCGCTCTCAAATCTCTTTCATGTTCTCAACTGTTTTCATCTATTCAATTGAATCCTAATCCATGGTGATGTGAGGGTGCTTTTTATTTTCTCTTTCTATCCCCTGACCTCTCAGTACACACAGAATGCATTTCTTCACACTGAACAGGATCTTTCACCTCTGCAGATGAGAAGACGAACCTTCTTTGGCAGCTGTGCTGTCCATGGCGGTGTTGTTGTCGCCGTTGGGTACTGGCTGTTGCTCCTCCTCTTTGGGCTTCAGCTCTGACAGGTCCCCCACCACCTCAAACTCCTTCTCCTCACTCAGCTTCTCCCTGGCCACACACACACACCATCCATTTCACTCCCACGTGGATTTAGCAGAAAAAGGGGAGATAACAACACTGGACTTCAAAATCAAAATAAGAAGAATGAGAAGAATGAGGACTATAAATGTTATTAACCATCAGACTTTAAAAAAGGTCCGATCTTTAATAAATGATGGCTTAATTTCAAGGTTGTCAGTAATACCTTTGGGGTTTTGCGACGCCTTATTTATCAATGTTACACGTCTTTTAAGCAACATTATTTCCACTATTTACTAGATTTTTTAACTTGTTACTATTTCATGCTCTTTCGATGTTAGTAGGTAATTTGTTCTGTAAAGGTGGAGTTCAGACATAAAGCTGTATGAAAACACAAGCATCTGCCATCAAGATCTCAGACCTTGTACATCAACATGCTAACATTCCACTGATGTGTCAAGTACGACTCTGCCGAACTATAACAAAGGAAGACTTTATGACAGCAAATTCACAGGTAGCTGGCAATTCACTTTTTCATATGTGTGTGTATGTAGGTATGTATATATGTATGTATATGTGTTATATATATAAATAAACAAAATTAGTAAGATCACAATCACCACAAGTAACCCCCAAACAGGACAAATCTTGTAAGTGAATGGAATCTCACTTAAAATTGCTCGCTTCAAGCACACTCAAAACTGTTGCACACCAATGGACAATCTGTTATGGTGTTTAGCCTTCCTTCCCTTCCACACACAGAGAACAAATACCTACACTCAGCACATGGATGCAAGCATATCTTAACACAGTTGCATACACACACACACACACACATCATATGCAAGCACAATCAGCCTTACCTTCACTTGTTTGCTTCAATCTCTCTCTCTCTCTCTCCGTCTCTTTATTCTGTGTCTCCAAGTCCCCACCTCTCTCTCTCTTTGTGTCGCTCTCCACCCCCCCTCTCTCCCACACTCTCTTCCTCTAGTTATATTGTGCATTCTCTTATTCTAAATTGCTATGTATTCATTGTTGTTTATGAGTTTATATGCAGTTCGATGCAATGATTTCTTCCATGTATTTATTGTCTGAGGGCTGGATGAAAAAAAGCCACTGACTGGTGCTTATTCTTTTCCCTCATTAAACAACATTTCGTTCGTTCGTTCGTTCGTTCTCCAACACATAAAGATACTTACACATGAGATATAGTGATGACCAGGGAGTAGACCTGCAGGAAGTCATCACACTTGAGGCGGGTGCCGTTCTTGATGGCAAAGTCAGACAAGGGCTTCTCGTTGTTTTCTGCACAATACAAAACAAGCCAACTCTGTTCCTAGTTAATAAAATGCGTGGAGTCAAATGTCTTCTTTTTGTGCTGCAAGTTATGTTTTTTTTCTTATGTCTGTATTAATGCTGCCAACGACAATACCTTGGACAAAACTTATCACAAGCAATTAGATTCTACTTCACTACTTCACATTACCCTAACTATTACTGATTAAGAAAAAGAGAAGAACCAGCTGCCATGGTGAAGTGGTTAGCGTCGCAGACTCCCAGCTGGGAGGTCGTGGGTTCGAATCCCATCAAAGTCATGTGGGTTTTTCTGCCCCGACCAGCTCCTACCCAGAGTTGAGTTTGCTGCGGACTCAGTTGGGAAGACTGGGACCACACAGTCGTGTTTCATCCACTTAATGGATGCGTTTCTGAGAGTGTTGCTCAAATTTCCTGACCAACACTGCAGGTGCCTGTATCTCTCGGGCCTGGTTGACGCCAGGATTTATTATGAAAGGAAGCGTAGAGTACAGCACTGTCATGCAGTCTCAAATCGAAATGGAAATCCGTAGCATCATCTTAATCATCCTCATTCTCACTGATCAGCATAAAAAAAAAAGTCTCAAGTTCTGTGGCCCTTCATGCCCTTCTCTCATGGTGACCTCAATTTCAATGTCCTCTCCATGTCTGTGGCCTTGGTTTGGTTCCGTCGGGGTCACCGGTATCAGCGAGTCCATGGGGGCTGTCGTTGGACAGACATGATGGCGCCCTCCGGAGGGAGAGCTCACTCACGCCGCTCCGCGACTAAGCAATTATTGTCGTTAGTAGGGGGCTTAGCAGGTGGTGTCCTGCGTATGTTAGATCAGAACAGGCGCCACTGAACACCACCGAAGTGACTCGGCAGCAGTGCAGTGTCTCCTCCGGTGGGTTGCCTCTTGACGACTTGACACTGACTGCTCCCTGTGGATTGCTGGTGCCGGGGCTGCGGCGGGACCAACCAGGCTGTGGCTGTTGACTGGGTGTCGGAATGAGCGGCGTGAGTACACTGCCTCTGAGGTGGCGCAGAGGTTGGGACAGCAAAAAAAAAAAAAAAGAAAAGAAAAAGAGAAGAAGAAAAAGAAAAGAAAAAACAAAACAAAACAAAACAAAAAGAAGGCTAGGTAAGAGCAAACACACTGGTATTTTCTTCACGCTGCAATATAATCCAACTGTGGAAACTGAATAATCTGTATTGATACGTCACCTACACAAAAGATTAATTCCTTCCAGAACACTCTATGTTGTCATGTGTAAGAACAGTATTGCTCACCTGTCAATTCATGTGCAAGGAAGATTTTCAATTTTACCCTTACTGGTTCTCTGATTTTATTTATTGTCAACAATGATGAAGTTCGGCTTTGAAGTTGGTCAGTATCTGTTTATTACCTAATAACGTTAGAGAGAGAGAGAGAGAGAGAGAGAGAGACAATGTTGCTTATAGCCCAGCCAACAGCAAAGGGCCTTTTCCCTTCCACAATTCTAGCTGCAGAACTTTCAGATATTTTGAGAATCTGTTACTTTCTAATCATACACCACATCTTCAAAAGAAATAATCAAGATGTAGATTCCATGAGTGAAAACATGCCTTCCTTCAAATTACCACTGCAACACTTCAAACGATTTACAAAATTCCACTACTTTCTGGTAATATCGCACCTCTGCTGTGGAAATAATCGAGAAATAGATATGGGGAGTTTGTGTTATACTCCCTGTTTGGCTAGTATACTTACCATGTCAGACCATAGCATTCAACGGCAGTTAGCCAGCTCTGTCAGGCCGAATTTTTTCCGTGGCCAATGCAGTCATAAGACAGTCACGTGATGTCACCCCACTTCCGGCCCCGGAAGAAGCCAGTGTCAACTTCCTATACGTCATTCAGCGAGGCCTGGTGTATGGTAACCCCGAGAACCTTGGCGCCAGAGGGGAAGGTAGGGAGGGAATTAGAGTCTGACATGGTAAGTATACTAGCCAAACAGGGAGTATAACACAAACTCCCCATTTTGGCGTCATATACTTTACCATGTCAGACCATAGCAGAATTTAAAGGAATCGGAGGAGGGCGAGCGCCCTAGTGGTTCTTGGGGTTGACCGATATGGCTGCATTGGCCGCCACAAAGGAAATCCCCTTAGACCCATCAGCTCTGGTCATGCGGATATCCCTCAGGTAAAAATTAATGAAGGGATTTTCCGAACGCCAGTAGGCTGCCTCCAGCAGGTGGCGCACGGGGACAGAGTACTGGAACGCTGTGGAAGTGGCCAGTGCTCTGACCTCGTGGGCCCTGGGTGATAGGACAGGGAGATCCTTGTACGCCTGAGCGTAGGTAGATCTCACCGTCTTGGAGAGCCACCTGGAGATAGTTCCCGCCGAGATATCTCTAGTATTGTTGGGGTTGAGGGAGATAAGGAGTCGTCTCTGGGAGGAGCGCCTGGGGCGTGTGTGTTCCCAGTAGTACCTGAGACACCTGGAGGGGCAAAGGTCCATGTCTCCATCTTTTTCTCCCTTTCCCAAGATGTCCGTCAGGGAACGGATGACGAGGAAGGGAGAGGGGGTGCCCGGTTCTTGATTCTTTGCCAAGAACTCCGGAAGGAACTTGAGAGAGACTGAGCCGTCCCTGTGGAAGGCGATATCTCTGGGGTCACCGCTGAGGGCGTGAATCTCACTTCGTCTTCTGGCCGAGGCCAGGGCGAGGAGAAAGGTGGTCTTAAGGGAGAGGAGGTCAAAAGGAATAGAAGCAATGGGTTCAAAAGGGGGTTTTCTGAGGGCATCGAGGACCGTAAAAAGGTCCCAGAGGGGGATGCGCCTAGGGGACTGGGCTTCCCGTAGAGCAACTCCTCTAGACACCTCTCTGAGCAGAAAGTCATTGTCAAAAGAAGGGCCCCCGAGTTGACGAATGGTGGTGCAGATAGCTGATCTGTAGCCCCGAATGGAGCTAGCCGACAGCTTAAGGGAAGAGGATAGGTGGGAGAGGAAATTTCCTATTTGGATGTTGGAGGGGCAGTCATGGGGAACAGAGTTATCTGAGCACCAGGCTATCCATCTCTCCCAACGGTAGTTGTAGAGGGACTCGGTGCTGGCTCTGCGAGATGCCGAGGTTAAGTCCCGTAATCCCTGAGAGGCCCCTGCCCCGGCTAGTGTGTCTAGGACGGACTGGGGTCTGTCCGAGTGGGGGGTAATGTATCTTCCATCAAACAAGAACCATTGTCAAACATGCTCTAAGTACAAGCTCTCACTCATTATCAATAAACTAACCACAAGAGACTTCTGAACATGATTCATGTTAATTACACCCTTTAAAGCAGGGAAAAAAGGCAGAAACACGATTTGCGCTTACCATCTGTCTCCCCTTCTTCACTTGATATAATGATGGTTCCTGAAACAATGAAACAAGTCATGGAAAACTAGTTGATGGGGCAGCAATATATCCTCTGAATCTCTGTGTGATTTCCCGTTAGCCACGATTCAACCCAAGTCTGCCATACTCTATATGTTGATCCACTGAATCCCGCCCCTTCTGACTAATCTTATATTCATTTCAACAATATTATGGGATGTGTGGGATGCTTTGAGCATTGGAATACAGCCATGTATGCTGAAGTTACTACTATTGTGAATCTATTTTGATTTTCCTCTTTAAAAAAACAAACAAACAGAAACAACAAATAAAACCCCACCCAAATCAACTTCTGATTTTTATCAAACGTAAAAATGAGTTACAGTGACCATCCATTTAACACAGCTGTGAACAATTTTAACGGCCCAAGCCTGCTGAACTGATAATGGTGGCTAGAAAGCCATGTAGACTATACCGATGCACTTGTACTCCGCACAAATTTCTGTGGCAGTGTGTTACAAGACAAGCTGATCTGAGATTATGGATGAACTTCACATTTTCTAAAAACTGATAGTGTCCACACACGTTAGTTACAATTAAACCAACACAAAAACCGACACATTCACAACAAAGTTGTTTTTTGAGATTATGGATGGATTTTGCCTTTTCTTGAATGACCACAAGGGTCAATTATAATGACATGCAAATACAGACACATTCACAACCAATATTTCTTTCTTGATATTTACTTTTAAAAACCTGATATGGTTTAGATATAAACACTTTTCTTAACGTTTAAAAAAAAAAGTAACCAACTTCAAAATTCTGTTTGAAGCTTTCATAAATAAAGTTGGTAGTTACAGAAACCTTATGAAACATACCCAGGTAGTTAGGTAGTAAACAAGTTGTCTGTATGTGTTCCCCTGCTGATAGTGGATCAGAACAGGTACTACTGAAGTAACTCGGCAGCAATGTAGTGGGCTATCTTGTACAAACCTCTGTTCCTTGAACTTATTGTTGCTCATTTGAGATTATTTTTCAAGATAAGTGTATTGTTTTTAAGCTTCTCTGCTCTTGACAGTTTCCTTATTGAAAAGTTGTTTTTTTTTTTCATTTCAGCTTACAGCTAAAGCAGGTCACAATGATCTGCATTTGAGCAAGATTAGGAAAGTGGGTATACCATGATAATTTTGAAATTGGCGGTGCACATTATGACTACATAAACTTGGAAACAAACAGAAACTGACTGAAATATTGAACTAAATACACTACACAAGATCTTTTATTTCATGTAGTCAGGGGTAACGTAGCATTCAAAGTTTGTTTGCTTTTTGTTTGTTTGTTTTTAAACAAAATGGTGTATCAAAGTTTGTTTGCTTTTTGTTTGTTTGTAAACAAAATGGTGTATGTCAAACGTGGAATTTTTCAGGGACACACAGGTGCGACAACTTGATATTCACTGCTCCATGAGCTCTGCCAGTACTTAGGCTGCAACAGGATCAACCCGGATGTGGATGTGTATGTTTTGTCCTGAATAAGCAGTGTGTGAGTGACGTCACAAAGAGGGCACAGAACAAAACAGTGGGAAAAAGAGAGATGTGCAAGCATGAAGATGACAGTAAGAACACGAAGAGAACTAAGCCACTGCAGCCCTTTACCTTTCCCGTCATCGATTTCTACATCAGGGGCAACCATTCCCAGATGTGACTTGAGCACCTGAAAGAACAATTTACATGGATAGAGTCAAGCTATACTTTCATCGTTTCAGAAATTTTTTTTAAAGAAAAATTATAATGTCATGTCTGCCAGGTGATTCGGTGTCGTAAGCAGCATTCATTTGGAGTTATGTTTTCTTGTGGGAGCGAGAGTTACCCTACTTGTTTATTGTTTACAGTTCCCTGCCTCATTTCATATTTACTTTCGTTTCAATCGAGGTTATTTGTATCTGTTTTCTGTCTGTCGTTGTACTTGTCTGACTTTATGCAAGTTTAAAACGGTGACAGTCTTGAATAAAAAGTTACATTATATTAGCTCATTTCTACAGTTCATGTTGCTTTGTAGATAGGTTCGGTACAGGGTATATGAGCAAGCTTGGAGCATCCTTTTTGGGGGATGTTTCCTTGTTTGTTCTGTGTGCTCTGTGCTGTCACGTCTGCTAGGCGATTTGGTGTCATAAGCAGCATTCCTTTGGAGTTATGTTTTCTTGTGGGAGCAAGAGTTACCGTACTTGTTTTTTGTTTACAGTTCCCTGCCTCATTTCATATTTACTTTCGTTTCAATTAAATTGAGGTTATTTGTATTTGTTTCTGTCTGTCCTTGTACTTGTCTGACTTTATGCAAGTTTTAAAACGGTGCCAGTCTTGAATAAAAAGTTACATTATATTAGCTCATTTCTCCAGTTCTTGTTACTTTGTAGATGTGTTCAGTACAGGGTATATGGGGCAAGCTTGGAGCATCCTTTTTGGGGGATGTTTCCTTGTTTGTTCTGTGTGCTCTGTGCTGTCATGTCTGCTAGGCAATTCGGTGTCATAAGCAGCATTCCTCTGGAGTTACGTTTTCTTGTGGGAGCAAGAGTTACCCTACTTGTTTATTCTTTACAGTTCCCTGCCTCATTTCATATTTAATTTCGTTTCAATTAAATCCAGGTTATTTGTATTTGTTTCTGTCTGTCCTCGTACTTATCTGACTTTATTCAAGTTTAAAATGCTGTGCCACTCTTGAATAAAAAGTTACATTATATTTGCTCATTTCTCCAGTTCTTGTTGCTGTGTAGATGTGTTCGGTACAGGGTATATGGGCAAGTTGGAGCATCCTTTTTGGGGGATGTTTCCTTGTTTGTTCTGTGTGCTCTGTGCTGTCATGTCTGCTAGGCGATTTGGTGTCATAAGCAGCATTCCTTTGGAGTTATGTTTTCTTGTGGGAGCAAGAGTTACCCTACTTGTTTACTGTTTATTGTTTACAGTTCCCTGCCTCATTTCATATTTACTTTCGTTTCAAGTAACAGTGATAAGATCGTTGCTAAAGTCTGCTGAACAGCCCTGCAGGGGGCATCTTTCTCAGGCAAAGGTTGATGATCTCAGGATATACATATTATGAAAGCAATTGTAGTGTAAAGCCCAGTCACCTAGTTTCAAGTCCACAGAATAAGCAGTATTCTCCTTAGTAATGATGTGATACAGAAAACATCTCTCTCAGACTTTGTGGCTCTTCATGCCCCTCTGCCCGTGACCTGCCCCCAACCCTCCCTGAACACACACACACACACACACACACACACACACACACACACACTCGCACACACACACACACACACACACACACAAACACACACACACACACACACACACACACACACACATGCACACACACACACACACACATGCACACACACACACACAATCCTTTCTCATGGTGATCTCCATTTTGATTTTCCTCCACTAGCACATGTGGTTTTATGGTAACCAAACACTGGTCGTTTCTTGTGCGCTGGGAAGTGACAAAACAAGCCCAGATATGGCTGTCTATCTACAGACAGGGTGGTGGTAGGAGCGAGCAGTGTCAGAGTAATGGCATGTCACAGAATGGGTGGAAAAAGATACCACCCCCCACCCTCTCAATTCACAATAAACAAACCAGACAAAGCTGGAGTTAAGAGGTGGCCCCCCTCCTCCCCCCTGCCCCCCTCCCGTCTCCCCAACTATGCTATCAGCATTCCACTCGCCTTTAAAATGTCCATTCTCCCCTAATCCAGAAAATGTTTTATATCCATTTTCCAAATCTTGCAGTCTGGTGGAAGTATGAGCATCAAATGATGTACTGTTCATTTTTCCATCCAACCACCAGGACCATTTCTTTGTAGAGCTTTTTTCTTCCTTTTTTTTGTTTCCAATTTCTTTCACTTCTGCACCATCTTCCTCGTGCAGGATGGCACAGCTTGCTGCTGCTTTGCCTAAAATGTCTTCAATCAGGTAAATAAAATAGTGATGCTCTTGTGATGAAGTGTACACGAATTTTCCTGGCATCAGTGTCATCAGCTAGCATACCAAAAACGAAACCAGCCCTCCAAGGATTCCATTGCCATTTTTCATTTTTTCTCAATTTTGTTTTGTTTTGTTTTTTGTTTGTTTGTTTTTGTTTCTAACGTTCACTTTTCGCTGAAATCCATTCATATCCGTAAAAGCCTGAGCCTGTGTCATCTTTCTGTCAAAGATTAAAGTGCATTAGAAAAAATCTTACAAGTAGTAAATGCTACATAAACATGTGCTTTTAATTACTTTATTTGGACTGCAAATGCAACTTATTTGCCAACATATTGTTTTTAACCCCCTTTTTTCTTTTCTAGTCACATCCCCTAAGTGTGAATGTTTATTTCTCCATAAAGAAGATGATCACCACCAAAGAAGATCAAACAAGCTGGCACGTATTCCGACTAACTTGATCAAACTGACAGAATGAAACCGTGTTCGAAAATCGATCTGGAACAGGGAGCAGATAAATTAACTAGTTAAATCCCACAAATAAAGGAACAGAAAACAAAACTGTAGAAATGAAACAAAAGCAGATGAAACCCAAATATGCAGACACACGCATTCATCCATTTCTCTCAGTCAAAGGAGCAGCTGTACAGACCTTGTCCTGCAGAGCACCCACTTTGAAGCGTGAACAGTTGAGGACAACAGTGACCTCGGGTTTGGGAGCACACACATAACACTTTGGGTTGGGTGGGTCCAGAACACAGGGGTTCAGCAGGCGATGGCGGTCATTGGGAACTCTATTCAGATACACCTGGCAACCAAACAGAAAAATAATAAATCCACATACGCAAAAAACAAACAAACAAAAAACACCCAAATCTTTACAGATTCACAATCTTTACACACTCAATAGAAAACAAGCGCTAGCAAGATTGATTTTTCTGATTCAAACATTAGAGAAGTCTACTGAGCAGCTTCCAGCTGCTGCAAAGAATCCTTCTTTATTCAACATCATAATATGCAAAGTCACAGATGCCAAGTTGCTAAAAACTTTCTTTTCATATCCTTACTTGGGCTCAGCCCTAGAATGCGATTAACCGTTTGTAATTGGACCGTGAAGGGTACACAATTCACCTATGACACACATTTCCTATAGGTCAAAATCCACCTCTGGCCAGAAACCCTGAAGACTGCACCACATCTCTTCTCATAGACCAGCCACTGAGATACCAATAGTTTTAACTCATTGCCCCAGATGTAAGCATCAGTTCTGCAGAAGGAAGCTTGCAGATTGTGTCATTACAATCAACTGTCTCAAAACCAGGTCAAAATGTGTGCTATTGGATGTGGAATGCACCCTGAGTGTTTCCCCTTAAAAAAGCCAAGTTAAAATAATATCCAGGTGATAATTTCCAAATGAGTGAATCAAGAAATGTGTATGCATCTCATAACTATTTTGTTAGTACCATCAGTGCAATCAGTGGAATTTTGTTTTGTTTTTCCCTTCAAAAAGAATTACCATCGTCTACAGCTTTTCATGTCAATGAAATAGTTTACTTTTGCAAACTGTCAACCAATTACAATAATAAAAAGTGTACCATTCCAAACTTTCAAGCGAAGTGTAACATAATTTTGATTAACTCCTAAAAAAGCAGGGTGATTTCATAACCTAGCAAATTAGTAGTCAGGACCTATCATGAAATCACTAAAATAATACATATGTTTCTTGTACATTTTAAATCAAGGCAACAGCACTAAACTCGCAGTTACACTCTGCAGAGGCCTGACATATCTCCCTTATCTAAGGGAGGTCAAATAAAATGTCCTGTTTTTCAAAACAAAGAGAGTAAAATAGAGAGAGAAAATGCTGCTTATAGCCCAGCTAATTGCAAAGGGCCATATAACGGCTGTCTCCTTGCTCGGTGCATATCAAAGCCACAGCCAGTCAAAGTCCGGCACCTTTTTCCAACAGCCTATCAGACCCGAGTACACTCACTGCCATTTTGCTTTGAGAGCTAACAAGCTTACCAGCATAGGTTCAGCCAAGTGCTATATACCTTAGTGCAAGCAATCAAGCCCTTACAGCACAAGCGAATAATGTCCCAGGACACTCACCACTCAGCCCCAGAGACTGTATGCACACCTATTCCTGAAGCTCATGGGCACTCACCGCCTTGCAGATGTTGAGGCGATCGTTGAGAACTTTGATGGCCTCTATAATCAGCACTACAGACACACTCACCGTCTTGCAGGTGTTGAGGCGATTGTTGAGAACTTTGATGGCCTCTATAATCAGTATTACAGACACACTCACCGTCTTGCAGGTGGTGAGGTGATCGTTGAGAACTTTGATGGCCTTAATCGGTATTACAGACACACTCACGGTCTTGCAGGTGTTGAGGCAATCGTTGAGAACTTTGATGCCCTTAATCAGTATTACACACTCACTGTCTTGCAGGTGTTGAGGCGATCATTGAGAACTTTGATGGCCTTAATCAGCATTACAGACACACTCACCGTCTTGCAGATGTTGAGGCGATCGTTGAGAACTTTTATGGCCTTAATCAGCATTACAGACACACTCACCGTCTTGCAGATGTTGAGGCGATCGTTGAGAACTTTTATGGCCTTAATCAGCATTACAGACACACTCACCGTCCTCAGGTGTTGAGGCGATCGTTGAGAACTTTGATGGCCTTAATCAGCATTACAGACACACTCACCGTCTTGCAGGTGTTGAGGTGATCACTGAGAACTTTGATGACCTCTATAATCAGTATTACAGACACACTCACTGTCTTGCAGATGTTGAGGACGCGATCGTTGAGAACTTTGATGGCCTCTATAATCAGTATTACAGACACACTCACCGTCTTGCAGGTGTTGAGGTGATCGTTGAGAACTTTGATGGCCTTAATCAGCATTACAGGCACACTCACCGTCTTGCAGATGTTGAGGCGATCGTTGAGAACTTTGATGGCCTTAATCGGTATTACAAGCACACTCACTGTCTTGCAGGTGTTGAGGTAATCATTGAGAACTTTGATGGCCTTAATCAGCATTACAGACACACTCACCGTCTTGCAGGTGTTGAGGTAATCATTGAGAACTTTGATGGCCTCTATAATCAGTATTACAGACACACTCACCGTCTTGCAGGTGTTGAGGCGATCGTTGAGAACTTTCATGGCCTTAATCAGCATTACAGACACACTCACTGTCTTGCAGGTGTTGAGGCGATTGTTGAGAACTTTGATGGCCTCCATAATCAGCAACCCTGCGATGACAGCGTTGGTGGTGGCTATGGCTGGGATGATGTTGCCTGCCATAGCTGCAAATGGAGGTCAATGACAGGTACACTGCACTAATTCACTTGAAATCATATACATGTCACAGTCCAAAGTATATTGACGCAAAAGCAAACATCTCTCCTGCTAACAACAATGAACAATACTGGGGAGTATTGGCCCCAACAGTGTATCAACTGCAAGGGTGACACTTTGAAAATCTGAAAAAACTGAAAATGAGGCAGGGGTCCAGGGGCCGCCCAGGCCCCGGCGGGGAAAACTTTTTCTACCAGCTCAATGGCGCGACGTAGGCTAACAAAGATCGCTGGACCTGTGCTGTCTTCAACGATAGAGAGCGCTTCCTCATTTCCGGTCGTCCGCTACAGTGCTGCTTCAGTCATAATACCACCGATTCAACTGTTTTTCCCCAAAAAATTTGGGGGGGGGGGAGAATAACGAAACTTGAAAAACGGAATTTCCGTCTGGGGCCTTGCCGAGAAAACAGATTTCTGTCACCCAGACGGAAGAGTGGCACCCATGCAACTGCAAACACTTTGATTGAGGGACATGGGGAGTATTGCCCCCAACAGTGTACCAACTGAAAACACTTTGATTGAGGGACATGGGGAGTATTGGCCCCAACAGTGTACCAACTGAAAACACTTTGATTGAGGGACATGGGGAGTATTGGCCCCAACAGTGTACCAACTGAAAACACTTTGATTGAGGGACATGGGGAGTATTGGCCCCAACAGTGTACCAACTGAAAACACTTTGATTGAGGGACATGGGGAGTATTGGCCCCAACAGTGTACCAGCTGAAAACACTTTGATTGAGGGACATGGGGAGTATTGGCCCCAACAGTGTACCAACTGAAAACACTCTGATTAAGGGACAATGTGCTTGTTATCATTCCTGAGATTTTAATCTTTTTTTCATGAGAATCTACTGTGGTGCAAAGATACCAAGGATGCTCCACATGTTTCTGGATCTGCCCTTTGACCTCCACCAAAGAGAATATCAGCTGGTACTGACTGAAAGAGTTTCTTGCCAACAGGATATCAGAAATTCAAAACGACAAAATTAACTCAACTGAAAATGTTAACGTCCCATGAAAACATATCAAGATACTGACCCATTTGTAGATTGTTAACTTCACATCATTTATGTTCCATGACTGGATTCTGGATCCGCTGTTCAATCTGTATCCTCACCCACATTCAAAGGGCTTAACCTCAAGATATATCCCATCTGTCCTGTGACTTGTAACATGATCTTGCCGACAGGCAGACAGACAAACATAATATATATGCTTACAGAAACATACCTTCCAATCTACTTTTAAAGTGATACCCATGTAAGATCAGCATGTTATCATTCCAGTGTGAGACTGATATGTTATCATTCCAAACTTCTCAGAAAATCTGAAGCAATATTTCATCCATTATGAATGTCGCTTCATCTTTGATGCCTTTCGCTCGGAACATTGTACCTGGCGAGCAACTACCCACAGACTAAAACATGTCCCATACGACATGAGGGTGCCGACTTACATTTGATGTCAAACCTGGTCTTCGTGGGGATGCCAAAGATGTGGGCTCTGATGTTGGCAACGCTGGCAACGAAATCCATAGCTGTAGTGTCATCCTGTAAAGAAAAAACATCTATAAGAACTTTGTTAATTTTCAGTGCTAAAAGTACATTGAAAAACCTACAAATAAGCACAAACTTCCATTTCTTCAAGAAAAAAAGCACTTTTCAAATTTCCTGGGAGTTGATCAGATCATGCAACAAAAATCAAATGTAAGACAAACAAAAGAAAATAACACAACAGCAACAACAAAACCCCACCATACACACCACCTAAATATGCTCATGATAACCAAATCGAAGTCAGTGTAAACATTCCAAAGTTCAAAACAGACAAAAATGGAAAGAAAAAAAAAGAAAAAGAAAAGAAAAAGCAAGAATCCTTTTTTTTCCAGTTTTTTAAGATGAAAATGAGGATCATAAAAATGATAAGCAACATTCTGATGTCAGACTACACAGAATCTAGAAGAAAAGGAGAGAGAGAGAGACACACACAGAGAGACAAGCGAGAGAGAAAGAGAGAGCCAGAAAGAAAAAGAGAGAAAGAAAGAGAGAGAGAGAGAGAGACAGAGAGAGAGAGAAAGAAAGAAAAAGAAAGGAAGTAGTGTGAAAAACCCCTTGCCTTGTCCCACACCAGCATGCCCCCATCCCCCTGTGCAGCCAGCTCCTGTTTCAGGGTGTCCAGACAGCTGCTGAATATGTCGGCACACTCCTTCACCGACCACTGCCGCTGGTCACGCATAGCAGAGCCATCACCTGACACAGAAAAACCTCATCAAAGATCACAGAAACTCCAAAATTCAAAATACAAAACCATTTACAAAAATAAAAGAATAATCCTCTTTCAGCAAGATAAATGAAGCAGGCCTTTAAATCTGTGACATGCAACGCAGACCACACAGTATTGTTGGCACCTGTCATGTCCCTAAAAAAAAAAGACTCATTCTGTGCTTGTTATAATCCCCAAAACTGAAAAAAAAAAAGAGTTACATTTCAATAAATACCGATGGTGGTGTGCATTTTTCTTTTAAGGACAAAAGACTATTTTCTTTCATAAAAGAATAGGCATTCAAAACAATCCTATGCATGAGTGCATACACACGCTGCCGTATCTGTCATCAACGGACAATTACTGACGACTGATATGGCAGCTGCTCAGCTTTTTTTCCCCATTTGCTTTTTTTTTTCTTACTACTGTCGTTCTGATTAAAGCTACTGGCAGCAAATGAAATAGCGCTGAGCTGAATGCCTAATACTGTTTAGCAGACCCCACTCAGTTCTAGCAACAGAACAATGGAGACGATTACAGGCTGAAAACCCACCCTCAGTGTCTGCAGGAAGCCGAGTCATGTCCAGCGGCTCTGGAGGACGCCGCTTCTTCCACAGAGTTTCCATGGACAGCAGGTACTTGATGTCATCCCGAAACAACTGTCACACACAGACGTCACAATGGTGAACTTTCAGTCAATGCGGTTTCCCCACCCACTCTCCCTTTATTTGGTTTTTGTTGCAAACACAGGGCGAAGTTATTTCAAAATAAGTATGACTGTAAAGTCAAATCTAATATAAATAACTAACAAGATGCGAAGCATATAAATGTACTCCCAGTTTTCCAAACCGCTTATAAATCAGCCAAGTACTTTGTGAGATAAGAAATAAAGGCAAAATAACGGTTTTAACGGTTATTTAACCGATATACACTTTTGAAACTGGTATTTTAGTCCTCACTGGGCTAAAGCCTGTGTACATACCAAATTTCATCCAAATCGGACAATATGTCAAGAATAACGGTTCTTAACGGTCAGATTTTGAAACACTACATGGAAGTACCATTCGTGTGTGATAACCTTTCTATATACAAAATTTCATTAAAACCCACCAATATATAAAAAAATAACGGCAAAATAACGGTTTAACTGTTGTATAACCGATATACACTTTTGAAACCGGTATTTTAGTCCTCACTGGGCTAAAGCCTGTGTACATATCAAATTTCATCCAGATCGGACAGTATGTCAAGAATAACGGTTTTTAACGGTCAAATTTTGAAACACTATATAGAAGTGCCATTTGTGTGTGATAACCTTTCTATATACCAAATTTCATTAAAATCCACCTATATATAAGAAATAACGGCAGAATAACGGTTTTTAACGGTTGTTTAATCCATTTTCAGCATTACATCACTTACATATGGACAGAGGCTCCGATTTGTCACAAGATCATCCAAACCGCTTATAAATTGGCCAAGTACTTTCTGAGATATTCCATAAAGAAAAACCGTTACAGGCCGTTACAGCCGTTAGTAACGGCTATAGCGGTAAACTAAAACATTGGACATCATCCATGGCCCATAATGAACATACCTACAAATTTTCAGAAAGATCGGCCCAGTAGTTTTGTCTGGAGCGAGTGGAACACATTTTGACCACGGACAGACACACAGACACACGGACACACAGACAGCATTTCTTCGTTCCCATTCTAAAGTACTCCCTGTTCTATAAGAACTGGGAGTACAAAAACCATGATTTATGACTGCTTTCTCCAAATGTGTGGTCTCCACGATTAGCCATAATGAATAAGTATAAATAAGTATCCTCAGCACACACACACATACACACACACACCTCTTCCTCTTTGAAAAATTACTTTTTTGTTTCATTCCGGCTTTCTGGTCAATTGATGGAGCAGGTAACGATAAAGAAAAACCAGCCATTTCCATCACTTTATTCAAATCATTATATGCAGGTGAAAGTAAACAAAGCAAGAGACATGACCCAGTCACAGTCCGGTCCAAAAGAAACCCAAGACTACCACGCACTTAGGAAACATAGCTATGTGTCCCATGAGAAAGGTATAGCCGACCATGCTCCTCAGAAAGGGATGGAAAAATGATTCCAGACCTATGTACCCAAAATTTGTTGCTAGAGTATTTCTCATCTAGGACTTTTGTCCATAAAATGGGTTTATTTTGAAAACTCAGTGAAAAAAAAAAAAAAAAAACCCTCTGCAACTCAAAGCTTAAGAAAGCTTGTACCTGAGCATGACTATGCCACTAGTATAAACGGCACTGTTATACCACCATTTCAGAACTGACAAACTGATTATGGTGAAACCATCCAACAAAAACAAAGAGACTGTCACACACTTCACATACTTTTTATTGGGGGTATATCTTAGCAATGTAATACACAAAAGTGTATTTTCTGAAAATGGAGTACAAAATACATGAAGAGTGTTTGGGTGCATGCCTGTAATCTTAAGATGGTTTCAGTGACACATCTATGCATCAAGAAGCCTTCACACTGAATGACAATGTAAGGTTGATCTCCCCTGATTTTTGCTCCTCTTTCTAGTCAGTCATGAATAAGCTGGGTAAGACAGGACTGCCTAAACTGGGTAGGACAGTGTTTGGGTTGGTGACAGAAAAACATACTGCACTCCTTTAACAGACCGAAGTTGCATTTACATAAGGTTCAAACCTGATATACACTCAGGAACAGCTCTCTGATTGGCTATTCAGAAGCATTTACCGATTTTCACAGAAAATAAAATTTACACTGAAAATGTATCATCTGCCATGGATTTTTCAACTTTTCTTTGCTAGATTATTTTTTTTTCTAGATTTACATCTTTTTTTTCCACTCCCAGTAAGCCAGTTTGTTATTGTGAGGCATACTGGTTAGAACAGCATACACATATATGCATGAACACTTCCACACAACACACAATAACCATGCATACACCCTCTGCCACATAATGTGCGCACACATCCCAAGGCTTTCAGGGCACATACTTTGTTGAAGAGTTTTTCCGGGCTGTAGCCAGTCTCCATGGCCCACAGTCTGGTGGATTTGCGCTCAATGCCACCAACTCCCTCCTCTTTGGCTTGGGATTCCAAGGCTGACTGACCAGCTTCCGCTGCAACGTACACACAACACAATTAATTCAAGAACAGATTTTCCATCTCAATTCAGAACTCTGATCAGCTCACTGGTATGTGCCAGTCCTCTCCTTCCATCTGCTCTTTTTCCCCACTTCATCATTTTTCGTCCAGGTTTGGACAAGAAATACAAACATTCTACAATACTTTCAGTTGCATTATCCCACCGACATTAGTCAACGCCTGCCATCAGTTACTGCCCAATCAGCCTACACACAAAGACCCTACACATAATTCCTATACTGGTTATTTGAGAAGGCTTGAGCATTCAGAGGCAGAATTTTTAGGAACTGCTCCAGCTAAAGTGGCCACCATTTTTAATGCCTTTGTTCCTAATAGAACAGTCAGTTTGTTTCACCTTTTCTCCAGCAGGAAAATGACTGACAGTGACAAGGACAATCATGTCTATGGTCATGGACCTTAGAGCATCCCAGGCGCCGCTGATTCAATAACGACAAGTCAGAAAGCAGTGTGAAGTGTATGGGTGTGTTTGCAATCACTTCAGATTTACAAGGCACCATGTGAGATGAGTATGGATGTTATGGTTCAAATCTTTAGTTTTGTTGGAATGAAAAGTCAGTCCTCAACATCAACAACACAAAAACGGACATAACAGCAAACTATATCCACTACAACATTTTATCCACTACAACATTTTATCCACTACAACATTTTAGTACAAAATTCAGTACAATTTGGATCTGCAAAGTTTTTTTTTCCTTTCTTTGCAAAGGTTTTTGTTTATTTGTTGTTTTTTGTTGTTGTTGTTGTTATTGGGGGGGGGGGAGGATTTTGCAATCAGTAATTTGGTTTCATACATTCATCTGGTGTTCTTTAAAACTGATTTGGCAGATAGGATATATCAAATGCACAAAGGTGATTACATGGGCAATGATTCTGTACAAGTAAATAACTTCTGTACAAGTTCCCTCCAAAATCCCTGAAATTTATCTGCAAATAGATTTTTTATCTAGTGTAATATGCTGACAACAAGAATAATCACTGCATACCAAACACAGAGACACACACACATACAAAGATCACTGGAACATTACTGCTGACAACTGAAGTATCTAACAATAGCATCCATGTCCTCATCATTTCACACACACATTCAGCCATATTCTTGACAACCTTGCATTTTACAAGCAGGCAAACATTTTCATTATAACAAAAATTATAGAATGTCAAAATAAAGCATTGAACCCCAAAACACATGTGTGTACTAAACATATCTCCGAACCAACCGTAGCCTGACCCCACTGACCTGTCAGCTCTGGATCCTCTGTGTCGGGTGAAACGTCCTGATCAGGGTCTTCTTCTCCAAACAGCTGACTACAACACACACCATTCATCATACTGATCAGGATCTTCTTCTCCAAACAGCTGACTACAACACACACACCATTCATACTGATCAGGGTCTTCTTCTCCAAACAGCTGACTACAACACACACACCATTCATCATACTGATCAGGGTCTTCTTCTCCAAACAGCTGACTACAACACATACACCATTCATACTGATCAGGGTCTTCTTCTCCAAACAGCTGACTACAACACACACACCATTCATCATACTGATCAGGATCTTCTTCTCCAAACAGCTGACTACAACACACACACCATTCATACTGATCAGGGTCTTCTTCTCCAAACAGCTGACTACAACACACACACCATTCATCACACTGATCAGGATCTTCTTCTCCAAACAGCTGACTACAACACACACACCATTCATCATACTGATCAGGATCTTCTTCTCCAAACAGCTGACTACAACACACACACCATTCATACTGATCAGGGTCTTCTTCTCCAAACAACTGTTTGGCGTCATATACTGTACCATGTCAGACCATAGCATTCCACGGCAGTTAGTCAGCTCTGCCAGGCCGAAGATTTTGTGTGGCTAATGCAGTAATAAGACAGTCACGTGACGCCCACCCTACTTCCGCGGAAGGAAGAAGCCGGTGTAAACTTCCTGTACCTTCATTCTCTCTCAGCCTGCCGTCCAAGCAAGATAAGTCTTGTGCTCTGTCTCGCCTTTTCTTTGCCGTTGTGTTAAGATAGCCTTGTGTTTGCTTCTTTACTTGTTTTGTTATGGCTTGCGCGCTGAACCCTTACCCTTGCCGGTGAGGCTTTGGTTTGGCGTGTTTTATTGATTTTTATTAACCACACGCTTCTCGCGTTCGTGCCTTGTTCTCGGCACTCGCGACTTTGCTTTCTGTGCATCTCGCAGTTCGGAATTTCGGAACTACATTGCCGGTTCCACATCTCCTCGCTGTAATTCGCCTTTACAGCCCTTTGTCTGCGAGTCCCATTTCGCTTCTCCTTCCATTCGGATACCTGATTCGACGACCTTCCTCGTCGTTTCACTCAGTTTCCATTCCTTTTGCCGGTCTTTCAGCCATTTTGTTTCGACCGGCCAATACCGGCGGCACATACGATCGAGCTTCTTTGATCGAACAGCGCGATTTCAGTGCTTTTATCGCACTACCAGTGCCCCTCCCGAGGTTGTTCGAGCTCTTTCTATCCCTCGATCCACCTCTTTGTCTCCCCTTTGCGATCGTGCGTTCCGTGTTTGTCTCGCCACCAGTGCCCAACATGGTGAAGGACACTAACGGGTCGAGCCACTCCTTTGTTCAGGAGTCACTCTCTGCCCCGGAGGACCCGAGTGTCGATTCCAGGGGACAAACCGCTCACACCTATGAGCGTACGGTCGGTGTGGAGGAGGGTTCCGCACAGGGGACGCGAGACCATCATTACGATTCCTCCTCTACCCGATCGGCGGACACACGATCGTTGCGATCTAAGTCGAACAGGCAATCGGCCGAGTCGAACTGGCAATCGGCCGTCATTGCCGACTGTTTTTCTTTCGATACTGCCTCTAAATCTAAATCCAAAGGCAAGGCCCCATGAAAGGACATGCCTGTTCAAAATCTTCCCGTTCTTCCGCCAAATCGCCTGTTCACCTTCGATCGCACAAGGAGACTCTTGCCTATCATGCTGCGTCCGGCGATCATCGGCCCCTGGGGACCCTTGCCGAGACCCGGACCGGCACAGGTGACGACTCGCGGCCGGAATCACCGCCCGTCACCCGATCAGATGAGACTCGTGACGCTAGCTACCCCCCCCCCACTAACGTCACGCAGTTGAATCACGCTCTCCCCAACCGTGTCCGGGTTCAGCCACGACTCGGACACGAGGAGCGTCATCACTCCGGTGGAGGGGTTGTGGGCAGTCTTTGGTGGGACCCCCCCACTGACCACAACCCCGGGTCAGGGACGCAGGCATCGACCAGGTCGGATCTGCGCCCTCACCCCCGACGGTCGAACCACCCCGATCGACCGTTGAACTCTCCCCTAGGGGTTCAGGACGTTGGGGAGCGGACTTCTTTCGCTTCCCTGTTGGGCAACGTCTGCGGTCCCGTTCCTCTGGGGGGAGGATCGACCAGCGGGACCAGGGGTAACCCTTCGTCCTTTGAGGTGGACTCGTCACCGCAGCCATCCCAGTCCGCTTCCACACGGCCAGGAGGCTCGGCTACCGTACCACCCACCGGCCACCCTGCCATGCAGGGGGCCGGCACGGACCGCACCCGGGAGATGCAGGAGGCAGTGCTCTCCCTGGGCGGGTGTGAGACAGCTCGCCTTCTCGCTACCTTCCCCTTGGTGCCCAAGGTTACCCGGGTCCCCGAGGAGACTCTGCCCCAGGGCCGCCACAGCCCGTCGTACTCCCCGGGGACCGGTGGCTCTATTCCCCCGAGAGGAATCAGTGGCTTAGGGCTGACACCCATTCCGACTCCACCTCCGGTCGCATGTGGCATCCGGCCTCCCAGAGCTGGATCGACCTGGGCCCCCCTTCCTCTCGGGCGCTGTCCGATCAGCGATCCCCTAGTCTGCCCGCGGAGTATGGAGCCACCAGGGACCCGTCCTCGTTTTTCCCCACTACCCAACGAGGGCGGGACTCCCACGCACCCCTGCCCTGGCCCTCCGAAGGTGGATCTGAACATCCCCTTCAGGAATACTCTGACCCACAACTCGAGGATGGGGTCGAGGACTCCCTCCCCCAGTCTGGTGACCTTTCCATCTTGGAGAGCTGGCGCCCAGATCTTGTTGTTAGGGAATCCCCTCCCTCTGACAACATTTTCTCCTGTAGCCGTTTCACTGGTTTCCCCCCTGCCCAGCGATCACGGCCAAGGATAGTCGCCCCCCAGACCCTCACTCCCTTGTGGGACAGATCGGCATCTTCACCAGGGGTGCACATGCTGTCCCTCCACCGGGGATTGACTTCTTGTCAGCCCCTAACGGAGCTCCAGTAGGAGTTTTCCTCAAGGACCCACGTCATGGCCCCCATGTCCTTTCCCTCTTCTCTGCCAATCCGGCCACCAGGGTTATTGCCATTTCCCCTGCTGACCTCAGGCTCACGCCCAACCTCGCCCCTCCCACTTCCACCCCTGTTTCTAGCAAGAACTTGATGGAGTGGGACAGAATTGCCAGGACTGGCATTCTTCACACCACCGCGGGACATGCCTTCATTGACATGTTCCTGCAGCGAGCGGAGGAGCTCTGGGCAAAGGAGGGTGGCACTGCCTCTGTGTCTTCGGACCCTGACGACACTGAGACAGACCCTAGCCTGTTTGGCGACCCCTTGATGCGCTTTCTTGTCAACAAGATATCGCATCACCTTTGGGCTGCGGCGGACAGCGCAGCCAGGAGTCACTTTAACTGCCTGTTGGCAGTGAGAGATGCTGTGTTATCACAGGCCAATCTCTCCCTGGCGCTCAAGGCGGCCTTACGGTGCATCCCGGGTCAGGAGCAGTCGCTTTCCGGCGACTATTCTACTGCTGTCATCACCCATGCAGTCGAGGAACGCAATCAGGCTGCGTTTTTTGCGGTCAAGCCCCCTCGTCAACATCACCCTTCTGGACCCTTCTCCCGTCCGGCCCTGCCCTCCGCCAGACCCCAGCCCTACCCCGATCAGGCCCCCCCTCGCACCTCAAGGCCCGCCAGACGCCCTACTTCCGCCGCGCCTAGGTCGAAACCGAAAACCCCCCAACAGAATTTTCGGTTCGGCCAACAGGCCCGGCCTCGGAGGTGACTAGCAGACTCACCTTCGGAAGAGCGAGAACTGGCAGACTTCTCGCCCCTCCCCGGCACCTCGGCCCCTCTGGCAGGCAGTCTGTCCCGACATGCCCACCAGTAGCGGCGTATGGGACTCAACCCCTGGATAGTGTCAGTGTTACAGGAGGGGTTCCGTCTGCCCTAGGCACACGAACGCCCCCCCCCCCCCCCCCCCCCCCCCTGCTGTCCTCTCCTCCTCCTTCCCCCAGCGATCCCCCTCCCTCCCAGGTGGAGGCCCTTCACCTGGAAGTCAAAGTACTTCTCCGGAATGGCGCCATCACCGAGATACCCCACCCCAACCCCGGGTTTTACTCTCACCTGTTCGTGGTTCCCAAGTCCTCGGGAGGCTGGAGGCCCATCCTCGACCTTTCCCCACTCAACAAGTTCCTCAGACCAACCAAATTCAAGATGGAGACCCCGGCCCAGATCAGAGACTCCATCCACCATCTGGACTGGGCCATTTCTATAGATCTGAAGGACACTTACTTTCAGATCCTCATTCCAACCCCGCCAAATGCGAGCTCTCGCCCAGTCAGAGATTCTCCTTCCTGGGCATGAGTTTCGACACCACCTCCATGCTAGTCTCCCCGACCCCGGAGAGGTCCACCCGCCTGATGGACCTCTTCTCCCACCTTCGCCTCTCTCCCTGCACGTCGACAAGGACACTTTCCTCCCTTCTGGGGATGATGGAGTCCCTGTCACCTCTCATTCGCCTAGGCAGGGTTCCCAAGCGACAGCTTTAAAGGGAGTTCCGCCGTCGTTGGTCGCAGACCACCGACCGCTGGGACCATACCATTCCCCTCAGGCCTTGGTTCTTTTGGGCCACGGAGGAGTGGCTCAGCCCCTCCACCCTGAGCCCCAGAGTTCCCATCTCCCTCCCATCCCAGGCCCTAGAACTTTACACAGACACCTCCAACTCGGGCGGGGGGGCCCACTTGGAGAGCAGTCACGCCTCGGGGGTGTGGGACCCATTGACTGCCCGTGTCCACATCAATATCCTGGAACTGGAGGCAGTCAGGCTAGCCCTCCTCCACTTCCAGACCCTGGTCTCGCACCGATTTGTTCTCCTTCTCACGGACAACACCTCGGTAGCCTGTTACATCAACAAAGGGGGGGGGGGGGGGCATGCTCCATCAGCCTCTCCCTCCGGGCAGAGGTCCTCCTCCGCTGGTGTCACACGCAAGGAATCACCCTTCGCGCGAGGCACATAGCGGGGACGCACAACATCCTGGCAGACTCTCTCAGCCGCTCCAGGTCCATCCTCCACACGGAATGGACCCTCAGCAGGCATACACTAACCTCGGTGTGGACACATTGGTCCAGACCCATGATCGACCTGTTCGCCACCCGATTCAGTCATCGTCTGCCAGTGTATGTGTCTCCCGTCCCGGATC
This sequence comes from Conus canariensis, assembly GCA_033310375.1. NCBI lineage: Eukaryota > Metazoa > Mollusca > Gastropoda > Neogastropoda > Conidae > Conus > Conus canariensis. Next base: position 70,883,798 of record CM065725.1, read on the forward strand.
CTCAGGCGTACGCCATCGACGCCCTCTCCCTCCCCTGGTCCGGCCTCATAGCTTACGCCTTTCCCCCCTTCCCGATCCTCCACAAGGTGATCAGGAAGGCGAGACTTGAGGGACCCAGGCTCATCCTCATAGCCCCATGGTGGCCCACTCAGTCCTGGTTTCCGGACCTCAAGTCCCTCACTCACGTACCCCCTCTCCAGTTGAACGCCCGGTGGGACATGCTCAGGCAACCCCGCTCGGGTCGCCCCCACTCCAATCCCCAGACGCTTCGCCACCACGCCTGGCTTCTGTGCCAGCCCGATTGCGAGCATCTAACCCCACCTCCCAAGTGGACAGGTCCCAGTCCGTCCTCAACATCCTCTCCAACGCCGGGGCCTCTCAGGACCTCCGAGACCTAGCCATGGCCTCTCGCAGAGCTAGCACTGAGTTGCTTTACGACTACAGATGGAGGAAATGGGTCTCATGGTGCAAAGAAAACTCTGTTCCACACAATCGCCCCTCCTATATCCAGATAGGAAATTTTCTGTCCCACCTTAAGCTCTCACCCAGCTCCATACGGGGCTACAGGTCGGCCATCTGCACGACCATCCGCCAACTGGGCGGACCTTCCTTTGAGAATAACTTCCTTCACAGAGAGATCTCTAGAGGGGTGGCCCTTCGTGAGGCCCAATCCCCAAGGCGTGTTCCCCTTTGGGACCTCTTCACTGCACTTGACGTTCTCAGGAAACCACCTTTCGAGCCTATCTCCTCCCTTCCCCTTGATCTTCTCTCTATGAAGACCACCTTTCTCCTCGCCCTGGCTTCGGCCAGGAGGCGAAGCGAGATCCACGCTCTCAGCGGGGACCCCAGAGACATTGCCTTCCACAGGGACAGCTCTGTCTCCCTTAAGTTCCTTCCCAAATTCCTAGCTAAGAACCAGGAACCCGGTAGTCCCTCCCCCTACCTCGTCATCCGCTCATTGGCGGATATCCTAGGTGGAGAGAGCTGTGGTCACATGGTTCTGTGCCCTTCCAGGTGTCTAAGACACTACTGGGAACGTTCGCGCCCCAGGCGCGCTTCTCAGAGACGTCTCCTTATTTCCATCAACCCCAATAATAAGAAAGACATCTCAGCTGGCACTATATCTTGGTGGCTGTCCAAGACGGTCAAATCGGCCTATGCCCTACTGGCGTTCGGAGAATCCCTTAATAAACTTTTATTTAAGGGACATCCGCATGACCAGGGCTGACGGTTCTAAAGGGATATCCTTTGTGGCGGCTAATGCAGCCATATCGGTTAACCCCAAGAACCACTAGGGCACTCGCCCTCCTCCTTTTGCGATAAATTCTGCTATGGTCTGACATGGTACAGTATATGACGCCAAAATGGGGAGTTTGTATTATACTCCCTGTTTGGCTAGTATACTTACCATGTCAGACTCTAATGCCCGCCCTACCTTCCCCACTAGCGCCAAGGTCCTTGGGGTTACCTGGCGTACAGGCCTCGACGAATGAGGTACAGGAAGTTTACACCGGCTTCTTCCTTCCGCGGAAGTAGGGTGGGCGTCACGTGACTGTCTTATTACTGCATTAGCCACACAAAATCTTCGGCCTGGCAGAGCTGACTAACTGCCGTGGAATGCTATGGTCTGACATGGTAAGTATACTAGCCAAACAGGGAGTATAATACAAACTCCCCATACTACAACACACACACCATTCATACTGATCAGGATCTTCTTCTCCAAACAGCTGACTACAACACACACACCATTCATACTGATCAGGGTCTTCTCCAAACAGCTGACTACAACACACACACCATTCATACTGATCAAGGTCTTCTCCAAACAGCTGACTACAACACACACACCATTCATACTGATCAAGGTCTTCTCCAAACAGCTGACTACAACACACACACCATTCATACTGATCAAGGTCTTCTCCAAACAGCTGACTACAACACACACACCATTCATAAAGTGCTCACTGTTGTAGCAATGAACACCACCATGTGCTGGCTATTGCCAACAAACTACAGTATAGGTTGGCTGGCTGGTTGGTTTGTAAGCCCCCAAAAGAAAAAAAGCTTTCAGATGTTCTTCCAACGAGATAAAACTGAAAATAACATCCACTAGCTCTATGTCTCATACAGCCAAGAAAACGCTTTGAGAATCTGAATGGTACACCTTCACTCTGAAAAAAATAATCATTCGTGTTGTTTGTATTTAAAGAAAAACAAACAAAAAGTTTTTTAAATAGGATGTTTGTGAAATATCAGTTGAAAAAGTTGTATTTCAAATGGCAAAAAGAAGAAAAAAAAAGTATCATGTTCTGGTTACAAGAGTAGAGACACATCATTAAGCATTGGCAGAATAGCATCAATGTCAATATTTGTGTCAATGTACAGGTAATGCATAACCAGACTACAAATCACCTAACTTTGAAAGCCTTACATCAATTGGTACTGCAGCTCTGTTTTGAATTTACCCTAATAAAAAAGCGCTTTCCTTTGGAAACTAACTCAACAGAGCTTATCTCTCCCTCTTCATGTCTGTAGAAGCTCAGAAGGGTCTTCCATATTGCTTTCCTATGAGCTGCAACTGCTTTGTTACCACAGGCTAAGGGTAGGTTCATCAATGGTTGTCTCAACAGATTACATAGCTGCCAAGGCCTGAAAAGCGAAAGTGTAGCATTCTGACATTTGAAGTGAAGTATTCCTAATTCAAGTGTAGCACTCATACTACTCATTCACATGTAACAAGTCAGACTCAACAGCATTTCAACTGCACTCTGCTCCGCACATGAAATGATGACTGACTGAGACAAACATCTTGCTAGTTATTGCATGACTTTGACATGAGTGTGATGACCTACAACAAAATTCAATGTCTGACAACAACACCAATCTATTTGGTGACAAAACCACAGTCACTTCAGCAATTTTTCTTCTATTTTTTCTTCCACTCTTTACTGAACTTGGCCATTTTCTATGAAATAGATCGACAGTCTAAACATGTATTTTGACTCCGTTCCATCAAAGTTGCCGCCAAGTAAGTGGACCATTTCTGTTGTTGTTTAATTTTAGCTTTTTGGGCATAACATTTCGTACTGAAGTGTAACCTTAGCAACAATACTCTACGCTGTGCTAGAAGCAAAGCACTTGGCAGCTCTGACATTCAACCATAAATCAAAACATAACTGTGTCATCAATGTCAGCTTCTCACCGCTAGAGCAGGAAGTATGACTGGAATAATATTCTCAACTAGCTCCCCCTGTCAAGCAGTTCAGTCAAAAGGCACATGTTGAAGATGAAGAGACTTTATCATGCTGAAGATGAAGAACTCTAGAGCTGGCACAGCCTGTACTGGCGAAAACAGCAGTTCCAGTAGTGTCAGTGGTCATGTGATTCCCAAAGGGCTAATCTCTCTTTGAGCTGAGGAGATAACTTGTACTGACCAATGTTTTCAATTCCACCTTTCTACCTACCTGTGCCTAAACTGACTGAGAAACACTCAGTATCTTTGGTCAAGCGGAGTTAAAACAAATCCCTGGCTTCAACAGAATCAGCCTCAACAAAAACTAAATGTGTGGGATGGCAGCCTTGGATAAACCACATACTGACTCACAGGAAAGCAAGGATCCAGTTACTACCTAAGGCGCAAAGCTCTGACATCCAACAAAAAAAACGTAAGCCTACAGCAGAACTTACTTAAAAAGATGCTTGGCCCACACAACACAATGAATGGGTTCGGATGGCGTGTTTCGAATAGTGCACCCTGGGAATGTTTTCTGCGGAGCTTTGGGCTGGCACTCATAGCACTCTGTCACTCCCTGAAAAGAGAATATAAAACTGGGTCAAGACACCTGTAAACACTACATGAATATATAACAGGATATGAAGATAAATGCATGCACACACACAAGCAGAAAACACATTGTAAGTGAATATGAAGACAAATAACACATATATACTCCTATGAACATATCCAAGAAAGCTTGCGACGCACGAAGTGAGCAGACTTTTGTTTATCTTCTGTGTGCCCATACCGCTCAAAACAATGCTGTATATGCAAGAGTATGCTCATAATTCCACGTTACCACTGAAATCCGTTCCTCCGCTGCATGTAGTCATACAGTCACATCCCAGTGGCAGCCTACCTTTTTAATGACAGTCACCTGGCCGTAGTAACCAGCTGTGCCACTCTCTATCAGAGGTATGTCTGCCGCAAGACACATGCGATTCACGTGGTTTCTGGCCGCTGAAAATAAAAAGGAAAAGAGAGTGCAACTAGAATTATATTTCAAATAAAAAAATTAAAAAAACATTTCAAATAAAAAACAAACAAACAAAAACAGAAAATTCAAAAGAATGCATCCACAGACTGTGCAGAATCTAGATTTTGTAAACATACTGGTACTATAATTCAAAAATTAAAAACTGAAGGTGACTGGAAATTCTTTTTCTTTCAAGTCACACATATATGAAAGGACAGACAATCTATACAACCCTGAGGACTCAATACACTACAAAGGACAATCTATAATCAGATCCACTAAGGACGTAGATCTAATACACTACAAAACAATTTACATCAAGGAACACAGGACGACAATCTATACAATCCGAGACAATCATAAGGATCTAACACCTCCACTACAAAGGCGACAATCTATACAACCCCTAGGACTCAATACACTACAAAGGACAGACTATCAATCCACTATACAAGCAATCACATCCGAGGACTCAATACACTACAAAGGGACCATACAATCCCGGACTCATACAATCAATAGGACAGACAATCATACAATCCCGGACAATACACCAAAGGACAATACAGAGGAAAAAACGGCAACAATCTATACAACCCTGAGGACTCAATACACTACAAAGGAGACAATCTATACAATCCCAAGGACTCAATACACTACAAAGGAGACAATCTATACAATCCCTGAGGACTCAATACACTACAAAGGAAGACAATCTATACAATCCCGAGGACTCAATACACTACAAAGGACAGACAATCTATACAATCCCCGAGGACTCAATACACTACAAAGGACAATCTATACAATCCCTGAGGACTCAATACACTACAAAGGACAGACAATCTATACAATCCCTGAGGACTCAATACACTACAAAGGACAATCTATACAATCCCTGAGGACTCAATACACTACAAAGGACAGACAATCTATACAATCCCTGAGGACTCAATACACTAAAAGGACAATCTATACAATCCCTGAGGACTCAATACACTACAAAGGACAGACAATCTATACAACCCTGAGGACTCAATACACTACAAAGGACAGACAATCTATACAATCCCCAAGGACTCAATACACTACAAAGGACAGACAATCTATACAATCCCGAGGACTCAATACACTACAAAGGACAAATCTATACAATCCCCGAGGACTCAATACACTACAAAGGACAGACAATCTATACAATCCCTGAGGACTAATACACTACAAAGGGACAATCTATACAATCCCTGAGGACTTAATACACTACAAAGGACAGACAATCTATACAATCCCGAGGACTCAATACACTACAAAGGACGCAATCTATACAATCCCCAAGGACTCAATACACTACAAAGGACAGACAATCTATACAATCCCGAGGACTCAATACACTACAAAGGACAGACAATCTATACAATCCCCAAGGACTCAATACACTACAAAGGACAGACAATCTATACAATCCTGAGGACTTAATACACTACAAAGGACAAGTTACAATCTATCAATCATCCAGAGGACTTAATATCACTACAAAGGACAGACAATCTATACAATCCCCAAGGACTCAATACACTACAAAGGACAATCTATACAATCCCCAAGGACTCAATACACTACAAAGGACAGACAATCTATACAATCCCCGAGGACTCAATACACTACAAAGGACAGACAATCTATACAATCCCCAAGGACTCAATACACTACAAAGGACAGACAATCTATACAACCCCTGAGGACTCAATACACTACAAAGGACAATCTATACAATCCCCAAGGACTCAATACACTACAAAGGACAGACAATCTATACAACCCCTGAGGACTCAATACACTACAAAGGACAGACAATCTATACAACCCCTGAGGACTCAATACACTACAAAGGACAGACAATCTATACAATCCCTGAGGACTCAATACACTACAAAGGACAGACAATCTATACAATCCCCGAGGACTCAATACACTACAAAGGACAGACAATCTATACAATCCCCAAGGACTCAATACACTACAAAGGACAGACAATCTATACAATCCCCAAGGACTCAATACACTACAAAGGACAGACAATCTATACAATCCCCAAGGACTCAATACACTACAAAGGACAGACAATCTATACAACCCCTGAGGACTCAATACACTACAAAGGACAATCTATACAATCCCCAAGGACTCAATACACTACAAAGGACAGACAATCTATACAATCCCTGAGGACTCAATACACTACAAAGGACAGACAATCTATACAATCCCCAAGGACTCAATACACTACAAAGGACAGACAATCTATACAATCCCCAAGGACTCAATACACTACAAAGGACAGACAATCTATACAACCCCTGAGGACTCAATACACTACAAAGGACAGACAATCTATACAATCCCCAAGGACTCAATACACTACAAAGGACAGACAATCTATACAATCCCCGAGGACTCAATACACTACAAAGGACAGACAATCTATACAATCCCCGAGGACTCAATACACTACAAAGGACAGACAATCTATACAATCCCCGAGGACTCAATACACTACAAAGGACAATCTATACAATCCCCAAGGACTCAATACACTACAAAGGACAGACAATCTATACAATCCCCAAGGACTCAATACACTACAAAGGACAGACAATCTATACAATCCCCAAGGACTCAATACACTACAAAGGACAGACAATCTATACAATCCCCGAGGACTCAATACACTACAAAGGAGACCTGCACTCAAAGAGATTACCGCCTGACGGTAACTGCCACATAATCAGTTTCACAGAGAAGCATCCCTTTGAAAGGAGTAGACCATGTGCTCTGCACCACATCCGCATCGCTGAGATGCAACAGTTTACTGAAATGGGAGCAGCAGTTGCCTGATCCAAGTACAAACCCACCTGGTTGGACCTAAACCGCCAGTCTCACACAGTCTGTGCAACTACTCTTTTACTCCAGAGGATGTGTGTCTGAATGTGTGTAAAAGAAAGGGAGAAAGAAATAGGAAAGTATGTAAGAAAAACAGAGAGACACAGAGAGAGAGAGAGAGAGAGAGAGAAGAGAGAGAGAGAGAGAGAGAGAGAGAGAGAGAGGAGGCAGAGGGGAATGAACCAAGAGAAGGAAAGAGGAGACAGACAGAGAGAGAGAGAGAGAGAGACTGTGTGTGCATGCATGCACAAGTACTTGTGTGTACATGCATGCACAAGTTCATCTGTGTGCAAATGTGTGTGTGCATGGCTGCATGCATAATGTTCATGCAAATGTGAGTGGCAGGTGCATGTGTGTTTCTGCATAAACATGCAAGCGGAAAGCAATAAGATTAAGAACCACTGAAACAGTCACAGTATCTTAATTAAGATCAAGTAAGAAACAGAACATTTAAAAAAAAAACTGTAGCTCTCACCTCTGTTGTCCAAGGCATTCATCACCAGAGTGAACTGCTTGAAGAAGTTCACATCATAGTCAGGGCTGTGAGAGTAGAAAAAACACGTATATCAATCGCTTAATCAGATTTGATGAAAACGCAATGTGGAAGTTTGTGTGTCTGGGAGCGTGTGTGTGTGTGTGTGTGTGTGTGTGTGTGTGTGTGTGTGTGTGTGTGTGTGTGTGTGTGTGTGTCCCCCACCACAATCAGATGTTCTTTACGTCAACAGCAGTAGCTCATTCAGCCCAACATTAAATAAGACAATGCTAATATATATGAGTGTGCGCGCGCGTGTGTGTGTGTGTGTGTGTGTGTGTGTGTGCGCGCATTCTGTTGTTGTGAGACAGTGTGTGTGGGATCATGTGTTGTGTGTGTGTGTGTGTGTGTGTGTGTGTGTGTGTGTGTGTGTGTGTGTGTGTGTGTGTTTCTGTTTGTACATGGGTGTGTCAATATGCACCCTTGTTAGTAGGTGCATGGTACTTTTTGCAATATTCATCTTCTTTTAGTTTCATTTATGTTTTCTTTAACCTTTTCTGTACTTGTATTGTTGTAAGCGCTTTGGGCTTATGATGTAAGATTAAGCGCCATAAATCATTATTATTATTAGACTGATACTGTCAAAGAATCCATGCTGCTGCCCTCTTCTGCTCCTACATTCTGCAACTACATGTCAGTGATTAACACAAAACAACACAAAAACAGGCAAAACAAAACTGACCTCACAGTCACTGCCCATCATAAGCTTATCCAAGTCTTTTATTCCCTTATCATACTGAAGCATTGCTTACACCAGAAAATGACTGAGCAGCTCCCCCAGTCGACCAAGCTGTATCAATTCTAGATCAGTTCAGTGGCATAATGGACCAAGCTGTATCAGTTCTAGGCCAGTTCAGTGGCATAATGGACCAAGCTGTATCAGTTCTAGGCCAGTTCAGTGGCATAATGGACCAAGCTGTATCAGTTCTAGGCCAGTTCAGTGGCATAATGGACCAAGCTGTATCAGTTCTAGGCCAGTTCAGTGGCATAATGGACCAAGCTGTATCAGTTCTAGGCCAGTTCAGTGGCATAATGGACCAAGCTGTATCAGTTCTAGGCCAGTTCAGTGGCATAATGGACCAAGCTGTATCAGTTCTAGGCCAGTTCAGTGGCATAATGGACCAAGCTGTATCAGTTCTAGGCCAGTTCAGTGGCACAATGGACCAAGCTGTATCAATTCTAGATCAGTTCAGTAGCATAATGGACCAAGCTGTATCAATTCTAGATCAGTTCAGTGGCATAATGGACCAAGCTGTATCAATTCTAGATCAGTTCAGTGGCACAATGGACCAAGCTGTATCAATCCTAGATCAGTTCAGTGGCACAATGGACCAAGCTGTATCAATTCTAGATCAGTTCAGTGGCATAATCTACAGTGGCATACTGTACAGTAAGTGTTAGATGATAACCAACAGATGTATTTGCTTGGGGCAGAAAATATGCCTGAGGAAAGGCTGCACAAACCCTATTCAGAGTGAACTGGGTCTCCCACCTCATGATGCTGTCATGGTAGGCAATGATGACCACATCGGGGTTGAACTTCAGCACGCTTTCCTTCGCCACCTGCACACACTACAGTCTGTAATCGGCTGTCCCTCACAAGTACACTTTTTCTGCAGCTTATGGTTAACTTGCTGACTTAAATACTTTCTGGAAAACTTTTTGAAACACATATAATTCTGAACACACACAGCTGAAAGGGTGCAGTAAAAAAACATTTCAATTAATATCATGGAGGTATTATGATGTGTAACATTATGTGTGTGCTGGGGGTATACCAGGAAGGAAGTGGGAGCTGGGGTGGGGGCATGTGTGCATATGCATGTGCATACATATGTGTGTGAAAAAGATGTTTCTTTCTCACTTCTGATCATTTCCTTCACTTCATGTGTGTGTACATGCGTCAGTGCCTGCGTCGTGCCTGCGTCGTGCCTGCGTCGTGCCTGCGTGTGGCGAGTTGGGGAGGGAGAAGTAAATTAATATTACTCTAGCTGTGCTGATTCTTTATATCAATGCTCAATCATACAAGACCATACCTGGGCAGAGCATTTCTTGTGCCGTTATGGGTTAGTGACAGAATCAATTAAAAATGTCACAATTATCCAACAGTACCTGAAATGTCCCGGTGTGGATGCCACAGTTCTCACAGAACTCTACAAATTTAACTTCAGCAGTATCACACCATTGTGGAAAACCTATGCTAGAAATTTCCTTTTTTTTTCTGTGGCTCTCTTTTTTCCCACTTCATTTTTTATGTGGCTTTCTAACTTCTCTTTTTTCTGCCTTAGTTTTCCATTCATGTCTATATTAACAGGAAAAAATCCATTTCTCTCAGAGGTCTCATCACATGCTGATAATCAGCTGCTGAGGTATATGGTTTAAACAAAATCTTAACAATTTCATCATGCAAACATCACTTTCTGAATCTAATCAAAAGAAAAAAAATCAAACAAACAAACAATTCCTTATCTTTCAGATTAATCTGCACCACTAAAATTTTTTGCTGGATATCTAATGCAATGGCAGAGTACACGTTGCTCTGAATTGGACATAAAACAAAACTTGTAGACTGTTTTCTATTTTGTTGATGATCTAATATGACCTTGCCTTACACAATGTTAAGAAAAGATGGATGCAAACCAAACAAAAATAAACCAAAATTAACCAAGAATTGAAAACTTCGAAAATTAATGTCCAAAGGCAGCAGTCTCTCTCTCTCTCACACACACACACACACACACACACACACACACGCGCGACACAAAAATGTCAACATGTAAGTTAATAACAGAGAAACTGAAACTGAAATTCAGGGGCCCCTAATTCACAACCAACTTAGCAAGTCTCTTTGGAAAAATTTCTTTCTGTAAAATATCAGATTTTTTACTTTTTACTTAGTTCAAATATCGCTTTTTAAAAAGTGCAAGTAACAATAAATTTGCATCTTTCTTTTGGCTTTTCTTAAGTTAAACACTTTGGATATTCTCTTACCAAAATCCCATAATGTTTCTCAGAAAGGCAACATGACAATGCTTGAAGATTCATGCCAGTTTGTGTCTAAAAACTAAACCCCCTAAACTTCATGTCACAAAAAGAAGATACAAACAAACAAAAAAACATCTCTCTCGCTCGCCACGCGCACATGTGCACACACACACACACACACACACACACACACACACACACACGCACACACACACACATTTACCTTAGACTTGGATTTGCCCACATGCTCTTTTCTGAAGAGGAACTGCCTGTTGAGATTGCTCACATCGATGGTGTCTAGGTCAATCTGGATTTTTTGCACAAAAGGAAGATAAAGAAAATGAACAGACGATGGGATTGGGAGGTCTGAGGAGAAGGAGGGGAGAAAGCAAAAGTTTAAACTCGAGAAATGTCTGGTTGCAATGGAATATCTTGTTTTCAACATAGTATGGGAACTGGGAGGGGGTCGGATGGAGCGGGTAAGAATACTTGCTTGAATCTATTTGGTTACGTGTTCTTCACAAACACAGGAAATTTTACTGATAAGCTATAACACACCTACAAAATGCATCATTAGTAATGATCAGACATGCATCTTCAGCAAATCAACATCCTACAGTGCAAAAAAGGCCTTTTTCATAAAGAAAATCTGGAAGCAAATGTAGGAATATCCATGTTCACATTCCCAAAGACTAACGATACAAACCTAATTTACTAACTCCTTCCTTTAAAAACCTAAATTTGTGCAAACTAAAGAGAGAGATGACAGCTGGTTAGATTTCTTGATACAGACTAAAGGGGACTACTGGTCAGCACATAGTTTCAGAAACACTTAATTTCATGTTATCAAATGCTAACTGCACACTTCTTTCTTATTCCAACATTATCAGGTTGACAATCATGGTGTCCTGTAAATACTTGTTCCAACCTTCTGTACCCAACCAGGGTATCATGTAAGTACCTATGGTCAGAGTACAACACCAAAGAGTGGGCGGATCCCTCTGTTGACTATGGATTGATATGCCTACACCATAATCTTTCCACATGGAACAGATGATGTAAAGATCTTGAAAAAACTGAGATCGAGTTTTGCAAAACACACTGTATTCCTACATATATGCAATACTGTGCAGATTTAATACATGTGCATATTTGCATACTCACGTCATCACAGTCACCATGACACACAGTAAAAGACAGAATGCCCCCTCATAGACAGTGGAGAAACAATTATTTCCCCTTTCTGTGATGTAAATGTGACAACTGTTCACTGTGTTATTTCCTGGAGGTCTGGTGATGTTGATTTGTTTTTTTCTTTTTTTGAGGCAAGATTCACTATCCAACCTCATCAGTCTTATACTCTTTGATCTGCTTGTCACATCTTGCCATCAGGTGTTCAGCATTTGATTTGGTCTCCTGTATACGTGGTTATGGCCTGATGTGCATGCGCACAATGTTGAGTCACAACTTGCCATCTGCTGTCAGATTTGACCCACCTCGTAGTCGTGGAAAGGTTTGTTTTGATTTCATTTTATAACTAACACGTAATTTTCAACTATAATAACAGGAAAAGCTATCTTTTCCTTTTTTTTTTTGTTGCATAACAAATATAAAGCTCTATTCCTGTACAGTAAGCATCTGTGTGGATATGATGATGAAGTCCTGGGTGGAGAGTTGTGTCCAGAGACAGGCAATGACCACAGCCAATCCCTTCCTGTGTCTTCCTCTTTTTCACCAAGCATGTCGGATATGCCTTGACTGACTGGCCGACTCCTCCCACAGTGACTGGAGAATGGAGAGATAGCAGGACACACACTGTGGTGGCAGCATGTCTACAATGACTCTTGTGTGTCTGCGACCAAGGGGCTAATGGGAATGGGGGCTAAGGGTGGGACGGGTGTCCCTGTCTGCTTGCAGGAGTAAATGAAGCTTGATCATAATGCCCATACCCATCTAGTGACGCCTCTCACCTGGACAGTCATGGTGACCAGCAACATATGGACCACCTATCCCGCTACCCTCCCTACTGCTTGGTGGGGGAGGGGTGGGGGGAGGGAGGGGGGAGGGGAGAGGCAGTGATAAATCTTTAATCATCAGGAGAATGATGGATCCTGAACCCAGCTGTAAAGAAACTTGAATATATGGAAGTCAATGAAAGTCACACAATGACAAATATTGCCATGCAGTCAAAGCAAATTTAAGGGGCAGCGGTGGGGGTGGGTAACTAAAAGGAACAGATCTGTACCTTTACATATACATGCAAATGTGCGAATACGCATTGTTATGTAAGGGTGGGTATGGACTTGTAAGGGTGTGTAAGGATCAACTGAAGACTGTTTCTTGACTGAAGTTTGAAGAGCTTTTCTCAAGGGAGGGAAGACAGACTGTAAAATGCTACTCACTGGTGCTTAATTAAGATATAGTATATAACAACATGATTATCATTCTAAGCTTGCAACTGTTTTAATAAACCATGAAATCAGTTCGGCAAACTGTTTGTCTGAACTTACTTATTTCCAAAGAACCATGAACTTTAATATTTCTGCAGAAAACATTTTCAAATAAAGAATGCAAATGTTGGTCAGTCAAATACAAACTGATTTCCATCACAAAAGAGTATGTTAACTGGACAAAACTGGATTTCTATTACAGGAAAGCTTTCATATGATTATTTTCCTGCATGCCAGCCATCCTTCTTTTCTCTGCCAACCTAAACTAACTGAGATCCGAAAACTTTATTGATCTTGGATTGCCAAACAAAAGACATAGCAATTAAAATAAAGACAAGAATTAATTAAATCATTAACTAGACAAACAATGTTTGTGATCTTAAAGTTCACACGCACACACACAAAATTCAGAGATGTCTGCAACAAACAGTTCCAGCCATCAAAAAAAAAATGTAATAACCCTAGCACTAGTACTAGTAGTAGTACTGTTGTCCCAAGATTAGTACAGCAAAGACTCTCATAAAGCACTGTACATTTCACACCCTACATGGCAAGAATACTATGTAATCATCTATCAAACATTACTGGCTTACTACTGGTCACCTCGCAAGCCTGAGTGGGGTAATTACATGGATGAACTATTGCTTGATTTAGACAGTGAAGATTAATTTGATGAATTAGACCTTGGGCATCTAATTCAAAGTCTAATCAACTGGGTTATGATGATCGTACTGCCAATAAATAAATGGGCTTGGTCTATAATCACAAACACAATTCAGCATTATCACTAGTAACAGTATTAGGGTTAAGAAATTTGTATCCATAGACAGACATCACCTGGAATAATCTCCATACGGAACAAGTGGCACTAGGGCCCCAAGTCCTTTGCTGCCCAGTGTGCGTCATATAAAAAATAAGTGTTGCAAACACACATCCACTGTTATGTAACTTATAAATACTCTACAAGTCTGGCTATAAGGAAGAAGACAACCTGATACCTAAATCCTGTTTGTTTTTTATTGTTAAAAAATACTGATTATTGGGATGTGTGATAAGGGCTACCAACTCATAGTATGTGATCAATAAACAATTTGCAATCCGACTTACAGCCATTTGCGGCTTTGTAAAGTTCTTCCCCAGAGCTACAGTATTACTGTGACGTGAGTAGGCTGGTGTCGATACACAAGCCGGCTTCTCACCGACTAATCATTTTCATCTTAAAATGTAAAAATTCAGCTTTTTTATCATCTGAATGCATCCATTACATTGCATTTTGTGTCAGCTTGTCGGTTCTTGTGTTTGTCGGTGAGGCAGTTAGCCTTTCTCAGTCGATTTCATCTTTTATTGTGACTGTCTGGTAAGCAAATTATCTCCCTTCAGACCGATGAAAACAATGCTGACAATCAACATTTCTTTCTAAACTGAAATTCATGAAGCATAATGGATATATTACCACTTCAATTGTCTTGAATCCAGTAAGCACGAGATTCTTTAAAAGTTCACAACCGATTCCACCTGCACCGACAACTAGGATTCTGCTCTTTTGGATATTTTCTGCAAGACTTGCTTGCAGAACGCCTTTCAAGGAAGCCGCCATATCGCGTCGATAATGGTCGCGGAAAAAGAGATTGAGTCGATTTTAATTGGTCAATACTTTGACGGGAACATATTCTCTAGACAAAACTTTTTACATAATGAACAATGTATACGCAATCAAAGTTAATAAAAGCACTAGTAATTGTTATAATAAAATAAAATGGAAACGTAAGGATGAAATCTTTCCGTAATCTTTCGGCGGAAGACGAAACACAAACCAAGGAAACCAAAGACCAACAATTTCCCTGGTTTCGTTGCATCCCGGGAATTTCATTCAGTGCTTTGCAGAACTCACAATCGCCGGGGAACGATATAATGATTGACATAGTAGTTGACAAGTTGAATATGTCCAATTAGAAATGAACAGTCATGCATAATGTGTAAGTGGGGAAGAAGGGAAATGATCTGAGGGGGGGGGGGAGTACCCGGTAGAGGTGTGTGTAACTGATTTTTATTGTATCGTTTTTTTATGCATTATATGATTTATGTCAAGATGATGATGTATCGATTCTGCTTGTCTTGATGTCGGCCATAGTATATGTCATGAGTGTGTGTGTGTGCCATCACTGATTGTGAAGTCTTTACACACACACAGGCACAGACACACACACACACACACAAAAGCCAGTGAATACAACGTACATTTGTTGCAGTAAAGGGGCTGGCTCAAGCCTCATTACACCACCATGGTAGTCCCGTTTTCCAGAATCCGTTTTCCAGAATCCAAGATCAATAAAGATAACAAACAATTAAGTAGGGTAACGCCACTGCCATGATATACATGCCCAAACTCCAAACGAATGCTGCTTATGACACTATATCGCCAAGCAGTAATGCCAACACAGAGCACACAGAACAAACAAGGAGACATCCTAAACATTTGTCATTAGCAATATGCTTCTCTTACACGCTTGTGACTGCAAATTAATCATCACTTAACAAAGACATTTGCTGAAAGTTGTAAACTTTTTAATAAAAAGTGTCATGGAGTCTTTGAATGTGGTTGTGGATAGTGATGTTTTTAGTTCAGTTGGCAGAATTCCAGAGGTTAATGCTTTGAATCCTGAGTTTAAAGCCTTGGCAGCCTCTTCTGCCTATCCACTAATCCAGTGTGGGATGATCTGCTTGAAAGGAAGGGATATTTCCCTTAAACTCTTCATTTTCTCAAACACAAGGTTTGCCAAGAGACAACAAATTCACATGGTTATTGCCATGTGATTGTATGGACAGATATTACAAGTTCATGTAATGTGATGTGCTTTCAGACCTTCTGTACTTTGATAAACAAATATATTGTGTTATTAAATGAACAGTCTGGGTTCTTCATTTCATCTCAAGTATCTGGAAAACTGTTCTCCCAAGATGAGAAAAACACTATGAAACAAAGTCATTAATTGTTTGGCATCATATTAAGATTCTATATCATATTATGTATCTTGGGGCTCATGATACTTTGACAGCATTTCACTTTTGGCATAACTCTTTCTTTGAATATAAATGGTTCAGAGTTCAAAACTGTAACTTGCAGTTTTGAACAAATACTGGTTTGAATACATCAGGTCTGTCATCCAAGCCTTGGTTAGGCGCCGGTTTGTGGTATTGTTCAGAAGTGCCCAAGCACTGCTCAGGCATGAAGTTGAATGAGATTAGGCAGGCTTCACCTTCTTCTGTGGCGGTGCGCTATCACTAACATTTAAGATTTGTTTAGATTTCTGCCTGCAGTCGCCTCACTTTGCAACTGGATCTTCTGGATTCTTAGTTTTGACATATGAAAGGGATGACTCAAAGCTGATTTCTCTTTAAGTTATTTAATGTTTTGTAAGTCTCAGTGGCATGTTATAATGCTTTGGTTGTGTACATTTGAGGCCTTTTTTTTAGGTTTAGAG
>CM065725.1:70905445-70965445 GCA_033310375.1 Conus canariensis
TAAATCATAAATGGACACATGAGTCATAAAAAGTGGTGGCAAAACCAGTGATTGTAGTTGATCATAAATGGACACATGGATAAGCAAAAAAAATCAGCGTAGTTAATGATTGATAAAAAGTGGTGGCGAAACCAGTACTTGTGAACTAAAATGATTGCATTTCTATGTACTCCTAACTGATAAGCAAAAACCCATCGCACTTCTTGTCCCCACCCCCTCGTCACCATAAACAAGGATTCCAGTTGTCTTCATGTTTATCTGACAACAAAATGGACCGCATTGAACATTTTTCTTTATGGAAGATGTTCACATGTTTCTGGCCTGAAATTTTTTGCGCCACTGTATGCGTGATGACCAAGTATGCTAACTGCAGTGCTTTCCAGTCACAGTAAGTGATGAGACAAACAACTCTAACACAGAGGCAAGTGTCATGATGGTGGAGTTTTAGCATGCAAGGTTGCTGGTGCCGATGATAGAATTGTTGTGGTTGTTATTTTTACTCCATTTGAATGTAATGGATCATGGCAAATCTTTGCGTCTTTTTGTACAGAGGAAATCTGTTAAAGTTAGTTGCATCTTGAGGGGATTGTCTTGATTTTTTTAAATTTCAAACTTCATTACATAATTCTTAACAGATGCTGCACAACCAGCCAAGATGAGAATTGGTATTTGTGCCATGTTTTGCTCTGAATTCTCAGTGCTAGGAAAACTGCAGGTTACAGTGTCAGAAAGCAAGCTGTGCAGTAAACACCATTGTTCATCAGTTTTGTGTGTCAAGACTTTTGTGCGAAGGGAGGTTTGAGACTGAGGTTCAAGTTGATTTACAGACAGCTCTAACCTGGCAATGGCCAAGGCGTCTCAGCTGCCGGCCATGGTGGAGAGATCACTGAGGATGGTGGAGGAGGAGAAGGAGCAGCTGAAGCTCACCGAAGAAAAACGGGAAAAACAGTTCTGGGCGTACTTCCAGGTAATTTTTTTTTTCTGATAATGATATCACAAGCACATGATTTTCATGTTATCTTTATTTGGCAGTTGCTCTTTGGGGCAGAGACACCTGTCATTACGGCTTGCTTAATTTGTCATATTTTAAATCAGAAAATTGGCAACGTTGTCCCAGAAATACGGTTTTCAGGCATGATATTCTTCCTTTTTTTCATTGGATAGAGCTGTTGATTTGTAAGGTAAAATCAGTGAAAATGAAAAAGGTGAAAAAAAGTTTTAAAAAGTGTCTTCAGAAAGCCTGCAAATTATAAACTGTTGTCCTTGAATAGTCCTGTAGGAATGGTGATAACACCATGCTATGTTAGAGTTAAGAGTCCCCCCCCCCCCCCCCCCCCCCCCCCCCCCCTTTCCCAGTCCCTTCTCACCCTCACCTCATTTCCGTCTATGCACAGTTTCAGCTGTTTTTGCTTTGCTTGTTTTGTGCTGTCTTGCCCCATAAATAAATCCATGTAGATTTATTTAGGAGATGTTGCCAAATGAAAGCAGCCAATCAGGATTTAGCTGCAAAGTGAGGTGAGTGTAGGCAGAAATTGAAACAAAAAGAAATTGAAATAACTCCGCCATTTAACAAGGACAAACAAATTACAAGAAAAAACACAGCGTGTTTCAACCTTTCAGGTCTTTTTCAGAAAAGAAAGCAACACTCAGGACAATGAAAATGAAGATTGAGCAATCACTTATCTTCTCAAATTTGGTGCAAGATGGATGTTGAATGAAAACGAGGCCGTTGGGACGGAGACGATGCAAGTTAAAATAGTAATGATGATAATAGTAATACTGACGGCTATGATAATAATAATGATAATGATACTGATAAAAGAAATTGAAAAAAAAAAAAAAAAGAGAGAGGATTACTACTGCTTTTGGTAATAATATGACGATAGTAGTTGTAGTATTAATAGTGGCTATACACAGAAGAGGAGAAAGGAGAAGGGTTAGAGGATTGTCAAATAACCCAATCAGGAGTGGAGTCAATCGTGAACTGCCGATTGGCTGCTGCCTTCCCTGGGCATGTGGAAGTAGCTCTTATTATTACTTCTAAAGCCGCTAGTACATTTTTCCATCCGTTCTCTTGACTTTGGGCATTGCTTTTTATTTCATAGATTTTAGTCCAATCAGTGTGAAGAATAATCAAACGATGTTGTGTCATTTTGTGTATGTTCACTATTGCACTAATCGTGTATGTGTGAATGTTTGGTAGGGTCTTGAAAAACAAAGAAACAAAAACCTTCATCCGCTTTGTTAATGTATCTGTCAGTCAAGTTACATTTAGATTTAACATCAGCACTCACGACAGATGATACGGCAGACAGGGATAAGTGTCTCACTTGAATTAGAGAGAGACGTATTAAAGAACCTTACACTGACGCCATCTGAACAACAGTATATTCAGAGGGGCACAAAAATGCCAGTGTTTATGATGGGTACCTGGGATTCAAACTCGCAGCCACCTGTTGCAAACTCAAAGCTTCAACCTGCTGCACGGTTAAGGTGCCAAGTACAGAGATGCCATCCCCCCCACTCCCATCTTTTCCTTCGCTGTGCATTTGATTTGATTTCATTTTGCTCTGGAAGTATGAAATGTTCATGAAAGGTGAACTTCTGTTCATTTTTACCCTGTGCATAGGTGCATTGTAGAGCGATGATGTTGTGTGTGTGTGTGTGTGTGTGTGTGTGTGTGTGTGTGTGTGTGTGTCCTGACATTGTTTACACTGTTGGTCTGTCTTTGGTCAGTTTCAACATGAAATACAAAATGCAGACATTCATCAACAGCTTTATCAATCATATGTGCTGGGCAGATACCATCAGCAGCATCAGCCTCTGGGGAAAAAAAAAAGAAGAAAATACATCAAAAATGAAATAAGAATAAAAAATAAACATCCTTCACCTGTGGATGATGCAAACAAGAGGTGAAGACAGAGGTGGCTAAGACACACTCTCAGGACACCTTCATCCTACATCACCAGACAGGCCTTGAGATTGAACAAGGCCATCTAAGAAATACCTGTCATCTAGTCCTTTAAGCAGACATCAGACAGGTTGGATGCACCTATGGACAGTTGGAGGGGAAAGCCCAGGATTGAGGACTGTGACAGACTGCTGGTGACATGCTTCCGGAGGGCTGACCAGCCGATGATGTCTGCCTGTCCGCAGCATAACTTCAGGATAATTACTCGGATCTTCATCCATTTTCACAGGGTTGTCTTGTAGGGCTGCTACCTACATGTGTTTCTAGGGCCTTTACCTACAAGCATTTACATTTTCAGTGTCAGAACTGATGAAATGCACTCGGGAAAAATTGTTCAGTGCTGCAATATTCTTTCATTTGTACAGTTACTGAGGTCAGAGACCAGGGTTTGCTTTGGATCCTGTTTTCATTGTATTTTGTTCTGCTTCTAGACACTGCTGGATTCCCTGGGCTTGCTGGAGAAGATGGTGAACCAGTATCGCCTGGGCAAACAGTCACACAGTAACGCCGTCACCACTAAGTATCTGGCAGCACGATGCGATGCCCTCTGTCTGAAAATCAAGTCAGTGAATCTAGTGTTTTAAAACTGTTTTAGAAATAGGAAAAATTGTGTTTTATTTCTAACATGACTTTTAAGCAGGTTTTGGTATATATTGAATTTTGAAATTTGGTCCAGTAGGATCTTACAAGTTTGTAAACAGTGTAAACGTTTTTTGTATCCTGTTGTGAGCACAACCCTGTAAGAAGATCAGTAAGGATGAAAATGTTAAACAGTGTACTATGGAGTTCCAGTGTAGTCTGAAAAAGTATAAAATGGTGATTCTCTGCACTTCATTCATAAACTATATTTGGTATCACCCAGGACTGAGATATCCAGACACCTGTTATGTTGGTAAGGAAATTTAGTCAACGCTTTTCACAGACGTTTTTTAGGTAGATGCAACTGGACTGTGTAGTTACAGTCTCCACATTGAAGCAAGTAACACAAATGAGTTTATCAGTCAGTCGGTTTGGTACAGTTTGAAAATTTCCCCAGCAGTGAGAATCCTTTGGAAAGTGTGAAATGACTGAAGAGGTCATGTCATTACAGCAGTTAGCTTTCCCTTTCAGGTTCGTAGAGGTGCAGATCCTATGTGACACCTATACTGCAGAGACAGTGGCGGCCTTGAGGAAGATCAAGTGGGTTTTCTCAGCATTATATCTTGAGTATCCATTTTTTCCCCTTTCTTTTCTTTCATGCCTTTCACAACAAAGCACAATAACATCACCACAAAATACATCAACACTGAGTATTTTTTTTCCAGCATATTTTGGTAACGGTAGAGATACAAAAAGATAAAACTGATTGTGGCTTCAGTATGCAGCATATATCTAGTTTATCAAAGAAACTATCAAAATATGTAGTCCAATTTTGAAAACATGTCTGTCTGGTAATTCTGTTAGGAATTGACAAAACTTTCATACAGAAAGTAGAGATTGTACTGTTTAAATGAGAGTCTTCATATTTGATCATATTAGATATTGATAGAAAGTAATGCCTATATAGTTGAAAGCTCCAGCCTTCTTTTATTGTATACTGAATTGATTTTTCTTTCTCACAGAAAGAATAAACTGGTTCTCTGTTTCAAGGCCATGGTAGGAAATTTGTTTTCTTTCTGACAGGGAGCACCTTCAAGAGAAGAAAGGTGTGAAGGAAAGTGAACTCCACCGCGTGAAGTTAGCCCTCGATGCATACTCCGCTGTGGGCTTTGGCTTCGATGAACTTGCCGAGGAGTATGGGAAACTGATGAGGGAGTTGGAGAACAAGGAATGGGCTTTGAGCGAACTGGCCAAATCAGACAACTAGGAATCCATAGGAAGAATGGTTTCATAACTATGGGGATCACAATATTTCACACAAATGAGCAAGTACTTTCGGACAGTGTTGTCTGTTGACCAACTTGAAGTTTTTTTCCCTTTGTATTTACCACAGTTTGTGCCCTTCTCAGACTTGTGTGCCTACACATGTTCAGTTAATATTGTTCACCATATTCAAAAAGATATGGTTAATATTTTACGCTATCAAAGTGTACTGTGTAAATGGTGTGGATTATTCATGGTCATGACACAGCCAGAGTCTCATGTTTTTCTCTGAAGTCAACACTTCAGGGATCTACCACCTCTCATCATTACAAGAAGACATGAATAGGATTTGCCTCTAAGGGTTTCGATATTGTAATGCACCATTAGTGAATTCTGCTTTCGATGAAAGGCAAACCATATACTGATGAGAAGCTTTCAGCAAAATTGACAAGAAGTTTCGTAACACACACCAGTTTATCGGATAGTGCTTTGATCTTTGTTCTCATGCTCCAATGAATGTCGGATGTACAGATGCAGGTGACAGTTAGGTTGAACATCTGCACCCAGGAAAGGTAACAAAGCAGACAGGAATAATCATTCCAAGAGAATGATGGAACAGAGCCTAACACTGCACCAATTCCACCAGAATGACAACATGTTAAGATTTACAGTGAAGATAAGTTGTTTAGCTGGATGCCAGTGGGATTCAAACTCACAACATGGACTGCAAGTTCAGTCTACCCACATGCATCCACATAAGTTAAAAATGACTGCAAGTTCAGTCTATCCACATACCTTAAAAATGCTGTCCTTAATGTTCAGCTTGACAGCAGAGTGCTCTTCTGAACAAGCATCTGTCAAGTCTTCTCCCATGTACCACCAGTGAAATGATCGCTTCACAGATAATGTGCCCTCATAGGAACTGAGAAGATCCTTGAGCTGTGGTTTGAACCTCACATAGGGCGGGTGGTGGCACTTTTCCTCATTGCCACCACACTCGGGGTGGTTCCAAGGATAACCTTTCAGATGACTTGATGAGTCCAAATTCCATGTACATTTCTTTGTGCTTCGGAGAAAAATGACCAGCGTCTTTGTTCAGAATGAGCTCTTGTGGTCAAGGGAAGAATTCACTGTGAAATTCACTGTGAAACTGAATGGAATGTTACGCCTGAAGTTCAAATCAACTCTTCAGATATTACTGTGCAAAGATTTATTATTTACATTGGTTGACATCCTTTGTGTTGTTTTTTTTAACTGTTATTTGGTTGGAGTTGGATAATTTCAAACATTTTAATGAATGAATGAATATGTGGCTTAATTTGGTGCTTAAAAATCTGCACACTGTAGTACTGTGAGGTACACTAGAGGAACAAGAGGATAATGGGAAAAGGGGGGGGCAGGCTAGAGAATGAAGAACAACAGAGACAACCTACACAAGCAATTTCATCGAAGAAGACATTGTTTAAGTTCATATGCTTTGATTGTACAGTAAAAGACGAAGATTTTCTCACTTCAAACATGGACAGAAAGTGTGTGCTAGAGATTGGATGATTTAATGTAAAATTCTTATAAAACGTTACTTCCAAGAACTGTCAAAGGAGACAATTTCAGTAAGATGTTTGTGTAAATAAAATCTGAGATCACTGATGCATGTTTAATGTGCTAAAACTGTTTACTTCACACACATTCACACTTGTATCCATGTGCAGATGTTTTCAGTGAAACGTGTGCATACACACATGCATGCACACACACATACACACACATGCATGCATGCACACACCCACACATTCACACGCATGCGCACACACACACATACACACACACACTAAAAAGGAAAAAAAGATTTTGTTCCCACCCATGGGCATGGGAAAAATTGTATGACCACACTCAAAGATGAACTTCTTGATTTATTACAATTCACTAAAATTCCTACAATTCACTTAAATCAGCATAAAACATGATTCCATAAACTAAGTTCCCTGATGTATTTCTCTTATAGGTCTTCCAGGAAAACAGAATTTTGCATAGTGCGACATTATTTCTAGACTTTGACAATCTGAACATGTCAGATGAGAAATAAAGGAAACAAAAGAAAAAAATTGTAACATTTCTCAATATATAGAAAAACAAGTAAAAATTGACAGTCTGTGACATATAAGGCAAAAAATACACATTGGAAATGCACACAAAAAATGTAGTTTTCATATGCACATTTTTCCATATTTTCAAGTTTTATAGAAAAGATGAATATATAAAATTTATCATGTGCACACAATATGGTATCCAAAGTTGGAAAAATAAAAAAACTGATACTGCTCACATTCATTCCTCAACTCTTCAAAAAGAGTTTGTCACAAATGGATTATATCTGGGATATTGCTGATTTTTCTTGAATATTATACTATTAGGGGTGCCAATAGTTCTTAGGTTTATCTAGCAACAAAACGGACATCGTCGAAAATTTTCTGTTATGGCAGATTTTCAACTGTCACTGGCTTGAAGCTGTTAACAGCAGTATTGTGACTATGAAGAACTTTTAACACCTAAGGTTCTCTCGTGAGTTCGGTGTAAAGGGATCGGTTAAGGGATCTTGATTGTTTCTGCTTTCCTTTTGCTCAAGATGTAGTCACGACGATTCATAGGAACCTTACTGACTCAGTGGAATGCAGTATTAGCCCTCTGTATATCAGTCACATTCCCCCGAGATGTTCATCACTACCAGGTGCCTATCTAGGCGTGCTCATCGTCTAGTTGTCCTCGACTCCCAGTCCCTGACTTCGGCAGGTCATCTCAGTGCTTGGCATCTGACCCGGTTACTTCCCTTCCCCCCTCTCCTCTCTCTCTCTCCCTCTTTCTCAGTATGAAATAACTGTCATCCAAAATGGACAGCCATGTAGATTTTCTGTAAAACCTTGAGAATTTTTCATTTTCTGAATTCCTAATACATTACATTGACTCCAGTTCTGTTATTTTACCAGCAGAACAACATATTCATGAAACATTGTTTTTCAAGTCCTTGTTTTGCTGTTATGGAACTATGGCTCAGTATCTTGTTGTTTTTTAAAAAACGCTTCACACTCAAATCTAATCAAATCAAACCAGTACACTCGAACCCAGTCAAATCACTTTTGTATGGAAATGGAAGTAAGATGTATAAAGCATGTGAATGATGAGTAATGTAATATGTATTTCAACTCCACTCATTCTGATAATTTACATGTAGACTCTAATCACTGCACCATAGAAAGATAAAGAGTGCACATAAGTGATTCATACAGCTGAAGTGATTAAAAACAAAATAAAACGAACAAAGAGCATACTCAAAGAAGTTAAATTCTTAGCAGAATCTTTATGAATTCTATCATGTCTTACCAGTAGTTAATTCAGTCAAAAGAGGCTTTGACCAGAATAAATCAAAAGAATGAAATGAAAAGTAACATCAAAATAGGTTTTAGTTTGGTGTTTGGTTTTCATTCATAAGTTCCAAGGGCGAAAAAAAATCCTTAAACGCTGAAAAATGAAAGGAAGGCACCGAGTATGAATCTTCACCAGCTCAAGTTGTAAGTGTTTCACCCTCAATGGACTCGTCAACTTTGCTAGTCTTTGTTGACAAAGGCATACGGACTCCAGTACAAGCAAAAGCAGCTTTGCAGGATTAGAAATCTGCTCATAAGTATAGCATCTGTGAGGATCAGAGAAAGCTGCAAAACATGGAAAATACAGAAACCTTTGCCATTCACTGGAAATTCAGGGGGAAAAAAGATTTTGGCAAGAATTTGCTCACACTGAACCAGAACAAAACACAGATAAAGCTCTCGTACAACCGCAAGATCAATGTCAAGACGTGTAAAGGGTTTTGTTGAAAACAAGGCCATACCAACAAGAAATGTGGTGTTAGAAACTTATTTCCTGAATGTGCCACAGAAAAAAAGCCTTGCTTCCACTTCTTTTGGCATTTTCAGTTAAATTAGATTTATGTTAAGGAAAAGATCACATAATTTCATATCAATAATGCTATACAAACTCTTAGATATTCTGGACATATCTTACCTAAGGTCAACATGAGTACAAAGCAGAGATCAAAGTACATGTATATCATTCCCCATTCACTTGAGTTTCTGTTGTTGTTGTCTTTCTGTCAGTTGTCCTCACTCCTTGAATTCAACAGGTGAAAAAGACACTGAAATAATGGGAAAGCTTGTGAAAATGAGTCCTAGAAAATCATGCATATTTTGTTTTTGCATTTTGAGTTGACATGATCAGAAAGTGTTTTCTGCGTCGAGACTTTGCTTTCGTTTCCAATCAACTTAATTGCCAGAATTTTCCAGGAGTCTACACATAAACGTACCAACATATATTCATACATTCCGCACTTAAAACAGAGAATAAATCTGAACTGGTTCAGAAAGTTTTGTGTCAAAACAAACACAAGAAAAAGCGCTGAATAATCAGATCTTTATGAGGTATGTGAAGTTGTTTTTAACAAGTAACAGCATTTTGATATTGCTTAAAAACAAAAAAAATTGAGCAAGTCACCGACAGACAAGATTATAGACCTCGTCACAGGACAGACTTTCAGAGGAGAGGTGATATAAAAATTCCACTTAATTTTCATTAAAAACTTCTGTTTGCTGTTCTTGCTGGATTGCTTCTTTTTCTTTTTGTTGTCATTACTCTTGGGGAGGGGATAGAGGGAATGAAGGGTGGGAATGGGGACATGGGTGACTAACATGCGTAGAATGTTTGTTGTGTAACTTTTTTTTTTTGCATGCCATTTTACAGCCATTGTTATAGTTTATCATCTCAAAAACACACACACACCTCCATTCCTCTTTATCCAACCATTGTTATAGTTCATTAGCTCTCTCTCTCTCTCTCTCTCTCTCTCTCTCTCTCTCATTCCTCCTAAGTATGGAAATAACAATAGAGCGTCCAAATCACTGAAAAGGTTTTCTGAAGTTTTTTTAACACAGTACAAAACAACAACAGACACTAAAATAAACATGAAATTTCTGCGTCATCTCTCTCCTACATTAAGAAATTTCTGCGTCATCTCTCTCCTACATTAAGAAATTTCTGCGTCATCTCTCTCCTACATTAAGAAATTTCTGCGCCACCTCTCTCCCTACCTTCTACAATTTCATTGCCATCTCTCTCCCTACATTGTAAAATGTATTTGCCTTCTTTCTCCCTACACTGTAAAATTTCTGTGCCATCTCTCTTCCTACATGTGAACTTTCTGTGCCATTTCTCTCCCTACATTCAGAAATTTATGTGCCATCTCTCTCCCTACATTCAGAAATTTATGTGCCATCTCTCTCCCTACATTCAGAAATTTCTGTGCCATTTCTCTCCCAACATTGTGGAATTTCTATGCCATCTCCCTTTCAAATCTTCCTTGGACATACTGTTGCCTCTGACCAGCAGCAATCCTGGCGTCAGGCTGCCCAGAACAATGGGTTAGGAAACGGGTAGTGGGACAACAAACATTACTGTGGTTTTCTTTGTTAATAGACTGGCCTCAGGCTGCCCAGAACAACGGGTTAGGAAACAGGTAGTGGGACAAAAAACACTACTGTGGTTTTCTTCCTTATCAGACTGGTCTAAAACTTAGTGTGACCATAGCAAATAGGTTAAGTTTATTAAACATTTATTTTGCAGTTGCAGCTAAGTGGCAGACATGATGGAAAGGGACATAGTTTTGTAAACAAAACATAGTTTTGTAAACAAACAAGTATGCACTGTAAGGGACATAATTTTGTAACCAAGTTTGCACTGTTTTGACTGAATAAGAGAATGTTAAACGCCCGAACTGTGCAGATGTGTGCAATACGCACACACACACACAAGAAAACATAAGGTGTTTGACAGCAAAAGACATTGTTTTTCACATCAGCTTGCAGACCTGTGACATGCAATCCTCATTGGGCCTGAGGCCTAGCTGTACCTTTTGACATCAACATTTCAATTTAAACAAAAACTGCCAAATACAAATCAAATGAAGTTTGGTGAAGGGAAAGTAACCTGTGAAACATGGTACTGATTGAGAAAACATTAATGCGGACAAGTTTTGGACTTGGAGCTTGCTGTTACAAGTACATTCAGTAGGTGTTTGTGTTTGCTTTTTTTCTGTCTCAACTGTGCCACTCCTCAAGCTACGCATCCCATCCACAGCCACAACGTGACTTGTCGCACCACAGCACTGGCGTCGGCTATACTCAGGGAGCAGTCAATGTCAAGTCATCACAAGGCAGCCCTCCAGAGGGGATGCTGCAACACTGCCGAATCACTTCAGTGGTGTTCAGAGACGCCTGTTCTGATCCTAACTAAGCTGGATACCACCTACTAAGCACCCTACTGATGACACTAATTGCTCGGTCATAGAGCCACCATTAGCGCGCACACCCCTCCGGAGGGGCGGCACCACCTCCATCCAATGAGGGTCCCCATAAACTTGCGGATAATTGCAACTTTGATGCAAATTCAAGGGCATAGGCAAGAGGCAATTGAAATTGAGGTCACCACGAGAACAGACAGGGCCACAGAACTTGAGAGGTTTTTATTTTTTGGATAAATGAGGATGACAATGACGCTATTGAGTTCAATTCCAGTCTGAGGCTGCATGACAGAGCTGTACATCACTCTTTTCATAATGTATCCCAGCATCTACCAGGCCTGAGAGATACTGACTCCTGCAGTGTTGCTCCGGAAATTTTAGCAACACTCAGAGACGCAACTTTAAGTTGGATAAAACTTCGACTACATGGTCCCGGTTTTCCCTGTTGAGCCCATCACAAACTTAACTCTGAGTAGGAGCCAGTTGGGGCAGAAAAAAAAAACCAACTAATAAATGACTGATGGGAATCAAACTCACAACCTCCCACCCAGCTAGGAATCTGCAATGCTAACCACCGCATCAAGGCACTGGAAGTTGGCACTGAGTGTTGCTCTCCTGTAACAAGTTATCTTGGAATTCATCTGCAATGAGCTAGATGACCCACAGTAATTATTTTCACTTGATAACCGAGTTGTTTTTTAAAGCAATCTCCACAAAATTTGATGACTGTCAGTAACGCATGGTTTAACATGTGCATCAAAAATTGCTTGTTTGTCGGTGAGCATACTGGCAAAGAAGGAACCTTGAGTGCCCTATGTCATGGACCTCACCCACAAATTCTAAAGACACAATCTGACCACACTCTTAATGGTATGCTCACTCCTGACCTGGCAGTTCTGAGTTGTGTGCTCACATTGTCAAGATGTATCACAAACATACCCACAATACTCATTCTCACCTTTTTTTTTAACATATGGCCTATAAATGAGCATGACACACACACAAACACTCCCATTGTGTGCACGCGCGCACACACACACACTAAGCAATATACATGTACACTCATTTACACACATCTTTACAAATACACACAAACTACACACACACACACACGCACACACAAAACAATGTATGATTATGATGATGCATTATGACAGCGCATTTCCATTATACTGACATGCTGTCGGTGATGAACATCACAATTGGTATGAATACCACAGCATGTGAATGGTTTGATGTTCAAAGCCAGATGTGTGTGTAAGTGAATGTGCATGAATGCATGCCAGGCCTCCTTATGGATGGGCTATTCACATGACCATGCATACCCAAACAAAGCAGCAACTTGAATAACTGGCATAAAATGTTAATATCGCATTCATTTGCCATTAACTATCTCCTGGTCATTTCATACATACCAGCTCATCTATGTAAACACAACTACAACAAAAATGAAACAGCCTGCCATGTTATCATGTTTATATGTATACACTAGTAACTTCAACATCAACACACACACACACACAAACGCGCACACACACACACACACACACACAAAGACTACTATTATTTTTCATGCTTCAAAATTTATCACAAATTCTTTACGTTTGTTCACAATCACAACAAACTGAAAGGTTTAATTCCTTAAGAAAATAAAACTGGGTTAAGCAAGACCCATGATGTATGCAAACGGGGAACGCTTTATTCAGAAAAAAAAAAACATGGGTAAAGAGAGACCCATGACATACTGCTTCAGAAACAGCATGGGTGCTTGGAGACCCATGACAATACAGCAAGGCTTTACACCCCTAAACAGGACATGGGTCCTTGGAGACCCACGACAATACAGCAAGGCTTTACACCGCTACACAGGACATGGGTCCTTGAAGACCCATGACAATACAGTAAGGCTTTACACCCCTACAAAGGACATGGGTCCATGGAGACCCATGACAATACAGCAAGGCTTTTCACCCCTACAAAAGACATGGGTCCTTGAAGACCCATGACAATACAGCAAGGCTTTACACCCCTACATACAACATGGGTCCTTGGAGACCCATGACAATCCAGCAAGGCTTTACACCCCTACATACGATATGGGTCCTTGGAGACCTACGACAATACAGCAAGGCTTTACACCCCTACAAAGGACATGGGTCCATGGAGACCCATGACAATATAGCAAGGCTTTACACCCCTACATACGACATGGGTCCTTGGAGACCTACGACAATACAGCAAGGCTTTATATTCCTACAAAAGACATGGGTCCATGGAGACCCATGACAATACAGCAAGGCTTTACACACCTACAAAAGACATGGGTCCTTGGAGACCCACGACAATACAGCAAGGCTTTATATTCCTACAAAAGACATGGGTCCATGGAGACCCATGACAATACAGCAATGTTTTACACCCCTACAAAAGACATGGGTCCTTGGAGACCTACGACAATACAGCAAGGCTTTATATTCCTACAAAAGACATGGGTTCTTGGAGACCCATGACAATACAGCAAGGCTTTACACCCCTACATACGACATGGGTCCTTGGAGACCTACGACAATACAGCAAGGCTTTATATTCCTACAAAAGACATGGGTCCATGGAGACCCATGACAATACAGCATGGTTTTACACCCCTACAAAAGACATGGGTCCTTGGAGACCCACGACAATACAGTGAGGCTTTACACCCCTACAAAGGACACGGGTTCTTGGAGACCCAAGACGCAGAGCACCACAAATTTTAGGCAACATCCAACAAACGTTAAAATGCTTTTATCTTGACTATCTTCCTCTTTCATCCCTTCAATGCTCAAGTCAACAACTGATTAAACATACAGCTTTTCACACAAATCAATCACATAATGATTACCTGCTCATAATAGTAAGCTCAGGTGCTGGAATATCAGTTTACAATTGCACTTGATGTAATATGTGACCCGTTCTCAGAAAATCATCCATCTTGAAATTTTACATGAAGCAATGCCAGAACATTTATTCTAAGCTATGATTAAAAGAGAAAGTCTTTGGTATGGAAAACAAACATCTTAAAATGCACATGAATGCAAAATCTTGCAAAAATAACCATGCTTTTTCTGCCTTGTCTTCTTCCTCAATCATCTCAAAAAGTATAAAAATGGCAATAAAAAAACAACAACAATTAAAGATATGTGTATGAACAGACCTCGCACACAACCCAGCAGCCTGAATTCAAAGGAACGTGACTGTGAACTCACCTGTGTTTGTCTAAGTCAAAGTTGATACTCTCCACGTGTTCTTCAGTGACACAAACATGACATCCAATCATGACAAGAAACAGCAAGCTTCCTAAACTAGTCATACATCTGATTTAAATCACTAGACCAGGGTTTTTTTTATCCACTCCTACATCTGTTGCCACAAATGTAAAAAAAAATGAATTGTAATACTTTTACTCACAACCTGAATCTATTGCATAGGAAGACATAAAAAATAAAACAACTCATGCAGAAAGTTTCCTTTATCCAGCAAACACATGTCCACCAACAAATCATTCTAAGGCACCCAAAACCTTTGAAACTGCTAGAATGGATTAACAATACTGAATAGTTAGTAGACGATGCTGTGTTCTGTATAAAAACAAAATCAGTTGGATCACTCAAGTCAGTTGCAGGGAGACTCAGGGGGAAAGAACTCCACACATCCATACCATACCACATGACCCTTGTTGCCAATGAAACAATGAAGCCTCGGCTCTTTCTCATTCTTGTTTTCAAAGGTCTCCACCATCAGTGAATCTCCAAACTGACTCAGCCCGTAAGATACCATTGACATTTTGCGCACCTTGTACTCGGCAAGATCACAGGTGAACTTTTCGTAGAAGTTCCGATGCGAGGCTATGGACATGTTGTCAAACAGGTAACGGAGGTAAGATGGGTGACGAGTGTTTCCGCTGGTGTCTGTGTCACTGTACGGCACCGTCAGGTGGTGAATGAAGGTTTCCCCCATGTCCTTGGGAGGATCAGTAACGGGCGGCTTTTGGGGCAACTCAGGGAGGTACATGGAGAAGTGGGTGCGCCACCACTGTGGCACCTGTTCCAACAGACCGCTTTCCCGGTGGCGCAGTACGTTGAGGCTCTTCACCTGCACAGAGGGCCTCAAGCGCCCTCCAACCATCACAGACATGCAGGTGGTGAAGGAGGTATCTGAGATGCCAATCACGTTCAGTTTGACTTGTACGGGAGATTTTGGTGTCGTCACTTCGTAGAAATGCTTGCCGATCTGGGGAGAGTGAAACAATCACATTCATAAAAGTACTTACTTCTATTAAACTCATTCGCCATTAGAAAGCAATGACAATAAAATCAAACTTGTAGGTGGGGTGGGGGTGGGGGGATGCATGCGGGAAGAGGGAGAAAGAATGAAACTGATCAGATTATTGTGCAGCTTTGAATAAAATCATATTAGTCATGCCACTGGCTTTTCAGTCAATTATATAGATAAGAGTTTTTGGATCAGGTCACTTAAAGGAAACAAACATTGTACATGTACTATTTTATACGCCACAAATAGCTCCACATTCTAAGGAATCCCCTGTTTGTTTAGTTTGATCTATTTGCCAAAACGGGACACTTCAGAGGGTAGAGTGCACCAATCTTGCAGCACTTAAATCCAAACATTACTCCACCTCAATCTGCTGTCATGATGTCTTCTGAACTTTACATGCTATTTATTAATTAAGGAGACAACAACTAATTCTCTTTCTTCCCCATTTTCAAACTGTTGATTTATTCTTATCTGAAAAGCGGTTTCATTCAATTACTAGCTGTATGTTGAGTTTACACTGTGTGTTGTCAAAACATCAGTCAGACTTCAACACCCTGATAGCACCATCACTGTGACTGCCCACGTTAGAAAGGGCATCAGTTACCAGCCAAAAGGGGAATGTACTCTCTGATGAACATACCTGGCACATGCTGTATGCTTGATCAACTACAACAGACAAAGCTTCTGTTTCAGTTTCATCAAAGAGGTATCAGTGTGTGTGGACTAGTCCATATACGCTACACCATATCCACTAAGTTTCGAGACCACACTGTGCATGATTAAAAGCTGATGAATAAACGAATTAATAACTAAGATGAGAGAACAAGAGGGTCTCGTGGCTACAACTTAGCAGATGTCTGATCTACACATTAGCCTAACATGCTGATCAAGCCGACCAGGCGAAGCAATTATGCTTACACATCCAGCTAGCTGAAATGTGTAAGCTGTAGCCTGTGGTGGGACTGACCATATGGTCGATACATTTAAGCTGTGTTGATACTGACAGTGGCGCTGACTGCACTCATGCCAACAAACTGCTGGGTGCCCTGACTGACACACAATATATACATGCTTCAGATTACAAGATGATTAGTTTAGAATCTATTACAAGTTTTCACTACTTAAACAATTGTTGAGAGTGCATTCTGATCTGGCATCATACAGTTTGACGCAACTTGCTTACACTAACTGATATTCAACATGTATGTCAACTTCCATCTGCCAATACTGTTCATTTCCTGGTTACAAGACTCGTAGAAGCACTGGCATTTGCATGCTATTTCCACATGCTTGCTATACAGCTCCTTTCTCCTTTCCCTTGTGCGTGCGTGTGTGCATGCATGCGTGCGTGTGTGAGTGTGTGTGTGTGTGTGTGTGTGTGTGCATGTGTGTGTGTATGTGTGTGTGTATGTGTTTGCTTGTGTATGTGCACATATGCATGTATCAACATATGTACAAGCAAGATTTTCAATTGCTGTAAGTAATTAGGACTTATGTTAGTTTAAGCATAATATATGCATATCATTACAATCATTATTACAAAAAAATAAATCACCCAGTATGCCAAAAATTTCCAGTACAATTATGTACAGGGTTCCTACAGACTCCCAAGAACAAAATTCAAGGAGTTTTTCAAGGAGCGTTTATTTCATTTCAAGACAAGAGGTGGCACGAAACTTAAACCATTGTTCTTTTAAAACTTTTTTTTTTTATTATGTTAAAAAAAAACCATGGAAAAAACATATTTGGGCGATTTCAAAGCTCTTGTGTGATCTGGGGACCACAAATGGGGACAAAATGATGAAAAATGAAAAAAAAGGTTCATGACAAGAACTGTATTTGTATCATAGCAGACATGTTAGGCACTTGAAACATGACTTCTTGTTTTGCTGAGCTATAGTAATGCAATTACAAAAGGATTTTTATATATTGTTTTGCTGAGCTATAGTAATGCAATTATATGGTGGCCATCAGGCTTCGCGTTTCATTGCCTTCAAATTATTCCAATAGAAATAGCAAACAATACGTGCTGTTTGACTCACAAATAAATTGCATGCAGAAATCATTTCTTATCAAAAGAAAAAAAAATTACCAAGCTAGCTAGTCTGGATCCAGAGATATTGTACTCCTTGCACATCACCAACATCACCGTTGCCGCTGTCGAAAGTGATTTTTAGAAAACAGTGTTTGAAAATAAAGAAGTTAAGCAATACTCACACACACCTCCTTCAAATAAAGTCATTTTTTACTAAGAAAAATGCGAAAATAGACAAAATGAACACCACAGATGGTTTCAACTGACTTTCTTGAGCACAAAAACACATAAACCCAAAACACGATTTTTGAAAGAAAATGGTCAAATTTTCATGCCACCTCTCCCCTTAAGGCTACACTACTTGCTGAAAAAAGAAATGGCAGTCTGAGTTTTCTGCGTTCAGGTTGATGACAAAAATTATTTTAAAACAAATTTTTACAAACATCGTCGCGATCCTGGATTGTCGTCAAGAGATTTGACCAAAGGAGATAATTTGCAACTTCCATCAATTTTGATGCAGTTACAAATTACCTCCTTTGGTAAAATCGCAGACAATCCAGGATCGCGACAATGTTTGTAAAAATTTGTTTTAAAATAGTTTTTCATTAACTTCAACGCAGAAAAATCAAACTGCCAATTCTTTTTGCCACATTAAAGATTTTTGGAGCTGATGGCTTGATTTTCAAAGGTTTTCAAGGAGGTTTGGCCTACAGAACCACATTTTATTGATTTTGAAAGGTTTTCAAGGTCTTGAAATTCTCTGTCAGAATTCAAGGAGTTTCAAGGAGCGTACGAACCCTGTATGAACAAGAATATGGAGGTTTTGTAGAAGATAAAACCTGACCATAGCCTTGATTATTCAACAACCATATTAAAAAATGTTTTCAATTTCCCAATACTTAGTTCTTTTTCCAGTCAATAAAACAGTCTACTTAATCATTAAATCTGCACCTTAACTTTACGCTGTATGTTCGCAAAAACGAAAGGACTGTAGTATACATTAGAACACTCACAAACTGCATGCACACATAAACGCAAGTCCACACATACATACAACCACATACACACCACTTGGCTCTCATATTCGGATCCCAATTTAACCACACTTGCCATACCTCCATTGTAACTTCAGTACTAGATGAGGCGATGCCTTGAGCAGTCAGTTTTGTGTAATTCAGGAAGGAGTCACTGTTGTAGAAGGCGGCATGCTCTGCTCTCCCAATTGCATTCAGCAGACGCCACATATTTGGCTGACCTGAAAGGAACCCCATGACATACAGCACTACAGCAACTATGGCGAACTGATCACTCATAATGTTACACAAAACTATGGGAAGATCAGACAAAAACAGCTAATACAGAAAAAAGTATGAAAGAAAGAAAGAAAGAAAAGTTCAAACTAAAAACATTAAGAGAGTAAATCACAAGCATATGACTTTGGTTCCAACAACCCTAAAAAATAAAAAAATTAATCAAACAAACAAAAGAAATATAATCCAGGGTTTTCATACTTGTCCAGTTTATACATTTTCCTGTGTGCATCTTCACAAACGCAAATACAGATCTCCCCCCCCTCTCTCTCTCTCATACACACACACACACACACACACACACACACACACACACACACACACACACTATATGTGCATACATATAAACACATGTCACTTAATATCAATTTTGAAAAGACAAAAAAAGAACAATTTTAATGTCTTCACAAGATCATTCTTGTACAATTTTTTTTCTTTTTTTTTTTTTTTAGAATACTTTGCTTTCTCACCGCCCTTGTCTCCTACTCAACAGGTTTTCAGCTAGTATCTATGTGGTAAAGAAGAATTTCACTGAAACAACCTCTCTTCTCTCTCTCTTCTCTCCCTACTACTTCCCAACCCCTTCCCCCCTCCCCCGCTCACCTTCTCCCCCCCCAACACCCCAACTTTCATATTGCTCAAGAACATTTTTCCCATGAAAATAACCAAAAAGTTATTGGACCACACATTTCTTCTCCCACCCACCCCTGGGCATGTGCACCTACACACACGCAAACACACATGTACCCAATGCCACTTTTGAAAAGATAACGCAAAATTCATGTGACCAGATCTGTTTTTTAAGTACTACATACGTACAGAAAAGTTTTCATTACAGATATCTAGCTGTGTAGATCATATGTGAAAGATTCATGGTTTTTGGAGTAGATCTGGGATGCCAAAGCAAACAAAACACACAACCATAACAAGTTAGAATACTATCACATAATATTTTTAAAATATTTTCATACCTGTGTAATCGATGTCATCATAGCGCAGGCCAGGCAGATTGATGTGTGCCTGATGTCGTTGCTTGTCCACTTCAATTCTGAGATTCAAAGAGGGATACGCCCTGCAAGAAAAAAAAAAGGAAGGAAAATTATCTCCCACACACCCACAAAGGCATGCTAGCACCCACACACACACACACACACACACACACATACACACACACACGAGGTTCAAATATATTGGGATGATTTTACAATAAATAATGGCCTGAAAGTGAATAAAGGAAACTACATACCTCAAAGTTGAACAATCTTACACGGTCTTAAATGGGACCTTATAGATCAGCAAAGCCAGCAAGAGCCATGGCTTTCTAAACCACAATCTGGAAGTCAGCTCAAGAATCATAAAGAAAAGAACACACAAGCCCTTGCACATAACCAATACTACAATGCGCCTTGACATTCCGCTACCCCTTCACAGCCAAGGACATCAGCAAAACGGAAACAGTACAGCATCGTAATGCCCACTGGGTAGTGAACATCCAATGTCAAACATCAAGGTATGTTCACCCAGCTACGTTTATCCCACTGAGGGACTGGAAACGGTGTGCAAGAAAGACAACATCAGCAATAAATGGTTAGAGTGTTTGCCTGCAAAGCTGGTAGACAACATCAGCAGTAAATGGTTAGAGTGTTTGCCTGCAAAGCTGGTAGACGTGAGTTGGAACCATAAGTGGTACTAGATTTTTTTGGCTTGAAAACCCTCCTTGTCCACCCAGCAGTAAATGAGAACTTGATATAATTAAGACTAGAGAAGGTTTATTAAAAAGGAGGCAGAAGAGAAAGGAATGGCCTCTGCCTTCCATCATGCCATGCCCTGAACACAATGAACCTCTAACAATTCTATGGGAACTATAACCTTTACTTTCTTCTTATACAAAAGAAGAAGATGACAATAATCCAGTTTCATTTTTTCATTAAAAAAAAAAAAGCAAAAACAAAAAAACACCAAAGATAATGTGATCTATCCTGATGACAGTTTTAGTATGAGCTTTCAGTAAGGTAAGGTAACGTAATGTTGCCTATAGCCCAGCCTACCGCAAAAGGCCATATCAGGGCTGTCACCGTGTTGAAGTCAACTCACAAGTCATTCATTCATACAACTCTTTAAAATACATTATCTAAAAACCCACCCATCATTTTGTTAAAAATCTTTCCACTATAAAATCTCAGATCCGATGAAAAATGTTGATCTCTTTCAAGAATTCAAAGATCGCGCATCAGGTGGAACATCTCTGAACAGGGTTTTAATGGAATCTGCTGTAAAATGATTGTGTCTCACATCATGCAAGTCCCAACTCTCTAAAAGAATATGTTTCATTGTGAGTGGTACATGACATGGAATGCACCATGGAGCTTCTTCACTCTTTTAAAGGTATGAATGAGTAAAATATGAATGGCCGGTGCACAGTCAAATCGGGTTAATCTGCTTAGTGATAATGCATGTTACATACTGCAATTCTGCTAATGTTTCAAGTAATATCCCTCAAAGAAATATTCTGGGGCCCATCTTACTAAAAACTCCAAAACTTCATAAATAATAATGTAAATAATATGCAGATTTATATCTTTAATGATAAAAATGATGATTTGTGAACAACTTGAATGCACTTCCCACATAGTCTGAATAGAACTATATGGATTTCAATATTATCCATGTGTAAAATACTGTAAAATGTTGGAACAAGAAACTTGAAAACACATTTTGCATACATGGATATGCTACTCTGTGTTTGAAACTGTTGACTTGTGAATGTAAATTGGATCTTGGTGTTATCTGTGGAAAGGAACTTCAGAGCTTTAATGCCTAATGCATGTAAACTGAAAATCCAAATTTCTACCTACACCAGTTAAACCTGAACACATATAAACTAAGGCATCTATGCTTATGTTTTCCACACTTTTGATGATAAAAAGATTGCAAATATGCTAAATAAATGATTGTTTTGCACTGTCTGCTCTAAGCATTTTGTTACTCAAATGGATGTATCCAAGAGAGGTGTGTTCAGAAAAAGATGAAATGATTGGTTGAGAGTTGGCTTTCAACATGAATTTGCTTTCGTACATTCAAATCATATGCAATGTAATAAATAATGTCTCTTTTATCCCCCCCCCCCCCCCTCATCCCCGAGAATGATCCCCATGTACGAAAGCTTTCAAG
Source organism: Conus canariensis (assembly GCA_033310375.1). Lineage (NCBI taxonomy): Eukaryota > Metazoa > Mollusca > Gastropoda > Neogastropoda > Conidae > Conus > Conus canariensis. The sequence continues at coordinate 70,927,429 of CM065725.1, forward strand.
CACTGTACCGATATGGTAAGAATAGACCGAAGCGAAAGGGAATCTCAACATGTTGTGATAGGTCAGCTGGGGTCATGGTCATGACCTGCTAAATCAGCGAGAAGGCAAGAACCTGACTCTACAGTCGTTTCGCAAAATACTATAAAACCAATTATGAAAATTACAGTATCGCAATAAATATAATTCATGACAGTGAATCGTGTTCCCACACTCTTATTTCGCTCAAAATCAAACCTCAATAATCGCTGTAGGCGTTGAAATGATGTGGTCATTTTGTAACAAAATGTTTTGGGAGAACTACTTTTGTTTATCAGGGGACATCACTTAACTAGACTGAAGGGGGAGTACTCTCACATTTAAAAACATACACACATGTGCGGTCTCGAAAACATTGTTTTTAAGACTGAAATTTATTTATATGAGCTGCTACAAATGGAGAATCTCAGCCACAACGTGTTTGTCGATGACATTATAGAAGCTTTGAATCTACTTTTAACTCCATCTGACGGTTGGAAAAGATGCGATCGTAAGTAACGATTTTAGTTACTATTTGAAATCCCTGTTAACATTGTCAACGGCATGGACAGCATGCCTTCCGGTTTTTGCTGATCTGCTTGAACGGAAGGGATACTTCACTTAAACTCTGTTAACTCAAAAACTACTTTGCCAAGGCACAAAGTAAAAGCATCACATATTTATATCCAGATAACTCTATAACAAGCTATTCCAATTGCATGTAATATGATGTGCTTTGGTCTTTGGGGATTTTTGACATTTTTTAGGCAAAAACTTTTGTAATGATTACATGAAAAGGTAGTTCATTATCATCTCAATTCTAAATATTTGGAAAAAAAACAAAGTTCCCAAAATTCAGTCTGTCTTTATCTGAAATAAACTGATTGGCAATTTATTTATATTCCATATCATATTGTGTATTTTTGGATTTACTTTGACAAGCTCAAATTGTCACAATCAAATGTTATTATATACTTTTTGTGATATAACTCCATGTTTGAATATAAATGATAGACTCAATTTTATTCCAAAAACTTAAAAACTTTGAGATGTTGCAAAAGTAGCATTTATTTTTAGCTGTGTTGAATTTGAAACTTAACTTACATAGTTTTGGAGTGATACTGGTTTATTCCTAGTTTCAGCCCTGGCACAGCAAGGGGCTGCGTAATCTCTCCAGCCTGGCATGTTTTAGCTGTTCAGTTGAATGATCAGGGATGCTATGCTCAAACTGTCGTAACTCTGGATTGGCATATGAAAAGAGCAGTCAGCCACAGAAATATCTATTATTTTTATGTTCAAGTTTTGGTGTGTTTAAACTGCCCAGTGAAGCATTGTATCGTGATAGATAGGGGCTGAAGAGATTCTTCACATCTGCATCATACTTCTTATTCTGACAGGTTTTATGTATTCATTTGTCACAAAATGCAGATAAAACTTGACCATGTGATTGCCAAATATGTTTTCTTCATCTATATAGCTTTTGTGTTTATATTTTAAGAGATACTTACACAGACCTTCCATTGTGATTTCATCTAAACCTTGCCTCCCTGTAATGCTATATCATTGACTCATGGTGTTGGAAGGAAAAACTGACAAAAATCTTCACCAAATCAATGCAGATTCACTTACTTGAAGCAGCACATGATATAGCAAGCAAAAGGTGTAAAAAATTATATCCCTCTACATAATATTTGTGCATGGAAGAATGGTTAAATGAGCTAATTTTAACAGAATTTGACCTTGGGCGCATGATCAGAGCTTGGCACCAGTCAGAAAGAGCTAAGTGTAGGAAATCTGTTGTTGGAGCATCATGTGGACAAAGGTTTGTTGTGGTGTTCAGCAGTGCCTGAGCATTGGTTAGATGCAGAATTGAAGGAGTTAAGTAGTTCAGAAGCTCCCCTGTGTAGGGATGTCTTACACACAAACAAATCTTTAATCAGATCAAAAGCAAACATCACCATTAGATAGAAAAGGAAATAAAAATGCCATTATGCAAAAATTATCTTAGTTTGATATCTGAGAAGAAACTTTTTTTCTTTTTTTTTTACCAAATTAAAGTTTGCTTTCAAAAAACCAAGTTAACATGTACTTAAGGTATGTGAATGCAGAACGGATTAGATGTCTCTCCAAACTAAAAATTATCATCTGTTTAGTTTATCAGTCTTTTGGAATCAGCATGGCTGGAATTGTGTATGTTTGAACAGAAACCATCTTATCTACAAGAATTACTTCCTTGGACACTGCGTGAAGTATTTGTGTTTAACCTTTAGTGTGTGTGTGTGTGTGTGTGTGTGTGTGTGTGTGCGTGCGGGTGGTGCGTGCGTGCGTGCGTGCGTGCGTGCGTGCGTGCATGTGTGTGTTTGCCTTTTCTTCATCGTACTCTCTTTCTCTCTTTTTTTTTTAATACCCCTTTCTTTTCTTTTCTTTTCCCCTTTTTTTTAATTGTAAGGATGAAAAAAAAAAACATGGTGGTGAAAATGTCAGATAAGCACAAATTATTTTCCCCCTTTTCCCAACAGCTGGATGACTTTTCAACTTCTGTATCAATTATTTATTTAACTAACATTGCTGTCTTTACTGATAACACTGCTGTTTTCCTTTCTGTGCATCTGTACGGAGAGAATGTGAGAAAAAAGGAGAGATATGAAGTGCAGGAGAAACACAGGTTTTATCAGCTTATCCCTTTCACGTTTTTGTTTGTCCCAACCCCAACCCCTTACCCCCTCTCCCCACTCCCCAACTGTTCATACTGGTACTGACAAAAATTTGTGGTATGATTCCGGTTTCTGTGTCCTGTTTCAGAACCAGTCAAAGATCCCTTCTCGCAGCATTTTCAACAAAACCTTGAGAGGCTGAACGAAAAGCTCTCTGACACGCAGTTCCATTCTCTTTCAGCAGCTCTGAAGGAAAGGATTGTGAACAGTGATAATCCAGGAACATCATGCGAATGGCAGTATGTGAACTACATTGTTCATCTTCTACATTTGCTGTCTAAAGCTCTGTTGAGAGAAGACACAGACAATTCCGGTGAAAAGACTACAACTGAAGCAGCCACTGTGAAAGATGCCAGACCAAAGCGCCCTCAGGATGCTCCACCCTTGACAAAGACCACTCTCAGTCTGAATCAGCTCAGTACAGTGAAAAATGCCCTGCAGTTCATCACCAGCCTGGGAATCTGCCCTAATCTTGCCCCAGGGGTGGGGATCCCTCTGCAGCATCGCAGCAGGCTGCTCACTCTGGCCCCTCTTGATGCTGCAGCTGTTGCTGACCTCAGTAAGTCTTCAGAGTTCAACAGGGCCAGACTGTCGGTCTGTGTGTCAGTGCTGGCAGAACTGTGGAAAGTCCAGCAGCTGGGATCTGTCATTCTAAGCACACACCTCAATGATCTGCTGGCTGTTTTGCTGCAGCTGCTCTTTGCCGTGCCTTCTTCAGAGGAACCGTCTTGTAAGCAGAAAGAGTCACAACATGAAAAAACAAAAGCAGACAACAGTGAAGGTAACTGTAAGCCTCTGCCTCAACAGTCTGAAGAACTTAAAGACTCTAAATCATGCCATGTATCCAGCGATCATGCTGCTGACTCGTTTCCTTCATCTTTGAAACAGAGACAATGTGATTTGAAAGAACAGCCAGATTCCAGGGCCAGAGAAAGCACAGGGGCAGCTGACTGCAGAGAAATGCTGGGGTATGTCATGGGCAGTGTTGACCCTGTCTTGCTGATTCGAGAGCTGATGGTTCTTCAGGCAGGAGTTCCAAAGCCAGTTCAGGTGACTGTTTTGTTTGTGTTTGGGAATTCACCTGCAATGAGTATTCAGTGTCACCATAATTTCAAGCCGAATGCTTAGCAAAAAAAATCATAAACGGCAATGAACAATTAGTGTTCCAGGTGCAGGGTGTAATATCATTAACAAGTCATGGGAAATTTGTGATTGAAAAAAGATGCCTCTGATTTTGTTTACAGACTGAACTGTAAGAGTAATTATTAATGAAGAGTAATCTTCATGCTTGTTAAAATCATATGATTATGAATGAAACATGGCCTGTCTTTGACTGTCTGTCTTTTGCTAGTTCAGTTTCTGTCTCTGTCTGTCTGTCTGTCTGTCTGTCTTCTGTCTGTCTGTCTTCTCTCTCTCTCTCTCTCTCTCTCTCTCTCTCTCTCTCTCTCTCTCTCTCTCTCTTGGGCAAAAGCAACATTATTTTCTCTCTCTCTCTCTCTCTCACTTCTCTCTCTCTCTCTCTCTCTCTGCTCTGAGTCTCTCTCTCTCTCTCTCTCTCTCTCTCTCTCTCTCTCTCTCTCTCTCTCTCTCTCTCCTTCTCGCTGTCTCTCTCTCTCACTTTGTGTGTTTCTTTTTCCAGGTCTGTCCCTCGATTTCTTTCTCTGTTGACGGAAGGGATTGATTTAAATCATAAGCATTTTGTTAAGGCTACTCCCATCACTTTGCTTACCCTGATTCTTCAAAACCAGATGGTTTTTATGCTGCATCTGTTTACTGTTTGTTGAGAGAAAAAGATTTTTTTTTTTAGGTGGAGTGGAGGGACTGTTGTACTGTGATGGTCAACAATGGCCTCTGTGATGTTTGTTTTCGATGTCATTTTTGTTTAATTCAGAATTCATTTTTTTTTTAAATCCACCCATCTAAATTGTTCACAGTCTATTGTATTTGATCTGGAGTGTGTTAGATTTATGCTGTCTCCATCAGAGTGCCAGAAACCCAGGATGTGCAGTGGTGGTACCCCCTGGATGGCTGAAGAAAAGCTGCAGTCGGCTGCTGTTCAGACTGGCCAAAGGACCTCAGGGTATCCTGCACCTGTATGAGGCTCTCAGTGCTGGTAAGTGGACCGCCAGGTGGACAGGGGGCCTTGCAAATGATACATTCACTTGAGAAGCATGAGAACCCTTGATTCATGGTTCACGCTGGGTTTCCACTTTTTTTTGCATATTTGCAGATTTCAGTGAGAATTGAAGCTGAAAAGCGGGGAAATTTTTGTTTTGAGGGAAAGAAAACTCAGGGACAACAACTACAACAAAAACAACAAGAACAACAACAAGTATAGATGGCAGTTGAATTTTCAGGATTTTGGTCTCATGTTCTAGTGTATGGTGGGAGACAACTCTGAAGTCTTGACATCTCCTGTTTCTGTCTAACCAGTTGAATTTAGGCCTTGAAGGCTAGCTGAGGTCAAGCTCATTGTTCATCAGCAGTGTGCTACAAAAGTGAAAGATGTTGACTGAAGTAGTTTCTGATTGTGGTTGGACTGAAGAAAAACACAGACAGACCACTCGATGCTCAGACTGGCCTCAGATCACACCGTTTTGAAAAGTTGTCCAAAAATTTCTTCTGGATGACGGAGCGCATGTCTGTGGGACAGCCTAGAATTTCAGGGATTTTTGTTTTTCCTCAGAGTCACTGGATAATGGAAGCCCTGTTTGAGTCTCACACAGGTTTCGTTTGATGTTTCTCCCTGTCTCCATTATATTGTCAGTGGAGATGTGTCTGTCAGCTGAGTAAAATGCTGTGTGCGTTTTATACTCATGTAAAATGAAAAGAAACCACAGCATCACTGGTCTTGACGCTAGCAACATTCTGTGTGGAAAAAAGACAGAGGAAAGAGTATGGATGGTTCTGTACAATATGACTCACTGTCCTTAGAGGCAGCGGACAGAGTTTAACTCTGAGAAGTCTGTTGTGATAACAAAGCTGCAGATTCTTTTGAGATAGCAGGGTGTCAGCCAACCCATTGCTGGTGGAAAAAAGGTGAATTTTGAAAAAAGTACAGGACCAATTAGAATTCTGTCATGAGTGGAGGTGTGTGTGTGTGTCTGTATGTGGATGTGTGTTTGTGTGTGTGTGTGTGTGTGTGTGTGTGTGTGTGTGTGTGTGTGTGTGTGTGTGTGTGTGTGTGTGTTTGTGCACTTGAGAGTCTAGATATGTGTACATGCTAATGTACCTTGTGCATGCATCTGGTTCTGTATTGTTTGTTTTTTTTAATTTCTGCTATTTAGAAACATATTTGAATGAATGTATTCTGAGCCAATATTTCACTTTCTTGCTAGGTTATTAGACTGCATTTGATATGAATTTGGCATCTGGAACTCAAGATGTGTTTCATTGTAACAGATTTGACATTTCACTTCTGTATTTAGTAGGCATCCTTCAGTCTCGGAAGACTATGGAGTTGCGCTCTAGGTGTCTATTCTGGTACAGCGATGGGTGTGGCTGGCCAGTCCGACGCGGGAATGACAGTCCCTGTGGCAGAGGGCACGGATGAAGTCTGACGCTGGTTTGTCTGCCTGGGCTGCAGCCTTTCTTCTCATTCTCTTTTCCCTGTGCTGCTGAGCGAGTGTCTCTTCGAACTTGGAGAGACCTTTCTGCACAGTCTGTCTCCAGGCTGACCGTTCGAGGGCTGTTGCTTCCCAGTTGTTCTGGTCGATGTTCAAGGCCTTTTGGTCCCTCTTGCACACGTCTTTGAATCGCAGCTGTGGTCTGCCTGTGGGACGTTTTCCCTGCACAAGTTCTCCATAGAGGAGGTCTTTAGGGATCCATCCGTCATCCATGCGCACGACATGGCCGAGCCAGCGCATACGTCTCTGTTTCAGCAGCGTGTACATGCTGGTGCATCCGGCTCTTTCCAGGACAGTGTTGTTTGGGACCTTGTCCTGCCAGGTGATGTTCAGAATGCGTCGTAGACTACGCATATGAAAAGCATTCAGCTTTCGCTCTTGTCGGGCACGCAAAGTCCAAGACTCGCTGCCATACAGGAGGGTGCTCACAACGCAGGCTCTGTAGATCTGGATCTTTGTGTGCTTGGTCAGCTTGCTGTTGTTCCATGCTTTCTTTGTCAGTCTGGTCATGGTGGTGGCTGCCTTGCCAATGCGCCTGTTGAGCTCTGCGTCAAGTGAGAGGGTGTCTGAGATAGTTGAGCCCAGATAAACAAAGTCATGGACGACTTCCAGTTCATGGTCATTGATGCTGATGACTGGGGGAGAATCAACATCCTGCCCCATGACCTGTGTTTTCTTCAAGCTAATGGTAAGCCCGAAGTCTTGGCAGGCATCGCTGAAGTGAGTCACGAGCTACTGTAGGTCCTCGGCTGAGTGGGCGGTTACTGCTGCGTTGTCTGCAAAGAGGAAGTCACGCAGGCACCTCAGCCTGACTTTAGTCTTGGCTCTTAGTCTGGAGAGGTTGAAGAGCTTCCCATCTGTCCTGGTTCGGAGGTAGATACCTTCAGCTGCAGGACCAAATGCGTGTTTCAGCATCACAGCAAAGAAGATTCCAAACAGGGTGGGAGCCAGGACGCAACCCTGTTTCACTCCGCTCCGTATGTTGAAGGTAGCTGATGTTGACCCGTCAAAGACGACGGTGCCTTTCATGTCTTCGTGGAAGGATCTGATGATGCTGAGAAGTTTGGGTGGACATCCAATCTTGGGAAGGATCTTGAAGAGGCCATCCCTGCTGACCAGATCGAAAGCCTTTGTGAGATCTATAAAGGCAATGAAGAGTGGCTGCCTTTGCTCCCTACATTTCTCCTGAAGTTGTTTAAGGGAGAAGATCATATCTATAGTGGATCTGTTGGCACGGAAACCGCACTGTGATTCAGGATAAACTTGCTCTGCAAGTACTTGGAGCCTCTTCAGTGCTACTCGTGCAAAGACTTTCCCAACGATACTAAGGAAGATATGCCGCGATAGTTATTGCAATCGCTTCTGTCACCTTTGTTTTTGTACAGTGTGACGACGTTAGCATCCCTCATGTCTTGCGGTACTTCGCCTTCACTCCAACAGAGGCAGAGGATTTCATGCAACTCGGTGATGAGTGTCTCTTTACAACACTTCAGTACTTCGGCGGGAATACCGTCTTTCCCTGGTGCCTTGCCTGAGGCAAGAGAGTCCAGGGCTTCGTTGAGTTCGTCTATGGTTGGTTCTCTGTCAAGCTTTTCCAGCTCTGGTAGGTGCTCTATGGCATTCAGGGCATCTTCTGTGACTACATTTTCTCTTGCATATAGCTCAGTGTAGTGTTCTACCCAGCGCTCCATCTGTTGTTCTCTGTCCTGAATCACCTCCCCTGTAGCTGATTTCAAAGGGGCAGTTTTCTTTTGCGTTGGGCCCAATGCCTGCTTGATGCCGTCATACATCGCCTTAATGTTGCCTATGTCAGCTGTGGTCTGAATCTGGGAGCAGAGCTGAAGCCAATAATCGTTGGCGCATTGCCTGGCACACTGCTCGACTTTGCTGCGAGCAGCACGGAGAACCTGGAGGTTCTGCTCACTGGGACTGGTTTTGTACGCTGTCAGGGCGTTTCTCTCGGCCTCGATGACTGGTGTCATTTTTTCTAAATGGGCTTCGAACCAATCAGCTGACTTGCTGGTCTTTTTGCCAAAGGTGGACATGGCGGCATTGTAGACAGCATCTCTGAAGTGTTCCCATCGGTGTTGGGCATTTGCAGTGGGTGGGCCAGGGAGAGAATCCTCCAACACGCGCACGAACTCCTCCACTTTTCTGTGATCGCATGTTTTGCTGGTGTCGATGCGAGGCCGGCCCTCCTTTCTCGTACTGTGCAGTCTCTTCACGTGGAGCTTTACTTTGCTGCACACCAAAGAGTGGTCAGTGTCACAACCTGCGCTCTGGTAGCTGCGAGTGATCTTGATGCTGGAAAGGTTGACACGTCTGGTGAGGATCAGATCAAGCTGATGCCAGTGTTTAGATCGAGGGTGTCTCCAGGAGACTCGATGCTGAGGCTTCGTGTTGAAGAAGGTGTTACTGATGCACAACCCATGATGACAGCAGAGCTCTAGCAGGCGCTGGCCATTCTCGTTCATTTTCCCAGTGCCGAACTGACCCAAGCAGGTGGGCCAGGAGTTGTGATCGACACCTACTCTGGCGTTGAAATCGCCTGCGATGAACAGTAATTCTCTCTCGGGAATTCTCCTTATGGCAGCACTGAGGTCGTCATAAAACTTGTCGTTTGCTTCTGCTGTGGATGCCAAAGTTGGTGCGTAGGCACTAATTAGACTGACTGGTTCTGATGATGTTTGGAGTCGGAGAGACAGGATTCGTTCTGTTCCTTCTGCTGGTGGGGTTATGGACTCCAATAATCTGTTTCTAACTGCGAATGCCACGCCGTGTTCTTTGACCTCGTCTGATGGTTTGCCCTGCCAGAACAGGGTGAAGTCTCTCTCCCTCACAGATCCTGTTTCTGGGAGCCTGGTTTCTTGAAGGGCGACAATGTCCATCTGCAGTCTGCTCAGTTCTCTGTTGATGACGGCTGTCTTGCAAACATCGTTTACTTCCTGCAGGTCATCAGAAAAGCCTGGTGTCATTGTCCTTACGTTCCACGTACCCAATTTCAGGGCGGAAGTTTTCATTTTTCTGTTGCCTGGTGCACAGTTATCGATCCGCTTGTCGGTTTTCACCCTAAACCTCACGCACTCAGTGAGGCTAACGGACCATGGCGGGGCAGCACCTTACTGGCTGGGGGCTGCCCAGCTTAAGGCGGGCGGTAGCTGCCCAGTGAGATGCGATGACCTCTCCCACCGTCGGAAGCAGCCCCTGGCGTCTGACTCTACGCCAATTGAGTATGCAGACTTATAACCGGTAGACTGCTACTTCCCGTGTTTTGTCGATGCTGCAAAGCGAAGCTGGAGTGACCTCTCCAGAGCGCAAGCCTGGGTAAGTAAGTATGGCGGGCAAGCTGTTACCCATGCAGCAGACCCCACCTCTCCACGTCGCTGGAATGGTCCATTGGAAACGCAAATGCCGATACACATGGTTCCAGTGCCGTCGCAGGAGTTACCAGAACATTGCTGTATACAGCCTCGGACTGCCTTGGGGACTCTGACTCCAGATTTTTCCTCAGGGTTGACTCCCGAAGCCTTTCCTAAGAGTGGGTATAGCCGCAAGGCAGCGGAGGTTTGAGATCAGAGTTTTCCTTCTCTTAGGCGGGCTGTCTTCCCAGACTAATGAGCCCCATCTGCCCAAGAAGGGGTGTTAGCCCTACACAAACCCGTTTAACCTCCGGGTGAGTTGGTCTACATTAGTCTGACCTCTACCCATTGACCTGTCCAGCTTGGGTAGCCCTACCAGGAGCATACGGCTCCCGCTGGCATAGCTCTCTGGGTCATAGAGGTACACAAGCCCCCACACCACGACAAGGAGTAGACCGTGTGGAAGTTCTTGATTTGTTCTGTATTTGGAAGGACTGATAAAATACAACTATTCATGATGTAAATGTTTCACTCTTTGGTCACAAAACGAATAATGTACCTGTGTTCCTAGTTCGATTTTGTCAAAATCATGACTTAGGTGATCTAAGATTGATGTGCATGTGTTGAATAGCAGTGTATGATTTTCAGGTTTGGATCCAGGCTCCCCAGTTAATTGGAAGCACTGTGGCACAGTGGCCAAGATCATTTCTGGGTACCCAGTGCAAACCCAGTTCCTTGATCAGTATGTGGCCAATGTCTCACAGCAGGTAATGCTGGTGACTGTGTCTGTCACTTATTTCTTTTGTTGCTGTTTGTTGTAGTCATTATCAACATTAGGAGAATCTTTAACTTGATGACATCAGCATTAGTTACGATGATCATACATTTTCATTAAGAATTTTGAATTGGTCAGAACGGAAAGATTGACCTGTTTTACTTGTGTGCCTTCAGCACATGCATGGGGGGGGGAAAAAATGAGAGTGGTGTCTAATGTCCACTAAATATTTGTTTGTTTTGTTGGGACAGGAGAAATCAAAGTGATTTTTCCTGACACCCACACTCTGCTCACTTAGAGAAACACTTTATTGATGAGCGGAGTTCACTGGTGGATTAATTTCATGGATAGAATGGCTTGCTAACCAGTGTTATTTTTCTGTTTGTTCTGACATCCAGTTAACAGCTCTTCTTCACACTGAAGGCAAAGAGGCCCACAGACTCACTCCACTGGTGGGGGCGGTGGCCAGTGCTATGACCGTCAAACACAGAGAAAAGTTCTGTCATCATTTTCACCGCCCTTTGCAGCAGCCTCTGCTGTGGTGCATGGACAACACGGAGAAAAGGGTGGATGGGAATATAGCTGTGTTGGAGCCAGATCTGACAGCGTGCTTGCAAATCCTGCATAAAGTAAGATCTTTTTTTCTTTGCTTGCAAGCAAACTTTCTTGATTAAAAATATCGTAAATATTGCTGCGATCATCATTTGTGCCATAGCTTTTAGTCCTAAGCTATGATATTGGTGCTGGCTATATGTGCTAATCATGTAGAAGATTTGACACGTAGTTGGAGCTTTCTGTTCAATGATTTATTGTCAACTTTATTCATTAATGACTTACTTTTGTTTGTATTATGCTCTGATGTATGTATGTGCATTTAGAGTTGCATGATTAATTGCATACGTTATTTACTGTCATGTGTCTGTTTTGCATGTGTGTGTGTGTGCGTGTATATGTGCACGTGTGTGTGTGTGTGTGCATGTGTGTGTGTGTGTCTGTGTGTGTGTGTGTGTGTTATATTGCAGGTGTGCATCCAAGGACAACCACCCCTGTCTGATATTCTGAGTGCTCTTCAGCCTGTCAGCAAAGTGCTGTGGGTCTTGTTTTGCCTCACACATTCAGCAGTCTACAGTATCAAGTAAGCTGGACTTGGTTAGAGCTGTTGTCTTGTCTGGTGAGGACGATCTCAGTATCATTATGGTAAACATTACACTCCCTTTTAACAGAAAAAAAAAAAAAAAAAAAATAAATAAACACATCGCTGGTACCATTTAGACATACATTAGACTCCCATATCGCAATAAAGAAATGAAGATAAGTAAGTGAAATAAAAAAGATACCAGAAAGATGGCTGAAAATAATCAGCATTAGTCTCAGCATGCTAAAGCAAGTTAATTTTACTGTTTTACGTTGTATTCTTTTGTATGGTACGCGTCAGTTCTTGACAAGAGTTCATCGTTACACTGCAAGCCACTCACTGTTTTTTACCTTTTCATTTAATCGTGTCTTCCTAGTATCTATACATTCCAAGACTACTTGAAATGACAAATGTGCTAGGTTAGCCCAGTGGATATGGCATAGTTCTCTTAACCAAGGGTCCTGTGTTCAATACCTGCCTGAGACAGCTTTGGAGACCTCAGAGGAGCCAAGTGCTGTGCTTTTGGCATAGCATGCTACGATTTCGTTACAATGCTACACTGCTTCACACAATGCTACACTTTGTGATGAAAGGCTATGCCAAAAACTGGAAATTGTGGGGGTTGGGAGGGGGAAGGGGGGGGGGGGGGCACTTTACAAACTTAGTGGAGATTACATGGAACTGAGACATTGTAGTTGTTTAGAATGCAGACTTGTTTCATCCAAAAATGGCCAGATTCAGAAAGGAGGGGAACAAAAATCAGAAGAAAAAAAAAACAGGTAAAGGCGTCTGCAGTTTTGCCGCCATATTGATTAGTTTCATTGTCAGACATTTTCACGTTTTGTAGGCCAAGTGTATGATTTTCAGGTTAGATAGCCCCTGTGATTTCAGTCGTCTTAGTCCCCTATCATATTGTGTGCAAAGTGAAGTATGATTGAAGGCGGTGCTATTGAGTCTCATTCATGAAATGTGATCGTGTGTTTGTGTGTTTATGTGTGTGCGCGCACGTGCTCTTGCATTTTGTATATTAGAGATTCATCATGTCATTGAGTGATTTTGATTATGTGAGATATTTGTGACTTGTTTATTTCTTGCTTAATATTTATGAAGTTTGCCTCTATTTTCTTTCTATCTTTGGCATGAATACAGCTGTTTATTGTAGTTTATGCTTTTATTCACACTTTGTAAGCGCTTTGAGCTCATCAGAGATGGGGCGCATATAAAATCTCATTATTATTATGATTATTATTATTATTGTCAGACACTGAAGATGCCACAGAGACAGTGTCAAAAAAGAAGCCAGCAAAAAAAAAAAAATCTTCTTTACAGCTTCCCTGATACTGCATATAAGTGCTGTGCAATTTGGAATGCAATACTTCAAATGTCAAAATGCTGCTGTTTGTGCCTTTGAAGCTTTCGGCAGCTCTGGGTTAGAGAGGATCTTCCTCCTCAGTGTCAGCTCCAAAGGGCCCCGCGCAGTACTGATGCAGGGTATGACTGGAGAGTGGTTCCATAACTATGAGGGTGTGGCCATGTAGATCCAGTTGTCTTTCCCCGCGCAGTACTGATGCAGGGTATGACTGGAGAGTGGTTCCATAACTAGGAGGGTGTGGCCATGTAGATCCAGTTGTCTTTCTCCACACAGTACTCATGCAGGGTATGACTGGAGAGTGGTTCCATTACTAGGAGGGTGTGGCCATGTAGATCCAGTTGTCTTTGTGCAAACATTCCTCCAGGGAACTGTGGATGGAGGGAAACAGAGGGGAGACAACAACGACAGAGACCTTGGCCCTGGCACTCAGCGAACAGCACTGGGGGAACCTGGTGAACCATTCCTCAGTGTGGTGTCCCAATTACTCTTCACGTAGTTATGGAAAAAAAGAGTCAACATCTCCAAATCCTTTGGATCGGACTTTGAACCAAAGTCCCCTGTGTTAAAGCGCACAACAAATGAGCTATAAAAACAACTTCATGTAGAAAAGTCGAACAACTGGGTGCCAAATCTGATTCAGGCATGAGTAAAATGCTTGAGAATTCAAAATGTGAGGGGAAAAAAAAACTACATCATAATCGGCAAAACAATAAAAGATACTTTTGCAGGCAAAGAGTAACAGAAGGTTTTGGGTTTGTTTTTGTTCAGAACATGGATCAAGGACCTGTTCGTGAGCTACTTGAGGTACCTGGGCCGGACTGATGCTGCGGCCTGTCTTCATGACCTGTGTGTGGGTTCGGGTCCCAGTGATGTGCCCTTGGCAGTGCGCTTTCAGGACGGTGGCGGAGGAGGTTTGGAAGCTGTGTTTGAAGAAGCCAGCAGGTGAGGAAGGTGTTCCTTAGTGCTTATTTGCTGACGCAATATCTTGATTACTTTGTGGCTTGCTCTATAGCCTGTTTTCTGTCTTGCTGTCCATCTCTTTGTCCTTCTGACTGTCTGCCTGTCTGGTCTGTATCGTTATGTGTGTGTGTGTCTGTCTGTCTGTCTTTGTCTGAATGTAAAAATTTGAGCGACTTTTGATATATTATCCTCACATGTAAAGACTTTCTAATTACTTCTGTCTCTTTCCTTGTCTTCAGGTCATCTGTACTCTGCTTCCTTACAACTGCGGGTTCTTTCCTCTGTCTTTGTAATTCTCTCCATCTCCCTCTCTTTCTGTCTTCCCCCACCACCTGCCCTGCCCCCTCTCTGCTTTCTCTGTGTCTCTCTGCTCGCTCTCTCTTTCTCTCTCTCTCTCCCCTTCCCTCCCTGCTCACTCTCTCTCACTCACACACACACACACACACACACACACACACACACACACACACACACACACACACACACCCCCACACAGAGAAAAAAAAGCAGCTTAAAAAAAACGAACAGCATGATATAATTGTACCAGAGAAAAAATAAAACAAAACAAACAAACAAACAAAATCACTACGTCAGAACTGTGTTTGTGCAGTGACTGCAGACAGGGTGACAGCAGTGCTGAGTGTCCTTCAGGACCTGAGAATAATCCAATCAGTGAAAAACAAACAAACAAACAAACAATCAGGTCAGAACTGTGTTTTTGCAGTGACGGCAAACTGGATGACCAGCAGAAGGTCACAGCTGTGGTCAGTGTCCTGCAGGACCTGAGGAAAGAGGGCGTGGCCGGAGAACTGTTGGTGACCTTGCTGAAGGTCAGTCATTGTCATTGTTATTGCTGGACATTGCTCTGTGTGTGTGTGTGTGTGTGTGTGTGTGTGTGTGTGTGTGTGTGTGTGTGTGTGTGTTTGTGTGGTATGTGTGTGTATATGTGTGTGTGTGTGTGTGCGTGTGTGTGAGTGTGTCTTTGTGTGTGTGTCTTTGTGAATGTGTGTGTGTTTGTGTGTGTATGTGAGTGTGTGTGTGTTTGTTTGTGTGTGTGTGTGTTGTGTGTGTGCATGCATGCATGAGCATGCATCTGTTTGTGTGTGTGTAAATGTTTGTATTTGTTTGTTTTGATAATCAGAAAAGAAACATTGACAGACATGTCTTCCTTTACACAGGCATGGTACATGTCCCGAATTCACGGAAATCCGCGAAAAGCAAAAAAAAAAAAAAGAAAAAAAGAAGAAAAAAAAAAAAAAGCAAGCCGCGCCCGATGAGACCAGCCCTTTTAGTTCGTTTGAGGTCGTTTGCTTCAAGCCTTCGTCTCGCGAGTAAGTAGCATTGAGCAGGACTACTTCCGCGCATGCGCTTTCGTGACATTCGCCACTGCTTTCCGCTCTGGGTCGATGTGATCGAATTTGAACAAGATTAAAGAAAAAGAAGGAAAAAATAAAAATGCCAAAGCATACAGACATAGTTCCGCGAAATTCTCCGACAGAAGATATTGATGCTGGTGTGGCAAACAAATGGCGATGGGATTGGCTGAACAGGAGCCACGAAAAGGGAAAACGTTTTCGTCGTGCTTGGAAAAGTTGAGAGACTTACCACCACATTTGGGAGAAAGAAAAAGAAGAAAGAAAGAAAAAGTTTGAACTTTTCCAGAAGGAACACATTCGGCTGGCTTCAAAGAGAAAAGCCATTGAACATTACAGACAGGAGGCAAAGAGAATAAGGTTTGGACATTACAAAAAGCAGGCTCTGCTCGTGAAGCAGATGGCTGAGAAATCAGGCAAAAAGAAGTAGTCTTCATCTCATTCACATTGCTTGGACTGAAAATTGTATATTGGTAGAGACATGTAACTTAAAATTTGTACATTAAAAGAGACACAAAACTTAAACACATTTTGTACTGTATTCAGATAGATGTAAAAAGTAAAAGGAGTAACTAATGCAGAGGAGACAGATCATAAAAGAATTGAACAGACATAGTAAACAAAACTGGAACTCAAGACATGAAATAGACCACTACTTTGCTGTGCTGTGCTGTGCTGTGCTGTGCTGTGTTGGTGGTGCTGGACATGATGACCAAAGTTGTGCAAAATGAGGGGTCTCCTGTGTGTACACTGTGCATGTGCTTCACTGGCATAGTAAGTAAAACGTTTACAATTTGATTTAATGTATGCCACCTAAAGCAATGTAGATATGTACTCATTTTTGCTATGTGATTACTTGGGTTTAAAACCTCCTTTGGGTTGAAGGAATGACTGATAAAGTGATTCTAGGAGAGCTTATTTTATGGCAGAAATTGCTTAGTATGAAGAACTGAAATTAGTTCAAGGAGAGGCTTTTTTACAGGGTAGAATTGCTGAAAAACCCTGGACCCCCAAAAATTTTCAGGGAAAAATGATTTTCCTCCAGTACCATGCCTGTTTACAGTGCTCTCTCTCTCTCTCTCTCTCTCTGACCACCTCTTCTCTCTCTCTCTCTTCTTTTTCTTTGTTCACCTGTTGTTTTTGCTGTGTCTTCCTCTCTCTCTCTCAAATGCACACATGGACAAATACACCTTCTTTTACTGACTTACGATGTTCATCTCCCATGCCGGTGCACAGGAAATGACAGAGATGATTTCCAAGGAAACACAGCAGTCGGACATCGTCTTGCCATCGAGTGTGCTGAGGTCAGAGGTCAGAGAGGAGAAGAAAGGGGAGCTGATGAGGAGAGTGACTTTGCTGCATCTTCTGGCATCAGTTTGCGAAACGCTTGGCTCAGAATGTTTATCCGACAACACCCAGATTCTTTTGTTTGTCAAGGTAATGTGTGAGTGAGTGTGTTGTGTGAGTGTGTTGTGAGTGAGTGTGTGTGTGTGTGTGTGTGTGTGTGTGTGTGTGTGTGTGTGTGTGTGTGTGTGTGTGTGTGTGACCAGGATTATAAAATGACAGTCTTTAAGTGTGTATGTAGGAAACGGGTGGAAAGGAATGGTGAGAGGGGGGGGGCACAGGAGGAAAATTGTCACCACCATCCAAGTAAAGGTTGTTCTGTACAATTCTTAGCCACTCACAATGCTTGGGTTATTAAACAGCAGAGCTGACCACTCAGGCTGTTCCATATCTTTTGATCTCCCTTGCATCCTTGAATGGATCCTCAAGCATAGGCTCAAAGATTGTCCCCAATATTTTATACTGTTTGCATAATGCTTTTAGTTTTTCAGCAACTTTTTTCCTCTCCACACTTTCGTTTTGTTCCATTTACTACCCTTCGCTGGCTGCTTTGGGGGTGCTGTTGGATTCTTTTTGAACCCTTGGTGGTGAGAACACCACAGAATTATGGACTGTGGTGTGTCTCTATTTGACACCAAGAGCACAGACACAATCAGCTGTGTCTCCCTGATGAGTCCGATCCAGCGGACGAAAGCCTAGGAGCAGGCAATACAAATAGATCTGTCTTCAAAGGGGAGTATGATGGTTCCCTCAGGCAGCTAGTGAAGGGTTTCTCATATTTATCATATATTTCCCCCATTATCTTCATCTTCAATTTTTTTTTTTTTTTTTTTTAATTCAAATCTTTGCCAAGTCATTACTATAATGACTGAAGAATTGTTAGCCTGCACTTGTTTTCTCCCACTACTTGATTGTTCAGCACCTTTTTTCTCAAGGAAGAGACTCTTAGTCTGTGTTGTATTTGTTCTACAGTGGCTAAATTGAATAAATTTCTGAAATGTTTTTCTTTTGCAAAGATATTGTATCATATCAACACCCATACCATATTTTTTCATAAATTTTGTGTATCTGGAGGGTTGGTGTACAAATGGTGCTGAATGTAAGTTTTGAGGGAGGAAGGATTCAGACTCAGTCTTGAAGAAGCAATAGTTATGTTTTGGCAATCATTTGTCTTATTTCAATTTTTGTCAAGTGAGTGTGTGTGGTTATTTTTTTTTACCTGGATTGTGAAATACGGAATTTCTGGTGTTGTGAGGCATGTTCTTTCACTGTGCTGGGTGTGTATGTGTGTGTGTGTGTGTGTGTGTATTTGTACCTGGAGTGTCAAATAAAGAATTTCTGATGTTGTGAGTCACATTCTTTCACCATGGTGTGTGTGTGTGTGTGTGCAGGCTTCCCTTGAGGGGGGTGTAGCTGTGTGCAGTGGAACCACTGAAGAGGAGATGGCGGTCTTTGAAACGGAATCCATGTCCATGGCCATGGGACTTCTGACGGCTGTCATGGCAGGTGCTCTGGAGGTATGGACCAATAGTGATGGTGGCAGGCGGCTTGTTCTGGTGGATTGTGTCTGTGTGTGTGTGTGTGTGGAGTGAATGTGTCTGTTAAGAGAGAGAGAGGGAGAATGTGTGTTTGTGTGTGTATGTATGTGAGAGAGAGAGAGTGTATGTGTGTATTTGTGTGTGCGGTGTGTGTGTGTGTGTGTGTGAGTGAGTAAGTGTGTGTGTGTGTGTGTAAGTGAGTGTGTGTGTGTGTGTGAGTGTGTGTGTGTGTGTGTGAGTGAAATTGTAGGATTTTTCTTGGAAAATTCATTTTTTGATGAAGAACGATGTTTGTTTCCTGTTCTTTTTCCAACATGCTTTTTACTTGCATTTTTTTTCTGACTGGCTGTCTGTTTTATTCACTCATTTACTTCTTCCTGCCTGTCTGTCTGACTCTCTTCAAGAGCATTTCTACTTTTGTTGTCATCAATGAGTTAACATCCACACTTACGTACCGGCACCATGTTGATACTTGTGAATAAGAAACAGTTCTGTTCATAACCACATTGAAATGATATTGACTGAAAAGCTCCCAACACCAAATTCCTGGCACACACATCAAAAATGGTAAATTCTTCTTGCCCTCATTCAGCGATTGTGCACTAGTATTAGCCGTCATTTGATGTACAATCATCCTTTGCCCTGTTTCAAAATAGTGCAGAAGAGTGTGTGTTGTGACAGCAACAAAGTCATGTTTTACATGTGATCTGTTGCAGCTGGCTGGTCGCCTCAATGTGATTGTGAATTACCTTGCTGATATCAAATAATTGATTTGAAGTTGGTCTCCAAAGTTAACCATCAAACTCAAATTTCAGTTCTCAGTGCAAGTGAGTTACTTCATTTGTAGAGGGCAGCCATTGTAAATAGTTTGTTTTATTTTAGTTGAAATATTTCTTAAGTGTTCACCCAACAATTTTTGTAATTTTAGTTGAAATATGTCTTAACTCTTCGCCCATTAATTTGCTTCATCTGAGTCAGGACATTTCTGAACTTTCACCCAGATGGAAGAGAAGGATAGAAAGCTCATGGACGACATGTTGCCACTTCTGGAGGTCATTGGACAAGGTCACAATGATGAGTTCATCAGGGAAATGGCGTCAGACATCCGCATCGCCATAGCAACTAGAGGCGCTGTGTGGTCCTCGCTGCAGCAAAGCAAGAGGGGAGAATGTGGCAGGGAGCATAAAGGAACTGGGGTGAGAAGTTTGTACTTTCACTTTCATTATTTTGTTCTTTCTCTTTTTCTTTTCTCAGTTTTAGTTTATTTTGAAAAGAAATGTGTGTGTGTGTGTGTGTGTGTGTGTGTGTGTGTGTGTGTGTGTGTGTGTGTATGTCTGTGTGTGTGTGTTTGCATAGATATGTTTGCATGTGTCTGTGTGTGTTCATGATCAGTTCTCAAAAGGTGGTTTTGGGGATGTCACTTTTAGATCAGAAATGCAGTTTTCTTCATGTCAGATATCATTACTTATATTTTCTTCAACATCTGCTCAGAGGATCAGGAGATTAATAAAATGTCTCAAGTCATCAAAACAACCAAGTCATCGGTTAATGATGACAGAAAGTTTTGGCTTTGACAGTCCCATGAGACTTGATTTTAGAATTCAGGAGCATGTGATGTAGATATGGAATCAACAAGGACTTGTGCAAAAACAACTTAAAGAATTTATGTTAACAATCACAAAATTCCCTCCATTATTGCAAACTTTTTTCAGGAATGTGAGATGAGTATGACAAAGAAAACTTGATTGAAACAGTATTTCAGTTTGATCTCTGAAATGAATCATATCAGATGAGTGGTCTTTGATTTTTTTTGTTTTGTTTTTTAAGTGTCATGGGATTATTCAGATATCTGAATGACATACATTTTCTTAGCAACCATTGGAATGTGTTTAAAAGTTTAGTATGTTAGAAATAACGTTGCAGGTTTATGATGTGGAAAGGAGTTGCAGCCACAAAAGATAATGTGATAAGGAGAATAAGAGAAAAATGGCTTTGACTCATAACTGATGAAAGTCAGGTCAGTGATCTTTCTGAGTGTGTTGCACAAAATCATGTCTGCTGCTTAATATACATTTCATCATGATGGGTCATATTTGAGGTCTTGACTGGTTTTGAAACACACTTGAAAGGCTTTTGACAAGAATGAAGAACTCTGAAAAGTATAATGTAACTCTGTTGTACATTGTGACAAACTCAAGCAACTGGTTTCTCATCTTCATGCATTTTTGTTGTATTTTGCTGCAGAATGCAAGTCCAGCTCACAGAACAGAGAAAGGGTCAATTCAAGCCAAAGAAACGGACTCTGTCCATCCTGTCATGGACGTGCTGACTGATGAAGAGCATGTACCATCCACCCCGCCTCCACAGCCACATTCCAGACCTTTGATAGAAGTGTTGTCAGAACTGCCCTCCTCGCAGTCAGAGGTAGTGAGAAAAGAGACGCCTTCCGCCGGGAAGACAACTTCTCAGTCTGTGATTGAAGTGACCTCTAGCGGGGATCATTCAGCTTCTGATGCATCTTCGTTGATTGATAAGAAAAGTCCGTCATTATGGCAAACAGATACATCATCACCATCAGAGACTGGGTCCATAGATGCAGGAGGTTTGAGTCATTCTGATCAATCTACAGCTTGTGGGGACTCAGCTCCAAGAGCCCAGGTATACCAACACCAAGACACTGAGGATGCTGATGCTGTCAGACCGATGCGGCAAGGCTCGGCACTCAAGGCGTTCCCCCAAAGGAAAGGAGACTCCAAACAGTCCCCGCTGCAGACGGTTTTCAAGGAACTGTGTGACCCTCTGTTGCCGGTACGCGGTCACGCTCTGATCGCACTGGCCCGGCTGGTGGAGCAGAGAGACCCGGAGACTCTGTCCCAGAGAGACGTGGTGCAGAAGGTGTTTGAGGAGAACCTGCATCACGGGGACTCCTACCTGTACCTGGCAGCCATCAGCGGCATGAGTGCTCTGTCCGACCGCTTTCCGGAATCGGTGATGCCCTCTCTGGCCGGTGAGTTTGCCGGCTTCAACAGATCCAAGGGCAAGCTAACAGCAGAACACCGACTGAAAGTGGGGGAGGCACTCATGAAGGCAACAAGGAATCTAGGTAGGTGTGATGTGGATACATTAAGTCAGCTTTATTTTATTTAAACAGCAAGGAATCTAGGTAGGTGTGATGTGGATACATTAAGTCAGCTTTATTTTATTTAAACAGCAAGGAATCTAGGTAGGTGTGATGTGGATACATTAAGTCAGCTTTATTTTATTTAAACAGCAAGGAATCTAGGTAGGTGTGATGTGGATACATTAAGTCAGCTTTATTTTATTTAAACAGCAAGGAATCTAGGTAGGTGTGATGTGGATACATTAAGTCAGCTTTATTTTATTTAAACAGCAAGGAATCTAGGTAGGTGTGATGTGGATACATTAAGTCAGCTTTATTTTATTTAAACAGCAAGGAATCTAGGTAGGTGTGATGTGGATACATTAAGTCAGCTTTATTTTATTTAAACAGCAAGGAATCTAGGTAGGTGTGATGTGGATACATTAAGTCAGCTTTATTTTATTTAAACAGCAAGGAATCTAGGTAGGTGTGATGTGGATACATTAAGTCAGCTTTATTTTATTTAAACAGCAAGGAATCTAGGTAGGTGTGATGTGGATACATTAAGTCAGCTTTATTTTATTTAAACAGCAAGGAATCTAGGTAGGTGTGATGTGGATACATTAAGTCAGCTTTATTTTATTTAAACAGCAAGGAATCTAGGTAGGTGTGATGTGGATACATTAAGTCAGCTTTATTTTATTTAAACAGCAAGGAATCTAGGTAGGTGTGATGTGGATACATTAAGTCAGCTTTATTTTATTTAAACAGCAAGGAATCTAGGTAGGTGTGATGTGGATACATTAAGTCAGCTTTATTTTATTTAAACAGCAAGGAATCTAGGTAGGTGTGATGTGGATACATTAAGTCAGCTTTATTTTATTTAAACAGCAAGGAATCTAGGTAGGTGTGATGTGGATACATTAAGTCAGCTTTATTTTATTTAAACAGCAAGGAATCTAGGTAGGTGTGATGTGGATACATTAAGTCAGCTTTATTTTATTTAAACAGCAAGGAATCTAGGTAGGTGTGATGTGGATACATTAAGTCAGCTTTATTTTATTTAAACAGCAAGGAATCTAGGTAGGTGTGATGTGGATACATTAAGTCAGCTTTATTTTATTTAAACAGCAAGGAATCTAGGTAGGTGTGATGTGGATACATTAAGTCAGCTTTATTTTATTTAAACAGCAAGGAATCTAGGTAGGTGTGATGTGGATACATTAAGTCAGCTTTATTTTATTTAAACAGCAAGGAATCTAGGTAGGTGTGATGTGGATACATTAAGTAAGCTTTATTTTATTTAAACAGCAAGGAATCTAGGTAGGTGTGATGTGGATACATTAAGTCAGCTTTATTTTATTTAAACAGCAAGGAATCTAGGTAGGTGTGATGTGGATACATTAAGTAAGCTTTATTTTATTTAAACAGCAAGGAATCTAGACAGGTGTGACATAGATCCGTAAATAAACTTTATAAAAACAACAAGGAATTTTTGAAGCTATGATGCAGGTTTGTAAGTAATTTTTATTTCATAAAGACCCAGAGGAATCTAGGTGGATGTGATGTAAATTTGTATGTAAGTTTTGTTTCATGAAGACAACAAGAGAACTAGGTATGTGATATAGATTTGTTAATAAACATAAATTTATAAGCACAAAAAGGAATATAGGTAGGTGTGATGTGGACTTGTAAGCTTTATTTCATGAATAAAACAAAGAATCTAGCTTAGTGTGATGTAGATTTGTAAATAAACTTTAATTTATAAGGGCAACAAGGAATCTATGTGTATGTGATGTTGATTTGTAGGCTTTATTTCATAATGACAATGAAGAATCTAGATAGGTGTGATATAGGCTTGTAAGTAAGCTTTATTTCATAAAGACAACAAGGAATTTAGGTAGATATAATACAAATTTGCAAACAAGATTTAATATATCAAGAGCAAGGCATCTAGATATATGTATATCGTTGATCTATAAATAACCTTTGCTCTACAAAGAAAACAAGGAATGTAAGTAGGAGTGATGAAGTTTTGTCAGTAGGCATTTTGTAAAGATAATAAAAGATTTGCGTAGGTTCGATGCATGTTTGCTAACAAGCTTTGATTTATAAAGAGCAATGAATCTAGGCAGGTGTAATGCAGATCTGTAAATACTGTTTGCTGTATAAAGACAGGAATCCAGGTAGGTGTGAGGAGATTTTCAAACAAACTTTAATTTCTAAAGACATCAAGGTACTTAGATAGGTTTAACACAGATTAAAAAAAAAACATGCTTTAATTCATTAAGACAATAATGAATAAGGAAACCAGGTACATGTAAGGCAGTTTAATGACAATAAGGAATCTAGGCTATTGTGATGTAGATTTGCAAACAAGTTTTAATTTATAAAAAATAACAAGGAGTCTAGGTATGTGTCATGAAGATTTGTTTTTGTTTTGTTTTGTTTGTTTGTTTTCGTTTGTCTGTTGTTTTTGTTGTTGTTGTTGTTGTTGTTTTTCTTTAGTTAAAACAACAGACTTCCACTTTCAAATTGACCTTGACAGGGGAGATGATTCCAATGTACCGTGAGTTGCTCCTGGGGGCAGTATTGGCGGGGGCACAAGATGCAGATGTCACGGTCAGGGCCAGCAGCATGTCCAATCTGGCAGAAGTGTGCTCCTTGCTGCGGTTCTCACTTGGGCCCATCCTACATGAGGTATTTGAACAACCAGTTTGAGAACAACCAGATCCCTGAGTCTGCTATTCTTTTAAATTAGAGTGTGCTCCTTGCTGCGATTCTCACTTAATAATAATAATAATGTTAATTTATATAGCGCCAATTCTCTAAAAATTAGGGCTCTAAGCGCTCTACATAACCAACAACACTGACGCACACACACACACACCCCCGCGCAGGAGCGCATGTGCACACACACTCACACATGACCACACACCCACGCCTACAGACACCGGCACGCACTCACATCAACACAGCCTGCACGCACAAGCAACACAACCACCAGGCACTCACGCATGCACGCAAAAACCCACTCAGACACTCGGAAGGTGGGTTGGGAAGTGGGGGGGGGGGGGGGGGGGTTACGACTTGGGCCCATCCTACATGAGGTATGTGAACAACCAGTTTGGGAACAACCAGACCCCTGAGTCTGCTATTCTTTTAAACTCAAAAGAAAAATCACTATTCCACCGAACGAAAGAGACAAACAAATTACCAGAGAAAATATGATGCACTTCGACCTCTTTGGTTATCTTAAGTCTTAAGACAATTATTCAAGACAATAAAAACAAAGAACAATCACTTGTCGCCGCAGATTGGGCACAAAATGGACATTCGTTTTCATCATCTTGAGTGTTGTTTGTTGTGGCTGAAGAAGAGCAAAGAGGTCTTCTTCTTCCTCATTCGCCATCCCGTTAGATGAGCAGCTCGGTGTCCTCGATGAAGGCTGCCGTCCATCGCAGCTCCTCCAGGGTGCCATACAGCTTGGCTTCCACTGCTGTCGGTGTTGGCCAGTACTTTCTCCTGGATGCTGCATACGTCGTACAGACTTGAAGGATGTGGTCAGTTGTCATTGGTCCCTCACCACAAGGGCACTCTCCACTCTGTCCAATGCCAAATTTTGTGTGCATGTGGTGGAGCAGGCGATTGTGTCCAGTCCTCAGGCGGAAGATCTTGACCTGTTCCCGTCGTCCCAGCAAATGGTATGTGTCTTCTGGGTTGTATTTGGATGCAGGAGGCGCCATTTTATTCCTTGTTGTGCCTTGATGATTGTCTTAATTTCATCGTATGACACCAGGTTGTTGGCCTGCTCCTTCTGTGCACCATCTTTTGCCAGAATGTCCGCTTTTTCGTTGCCTCTGATGCCACAGTGTGCTGGTACCCATTGTATCACCACTTTCGCCACTCTGGCACTCAGGGCAACAAGGGCTGAAGTGATATGGTTCTGTTCTTTGCAGCGGGAGTTCTTGAGGGCTTGGAGCACGGAGAGAGCGTCAGAGAAGACCACCACCTGCCCTGTTGTTCTTTTGGAGTTCTGCAAGACTGTTGTGGCTGCCTCACAGAGGGCTTCTCGCTCAGCTCGGAAGTTGGTGGAGTATTTTCCTGTTGGAATTGCAATTTCTTCATCTCCATCTTTGTATCGGAGGAAGATTCCAGCTCCACCATCCCTCGTTGCCTCTGTGGCAGAGCCATCTGTGAAGACATGGGTCCAGTCTTCCTGGGATACTGGTTGCAGATGTACTCCATGGCCAGGGCCTTCCTTTGGGTGTCTGACTGTATTCCTTTCTTCTCCACTCCGGGAATGCTGGTGACGACTGTTGGGAACACCTGCCTCTTCCAAGATGGGTGGGTGACATTTGCCGGGATAGGCTTTGCTTCATGTTCCATCAAGACTGGGGTTTGTCTTTCAAGGCGTCTTGACTGGCGGATGAAGCTGCCTCTTTTCAACCGGCTCTTGGTGGGTCTGCTCATTCTGTTGTTCATTGGATGGTTTTCAAGGCGTTTGAATTTTGCTGCTTGGATGAGGATCTTTGTGTCCCTTCTGTCCTCCAATGACTGTAGCCCAGTGGTCTCTTCCATCTTCAGGATTGGGGTGGATCTCATGGCGCCAATTATGACACGCTGAGCTTGGTTCTGTATCTTATTGAGGTGGTTAAGGTTAGACTTTGCAGCTGATGCCCATGCTGACGTCCCGTACTCAACTACAGGTCGGACTCTCCCTGTATAGAGTCTCTTCAGGATACGTTCGTCAGCCCCCCAGTCCGTCCCCGCAAGTTTCCTCATGATCGCCAGTCTCAACTTGGCCTTGCTACAGCATCTGGTGATCTGCTGTTTCCAAGTGAGCCTGCGGTCAAAGGTCATTCCCAGGTAGGTAGGTGTGGGTTCCTCTGCAAGCCTTTGGTTGTTCAGTGTCAGCTTCACCTCTTGCTTCTTGCTGGATAGGCTGAAGACTGTGTAGGTTGTTTTGTTTGAGTTGACAGAGACAAGCCATTCCGACAAGCAAAGAGGTCGAAACGCATCATATTCTGTCTTGTCATTTGTTTGTCTCTTTCATTCGGCGGGACAGTAATTTTTCTTCTAGGTTTGTTTCAGTTTCCGCCTGCAGTCACTTCACTTCAAAACCAACCCTAGCCTTTTAAATTAGAGTTTGCTCCTTGCTGCCATTTTCTGTTGGGTCTGTCTGACATAAAATATGTGAACGATCAGCTTCACGGAAAGTAGACACCCAATTCTGATGTTAGATGAAACTGGAGCCTGTATTTTGTGGCAGTTTTCTCTTGGATATGGTTTACATGAGGACTATGAACCAGTTTGGTAGAAGGTTGATCGATTCCACATTCTGGTATTGCATGAAACTCAATTAATCCTGGTTGCAGTTTAGTTTTGGGCCTGTCTTACAGAAAATATGTGAACTCTCAGTCTGCAAGAAAGTAGATGGATTTCTAACCCTGCTGTTGTAAGCGCTCAGTCTCATCTTGAGACAGGTGCAGATCAGGGTGGAGGTGGAGAAGGGAAGTAAGTGGATAGGGGCAAGTGGAGAGGAGTCTAGGCATTCCTGAATATGTATGCCTTTCCTTTCCCTTTCCTTGAATCCATTCTAAAAAATTTTAAAAAAAGAAAAAAAAAGAAAAAGAAAATCTGAAAGTGCCTTTACCTGCACAATCAAAAAAGGAAAAAAAAGAAAGGTTCCAGACAAAAGGAATTTTGATGTAAAACATATGACATCACCACACCTTCCCCTCACTGCTCAACAACTTCAATGATTCTGTTAACTGTATTTTGCCTTAATACACCTCTCATACGGTCCATAATGATTGTTACAAACAACAAAGACAGTGATGGAAAAGTGCACTTATTTCATTAAAATGTGTAAACCCACAACATCAAAGTTGAGGAAAAGCTTGGGTATTCAGTGAACTCAGTGGGAGAACAAGACGGTGGCAGTCACATATGGGTAGTTCCAATTCTGCTCGTGCCTGGCATGAAAACTGGTGATTTTAAAGGTTCAACTTGGGTGTCAGTGTTTTGTGAGGCAGGTGCCCTGCCCCCACTCTCCTTGAATGGTTACGCCCCATCAACCGTGTCAAACTTGGTGGATGTGGACATAGACTGACTGTAACCCAGTGGGAAAATACTGACCCTGGAACTAAACTGACATCTGTGGGGAGAAGGTAGTGTAGGTTCAAGAAGTTTTTCAGTAAAACCAGCCATGAGCACTGCTGTCGTTTTCTTTCTTTTTCTTTCTTTTTGTACTCCCAGTTCGTATAGAACAGGGAGTACTTTACAATAGGAAGGAAGAAGTGCCGTCTGTGTGTCTGTCCGTGGTCAAAATGTGTTTCCACTTGCTCCAGACAAAACTTCTGGGCTGACCTTTCTGAAAATTTGTAGGTATGTTCATTATGGGTCACGGATGATGCCCGATGTTTTATTTGACCAGAATAGCCGTTACTAACGGCAATAACGGCCCCAAATGGTTTTACTTCTTTATGGAATATCTCAGAAAGTACTTGGCCGATTTATAAGCGGTTTGGATGATCTTGTAACAAATCGGAGCCTCTTTCCATATGTAAGTGATGTAATGCTGAAAATCAATTAAACATCTGTTAAAAACCATATTTTGCCGTTATTTCTTACATATTGATGGATTTTAATTAAATTTGGTATATAGAAAGGTTATCTCACACAAAGGGGTGTTTCAAAATTTGACCGT
Source organism: Conus canariensis (assembly GCA_033310375.1). Lineage (NCBI taxonomy): Eukaryota > Metazoa > Mollusca > Gastropoda > Neogastropoda > Conidae > Conus > Conus canariensis. The sequence goes on from CM065725.1 coordinate 70,955,452, forward strand.
AAAAAAAACATTATTCTTGACATATTGTCTGATTTGGATGAAATTTGGTATGTACACGCGTATTCAAGATAAAATGGGAGTACGTTTGTATGCTTTGCATCTTGTTTTTTGTTGTTGTTGTTTTTTGGGTTTTTTTTTTTTTTTTTTGGGGGGGGGGGGATCTTCTTGGGAGGAATCCTGTAATCCTTACCTCAAATCATTCCCAGCTGAAGCCAGTTAAAACAGACTGAGAACCAAACTGGCACCATTTACATTTCGTAGACTGTGCGTGTGTTTCCTGTGCAGGTTCTTCACTGCTGCACGTCTTTGCTGGAAACAGATGAGGTCCTGGTCAGACAAGCTGCAGCCTTGACCTTGTCCAAACTTTTAGAAGGGTTAGGCAGCGACTGCTTCACTGTGAGTATGATATGTGTTTGTGTTCGTGTGAATGCAAGTGTGTACTGCATATACTTTGAGTTTGAAAATGTTTTGTGTGTGTGTGTGTTTTTTTGTAAGTTGATTTGATTGAAGAACTGACTGCTGTATGGATTGGTTCATTGACTGATCAGTTGATTGACAAGGGAATGGAGAAATTCATTGGCCAATGGATTGGTTCATTGACTGATCAGCTGATTGGCAAGGGAATGGATGAATTCATTGGCCAATTGATCAGTTGATCTGACTAACTTTGGTTAATTTATGAGTTGATTGACTGATTGGGGGTTGGCATGATTAATTGACTGATTGATCAGTTGACTGACTGACTTTGGGATGGGTTGATTCATTGCTTGACTGATTAGTTGAGCAGCAAACTTTGGGATGAATGGATTCATTGACAGATTGATAAATCAGTTGATTAGCAATCTGGGGGATGGGACCCACTGATTGATCAGTAGATTGACTGACTGGGGGGACGCATGGATTCATTGACCAGTTGCTTGATTACTTGATTGACTTACTGATGGATAGATGAATTTGCAGCATGATTAATAGATCTGTCAATTGACTGGTGGATGACTGACTTTGCTGATCACTTGCCTGACCCATTGCAGTCACTTGTTTCCATTTCTTGATTGCTAACCAAGTTAAATAACTGCTCAGTCCATCGAAAAATGATTAATATCAAATTGTGTGAAGAGGAATCACATTATTTGATTTGATATTCAATTTTTATTTGGCTAGTTAATCACTTAATTCTGGTGATGATGTTTGTTACCCTTTTTTTTTTTGTTTTGCTCTAACACTTACTGTGTATGTGGTATGGATTCGAGGCCCTGGAATCGGTGCTGCCCGGCCTGTACCGACTGCTGAAGAAGGTGTGTGCCATCGATGGGGACGAGGCGGTGAGACTCCACGCCAACATTGGCCTGGACCATCTGGACAAAGCTGCCAGAGACTTCGCCTTTCCTAAGCAGACACTCCAGAAGAAAATTCGGGTCCTGACTGACGCTGACACATTTAATTTTTGATGCTCACTACCTCTGTCTTGTTCCTGTCCCATGCTTTAGTGGAGAAGGAAGATGTCTGTCTATAAATGTACATAGCAAGATCAGTCTGTTGTTGGTGTTCTTCTCCACTGAAGGAACTGTGCAATTAAAGTTCAGAAGCTGGATATTTGTACTTTCTGGAAATTTGTTTGAATGAGAGAGAGAGAGAGACAGAGAGACAGAGTGAGAGAGTTGTATGTGCGTGTGTTGACTGATGTTAATTTCAAAAAGTACATATATGAAGCAAACCAGAGAGAGGGAGAGAGAGAGAGGGTTGTATGTGTGTGTGTGTGCTAACTGATGTGAATTTTTAAAAGTACTATGTATGAAGCAAACTAGTCATTTTTTTGAAGTTACAAAGATCAGGAGAGAGAGCCATCAACAGTTCGCCTTTCCAAAGAAACCTTTTGGAACAAGTCTCGTTTTTGCTGATAACATTTTGACAACTTTATAAACAATAAAGATTGTCATGTGTACAAAATCTGCACAATCTGTAAATCTTTTTGAGGTACAGAAATCATTTGTTTCTTTCTACGGAAGACACTCTAAACTGACACTCACCTAAATTACCTTTTTCTGTAATGAAACTTTAACTACTCGACATAATCTTTAAGCATGAGAGAAGAAGGCCATTAAAAATGACAGAACAGTGTTATAAACAATGTGCCTTTTGAAAACACATTGTGCAGAATAAATTCTGATACTGTCCTGTGCTGATGGTTTAAGACTTTTTTGTTCCAAAAGTCCTGGAATAGAGATGTGTATCAATATGGAGAACAATTGAAAACTGACAAGATTGTATAGATTTTGTCTTCTGGGCATAGTGCAGATTCCCAATAAGAAAAGTCTTTTCTGTTTTCTGAAAAAAAGTTCTTCTTTAAAAGAAATTGCAGTAATTACTGTTCTGTACCTTGTCTTTTATGTGTTTTAGGGAAGCAGAGTCTGGTGCTACATTTTTGTAAAATGAATTGAGAGATAAAATTTTATCATGTCTTTACAGGGAATGGTGTATCCCATATATTGTATAATTGGCACAACATTTTCCTTAAATGAATTAAAAATGAATTTCAGTACATTGGGAGACGTATTCCACATAATAAACGAATGGCAAGAAATTTTATTATGAATCCAGAGATAAATTTCATTATATTTTTAGGGCAAAAAATTATGTATTTCACATAACAATGAATAGCACCAATGTTCTGTTAAATGAATTAAGAGATGAATGATGTCTTCATGTAACTTTTTTTTTTTTTAACTAAGCCAAGATGGTCTAACATTGCTCTCCAAATTCCTTAGGAAAAAAGCAAACAGACTGAAATTTTATAACTGTCAAAAACTGAAACCATATTACTGCATTTCAAAATACTTCTCTTTTTAGACACGATATTGAGTTTGCTTTGAGGAAAATGTTAATTTTGTGTTTGTGCCAGTCAGGTGATCAGACATTTTTCTTTACTGTTCTCTTTCTCATTGTGAGCATATCCCCTTTCTCCACTTCCCTCTGACAGGGTTTCAAAATAAAATTCTTGTCTTCTTTTATTATACAACACCGACATGTGGTTGTTTGCTGTTATATTTATGTTGTCTTGGACGGACTCTGCTTGATTATTATCATTCATGTCAAATTCTGTGAAGACAAGTCTTATTTCCTTTTCTTGACAGATCCAACATTTTGTCCAGGGCATTAGACTCGACTTGCATTGTTTTTTGCTTATACTTAAGGAAAATCATTGAATTTTTCTACACTCTTGTGTGTGTGTGTGTGTGTGGTGTGTGTGTGTGTGTGTGTGTGCTGTTTTCTTTTTAGTCATAGTTATTAATTAAACCTTTGTTTTAGAAAATATCAGTCAATTGTTGACTGAATACTTCAAAGGGGGGAGGGGGGGGGGGGGAGGAAGACAAATCAAATTTATGTCATGCTTTCTGTTTGTTAGTATGTTTGCTGTTGCCAGAGAGATGATTGATGATGGTAGGACAGTCACACAAACACATCTATACAGACACACTCTCTCTCTCTCTGTTTGTCTTTCACTTTCTTACACACACACACACACACACACACAACACACACACACACACACAAATGTAGCATATGCGCACACTTACATCAAGTTGTAAAATGTATACTTTAATACCTTGCCTTATATCATACAACTGCATATACCGAGCTGCCCAAACAACAGAACAACAACAGCAACAACAACAACAACAAACTTCCAAGGATAAACTTAAAAAGTCTTCTGATGAAAAAAAAAAAAACACGAGTAAGGATATTATACTCGTATCCGTTTTACTAGAATACAGGAAAAGAAACTCGCAGACAACAGTTAATGAGGTATCCATATCCACAATATATCCAGATCCACAATATATCCAGATCCACAATATATCCAGATCCACAATACTTTCCTAATAACACCAACAGATGCTCAGCAGTATGGCCTACAAAAATGGCTGCCCTGCATAAACTTCTCACCAGAACATGCCAAAGACATATTGTATATAATCAGTCCCTGACATACACAGTGAGGTGGATGTTGCTGTCATTTGTTTGTAGACAATAAGATAATTTACATGGGTTTCTAGCCAACAGGATAATGTTCATGTAGTTTTAGAGCAATCAGAATGTATAGCTTACATTGGACATGAAAACACTGATACATAGTCGTCATGGGTGTGTAGATATCAGGATTTCATTGATGTGCGTGTAGCCATCAGAATATGCTCGACGTGTGTGTAGCTATTAGGATATAGATGACATCGAATTGTAGCTATCTGGGCATAATTACATGGGTTTCTAACCATCACCATATAATTGATATTGGTGTGTAGCGATCAGGACATAATTGACATAGGTGTGTCGCCATTGGGATAAAGTTGACATAGGTGTGTAGCCATCAGGATATAATTGAAATGGACGTGTAACCATTAGGATGCAGTTGACATAGGTGTGTAGCCATCAGAATATACTTGATGTGCCTGTGTAGCCATCAGGATATAGTTGACATGGGTGTGTAGCCATCAGGATATAGTTGACATGAGTGTGTAGCCATCAGGATATAGTTGACATGGGTGTGTAGCCATCAGGATGTAGTTGACATGGGTGTGTAACCATCAGGATATATATACCAGCCGCCGTGGCGAAGTGGTTAGCGTCGCGGACTCCCGGCTGGGAGGTCGTGGGTTCGAATCCCATCAGAAGTCATGTGGGTTTTTCTGCCCCGACCGGCTCCTACCCAGAGTTGAGTTGCTGCGGACTCAGTTGGGAAGACTGGGACCACACAGTCGAGTTTCATCCACTTAATGGATGCGTTTCTGAGAGTGTTGCTCAAATTTCCTGACCAACACTGCGGGTGCCTGTATCTCTCGGGCCTGGTTGACGCCGGGATATATTATGAAAGGAAGCGTAGAGTACAGCCCTGTCATGTAGTCTCAGACCGAAATGGAAATCCGTAGCATCATCTTAATCATCCTCATTCTCATCGATCAGCATAAAAAAAAAAAAATGTCTCAAATTCTGTGGCCCTTCATGCCCTGCTCTCATGGTGACCTCAATTTCGATGTCCTCTCCACGTCTGTGGCCTTGGTTTGGTTCCGTCGGGGCCACCGGTATCGGCGAGTCCATGGGGGCTGTCGTTGGACGGACGTGGTGGCGCCCTCCGGAGGGAGAGCTCACTCATGCCGGCTCCGCGACTAAGCAATTATTGTCGTCAGTAGGGGGCTTAGTAGGTGGTGTCCTGCGTATGTTAGATCAGAACAGGCGCCACTGAACACCACCGAAGTGACTCGGCAGCAGTGCAGTGTCTCCTCCGGCGGGTTGCCTCTTGACAACTTGACATTGACTGCTCCCTGTGGATTGCCGGTGCCGGGGCTGCGGCGGGGCCGACCGGGCTGTGGGCGTGGACGGGGTGTCGGAATGAGCGGCGTGGGTGCACTGCCTCTGAGGTGGCGCAGAGGTTGGGACAGCAAAAAAAAAAAAAAAAAAAAAACCATCAGGATATAGGTGACATAGGTGTGTAGCCATCAGGATATAGTTGACATGGGTGTGTAGCCATCAGGATATAGTTGACATGGGTGTGTAGCCATAAGGATATAGTTGACATGGGTGTATCGCCTTTAGGATATAGTTGACATAGGTGTGTAACCATCAGGATATAGTTGACATGGGTGTGTAGCCATCAGGATATAGGTGACATGGGTGTATCGCCTTTAGGATATAGTTGACATGGGTGTGTAGCCATCAGGATATAGGTGACATGGGTGTATCGCCTTTAGGATATAGTTGACATGGGTGTGTAGCCATCAGGATGTAATGTAAATGAGTTAACAGCCATTGAGATGCGGTTTTCCTGAGTTGAGAGTCATTCAAAGTTTACCCGCGTTCATGGCCAACAGAATGTAGTTTATTGGCTTTGTAACCATTTAAGATACAGTTTACATGGGTTCGTAGCCATCCGGATACTGAATGACGACGTTGGCTGGACAGTTGGGCGTGGGGCAGCATTTCCCAGGGGCAGGGTTGTCCAGGTGACAGCTGTCCAGTAAGTTCCATTGCACACACCTGCAACAGGGAAAAGTAGGTCTGCTTTCAGGGTTTGGTCTGGAACACTTCGTATCACAGGCATGCACACACTCGCACACTCCCCCCTCTCTCTCTCTCTCTCTCTCTCTCACACACACACACACGCATACACACAACACACAACACACACACTCTCTCTCTCTCTTTCTCACACACACAGCACACACTCTCTCTCTCTCTCTCACGCACACACACACACACACACACACACACACGCACGCGCGCGCACACACACATACATGCATGCATGCACGCACGCACGCACACACACACACGCACACACACGCACGCATGCTACTCGCAAATAAAGAAAGGGGCAAATATGCTTTTTTTTGTCTATATGACCCCAGACAACACAAAGAAAAGAAAGAGAAAAACATCGGAAGAACACATACAGGAGCAAAAGATGAGAGTTCTACTACACTAACGCCTAACAGACTTGACAACTGGAGACAGTAACTTTCTTCCTTCTTCCTACCGCTAGAACTCCTATGGTCACCATTGTGAGTTTTTCTTGTAGAGGATCATTTTTAGTTCTATCATCAAGGTAGCCACATTCCGTCTTCAGGGAACTTGGTGTTAAGTCTCATCCCAAGGAGTAGGACAGGACTGGTGTCTGCACATATGCTAACTCCGCAAAGCAAAGCTCTTTCCACCTGTCTGCTTGGAGTAGGGAATCGAACCGTAGACCTTAAAACAGTATCCTCGCGCTGGGGCTACATAGCGTAAAAGGCGTGTTCCCTGGCTGGCGGACTGGGGATCCCTTAAGCTTTGCGCTTTGGGGGGGGGGGGGGGGTGCACTGGATAATACAGAAGAAGGTGCCGCAAACCAACATAGCCTACGAGAAGGAAAACTTGGAGTCCAAACCCGCACTGTCTCATGTACGTTAACCTCGTGTTAACAGGGTAACCAGACAACCATGAGCTGCCCTGAAGTCGGAATGTGTCGGCTGAGGCCAGCGGGCAGACCTCCTGCAGAGTCACAAGCACAGGAGAAGACCAAACACTCCGCATCTCACCCAGTATGGTGCTCGTCCCGCCTGGAGAACCACGGGCCTCCAGCCTCAAAGGGGCCCAACCACAGCGACTGGAGAAGCCTTGAGACGCCAGACGTGGCCCAGTACGGTCGAGGTCCAGGAGAAGCTTTGGGGACCGGTGGGGTCGCTGCTGCGGACTGCTGACTTTGCCTTACAAACCGGATTGAGGATCTAGCATAGCCGGGAATGCGAAAGAAAGGAAGAAAGAAAGGAAAATGAAGAGAGAAAGAACAAAAATGAAAAAAGGAAGAAAGAAGAGTCTGACTCCTCCGCAGACGAACCAGGTCCCTGAGTGAGTGATCAGGGGAGAAAGACAGACGCAGAAGAGCACTCACAGGGCCCGGCACTCGTAGTAGCCCTGCTTTCCGTCCCTGCAGAAGCACAGATACTGGCACCCATCCTTCCACTGCTGACCCTCCTGGTACGTTTGTCCCTTGTACTGGCACCCACCTGCACAAGGCATCGGTCTTAAGGGGAGAGTCACACTGTGTTGGTCTTAAGGGGAGAGTCACACTGTGTTGGTCTTAAGGGGAGAGTCACACTGTGTTGGTCTTAAGGGGAGATGGAGAGTCACACTGTGTTGGTCTTAAGGGGAGAGTCACACTGTGTTGGTCTTAAGGGGAGAGTCACACTGTGTTGGTCTTAAGGGGAGAGTCACACTGTGTTGGTCTTACAGAGATTCACACCATGTTGGTCTTACAGAGTTACGCATCATGTTGGTCTTACAGAGGTACACACACTGTTGGTCTTACAGAGTTCACACCATGTTGGTCTTACAGAGATTCACACCATGTTGGTCTTACAGAAGTACACACCATGTTGGTCTTACAGAAGTACACATCATGTTGGTCTTACAGAGGTACACACACTGTTGGTCTTAGAGAGGTACACACCATATTGGTCTTACAGAGGTACACACCACGTTGGTCTTACAGAGGTACACACCATGTTGGTCTTACACAGGTACATACTATGTTGGTCTTACAAGGTAACACACCATGTTGGTTTTACAGAGGTACACACACCATGTTGGTCTTACAGAGGTACACACATGTTGGTCTTACAGAGGTACACATCATGTTGGTCTTACAGAGGTACACATCATGTTGGTTCTTACAGAGGTACACACCATGTTGGTCTTACAGAGGTTCACACATGTTGGTCTTACAGAGGTACACACATGTTGGTCTTACAGAGGTACACACATGTTGGTCTTACAGAGGTAACACACATTGTTGGTCTTACAGAGGTTACACATCATGTTGGTCTTACAGAGGTACACATCATGTTGGTCTTACAGAGGTACACACCATGTTGGTCTTACAGAGTTCACATCATGTTGGTCTTACAGAGGTACACACACTGTTGGTCTTACAGAGGTACACATCATGTTGGTCTTACAGAAGTACACATCATGTTGGTCTTACAGAGGTACACACCATGTTGGTCTTACAGAGGTACACACATGTTGGTCTTACAGAGGTACACACATGTTGGTCTTACAGATGGTACACACATGTTGGTCTTACAGAGGTACACACACTGTTGGTCTTAGAGTACAAAGGTCTACATACACACCATGTTGGTCTTACAGAGGTACACACCATGTTGGTCTTACAGAGGTACACACCATGTTGGTCTTACACAGGTACATACCATGTCTGGTCTTACAGAGATTCACACCATGTTGGTTTTACAGAGGTACACACCATGTTGGTCTTACAGAGTACACACCATGTTGGTCTTACACAGGTACAACTATGTTGGTCTTCAAGTCAACCAGGGTCTTACAGGTACACACATGTTGGTCTTTACAGCAGGTACACACACCATGTTGGTCTTACAGAGGTACAACATGTTGGTCTTACAGAGGTACACACATGTTGGTCTTACAGAGGTACACATCATGTTGGTCTTACAGAGGTACACACCATGTTGGTCTTACAGAGTTCACATCATGTTGGTCTTACAGAGGTACACACATGTTGGTCTTACAGAGGTACACATCATGTTGGTCTTACAGAGGTACACACACTACTGTTGGTCTTACAGAGGTACACATCATGTTGGTCTTACAGAAGTACACATCATGTTGGTCTTACAGAGGTACACACCATGTTGGTCTTACAGAGGTACACACACTGTTGGTCTTACAGAGGTACACACATGCTGGTCTTACAGATGTACACACCATGTTGGTCTTACAGAGGTACACACACTGTTGGTCTTAGAGAGGTACACACCATATTGGTCTTACAGAGGTACACACCATGTTGGTCTTACAGAGGTACACACCATGTTGGTCTTACACAGGTACATACCATGTCGGTCTTACAGAGATTCACACCATGTTGGTTTTACAGAGGTACACACACCATGTTGGTCTTACAGAGGTACACACATGTTGGTCTTACAGAGGTACACACCATGTTGGTCTTACAGAGGTACACATCATGTTGGTCTTACAGAAGTACACACCATGTTGGTCTTACAGAGGTACACATCATGTTGGTCTTACAGAGGTACACACGCTGTTGGTCTTACAGAGGTACACACCATGTTGGTCTTACAGAGGTACACACACTGTTGGTCTTACAGAGGTACACACCATGTTGGTCTTACAGAGGTACACACCATGTTGGTCTTACAGAGGTACTCACACTGTTGGTCTTACAGAGGTACACACACTGTTGGTCTTATAGAGGTACACACCATGTTGGTCTTACAGAGGTACACACACTGTTGGTCTTACAGAGGTACTCACACTGTTGGTCTTACAGAGGTACACACACTGTTGGTCTTACAGAAGTACACACATGTTGGGCTTACAGAGGTACACACCACGTTAGTCTTACAGGGGTACACACCATGTTGGTCTTACAGAGGTACACACACTGTTGGTCTTA
>CM065725.1:70980445-70987945 GCA_033310375.1 Conus canariensis
GTCGTCGTCATCATCGTTGTCGTCGTCATCGTCGTCGTCGTCGTCATCATCATCATCATCATCATCATCATCTCATCATCTCATCATCATTACATACTCAGCTTATCCCGGCACTGGCTCGTGCCCTCTCCCCCGTTCTGGCTGCTGCCTGCCGTTAGAGAACGGATCATCATCATCATCATCGTCGTCGTCGTCGTTGTCGTCGTCGTCGTCGTTGTCGTCGTCATCACCATCATCATCATCATCATCCATCATCATCATCTTCTTCTTCTTCTTCTTCTTCTTCTTCTTCTTCTTCCTCTTCTTCTTCTTCTTCCTCTCAGCTGCGATTGACACTATCAATAAGCGAAAGGAAAGGAGGATAACTGTTACTCCCATGGGGACTTGAAACCTGCTGACAGCCATCTTGGAATTACTTTTTTTAAGCAAGTAGGGCAACTCCTGCTCCCATGATGAAATAAATTCACGCCCATATCTCCAAACGAATGCTGCCTACGACACCGACGAATCGCCTAGCAGAAATGACAGCACAGAGCGCACAGAACAAACAAGGTAACATCCCCCCTTTAAAAAAAACGATGTTCCAAGCTTGCCCATATACCTCGTATTGTACACATCTACACAGCAACAACAACTGGAGAAATTTACAAACACAAATGAACATTTATTCAAGACCGGCACAGCCTTTTCTATCTTGAAAAAAAGAAGATAAACAAGCACACAGAGGAACACTAAGAACTATAGGTAACCTCGATTTCATTGGTATGAAAGGAAATCTTAAATGAAGCAGGGTACAGTTTGTTTAAACCTTAAATGAGGCAGGGAACAGTGTATTTAAATCTTAAATGAGGCAGCGAACAGTGTGTTTAAATCTTAAATAAGGCAGCGAACAGTTTGTTTTAAATCTTAAATGAGGCAGCGAACAGTTTGTTTTAAATCTTAAATGAGGCAGCCAACAGTTTGTTTTAAATCTTAGATGAGGCAGCCAACAGTTTGTTTTAAATCTTATATGAGGCAGCGAACAGTTTATTTAAATCTTAAATGAGGCAGCGAACAGTTTGTTTAAATCTTAAATGAGGCAGGGAACGGTTTGTTTTAAATCTTAAATGAGGCAGCGAACAGTTTGTTTAAATCTTAAATGAGGCAGGGGACAGTATGTTTAAATCTTAAATGAGGCAGGGAACAGTTTGTTTAAATCTTAAATGAGGCAGGGAACAGTTTATTTAAATCTTTAAACGAGGCAGGGAACAGTTTGTTGAAATCTTAAATGAGGCAGGGAACAGTTTGTTTAAATCTTAAACGAGGCAGGGAACAGTTGCTTGTTTGTTATTTATTGCTTACTTTCCCATACTTCATGAAGGATTTTCTTTATTTCATGCAGTTTTAATGTCTGAATTTGCAGACGACATACTTTTCGAAAATTCATTTGTCCGTGTCGAGTTGTGCTTTAAATAAACCTTACTTTTCACCTCGTGTGCATTCATTTGCATTCTAGCTTATTCTGCTCCGATGCTGAAAACAATGACTCGCACATGTCGCTCTAGACTGAGACATCTTGTGGCACCCATGCATCTGGCACGGATGCAGACACAAAACTCATAAACATTTTGTTTGTTAGGCGAATGTGTGCCCCTAGCAGCACCAGTTTGGAGTTGTGGGCGTGTAACTGTTCCGCCTTGAGAGGAAAGTTACCTCCCTCATCTGATATGTACTGTTTAAATCTTCCCTTTAGATTTACTTTGATGCCATCATCAAGTCGCCTATGGCGTGATGCTTTGTTACAGCAGTAGACCAGATAACGTATCTATCGGAGACGATCGCTTAACTGATGAGGATGGGGAAAGAGAAGGGAAGAGGCGAAGGGAGGAAGAAAATAAAGAAACGAGGACGGAAGGAAATAAAAGAAGGAAGAAAGAAAGGACCGAAGGAAGGAAGGAAGAAAAAAATGAACAGAGAAAGAACGGAAGAAAGGAGAAAAGAAAGGAAGAAAAAAAATTGGGGGAAAAAGGAAAGAAAAAAGAAAGAAACGAACAAACAAGATGCAGAGCATATAAACGTACTCCCAGTTTATCTTGGATACAAGTACTTTATGAGATATTCCATAAAGAAGAAAACCCGTTTTGGGCCGTTATAGCCGTTAGTAATAGTTATGTCAAATAAAACATCGGGTATCATCCGTGACCCATAATAAACATACGTACAAATTTTCAGAAAGATCGGCCAAGAAGTTTTGTCTGGAGCAAGTGGAACACATTTTGACCACGGACAGACACACACACACACACACACACACACACACACACACACACACACACACACACACAAGCATTTCTTCGTTCCCATTGTAAAGTACTCCCTGTTCAATAAGACGAATTAAGAAAGCAAGACAGACAGATGCTAAAGGACGGGGCAGATGGGAACATATAGACAGACAGACAAACACACAGGCAGACCGATAAAAAGAAATAGGTGAAGAGGGAATGGGAACGACAGACTGGAGAAACAAAGAAAGAGAGAAGACAGAAATGCGAAAGATGTGGAAAGAGAAAGAAAAAAGGAAAGAGGTGTGTGTGTGTGTGTGTGTGTGTGTGTGTGTGTGTGTGTGTGTGTGTGTGTGTTTTGAGGGGGGGGGGGGGGGGGAGAGAAAAAAAAGGACTGTGTAGTTTTAATTAGCTTAAAAACATTATTCTCCATCTCTATTTTCGTCTACAGGGCAAAACAGATAAATAAATTAATTAATTAACAAATAAATGAAATAAAGAATTTAGCCAACTTTCTTTGTAAAAACTTAACAGTTTTATCATTATCATCATCACCACCATTAACTTTGTCTTCAACATATTCATCTTCATAATTTTCTCTTCCTTCTCTTTCTCTTTCTTTGTTAACAAAGTACTTTACGGAGTTACCTTCTCTTTTCTCTCGAGCACTGACAGAGCACAACTTACAGAGGTTACAGGTCTTCTGGCAGTTGATGTGCACGAAGTCCACGTAGTCTCGACAGATATTTGGGCCAAGGGCTGCACAGTTATCTATGACGTCAGTGCACGTGCTGCCTCCCGTTGACGACTGGCTCCCGCCCGCTATAAGATGACGTCCAATAACATGTTTAAAGAGCACTTGATGTAAATGACATTAAGGAACAAATGACGTAAAAACAACAAAATGATGACGTAAAAGAACCTGTTTAAAGGATATATGAAGTGAATAACATTAAGGAACATATGACGTAAAAACTATGAAATTACTTAAGATATTATGTTTAAAGAGCACTTTAAGTAAATAATAAGGAAGACATGACGTATAAATGGAATCCTCTGACAGTGGTTCTGGCTATATAATACCAACTTTAAATGTCGGGAAATCATATTATTTAGAAAAGGGGTTTTCAATCTATACCTCAGAATTATATCAATACAGAAGGCTTTGGCTTACATATATGATACACCAATTGCTTTCTATAAAATTTTACTTTGTGTTGATTCCAAATCTGTTTTACAATCACTAGAGTGTTGAGACTGCAAAGCTAGAAAAGATCTGCTTTTTGAAATAAAACATCTACTGCATTGTTTCATAACTCTAGGCATAAGATTTGATTTTTCTTGGGTCTCATCTCACTGTGGTATAAAGTGGACAGTCTTGCAAAAGAAGGAGCAAACAGAAACGCTGAAAATTTATTAAACAATCCGTTAGATTTATCCTCTTGTCAATAAATCCAAATGATAGAAAAATACATACATAAGCAGAATTTAAGTTTAAAAAAAAATGACTACTTTACCATCGTGCCTAAGGCACATTGTTAGATTTATTCATAAATTAAGGCTGAATACTTGGAACACTAAATATTCTCATGGTATTACTTGTGTCTGCAGAGAAAACATTTCTGTACATCATCTTTTGTTTGAATGCTCAGTGTTGACCTCGCTCTATCAGGAGAAAGGTATTGAGATCACTAACTTTGATAATGTCAATACTGTCTTATTTGGTTCATATGTTGCTGAAATTGCCGTGGTTATTTCGCAGTCACAGGTTGCAAAATTTGTATACAGATCAACAATTTTGTGCACCACTAGGGTATTTCATTTAAGTAAATATGCGTATATCAGATGTGGGTTTGAGAGTACTAACGTGGATGATTAGTTAAGTGTGGAGGTGTTTTGTTTCTTTTTTTTTTTGTTTTTGTTTTTTTTGTTTCTTTCTTTTTTTTTTTCTTTTTTTTTTAAATAAGTGTCTAATATCATCTGGCGATGAAAAACCACTGAACTGAACTGATGACGTAAAACAACACTCAAGAACCTATGACACAAAATGACGCTACTGACTTATGACGTAAAATCACACTGATGAAACAAAGACATAAAATCACGCTAAAAAATGAAAAATATAAATTAAAAAAAGCCGTGACGTGAAATATACGAAACGACCCATAACATTAAATTCTTATTGTAAAATGCTTTAAAAGTGATGTAAAGTAACATTAAACAACGCTGCTAGAATTATAATTTTTCCTTAAATTTTACTCTTTGTTTCCTCCAAATACAAAAATTAAAAAAAAATCACTTTAAGTAATTCAGAATAAGAAATGTTTACACTTTTGCTTGTATTTTTGTTCAGCTGATTCAAAGTGAGTGATGATATCCTTCGCTACAAAATATCGCCAAACCTGTCTGATGAGAAACCACCGCTCTGAATCTTCTAGCGTGCCAATATACAAACTGTAACATTAGACGACAGTTTCTATAAATGTAGAGATTTAATCGAAACCTATGGCGATCGTTCTTTTTCTGTTCAGGGTCCGGTTTCTTGGAATAAACTCCCAGTATCTGTGCGTAGTTCAAACTCTCTGTCTTCCTTGAAGGCATCTCTTAAAACAACCCTCTTCACCTATCAGTAGCAGTTCTTTCCTCCCCTTCCCTTACCCATCAAATGTGTGTGTGTGTGTGTGTGTGTGTGTGTGTGTGTGTGTGGGTGTGTGTGTGTTAACATGCATCCTTTTTGTAGATATGCATGATACTTATTGCAATATCCATCTTCTTATTGGTTTCATTTATGTTTTCTTTTACCTTTTATGTATTTGTAAGCGCTTAGGGATTATGATGCAAGATTATGCGCCATAAATAATCATTATTATTATCATATATGACCTTGTTATAATTCATTTGACTTAATCTACTTTAGTCGTCTATCGCTGATTTTTTCCTCTGTGTGTGTGTGTGTGTGTGTGTGTGGGTGGTGACCTCCCCTTTGATTTTGATTCTTTGTTCGTTTGTTTGTCTGTTTGTTTGTCTAAAAATGCAATGCTCGATGTTTGTCGTTCTGTTTTTCCCCCATACCTTATTAAATACACCCCATCCCTTACCCCCCCCCCCCCCCCCCCAAGCCCCTGGTCCCCCTTTTATTTTGTGTATAAGGACATTTGACTGGTAGGTTGCTTTTTTGTTGTCTTTGTTTGTAAACAATTGCTGTGTGTATAATTGGTTTGTAATGTATGTGTCTTTGGAAAATGATTTGTTATAAACAAAAATGTTCATAAAAAACAAAAAACAAAAACAAAACAAACAAAAAAAGGAAAATTAAACAGCACATGAAAAAATGACGTAAGAACACAAAATTAAGATCTTTTTTGATTCAGAATGATATCACATGAACTGACATGAAATGGAAAATGATTTGTTATAAAAAAAATAAAAATAAAAAAAAATTTAAGTTCATAAAAAAAAGGAAAATTAAACAACGCATGATAAAATGACGTAAGAAACAAAATTAAGATCTTATTTGACTCAGAATGATATCACATGAACTGACATGAAATGACTTCACTCGTTGCTTCGTTTCATGTGTGACGTGATGTGACACAGTAAATAATACTTGTTATGACCAAACACCATTCAATGTGAGATGGCATGTTGTATGTTCCAGTGGTAACATAACGCACACAAGAACAGCCTCAGACCAAAAAAAAAAAAAAAGTGACATTGTGACATGATATAAAAATGTCATGATGTGATGTGATGTGATAAAAAATATTTTAATTATAAGCCTGTGAAATGTACTATCATTATGTGAGACACACAAAAAATTCTGAGTTAGCGTACCACACTAATTGATTCTTTCTTTCTTTCTGCGTACGCAGGCTGATACTCCTGCGGACAGTGCCTGTACAGACAGGCAGTGGAGTTTTGTGTGTATGACCGTTTTTAATCCCGCCATTAAGGCAGCCATACTCCATCTTCGGGGAAGGTGCATGCTATGTGTAACATGTCATCCATACCAACGGCCAAATTGGCCTTCTCTTCCGAAAGTTGGTGATGGCATTTTACGTGTGTGCAAGATGTTGTGCGTGCGTTGACACACGGAACCTCGGTTTATAGTCTCATTCAAAGGTCTGTATGGGGAATGGAGTCAGAACCAATGTTAACTCCGAGGGAAAAATTCCCCTGTACCGAAATTCGAACCCACAACCCCAGGATCACGAGTCAGGCGCTCTACCAACTGAGCTATTCCGGCCCCCTGCAAACTGATAATATGACACGGTATGATACAACATGTTACAATGTATAGCAAATCACATTGTGTGGTATGAGATCTAATCAAGTGATGCAACGGAACAGGTAAGAGATGATATCCATGGTAATGATGACAACAGCAACGATTCGGACAATCATGATAACGAAAATGGTGATAAACAGACATTGCCACCACTACTCTCGCTGCCTATGGCAACTATGTAACAACGCTTGTGTGAACACATCGCCTCAAATGGCTACTGCGACAACAACAAAACACCAACAACTATTGTCACACCACACCAATCACCGCACCGTTCTTTACCCCTCCTTCTCCCTACTGCCACCACAACCAACAACAACAACAACAACAACAACAACAAAACATCAACATCGACCATAACCACTATGGACCAGTCCAGTACGTACAGCAGAAGGCACAGAATCGCGGACAGTTCTGCTGGGCCCAGGCGTGGTATTGGGTGCACACAGCACTGCCGTAGGCCTCACAGTTACCTAGGGAGTCCTGGCACACCTGCCGTGCCTCTAGCCGCGGCTCCGGCACAGCTGCTGCGCCCATAAGCACTGCCTCTGAAAAACATCACGTCTGATTTATCAGTCTAGTAAGTTCAGTTCATGTTGTTTACAGCAAAGAGCATGTAAGAGTTGTCACATCGTTCAAATCAAGTCCAGACATGTTCGGCAACACACACACACACACACACACACACACACACACACACACACACACACACACACACACACACACCACCACCACCACCACCACCACCACCAGCAACCGGACCAGTTTATTTCACACTTCCAAAACTGATTCCCCCTCCCCTCCCTCCTATCCCCTACCACCACCCAAATCCTTATCTCGAATCACTGAAGAACATTCAACTCTTACAGAAAACTAAGAATTCGTATCCGGTGAAAGACCACCAAACAAGGTCTTCACAGAACTTGCAGTAAGATGTTCATATTGAACGCC
>CM065725.1:70992945-70997945 GCA_033310375.1 Conus canariensis
GGGAGACAATTATGTTGTGTTATTCAACCACCTGTGAGGCAAGAAAGAGGTCGGTCAAAGAACACCTGGGACCAGGGCCAGGACGCTGACATCAGGAGCATGGGGATGACATGGAACCAGCTGGAACGAAGAGCCCAGGACAGAGACACCTGGAGGTCCTTGGTTGGCGGCCTGTGCCCCAAGAGGGGTAATAGGCGATTTAAAAAAAAAAAAAAAAAAAAAAAATTCAACCACCTGTCCAACGTGCAACGTCGGACATCCAGCCGTCTTCTGAAGTCCCTGAAATCTTTCTTTCGTTCCCAACATCTTCTTCTTTTCGTTTTGCTTTCAGCTTTTGCATCATTTTCTGAGTTTCAAAGTTTCAAATATAATTTTCTGAGATTGCTACGAGGTCCATTTCACATGTTGATTGACTGCACTGGCAAGAAAGTGCTGGCAATTATATTTGCGATTGATACAATGCATAAAATAATTTCGCTCGATCCAAGACTATTACATTTTTTTTTCTCTTTCGGTGTGTAGCTTCAATCTTGATGGTCATAGAAGGACAAATAAGTAGCACATAACAAAATAACTACCAGACTTGTATTTGCTCTTCTAAGGAACTATCAGTTAATCAAATCTAGCAGTGTTAGTTTCAGCGTAACCTGGTTTTGTTTTATCCTTTAAGGTCAAGTACACCTCTGTGGACATAAATTTGTTGTTTCAGCCAGATAAACCAAAAAAAAAAAGCGGATTCATGGAACAATACAAAGGAAGTACAATAAAGGCTCTACGCTTTCCTTCAAGAAATCGGTCTTGAGAAGCTGGTCTATACATTAAAATAAACAGGATAATAACTTTGTTCCTTGTTTGAAAAACAAGCAAATGCTGTCCTTTATTTAACAACAGAAGCAAAACTCAAACAAAGCAAAACGAAAATAAACTAACACACAGACAAACAAAAACCCAAGAAAGAAAAAGAAGTAAATCACATGCAACGCAACGTATGTTAGACTGCAAAGCTTTTCTACTTACTTTTGCACCAGCAGCTGATTAGTCCATAACATTTGACGGACAAAAAACCCTCTTTCGAAGGAGAGTAGTTTTGAATAGTATTAGTAGGGGTGGGATGGGAGAGAGAGAGGTGGGATGGGTCGTGGGGGTGGCATTGCTAAACTCCAGTTTAGTCGTGTTGTGTTATCATTATGCGTTATTGGTGAGAAGGGAAAAAAATGACCGTTGTGTGTGTGGGTGTGTGGGCGCGTGTGTGGTCACCCAGAGTATGTAACTCTTCCTCTGTCTGCACACTCGGCACAAACGGAGATAAAAATGACCGCCTCCAGAGATAAGCAGACGACCGGTCACACGCCGCTATTTGGAATAAACACCAAAAGCCACGAAGTCCACTTAAACGTTTTGAAAAGCATACTTTTAGAATATAAGAATAAAATTTAACCATATTTAAGGTCTCACAAAATGATATTCAGCCAGACGTTTTATTTGTTTTGAATAGCCGCTCCCGAAAATCCTTACTCATGATGCATGAATACACGAATCATCCAACACCCGACACATGTTTCAGGCCACTGTAAAACTCACCCGTGACCTTATCTTTGCCCCAGTTGGCTCCCAGCCCCCATCCCACCCCCCACCCCCACCCCCAAATCCCGTCTGCGAAGAACCACCTAGCGTGTGTCTTGATGAACTTCAGATACGATAAAAATTCCAAGAACAACCCAGTTATACCTCTACATTACTAGAACTATTATTCATGGCCTTGGCATAATGATTTGTGGTATGTTACCACACAGGACGTCGTGTATGTATATATAACAAGCAGCCGCGCCGTAATCATTCTCTGCACAGACCAGCGTCCCACGATCGCTGGTCCAACATGACGACAACACGCACGCTGTGGGCCTCTCTCGGTCTTCTCCTCGCTGTCCACGTTCTGGGCATTTCGGGTTTGATTTTCCCTTTCGTTACTTTTTTTATAATGCAAAATTCCCTTTGTCCCATAACAGTGCTTGCAAGAAGGACTTTTGTTAGCTGATTTGTTGATTGATTGATACTTGATTGACTGATTCATTAGATTTTTTTAAGCCCTCGTATAATTGTCTCATACCCCTGTTAGAAGAGTGTATGTTTTTTTGTTTTGTTTTCTTTGTTTGTTTGTTTTTTGCTGGTGTGTGTGTGTGTGTGTGTGTGTGTGTGTGTGTGTGTGTGTGTGTGTGTTGTTTTTTTTTTGCTGCTGCTATTGTTGTACTCATTGTTGTTGTTGCCAAGAAATGCAGCTTTGCTTTTCTGCGGCGTTTGTAGTGAAAATGTGCATGGAAAGGAACCACAGATAAACTCTTTATCCTCGAGAAGTTCAGCATTGTTACTGCTCTGCGTTCACTGAATAGATGTGTCGGTCGTGGTCAAATCTAAAGCGAGAGGTATAGGACCTAAATCAGTGACCAGCGAATGTGCTGTTGGACTGATCGACAATTGTCTATCGTGCACGCAGACTGTCTCTAGGTTTTCAACAACATTCCGTGACTAGAAATGATCGTCTTAAGGTTCATTCTTGTTGATCTTGGACATGGGTTTTGGTTCCCATTCGTGCACTGGCCCATATCCTCTTTGGGGTAGGGGTTGTGTTGGTAGGTAGGCGTATTATTATCAGGGCTGATTTTCTCTTCCTCTTCTCCCCCAACGCTATAAGAACGCAGAGGAACAGCCAGGAGCAGCCTCTCCTTTTTCTTCTTTTTTTCCTCTTCTTCTTCTTCTTCTTTTTCTTCCTCTTCTTCTCCTTCTTCTTCTTGTTCTCCCTTCCTTTGTCTTTTCGATATCCATTTCTAAAGCCCCACCCCCCCACCCCCACCGCCAAAAAAACGTACTGTACCTTCTTAATATATGTATCCAGTTAGTATATTTGTTATTTCTGCTGATTTATTTATTTCTTCATTCTGACGTGTGCCTCAAATTATTATGTTTTGTTTATATAAATTCAGCTCCCTTGTGGGGCTTTGATCTTTAATTTGAATAAACACCAATATTCGTACTCTCTTTGGTATGTCACAACAATGATTAATCTGCTTCTTTATGATCAAGAAACGAACGAGATACTTCCGCTGATTTTTTTTTCAACTGCGTCTTAAAATGTTAAGAAAAGACACATATGCGCTGTTAATACTAACGAATTCTGTTCAGCTTGTGGAAATACAGAGGAAGACCACGTGCTGCAGACAGTTCATGATCTTCAGACTTACATACATTTATTCCAACGACCCTTATACAATTGCATGGGTGAATAGAAATGTAGTAAGGCTGCAAGTATTGAAAAAATTCCTTCACAACTCTTGAAACATGGCGGAGATGCAGTGACTTGTATTCTAACTGCAATAAAATCTGGCACCCTGGAAAGTGAACCACGCCATGGATTCAATTACGAATCGATCATCCTTTCCAAGAAAGAAAATCTCCAACACTTTTCACAATTACCGCACTGTTAATTTGATCAGCCCTGTCCACGTTGGTAAGGTCACAAAAGTATTCAACGGCCTCACTGAAATAATCCTCCAGGAAACTGTGGAGGGAGGGAGATGGTGGGGAAAACAGAAAAAGCGATGAGTGACAATAAATTGGCAGAACTGACATGGAACCCATTTGCAGAAAGCCACAACATGGCGTACAACGACTGAGCTGGAGGAACCTGGTGAACTGTTCGTCAGTGCGACATCCTAGTGACTCTTTATGGAGTTAAGGAGGAAGAGAAGGAGGGGGAGGAGGAGGAGGAAAAGGAGGAGGAGGAGGGGGAGAAGGAGGAAAGAGAAACAGGAGGAAGAGAAGGAGGAGGAGGGAGAGAAGGAGGAGGAGGAGGAAGAGAAGGAGGAGGAGGAAGAAAAGGAGGAGGAGGAGGAAAAGGAGGAAAAGGAGGAGGAGGAGGGGGAGAAGGAGGAAAGAGAAACCGGAGGAAGAGAAGGAGGAGGAGGGAGAGAAGGAGGAGGAGGAGGAAGAGAAGGAGGAGGAGGAGGAAGAGAAGGAGGAGGAGGAAGAGAAGGAGGAGGAGGAGGAAAAGGAGGAGGAAGATAAGGAGGAAGAGGAGGAGGAGGAGGAAGAGGAGGAGGAGGAGGAGAAGAAGAAGAAGTGTAATGAACGTTGACCAGCATTCAACCTGGATGTGAGCCAAAAATTTCCAGTCAGGCTTTTTCCCTTTTTTTTTTCACAATGTCTGTATGTTTGTGTTCACATGCCCCGAAAACTTATTCTAGTATAAACCTGTATAACAACTAACCCAGAACAATGAATATGGGCGGGGGGGGGGGGGGGGGGGGGGAACAATCTAGCTCTATACCACTAGAACGTCAACACATGAGGATAGGCAGCGAGAAAAAAAGGAGTTTGTTGTTGTTGTCGTTGTTGATGTTTTGTCTTTGCTTTCTTCTTTAAGATTTGAACACGCAAAATCTGACCGTTGAACCCAGTGCTTAACCACTGAGCCACTCAAAAAGCCCCATGCTGTGTGGTGTGTGCGGGCAGGCGCCGGGTGTGTGTACGAAGGGAAGACCTACCAGCAGGGGCAGACGTGGAGCAAGCCATGCCAGGTGAACTGTCGCTGTGAAAATGGCAACACTGGCTTCTACCGCTGCACTGACGTGTGAGTGAGGCCACGCTGCAGACTGGTCCTGCCTACAGTTATCTCCCTTTCTCTGTATACACATTACTTCAGTGCATGCGTTCAAACGCGACATACGCATTTCACACTCCCGTGTATACACACACGCGCGCGCGCGCGCGCGCGCACACACACACACACACAACACACACACACACACACACGCACGCACGCGCGCACGTGCGTATACACACACACACACACACACACACACACACACACACACACACAGAGTGTGTGTGTGTGTGTGTGTGTGTGTGTGTGTGTGTGTGTGTGTGTGTGTGTGTGTCCTTGCTTGCTCGCTTGTGTGTTTATACCAGCATTTCTTTCCATAAAGAATATTCTCGCAAATGCTGAA
>CM065725.1:71002945-71090445 GCA_033310375.1 Conus canariensis
GTGGCGATGATACGATAACGGAGATGATGAGAACGATGATGATGTAACTGATGAGGCAAATACTGATGTTATCGTTTGTAGCCATTGTCATCGTTATTGTCAGTGCTTCCGCCGTCCACACCACCTTCCTGCTCTCCTGTTCTCTCTCTCTCTCTCTCTCTCTCTCTCTCTCTCTCTCTCTCTCTCTCTCTCTCTCTCTGTGTTTGTATGTGTGTGTGTGTGTGTGTGTGTGTGTGCGTGCGTGCGTGCGTGTGTGTGTGTGTGTGTGTGTGTGTGTGTGTGTGTGTGTGTGTGTGTGTGTGTGTTTGTGACAGCATAAAGAGGGGGGGGGGGGCAGTTTACATACACACTCTCACGTGCGTGTGCATATTCACAAGCATCACTCACGTTTGGGTGTAACAACTGTTTCCAGACATTCATGATATGTGTTCCAGTGATTCAGATCGGCACCGGTACAATGACAGGTGGAGGGTCAACCAGTGAGTAATTTTTTTTCCTTGTGTTTGCCTTGGCTGCTGTTGTTCCTGCTGCTGTTCTTGCTAGTGCTGACTGTACAAGTAGCACTGCTGCTTTGCTTTCAGTTCTTGCAGTTGCTACCCGTTACTGTAAAAGTTTTCGATGAAACTGTCTCTGTCATAATACGATGTAGAGTTCACACACACACACACACACACACACACACACACACACACGCACACACGCACGCACGCACGCACGCACGCAAGCACACACACACACACACACACACACACACACACACACACACACACACACACACACACACACACACACACACACACTACTTAAAACACGTTAAACGAGTACAGTGGTATTTATTTTTCGAATACAGGCATAAGCAAAACACGACGAAAAAATGCAACTTGTCAATTAGATAGATAGATAGACAGATAGATCGTTAAATAGATAGATGGATGGATAGATAGATAGATAAATAGATAGATAGATAGATAGACAGACACATAGATAGGTAGAGGGATCTAGGTATTGATATCTATATCTATGTATATGTATGTATGTATGTATAGAGAGAGAGAGAGAGAGAGAGAGAGAGAGAGAGCAGCGCGTGGTTCCAGTCTCGTTCACAGTGTATAGAGAGAGAGGAGAGGAGAGAGAGAGAGAGAGAGAGAGAGAGAGAGAGAGAGAGAGAGAGAGAACAGACAGACAGACAGACAGACAGAGACAGACAGAGACAGAGAGAGAGACAGAGAGAGACAGAGAGGGACAGAGAGAGAGACAGACAGACGCAGAGAGAGAGAGAGAGAGAGAGAGAGAGAGAGAGAGAGAGAGAGAGAGAGAGAGAGCAGTGCGTGGTTCCAGTCTCATTCACAGTGATGTCTGCTTTCAGCCCAGTGTGTGGACAAGATTCCCAACTGCAAGGACTATGGCACCAGTGTCTGTACAGACCCCCAGTACACCCAGTGGGTGATCGACAAGTGCGCCGCCACGTGCCAACGCTGTGAGTATATCGACCTATCTATCGTCCGACCGACCAGTCCATGTGGTCAGTAGTATTGAGTATATCGACCTATCGTCCGCCAGACCAGTCCATGTGGTCAGTAGTGCTGTTTCAGTGTACACACAGAAGAACCCGAACTGCACTATGGTCCAAAGTCCCTCGTCTATAGCAAGAAAACCAGCTAGAAAAGGTGATATTACAGATTAAACTGGTCAGGGAAAAGGCGATATACGATGATTTTGAGCAGTTACATCATGCAGCATCATGCATTTGGTGGCTGGGTAGTGAAAAACGGATTTATTGGCTTTAACAGATTGCAACATGTGACATCACAACTGCAACTGGTTAGAAAAAAAAATGTAAGAGTGATTTGTGTCATCAAAGGTAATATCACAGATTTAACTGGTTAACATGCAGTGACATAGTTCCAACCGGCTAGAAATGCATGGCCATAACTTTAACCAGTCAGAAAAAAGACAAACTCACAGGCTAAATCAGTTTAGAAAAAAGGCAATATCGCATGTTTAATTAGTTTGAAAATGAAAATATCCTAGGTTTTACCAGTTAGAAAAAGAAAAACATAATGATCGTCGGCTTAACTACTTAAAGAAAAAAAAAAGACATTATCGTAAGTCTAATCAGATTCCAAAAGGCAGGGTGATAGGTTTAACAAATAATACCTATAACCAGTAGGAAGTAAAGCAATAATACTAAAGATGATCTCATATGCCTAAACGGTAAGAAATGCAATTTCATAGTCTCACCAAGTTAGAAATGCAGAATTAAATCTTTAACCACTTTGAATAAAAAAACAAAAAGTATGCTACGTTCGACCATGTAGAAAAAGACAATACTATCGGTTTCAGTAGTTAGAAAATAACAATATCATAGGTTTCAGCAGCTGGGAAATGTAATATCTACGCTATAATCAGTCCGAAAGAAAAGCAATATGATGAATCTAATCAGTTAAAAATAAGCATTGTTAATTAACATAAATACTAGAAATGCAGTGTTATAGTTTTAACAGGTTAAAAATGCAATATTGTCGCTTTTACCGAATAAGAAAAGGGCAATGTCACACGTCCAGCTAGTAAGAAGACACAACACCAAAGGTTTAACCAGTTAAATATTGGCAGTATTGTGGTTTGACCGGTAGAAAATGCACGTAATAAATTTCTTCAATTTGAAAAAAAAAGACTATTATAGGTTTAATCAGTCAGATGATAAAAAAGATTAATGTCATTACTTTGGCCAGTTGGAAAAGGGCAGTATGATATATTTCATGGTGTTTAAAATGCATGATAGGCTTAACTAAGGTTCCATAAGTCATGGGGTTAATCAGGTGTCAAAAACAGTATCACTGGAATAAACAAATCGAAAAAATGATATCGTAGGTTTAGTTGACCAGGGAAAAAAGTGCGATTAAACACATAGAAAAAGCAGTATTGAGGTTTAGTTGGTCAGGGCAACACACACACACACACACACACACACACACACACACACACAACACACACACACACACACACACACACACACACACAAACATGATGCCATAGGTTTGACTGGGCAGAAAAGCAAAATAACAATTTCATCCAAATAGAAAAGGCAACTTTTTTAAAAACCTGTACTACAGCTTTAACTAGTTTTTTTTTTTACCTGTTCGGAAACCCAAATAAGCTACGATTATTGGAATAAAGTCATCACTTGACTCATTTTGTACCACGTTTTACTTTGTTTCACGCAGCAATCTCAGGTGAAAACTGTGTTCCTTGCCATGTGACTGATCTTGTGAATTTAATGCACATCACACCTGTACAATTCGGCAACACCCATGTAGTTTCGTGATAATTGTGTTCAGGCGGTGGCTCCATTACCGGAACCGGTACCGGTGGAACCATAACCGGCACTGGTACAGGAGGAACCATAACCGGCACCGGTACAGGAGGAACCGTAATCGGCACCGGTGGAACCATGACTGGTTCTGGTGGCACTGTGACCGGAACAGGCACTATGGGCGGTGCGTGTGTCGATGCCATCCAGAACTGCGATGAATACGGAGACAATATGTGCTTGGAGCCATATGTGTCGTGGGCAACTCAAAACTGCGCCAAATATTGCGGACTGTGTGGTAAGAACAACGACCTTTTCTGTCACAGACTCAAAGCAGATGATTACAGATGCCAAGAAGATGGTCAAGCCGATTAATTATTTCACTCAACAAAATGAAAGCCATGGAAATGTATAGTTCTGTAATGGTGTGGACCTCATTGCGGTTGTGGATGGCATACATACAAGCACCATTGAACTACTGTGTCTGTTATTTCAACAACAACAACAAAAAAGTACCGCAAAGTTCAAGTTTGTCCAAGAAGATGAAGTCATCAGATCTGAAGATGGAAAGTGGAAAACTGTTACAAGAAAAAGACAAGGAGGATTCCAACACTCATATTCGTTGCCGAATGTCTCATAACATCATGCAGCATCCGTTACCGGTTCTGGAGAAACAACACTTTCCACTCCATGCGAATACTAAAAATGACATTTTCCTGTATCCCAGACCAACCATTCGTGACCCAAACAGATGATATGACTCACGTTTATTTCTCATCAAAAGTGCTCCAGGCATCATCTGTTCTTTCAGCTTTCCAGTGAAGACTAAACTGCAGATCATTGCATGATGGTATCCAGAGTTCCACAGACGCGAGTGCTGGACATTGGCAAAAGATATTGAGCAACAATCTGTCCCTTTTAGAACAAATGACATGGAAGGTTTTGACATTGGCAGAAGATACTGAGCGACAAATTCATCAATTTTAGAATAAATGCCATAGGTTTTTCATCATGTTATAACAAATACACTGGACAGAACAAACAAACGAAAAACATTTTTTGTTATGTAGCCGGTCATATTTGCTGGAAGATGGTGGAACCTCTTCTTTAGTTATCAAATTTCGTAGACATAGCCTGATAAGGGGATGTACCCGGCCATGATTCCATGTCCAACATCCTTCAGGATGCAGTGGAGGATGGAAATCGCGGAGGTAGATGAAAGAGATCCTGAATTTGCCGTGCAAAGGACTGATCGGTGCATAACATAACACCTCTGACTTGTTGCGGATGATTGAGGATTTTGGAGCCCGCGAGATCTTTCAATGTCCAGGTGTCTGCCATGGATTCCTACTGAGCAAAACCACGATCATGAGACAATACATATTTGGTTTCTTCTGACAGAAACACGCGGGAAATGGTGTGTGTGTGTGTGTGTGTGTGTGTGTGTGTGTGTGTGTGTGTGTGTGTGTGTGTGTGTGTGTGTGAATAGATGTGCAATGTTCCATGGGCCTGTACACCTACATGTAGACACTGAATTGACGTCGCAGTGCTTTGGTGCCAGTGATCAGAAACATATTTCTGTCCAGAGTGTCCATCGACTCTTCATGGCCTCTTGGACACAGCCAGCTTGATATAGAGTCACTGCAAACTGATGCCAGTTCACCCCTTTGATTTCAGGTGCAGGTGGAGGCACTGTGACTGGAGGGGGTACCATCACGGGCGGGGGTACCTTGACTGGTGGGGGTACCATCACGGGCGGGGGTACCATGACCGGTGGGGGTACTATTACTGGTGGGGGTGTCAGACCTGGTGGCACCGTTACTGGTGGGGGTACAATCACTGGTGGGGGTGTCAGACCTGGAGGTGGCACCGTTACTGGTGGGGGTACAGTCACTGGTGGGGGTGTCAGACCTGGAGGTGGTACCGTTACTGGTGGTGGTACCATTACCGGTGGTGGAACCGTGGTGTCTGGTAAGATGCTAATTGCTTTATTTTTAAAAGTTTATCTAGCAAAGAAACGTTTGTTCTTATTCTGAAATGTTTATTATTTTCTGTAACAAAATACAAACCAAAGTGTCTTCGAAAAACGTAAGTGAAAAGCCTGTGCCTGTTTTCTTTATTGTCTATTCAAGATAGGCCGGTCCCTTTATGTAACTGTCAGTGCACTCAGTATGCGGAGGGATATGTGCGTATTTTAAGGGGATGTGACAAGAACACCTGCGACAGAAGTGGATTAAATGATCATTATATTGTGTGGGGGGGGGGGGGGGGGGGGGGGGGGGGGGGGGGGGGAAGGGGGGGGGGGGAGAGAGAGTTTGACTTGTGGACCAGCCTACAATCCTAACGTTTTTAGTGAATAGATTTCCAAGTTAAAGTCTTTTTGGTTCTGATGATGTCGACTACAATGGCATAGTTATGTTGCGACTGGTTGGTAATGATAGCGAGTGTTAAACGCCATGGCTGCTCAAATTATATGTACAAGAGACCACTGCTTTTCTCTTTTTCTTTTTCTTCTTCTTCTCTTCCTCGTCCTTCTTCTTATGATGACCCTGAGTATGGAAACTGAAGTGGACAGACAATAGCAATGAAACTCATGATGATTACGCGAGAGTCATTGTGCCGCTAACAATATAACATGTAGTGACGATGATGACGACGACCAACACGTAACAGTGGAATGATAATACCAAAGATCACAATAAACTTCATGATGAGGACGATTATACAAAATACTTACAGCAAACAGTTATGGTGACGACGTTGACGGTAACGACAAAGATGACGACAGCAATCACGAAATGAGATGCTGATGACGTTGCTGCTTGATGACGCAAACACAGGTCCGTGCGGTGACGCTATTGCCAACTGTGCGGCGTACGGCCAGTCCTCCTGCACTGATCCTCAGTACCAACAGTGGGCCCTGACCAACTGCCGGAAGACCTGTGGCCTGTGCGGTGAGTTAGGCACTCAGTGACCGATAGGACAGACCAGAGACATAGAGAGGGACAGGATAAGTATTGTTTTTGCTATGTGGAGTTCTGTTGGGTATATTAAAGGCATTCCTCACTTACTGATGATCTGACTGGCTCTCTGTCTCCTGTTCTGGGGTTATCCGTCTGTTCAACACATTAACATCTGATGGTGTGAAACTCTCTAGTTTGAACCGCGATTACCGTGGTTCGCGCGTGGGCAAAGGTTACGAGCAGCCAATGGGTTGACCTCACAGAACATGGGACACGAAGAAGCTTATATATGTGATTACCATAACGTATAACCAAGCTAGTTGAATGACAAGCCGCTGTGGCGAAGTGGATAGCGTCGCGGATTCCTGGCTGGGTGGCCTTGGTTTCAGAGTCATGTGTGATTTTTCTGCCCCGAAAGACTCCTACCCAGAGTTGAGTTTGCTTCAGGCTAAATTGGGAAGACTGGGACCACATAGACGAGTTTCATGCACTAAATGGATGTGTCTCTGACAGTGTTGCTCAAATTTCCTGACCAACACTGCAGATGTCTGTATGTCTCAGGCCTGGTTGACATCGGGATATACTATGAAAGTATGCATAGAGTACAGCCCTGTCGTGCAGTCTCCGACCGGAATGGAAAGTTGCTGCATTATTTTCATTGTTCTCATTATCACTGATCTGCATTCAAACAAAAATTCTCAATTTTTTGGCCATTCGTGCCCTGCTGTCATGGTGACCCCAGTTTCAATGGCCTCTCCAGGTCTATGGTCTTGGTTAGGTTCCGTCGGGGTAGCCAGGTTCGACAAAGTCATAAGGGTTGTTGTTGGATAGACGTGGTGGCATCCTCCAGAGGGAGAGCTTACACACGCTGGCTCCTCGACTAATTATTGTCGTCAGTAGGGGGCTTAGTAGGTGTTGTCCTGCGTATGTTGAATCAGAGCAGACACAATTGAACATAACTGCAGTGAATCAGCAGCAGTGCAGCGTCTCCTCCAGTGGGTTGCCTCTTAATGACTTGACATTGACTGCTTCCTGCGGACTGCCGATGCCGGGGCTGCGGTGGGCCAGGCCAGGCTGTGGCTGTGGACGGGGTGTCGGAATGAGCGGCTTGGGAGCAATGCTACTGAGGTGGCGCAGAAGATGGGACAGAAAAAGTAAGCCAGATGAGCGATTCTTTCGTGGCATGTGGTGATCGATGTGGATGATGACCTTCGCTAGAAAAAGGACTCCGACAAACGGGAATCGTGGGAAAGCGAGACGAGGCACTTATCCACTTCCTTCTCCATCTTTGGACAGATGGACAGGAAGGGGTGTGTGACTTTTCTCGTGGGCGAGTGACCTGATGGGTAGATGGCATTGTTGTCTCTGTGGCTATTAAGTGTCCTGATAGAGGGAGCGGGTGAGCAATTGGGTGGTCGGATGTGTGTGCGTGCGTGCGTGCATGTGTGCGTGCGTGCATGCGTGTGTGTGTGTGTGTGTGTGTGTGTGTGTGTGTGTGTGTGTGTGTGTGTGTGTGTGTGTTTGCGCGCGTGCGCGTGCGTGTGCGCGTGCGCGTATGAGTGGATGGGTGGCCTCTATGATAAGACGCCGTTCTTGTTGACTGGACGGACTGGCTAGCGAAGTGTCTGGTGGGTGGATGTAAGGGCTGATGAGGAGTGGCTGGTTGAAGCAGACAGACTGGATGGTGTATGACGTGTGACTGACAGACTGGCTGTCTGGTCGATTGCTGTGTGGACAAACAGCTGTAATTGGAGGATGAATGTATGAACTGATGGACTGATGAACTGACGGACTGATGAACTGACGGACTGATGAACTGACGGACTGATGAACTGACGGACTGCTTCCTTCACACGTTTTTCGTTCATTCACTCACCCACACACTCACAGGCACATGTAAGCGTTTGTTTTATTTATTCGTCTGTTCATTTATTTGCTTATTTATTTCAGTATTTCTTTATTCACTTATTTATTTATGTTTTTATTTATTCATTTACGTGTTTTAACAATTTATTTATTCATTTACGTATTTCATCTTGTTTAAATCTATTTCTTTATTCATTCATTCATTCCTTTACTTATTGTTCAACGTTTCTTTGTGGTTGGTTTGTCAAACGATGCACCAGAGAGTCCGTGACACAATTTCGGTTCACAGTTCTGTACATACAGTCACAGGAGCTGATATCATATAAGCGTTTATTTGTTTTGTTGTTGTTGCTGTTGTGGTTGTTTTTACCGTTCTGTTTGTGTGTTTAGTGAAATGGTACACAGAGAGCCAGTGAGACAACTGCTTGATGGCACGAAAATATTTCTGTTTGCTTTGTCAGCAACGTTCACCAGAAATACCATAGCAAGAATATTTTACTGGTAGAGCTCCCCCCCCCCCCCCCCCCCCCCCTTGATATTTTTAGTTGCCCGTCAGCGAACAAATTTAATTTCAAATGATTTTTTAAAAATATAAATTTGTATCGCATTATTTTCTTTACCGTTACTTTTTTTTTCTTTTTCTGGGATTTCTTTCTGAAAGTCTTTACATTGCTTTCTTCCTTTCTTTTCTCGTATTTTAAGCATTCTTCTTGCTTTCTGTCTAATTTTTCTCATTTATTTAAATGCAAACCCCCCCCCGTCTTTCTTCATCATATTTCTTTTTACTTTCTATTGCGTACACTGGAGCATCTGTGAACAATGTCTCAATAAGTATGCATGATTAGTATAATAAGAATTTCAATAAGACTTGATGACCTTTACATCTTGAGTACGGGACGTAGATATTGTAACAAGACATTATAGGCCTACTTACATAAACTCTTTGCCCGAGACTTTTAATGGGATCGCCTCGAAAATTTATTTTAAGAAGCTAGCTTCTTACCAAAACAGCCTTAAAAATTCATGAAAGTCTTCGCTTTCATTTAATCTCCTCGGTTATATTCATTCAGCAATATCATTTCGTATTACAGGTGTGACCGGAACCGGAACTGGGACTGGAACCGGAACCGGAGGTACCATCATCATTGGAGGTGGAACTGGAACTGGTGGCACAGGAACCGGAACTGGTGGCACAGGAACTGGAACCGGTACTGGAACGATTACTGGAGGAACTGGAGGATATATAACCGGTATGCCGTTCTGTATAGTTTACGCCAACCTGCACGATTCCCATATAACAACTGTTTCACTTAGAGTTGCGGATGTTCTTGTTCGTATTCATAATTGTCTGTCGATATTGCTCTGCACACAATGTACAGAGTGCCATTCAATATCCGTGGACGCACATTAAAATGTGTTGTGCGTGTGTGTATGTGTGTGTACATGCGCGCGCGTGCGCGTGTTACTGACGGTAATAAGGTGTATTGCAGGTTCCTGCACGGGGGATAAGATCAACAACTGTCAGGCCTATGGTGCCAACGTCTGTTCTGATCCCCAGTATCAGCAATGGGCACAGCAGAACTGCTGCATGTACTGTAGAAGTACGTCGCCTGTCGCTCTCTCTCGCTCTCTCTCTCTCTGTCTCTCTCTGTGTCTCTCTCTGTCTCTGTCTCTGTCTGTCTGTCTGTCTGTCTGTCTCTCTCTCTCTCTCTCTCTTCTCTCTCTCTCGTCTGTCCGTCTGTCTGTCTCTCTGTCCGTCTGACTGTCTGTCTCTCTCTCTGTCTGCCTGCCTCTGTGTCCGTCTGACGAGCGGAGTGGTGCCTTTCGGAGGGGGGCGCACACTCACTCTGGCTCCGCAACTGAATAATTATTGTCGTCAGAGGGGGGTACAATAAGTATGGTGTCCTGCACATATTGGATCAGAACAAGCATCACTGAACACTTACGGGGGTGACTCGAGAGCAGTGCAGTGTCTCCTCTGGTGGGATGATTCATGACGACTTGACATTGACTGCTCACAATGGGTTGCCGGCACTGGGGCTGCGGCAGGGGAAGCCAGGATGTGGCTATGAAAATGGAGCCAGAATGAGGGAGGAATGGGGATGGGGAGTGGGGGTGGGGGGTGTAATGCCACTGAAGTGACATGGAAGATGAGGTTAAAAAAATTTTTTTTTAAAGCAGACAGAGGATACAGAAGGAAATTTCAGTTTCGACCAGAAAGAACCTCAACCTCTGCTCTTCTTACTTTTCGTTTCAAGTAAATGCAGACTTCAACGTTTGTGTCAGATTTTGTTGTCAATGGTATTTTCAAACAAGGTTGAATATCCGTTCGAAACAGTATGCTCTCCTCTCTCTCTCTCTCTCTCTCTCTCTCTCTCTCTCTCTCTCTCTCTCTCTCTCTCTCTCTCTCTCTCACACACACACACACACACACACACACACACACACACACACACACACACACACAGAGATTTCAATATGTGTGTAAAACGGCTTATCTTTTCATTATTCATGGCAGCTGGCGGCCACGGCACCGGAACCGGAACTATCACCGGAGGCGGAACCGGAACCGGAACTATCACCGGCGGCGGAACCGGAACTGGAACTATCACCGGAGGCGGAACCGGAACTATCACCGGAGGCGGAACCGGAACCATCACTGGAGGCACCGGAACCATGACTGGTATGTAGACAACACACCACACACACACACACACACACACACACACACACACACACACACACACACACGCACACACACACACACACACACACACACACACGCACGGACGCACACACACACACACACACACACACACACACACACACACACACAGATAGATAGACAGGCAGCTAGACAGATTACTAGAGAGAGAGAGAGAGAGAGAGAGAGAGAGAGAGGGATTGTGTATAGGGTAAAAAAACAAAATCCCATTTTTCTACGGAGGGAGAGGGGAAAGAGAGGAGGAAGTGTGTGGAACGGGGAGGACACTTTTCCACTTTTGTACAAAATAGAGGGAAAGAGGGAGAGAGAGAGAGGGGGGGGGAGGGTAAAGAGGAAGAGGGATGAAGGAAGAAAACAACAGAGAGAGAGAGAGAGAGAGAGAGAGAGAGAGAGAGAGAGAGCGGGAGGGAGGGGGGGGGGACCTAGGCGAGTGAACATCTTAAATTTTACATGACAAAGTAGCAATGCTACAAAACATTATGCAGAACAATGCCATGCCTGATGACAAGGAAAAAGGCTACGACTTTTGCTCTTCAATTTCTACTGATGCTGTTGGCACTGAACTGCTACAGAGCGCCTCGTGCCAAGAAAGACAACTGCTTCAGCTCTTCAGTTTCCATCAAGACTGTTGGTTCTGAATTATTTCTAACCCTGCTGTTGTTTAGTCTCAGCGCAAGTAGAAATACCACGACTGCTACTGATGATAGTGGGGGTGGGGGGTGGGGGTGGGGTTTAGGTGGGGTGGGGATGAGGTGTATACAAATACATGCAATCAGTTATCACTTCCTGTTAATACTGATACTTGTGTTACGTATACGATAACAAAAAAAAAAAAAAAAAAAAAAAAACACTTCTAGTATATTGCTGTTAGTACAGATGTTCCCGTTTTGAGAATGACACTGCTGCTACTGTTTCTGCTGCTGTTGCTGTGTTGCTGCTACTACTACTACTACTGCTACTACTACTACCACTACTGCTACCACTACTACTACTACTACTACCACTGCTACTACTACCACTACTACTACTGCTACTTCCACTGCTACTACTACTACTACTACTATTACAGCTGCTGCTCCCTCTACTATTGCGACCACTATCGCTGTAGATACTACTGTTCCAACTTCAATTACCAATGTTGCACCTACTTCTGTTACCTACAAAGCTACGACCAAATTTTCGTTTCCAATCTTGTTGATATTGGCGATACCACTAAAAACAACTGAAATTCATAATATCCCTACCCCTGTTAAATGTATTACTACTACTGCTACTTCAGTAATCGTTGTTTCCATTACCGAGTACTGCTGCTGCCGCTGCTGGCTTCAGCCGCTGGTCGGGGTAGAAAGAGGGTCGTACAACAGAGGTGAAAAAAGAAGTATCGTAGTGTGTACGAAACGATCCGTCATGTGATCTCCGTCATTGCGAAGGGCCAGCCGTCACACACTGGCTCTCCTGTTTCATCTTTTCTCCACGGCTGCAGCACCAGGTTCGACCATCGTTGGTGTGACATTTGTGCATGCAACCGTTTTTAATCCTATCATTCCGTCCTGGAAATATGTTGTAGTGACGCGCGGATGCTGTCTGTGCATACAGGCGACCTCAGCGGAAGTGCGCCTCGCTTGAGAAGTGTTCACTGACGGCCAGGTAAACAAGCAGCAGACGAACTCCAGCAGTACGACACGTAGGCTCTTACAGGACGGGTATCTAACTTGTAGTTTGTTCGGGAGCTACGTCGTGCTCAGGTGCCGTGACTGACCTTCTTCTTCTCCTTCTTCTACGTACGCAGGCTGATACTCCTGCGGACACCTCCTGTATAGGGAGTGGAGTATTGTCTGTATGACCGTTTTTTTATCCCGCCATAAGGCAGTCATACTCCAACTTCGGGAAAGGTGCATGCCATGTGTAACGTGTCATCCATACCAACGGCCAAACTGGCCTTCTCTTCCGAAAGTTGGTGATGGGATTTTACGTGTGTGCAAGATGTTATGCGTGCGTTCACACACAGAACCTCGGTTTATAGTCTCTTTCGAAGGTTTGTATGGGAAATGGATTCAGAACCAATGTTAACTCCGAGGGGAAAAATCCGCCTGTACCGAAACGGCCCGGCGGAGATTTGAACCCGCAACCCCAAGATTACGAGTCCGGCGCTCTACCAACTGAGCTATTCCGGCCTCCAGCCATGACTGACCAATGCTAGGGCCTCTGGACAGTGCATAGGAGACAGAATTGCATTAGCACTGCGACAGAACAGCCGTTGACGGTTACGACATCTCTGACTACAAACCCCCAGGCCCGGGGATTCTGAATGACTCTGAGACAGGGGAATGACTCGACTTAGTAGCTGGTGCCATTGGAAAGAATCCTGACAAAAGAAAAAAGAAAAAAAGCCAGTGTCTGGACTGACCCGGTAAGGTAGAGTGCACGTGCGTGAATGTCCATGTTCTTAAGTATATAAACGAACTTCTCCAAAGTGCAGGGTAAACACTTTATGTTAAAGCGCGGTACCAGTCGGGGGATGCTTTGTTGTTGTGTGTAAATGTGGATGGATTTGGCACTTTTGTTATTATGGTGTCATCATCCATACAGCTGGTACACGATGTTTTACTCTTGTATGAAGAGTGGAATTGAATTTTAACGTGCATATATGCATGCTTTCACCCTTGTACAAGGGCCTCGGTTGAAGTGCGCCCAGAAATTGACTCCGAAGAGAAAATAGAATCTCTACTAATCTTCTCTCTTCTCTTCTCTTCTCTTTTGTGATGACTGTCTTAATGAATTAAGCGAGCATTGAACCCAGGATCACAGAGACACTAGACAACCATGTTTTATCCACTCGGCCAACTAGGCTTCGCTCAGGGACCTGTCACGAAGACTCCACTCTACGGCAAAATGTGTGTGTGTGTGTGTGTGTGTGTGTGTGTGTGTGTGTGTGTGTGTGTGTGTGTGTGTGGTGTGCTGCACAGGGACAGGCACCTGCCGTGACACGATCGCCGACTGCAGCAAGTATGACCAGAACATGTGCGCTGACCCCCAGTACGATGCCTGGGTCAGACAGAACTGTGCCGGCACCTGCCGCAAGTGCTGTGAGTATCACTACACTGCTTTCTGCCTCTCCGTGATCACGTGAGGGAGCGGCCCTGACCTTGATCCTGACCCATGTTGGGGTAATTTTGAGAGGAGCTGGTGAACAACAAAATGGCCGTAGCTGCAGTAGTTACCGACAAGAGAAGAGAGTCCTCTGAAATAAGAAATTCAACGAATAATGGAGAACTTTGTTTCCGGCAAATTAATATCCTCTCGTTTTATTCGTTGAGCTTCTTTCAACCAACAGATTATCTTATCTTACCTGTGGCTACGCACCCTCTGCCTGACAGAAGTATGCTGATATTTGCCCTTGCCAAAACTCTTGAACTGGCTTTTAATCTTACCCAAACCTTGACCTATCAGGATTAATTTTGAAAGGAGTAAGTGACGAAACAGTGGTGACATTTGACACCGTCCAAACCTTAGCGAATCTGAATTAACTTCGAAAAGCATAAGAGATGACTGTGCTGTCACTTCCCACGCCCAAGCCCCAATCCATTTGGGGTACCTTTGAAAGGAGTCAGTGCCGGAACTGTGCTGGCACTAGCCCAGACCCAAATTTTAACTACCTAGGTTGGCTATGAAAGGAATGAGTAACGGAATATTGCTGACACTTGCTCTAACCAAAGCCCATGTTCGTTACGTCTGAAACAAGAGAGTAACGAAATTAGGCTGGCGCTTAGCCTGGCCCAAACTCTAACCATCCCTGGTTAGCTTTAAGTGGTAAGAGAATTGTACTGGCCGTGGCACCATCCAACACTCTTTTTTTTCTTCTTTTTCGTGCACTCAGACAGGAACCCCAGAGGCACTGACGAAGGCTGCTGTACGGCGGAGGCCCTCCAGTGATCCATAAAGCTTTTCCCTCATCGGTGTGTTGGTAGGCCAGGTCTCTATCCTAAACTTTTCATGTCTGGGACAGTCCTGCAGGAAGTGTTCCACTGTCATTGGGGCTGTATTGCATGGGCAACTTGAAGACTCGACCCACACTCTGATCTGTTTGGATTTACTTTTTACCATGAATGAAATTCTGTCTCGGTTAACTTTGAAAAGAATGATGATAGACGAAATTGTGCTGGCACTTTACCCAACCCAAACTCTGAACTGTTTAAGCTGTCTATTAAAGAAATTGAGTAACAAATTGTGCTGGTAATTTTCCTGACTCAAAACTTTAATCCAATTGGATTAAGCTTGAAAGGAGCACACGACAAAATAGTTGTGGTACTCGCCCTTACTCAAACTGCGATCCATCTGAATTAACTTCGTTTCATTTTTCATATCGTTTTCACTACTTTCGTTCTACATCATAGAAATGAAATCTATCAGCGGGGGAGACATAGAGCAAGTCACCAATTTCAAGTATCTGGGCGGATGGATGGAGAGCAGTCAGAAAGATATCTCTGTTCGAAAAGCCCTTGCTTGGTCTGCATGTCACAAGCTGAAGATGATACGGACTTCTAACTTGAAAAACGAACTAAAGATACGTCTCTTTATATCCACTGTCGAGTCTGTGTTGCTCTACAACTCGGAAACATGGACTTTAACAAAGCAGATGGAGAAGAGTCTTGATGGGACGTATACCCGCATGTTGAGGATGGCATTAAATGTCTCTTCGAAGCAGCACATGACTAACGAAGAGCTATATGGACACCTCCCTAAAGTTAGTGACAAGATAAGAACACGAAGGTTTTGCCTAGCTGGTCACTGTATGCGACATCCAGAGGAGGTTGCTTCACAACTTGTACTGTGGCAGCCAACTGGGGGGAGAGCGAACAGGGGAAGGAAGACAACAGACTCATTGATCTTTTTAAAAGAGACACTGGCCTCGAGAGCATCGGTGAGATCAAGGCAGCTATGTTGGACAGGAGCAAGCGGAAGGAGTACGTCACAGAGGCTCGATCGGGAGATCGGCCTAACTGAACTGAACTGAACTGAACTGAACTGAACTGAACTGAACTGAATTAACTTTGAAAGGAGTGCGTGAGTGACGAAACTTTGATAGCGCCTATCCGTATCCACACATTAACCCATCTGGGTTAACACTGAAAGGAAAGAATTTGTAAAGAAATTGTGGTGACGTACTTACCCCATCTCATCCTCTGCTTCATCTGGGTTAACTTTGAAAGTGGTAACGGAATTATGCTGGCACTTCCTCTCACCCAAGACCTAGCTCCAATGGGTTAACTTGAAAAAACTAATCAACGAAATTGTGCTGGCACATGCCTACACCCAAACTTCAATCCATCGTATTCAACTTCGAAAGAAGTATGTCGCAGAGATGCGCAGGAATTTGCCATAACCCATGTAGTTTAACTTTAAAAGAAGTAAGCCATAGAACTATGCTAACAGCTGCCATAACCCAAATCCTAGCTCATCTGGGTGGACTACGAAAGAATCGAGTTATTAAGTGAGCACCACATCTGTGCCGGCGTTTGCAGTACGGGCTGGGAATTCTCCATTTTGATTAAATGGGTGTGTAGGAAAGCAAGTGAACGAGAAAACTTTGCTGGCACTTTCAGTAATGGCTCTGAATATTCCATATTGATCGATCAAGTCAGTGAGTGGGTGAACTGGTGAGCAGGCAAGGGACAGAACTTTGCCGGTTTTTGCGGCAAGGGCTGTGAATATTCCACCTCGTTTAAAATGTGATTGAATGAATCAATGAGTGGTAGTACAGTGCCAGCGGTAGCATCAAGTGTCGTAGTGTTGCCGGCTGGGTCAGTGAGTGAGCGCGTGTTGTGAGCAAGCAAGCGAGTGAGCGACTGACCAAGACCTGTAGGGTGATCTGCAATAAATAGCGTCATGGTCTAAGCATATTGTGAGAGTGAACGCGTGAGTGAAAGAGTGAGCCAGTGGCGGAGCTCTGCTGGCACTTGCAGTTAACTGTAACGTGCATTCTCACTGTTCGAAATGGAGAGTAAAATGACTCAGTGAGTGAGTGTGTGAATGAACAAGTGCAATGGATAGGGGCCGTTTGTAGACTTGTGTATATGAGAAACCTTTATGAATGCGATTTGGTGCTTTCACGCATATGAGTGTGTGTGTGTGTGTGTGTGTGTGCGCGCGCACGTGCGTGCGTGTGTGTGTGTGTGTGTGTGTGTGTGTGTGTGTGTGTGTGTGTGTGTGTGTGTGCACTCACAGACACACGCACACATACCCACACACACTTTCTCTCTCTCTCTCTCTCTCTCTCTCTCTCTCACACACACACACACACACACACACACACACACACACACGCACACGCACACGCACACGCACGTACGTGGACGAGTAATTTCAACATACACACACACACACACACACACACACACACACACACACACACACACACACACACACACACACGTGGACGAGTAATTTCAATCTCTTCTCTCTCAATATGTGACATCAGCTGGAGGGCAAGTTATAACCGGAACCGGAACTCAGACCGGAACTGGAACGCAGACCGGAACAGGAACTCAGACTGGATCGGGAGATAACACTGGTGGAACCTTCACTGGCTCAAGTAAGCATGCAGACAGCATCCGATTCGTCGTTTTTGAACAAAATTCTTTTTGTCTCGTAGCAATACACTATATTGCAGTTCTCTCTCTCTCTCTCTCTCTCTCTCTCTCTCTCTCTCTCTCTCTCTCTCTCTCTCTCTCTCTCTCTGGTGTGTAACTCGCGAATGTGTGTAAATATGTATTTGTGTAAACATGTGTATATGTGGTGTAGTATGGTGTGTGTGTGTGTGTGTGTGTGTGTGTGTGTGTGTGTGTGTGTGTGTGTGTGTGTGTGTGCGTGCGTGCGTGCGTGCATGCATGCGTGCGTGCGTGTGTGTATGTATGTGTGTGTGTGTGTGTGTGTGTGTGTGTGTGTGTGTGTGTGTGTGGCATACGTTTTTTCTTAATTGTCTATTTACCGTATATGATCACTAGCAAACAAGATAATAAGAATCGGTACAATTACATGGGAGCAACGAGAAAGTAAGTAAATAAAGTAAAGTAAAGTAAATAAATACGATCATTCACATAATATTTACTGTTTGAATAGAAAAACACGGCGCCCTGTTACGGATAACAAGAAATGAGACGTCAAATCAGTGATAAAGCAATGTCACATACTAAGCAGGAGTTATTTTAACGACTACATCATCTAAGGAAGACTCAAGGAAAGTGGCAAAAAACACTGGAAAAGTATAAGATAGTGCGTAATTTGTTTTTACCTCAAACGTTTCCGTAGTTCGTTTTTGTTTTAAAAGCATTCAGTTTGAACGCATACATAAATTGAGTTCATAAAACGCTATTAACTTATAGCAGTCAACATATGGGTAGTCAGAACGTAACCAAATCTCAGTTGTCTCTTCTCAACATGTTTCCAGTAATCGTGTTGTAAGAAGACTGAAACAGACTGCTACATGTCAAAACTGCAGAGGAAAAAACTCGATGGATGGTTAGCGGCACAGGTGAAGGGGTGGAACAGTTCAAGTGGTCAAGCGCCCTGATTATCCTGGTATTGCAGGTTCACATCTCCGCCGGGCTGCTTCAGAACAGGGGGATTTTCCCTTCAGAATTAGCATTGATTTTGACTCCACTTCCCAAAACGTCCTTCCAATGAGACTATAAACCGAGGTTCCGTGTATGTGTACGCATAAATAACATCTCGAACACTCGTATGTCCGATCATCAACTTTCGGAAGAGACAGCCAGTTTGGCCATTGGTATTGATGACACATATACACAAAGCATGCACCGAAAGAATGAAAGAATGAACGAGAAACTGATAGTGACTGAATGACAAGGGAAACGACTGAATGTACCCAGCAAGCAGCTCTTCAGCCGGATCTACCCCGGTAGGCAACACAATGTGTAAAGGTGAGCGCGGACTCTAAAGCGCTTAGAGCTTGGCCTCTAGCCGAGGACAAACGCTGTACAAGTATTCTTAATAATAATAATAATAATGATAACAATAATAATAATTTCAACAACAGCAACAACAATAATGATGATGTCCTTTTAGAAACATTTCATCTGGAGAGCCAGCTGAAACAGCTTGTACAGGAGTTGTGAGCGAGTAATTAATGTTAAAGACTCATCTTACTTGTTCGCTACACACTAGCTGTTTCTTATTCCCTACCTCGTTAAAGATTTCCTTTATTTTAAGTTTAAACGACATGCGTTTGCCAGATCGACCCACACAATATCGAGGTCCCTTCGCTCTGTCTGAGCTCTTCAGATGACTTCCCAAATGATCCATGTTTGCTCCACACAATCAGATAATCCGGGATGCCTTCTTCCCAGACTTGTATGTTACACATCCAAGTCCTTTTGATCTTTCTTTTTTTTTTTTCGGTAGTTTAATCAGTCTTGCTGCCACGACAGAGGTTTTTCATCTCAACGTTTGAAATAATATTTGTCAGAGCTTGTTGAAGTCTCTCGAGTTCTGTTCTGTGGGCATGTACACTCCATCAGCTATTCACCATTGGTTGCTGACCATCAGGTCCGTCCATGGTGATCATCATGTCTGCAGAGCCACGCAAGAAGACTGGGTCATCTTTTTATACAACAGCCAGGGTGTTCCATCAAGCCCAGGCGACGATTTGGCTCCGGCCTTCTGAACCTTCCTCCCCTTTTTGTTGTTATTGTTTCGTTTCGTTTTTACTTCGTTCAGTGTTGGTAGCTTATTACTGAACCTCTTCCCTTGCTGTGGATGCCATACCAAAACCCGGATTTCAAGTGCTGCCTCGCCCTGAGAATCGGACATACGCTTCACTGACTGGCATTAAGAATTTCTGTGTCCACTGCTAGCATTCCGGATTTGGCTGCGCTGACAGCTTCCTGTTGAACTTGAAGGAGTATCTGAAAAAACAATCTTGGCTCCTCTTTTTGTTTGTTCTCCCCCTGGCTCAATCTGCTGTGCTGATGGCGACACTGTTTCTCTTTCAGATCTTCCCAGAGCTTCTCTGACCCTCGCTTCTCAGTTCTGAAGTAACCTTCATCTGTTTCTCGAGATGTAGCCTGAATCCATGTCTCGCTGACATCTGAATTTTAGAAGTGTCTTTAACTTAGGCTGTTTCACTCCATAGGTGTCCCTACGGGTGTAGGAGACTGTCTCTGAACGCGGATAGTTTACGTTCCAGTGTGCTCTTTCCTATAAACGCATTCAGAACATGGGCTTTGTTTTTCATCTGATATATCCTCTTTTGCACTTGGGGTCACTAGACCCTCCCCTTCAGTTCTCTCATCTTAGTCATTAATTCATTTATCCATCAGCTTTAAATCATGCGCGGTGTGGTCTCAAAACTTTGCGGATGTGGTGTAGCGTATATGGACAAGTCCGCTCGCAGTTGACACCTTCTTGATAAAACTCACTCTGAAACTGGGAGCGGCTAGTTCCGTTTCAGCGTAATGCACGTGATACCAACCAGCCGTTGACAGTGCGTGGTGTGCTGGGCAGGCTCGGGGTGTGCCTACAAGGGGCATGTATACCAGCAGGGCCAGACATGGAAGGACGGCTGTTCCTACTTCTGCACCTGCACTGACGGCTCTCGCGGAATGTACCAGTGCAAAGATCCGTGAGTGTCGTGTAGCGTTGCCGTGTGAGACAGGTGGTGTGGAGGACCTTCCGTGTGTGTGTGTGTGTGTGTGTGTGTGTGTGTGTGTGTGTGTGTGTGTGTGTGTGTGTGTAGAGAGAGAGAGAGAGAGAGAGAGAGAGAGAGAGAGAGAGAGATTCCTATTTTCTTCGAACTGTCCGTTACTGTAACCTATCTGTGTGTGTGTGTGTGTGTGTGTGTGTGTGTGTGTGTGTGTGTGTGTGTGTGTGTGTGTGTGTGTGTGAGAGAGAGAGAGAGAGAGAGAGAGAGAGAGAGAGAGAGAGAGATTCCTATTTTCTTCGAACTGTCCGTTACTGTGACCTATCTGTGTGTGTGTGTGAGAGAGAGAGAGAGAGAGAGAGAGAGAGAGAGAGAGAGAGAGAGAGAGAGGAGAGATTCCTATTTTCTTCGAACTGTCCGTTACTGTAACCGAACTGTCCGTTACTGTAACCGAACTGTCCGTTACTGTAACAGAACTGTCCGTTACTGTAACCGAACTGTCCGTTACTGTAACCTATCCTTATTTGAAAACCTGTCCATTTCCTCCATTCTTCTTACTTGTTTCATGTTCCTTCTCCAATACAAATTTATTTGTCTGGACACCACCACCGCTTCCCCCTTGCACTTACAATGATCTGCGATGCCATTTCCTCCATTTTTCTTACTTGTTTCATGTTCCTTCTCCAATACAAATTTATTTGTCTGGACACCACCACCCCTTCCCCCTTGCACTTACAATGATCTGCGATGCCATTTCCTCCATTCTTCTTACTTGTTTCATGTTCCTTCTCCAATACAAATTTATTTGTCTGGACACCACCACCCCTTCCCCCTTGCACT
The DNA here is from genome assembly GCA_033310375.1 of Conus canariensis. Lineage (NCBI taxonomy): Eukaryota > Metazoa > Mollusca > Gastropoda > Neogastropoda > Conidae > Conus > Conus canariensis. The sequence continues at coordinate 71,024,308 of CM065725.1, forward strand.
TACAATGATCTGCGATGCCATTTCCTCCATTCTTCTTACTTGTTTCATGTTCCTTCTCCAATACAAATTTATTTGTCTGGACACCACCACCCCTTCCCCCTTGCACTTACAATGATCTGCGATGCCATTTCCTCCATTTTCTTACTTGTTTCATGTTCCTTCTCCAATACAAATTTATTTGTCTGGACACCACCACCCCTTCCCCCTTGCACTTACAATGATCTGCGATGCCATTTCCTCCATTTTCTTACTTGTTTCATGTTCCTTCTCCAATACAAATTTATTTGTCTGGACACCACCACCCCTTCCCCCTTGCACTTACAATGATCTGCGATGCCATTTCCTCCATTCTTCTTACTTGTTTCATGTTCCTTCTCCAATACAAATTTATTTGTCTGGACACCACCACCCCTTCTGCACTTACATGATCTGCGATGCCATTTCCTCCATTTTTCTTACTTGTTTCATGTTCCTTCTCCAATACAAATTTATTGTCGGGACACCACCACCCTTCCCCCTTGCACTTACAATGATCTGCGATGCCATTTCCTCCATTCTTCTTACTTGTTTCATGTTCCTTCTCCAATACAAATTTATTTGTCTGGAACACCACCACCCCTTCCCCTTGCACTTACAATGATCTGCGATGCCATTTCCTCCATTCTTCTTACTTGTTTCATGTTCCTTCTCCAATACAAATTTATTTGTCTGGACACCACCACCCCTTCCCCCTTGCACTTACAATGATCTGCGATGCCATTTCCTCCATTCTTCTTACTTGTTTCATGTTCCTTCTCCAATACAAATTTATTTGTCTGGACACCACCACCCCTTCCCCCTTGCACTTACAATGATCTGCGATGCCATTTCCTCCATTCTTCTTACTTGTTTCATGTTCCTTCTCCAATACAAATTTATTTGTCTGGACACCACCACCCCTTCCCCCTTGCACTTACAATGATCTGCGATGCCATTTCCTCCATTCTTCTTACTTGTTTCATGTTCCTTCTCCAATACAAATTTATTTGTCTGGACACCACCACCCCTTCCCCCTTGCACTTACAATGATCTGCGATGCCATTTCCTCCATTCTTCTTACTTGTTTCATGTTCCTTCTCCAATACAAATTTATTTGTCTGGACACCACCACCCCTTCCCCCTTGCACTTACAATGATCTGCGATGCCATTTCCTCCATTCTTCTTACTTGTTTCATGTTCCTTCTCCAATACAAATTTATTTGTCTGGACACCACCACCCCTTCCCCCTTGCACTTACAATGATCTGCGATGCCATTTCCTCCATTTTTCTTACTTGTTTCATGTTCCTTCTCCAATACAAATTTATTTGTCTGGACACCACCACCCCTTCCCCCTTGCACTTACAATGATCTGCGATGCCATTTCCTCCATTCTTCTTACTTGTTTCATGTTCCTTCTCCAATACAAATTTATTTGTCTGGACACCACCACCCCTTCCCCCTTGCACTTACAATGATCTGCGATGCCATTTCCTCCATTCTTCTTACTTGTTTCATGTTCCTTCTCCAATACAAATGTATTTGTCTGGACACCACCACCCCTTCCCCCTTGCACTTACAATGATCTGCGATGCCATTTCCTCCATTTTTCTTACTTGTTTCATGTTCCTTCTCCAATACAAATTTATTTGTCTGGACACCACCACCCCTTCCCCCTTGCACTTACAATGATCTGCGATGCCATTTCCTCCATTCTTCTTACTTGTTTCATGTTCCTTCTCCAATACAAATTTATTTGTCTGGACACCACCACCCCTTCCCCCTTGCACTTACAATGATCTGCGATGCCATTTCCAAGAGAAAACGGGGATGGAGGATGGGGGATGAATTTTCAAACTGTCTTCGGTTTTATTGTCCTCCGTCCTATATATGTAACCGTTGACAGATCTTAGTGGGCCAAATGTATCGCATGTGATCCATAGTATCCAGCCCGTGTTGCACACTTACCTTTAAAACTTCGGTGATTAATATTAAAGAAGGAATGCCCACATTCGTCACAGCGTTTATTTTAATTGGACGTGAGGGTGGAGGAGGGGGGTATAAGAGGGGAGAAGATGGGGAGAAGGTAGACGGCTTATGATTGTGGTTCACATCAGCTGAAGCCACCCTTCCTCCCATACCCTTACCAGACCTGTTTACCCGAAATATTTCTTTTAATGTACTTTTTTTTAACGAAAAAGAGCGTATTTTTTTTTACAACGAGTGTGTACAAAATTCAAAATTTCTGCAAAAGTGGGAGGGAGATGGGATGGTTCTTCATTTTTTCATCTTCCATCACATCGCAGACACTTCTTGCCAGTAGTGACCACCTGATCTTGCACTCACTACGGTAAAACAGGTTCTTTCTAATACAAATTACTTTTAAACCAGATTCATCAGCATTCTTTGGCACACGTTTCACGCTGTCTCGCCGGTTTTTCGACTGTTCTGAGCATGTTGTCAAGAAACGGACACTGCAAAACGCGATTTCGCGCACAGAAGTTAGCAAGAGTTGTCGCTCTTTGGTCAAAGTCTCCACCGCAGTTACGTTCCGCAAGTTCAATCACCGCTCAAGAACTTCGTCACCAGAGTTTTTTCTTTTTCTTTTTTTTTTCACATTTTTTTTTTCGATGCATTTCTTTTTAGTTCATCGTCTTCGTCGTATTTTTGCCAAACACATGTAAAAAACAACAACACAAAACAAACAAAAAAAGGCGAAATCGTATGGGTAAACAAGTCTGCCTTACCTCTCTCCCCTCACTGTTCCAACCCCGTTTTAACTCTGATGTTCTCCACGTTGGTTGTTCATTTTGATACTACCTCCCTCCGACAGGTGCTACACCTTCAACCTGCCTCCTAGCTGCTCCATGGTGGGCCCAGCACCAGGTAAATGCTGCAAGACCCCCAGTTGCCCTGCTGGGGTGGACATCCAGTACCCACCTGGCTACGTCGTCAACTGATTCAACGGTGCACCATATCACTGTGCAAGCAATCACAGGGCATGATGCTGTGGTGGCCATGTATGGTTGGTTTGTGCAAAGAACCAATGTTGGTTTGTGTTTTATACAGTGAAAGGAGGGGCTTTTTGCGCCGTGAGTTTGATGTGAATAAAACTGGTTGAGTTGAAAATGGTGTTGTTGTTGCTGGTGTGTGTGTGTGTGTGTGTGTGTGTGTGTGTGTGTGTGTGTGTGTGTGTGTGTGTGTGTGTGCGTGCATTTTTCACACTACACATTTTTGATAGAAGCAACCGCCCCCCCCCCCTCCCCCCAACAAAAAAAAAAAAAAAATCAAGGGTTGAGGGGGTAAAGTCCCTTAACCTCAAGGCTGTCGGGGCATTGAACTGTCAGAAGCTGATTGTACCCGGGACAAGTCGTGAGGGAAGGCGATCCCCATCCCTCTCCTTCAAACGCATTGATCCTACCCTGAACTACGCCGGGTAGCCATGTACTGCTGGGTGGACAGAGGCTTTTCATGCCCCCGAAATCTAATCCCACGAGCCGTTCGAACTAATGTGAATAATCTGAATATGACCTATATCAAATGAAATTTGAAGTGTGACTGGAAGATAATTATTAATCAAGGATGGCGATTTTTGCTTCAATATTTAAATCAATTCCACAAACCATGTAATGTTTTCCCATGGAGCAAAAGTGACCTCCCTTGTTCATTATTAAGCTTACGTGGATGGGATACTTAACTGTTTTGTCATGCACGCATGTGTGTGTTTACAAGCAAGCGCGTGGGTTCGTTCGTTCTTTAATTTATCGTCTATCCACCTAACAGTGATCTTAGACAGTATGTAAGTGTTATGTGTGTGTGCATGTGGTGTTTTGGGGTGTATGCATGCGAACGGTTGGTGTTGATTTTGGGCGTACGTAGGTATGTATAATGCAATTAGGCCTAGATGAAATACATAACAATTTAGAAACACACACACACACACACATACACATACACACACACACACACCACATAAATGAATCCAGAACTTTAAAAGAAACACTAAATAAGCAACTAACACCAAGATGGGGAAAATAACATAGACGTTAAAGTAAATGTCCATTTGGGCTCTTAATCAGTCCTTGAACAACTTCAAAAATGTTTGATTCGTTAGAGATGACGTCTTCAAAGGCTGACATCGACGGTTCAGTGTTCAACAACCAAGCAGGTAAGTAGGGTTTCATTCTATCGCACAAAAAAAGTAGATGGAACGGAGTGATTTGCTGGCCACAAATACAAGTCACATGTTTACAGAATTTGGTTTTAAAGGCATCAAGCCTCAATCTAAAAATCAAACTTTTTAAAATCCACTCTTGGTAGAGATTCTTGATACCTGTTTTATTGTCTGATAGCTTGTTAAATAATATCCCCTTTTTGTTTTTGGTGCCTTTTCGCTTATTTGAAATAGAGTTCCAGGATACGTCTTTTAAAAGACTGTAACTGTCATGTAAGGATAAAGGAATGCATATCTTTGTTAAATCAGTCTCAGTGATAGCAGCCTTTTTGGCCAATTGGTCTACCCTTTCATTCGCAGGTACTCCACAGTGTGATGGAACCCAACAAAAATCGACATAGGAACCACGTAAATGCAAAAAATGAATTAAGTGGTAGACTTCTGATATATCAAAATGAACTAGATCGCCTTCAAGAGGGATTGCGATGGTTCCCTTATGCAGCTAGTGAAGAGTTTCATATTTGTAATATATTTTCTTAATTTCATGTTCCCAGTTTCTCCATCTTCAACCTCCCCCCTCCCCCCACCCACCCTCCTCCTTAAGTCCAAATCTTTGCCAAGTCATTACTATGAAGACAGTTGAGTTGTTGGCCTGCGCTTGTTTTTCCCCCACTATTAAATTGTTCGTCTTTGTATTTGTCTGACTTTATTCAAGTTTAAAAGGCTGTGCCAGTCTTGAATAAAAGTTACTCTGTGTTAGGTTTTCTTATAGGAGCAAAAGTTACCCCACTTGTTTACTGTTTAGATAAAATTAGTAAGTACATGACTGAAAATGGATTGGCCCTTTCAGCTGAAAAATCGCATATGGTTCTGTTCAATACTGGTTATGATCCTAATCCTCTGCCTTCATTTCAAATAGATGGATTGTGCCTTGAATATAAAAAGTTGTAAAATTTTTAGGAGTAAATTTAACTTCTAAATTGAGCTGGAATTATCATACACAAACTATTCTAACAAAAGCTAAGAAAACTTTAATTTCTTGAAAATGGTGAGTCAACAATCATGGGGTAAAGACAGTAAAGTACTAACACATTTAGTTACTGCGCTTGTACGATCAAAATTATCCTATACCCAGGAGACATTTTTTTTAGCCCCAAAATACTTAATTAAAAAGTTGCAGAGTATCGATAGTAAAGCTTACAAGATAGCTCTTGGTGTCCCGGTTCATACATCAACTTCAAGAACTTATATGGAGATCAGAATATTGCCTTATGAAGAAAATATGAAACTTGCATGTGCAAAATATATTTTAAGAAGTCATACACTACAAAATCTTAATACCAGTGAAACTGAATTAAAATCAGAAATAAATTTTCCTAAACGGGCACAAAACAATGATTCTCTAAAATCGATAGCCTCATACACGTCCGACTTATTTACAAAAGCAGGCACTGCACCTCAAAACGTAGCTCCTCGGGTGTCTTTTAGCACTATCCTGGAATGGGAACTTAGTAGAGCAAATTATGACATAGACTATACAAGTTTAAGAAAAAGTGATGGACCCTTGCTGCCAACGTATGTTTAAGTCACATATAAATGAAACTTATATAAATCACCTTAAAATCTATACAGATGGTTCCGTACTAGATAATCATTTGTCTGGTTCAGCATTCATAATTCCATCCTTAAAAATAGAGAAAGGTTACCACCTTGGTAAGAATATTTCTATATTTACTGCGGAACTTGTTGCCATTATTATGGCATTAAACTTTCTTCTTGATTTTCGATTTCCTGCACTTCAAATACTACTCAGTCCTACAAGCTATAAAATTTTCGAATACAAGTGTGAAAGCGCGTGGGTGCGTGTGTGTGCATGTGTGTGTATGTGTGTGGAGGGGGGGGGGGGGGGACGGGGAAGAAGAGGGGGGTGTGGCGCAACATCGCTTGAAAACACTAGCGCCGATTTTTACCATTATGACAACGAACTGCTTTTTGTTTTGTGTTAAAATGACCATGGTTTGATAGTAACCCTAACCATGCTAAATAGCAAATTATGCTCCGATGAGTTTTCAGCTTTCAATGAAGAAAAATGTTCTGTGAAGAAACTATTCATCTATTGAGAAGTTTCCAAAATGGACCATCTTTTTTGTTGTAATTAGCTCTGTTTTCAGGTGAAAACACGGCAGCAACAGCAATTTGGGGCACACAGGTCTGTTGTATCACCAACGTGATTTCATTTTGAAGTCTCAGTAAAGGTTTGAAGAAATGCTACAGAGAATGTTGTAATAAACAAGTAAAAAGATCGCGATGTGAAACAAGGGAGGTCACTTTTGACACACTCGTATCTTCGATGTGTTGTCTTCTGCGCACTATTTGGGAATAGTATGATGCCCATGGTTATTGTGACAATTTCCATATTCTTAACATGTCAATCTGGAATCTGTGATAATTGGGAAATCCGTCGTCGGTTGCTCAAGAAACCAGTTGTTATTATTCTTCGAGAAAACAGTGAAAAGCTCCACCATTTCAGTGCTTCTTCCTTTTTTCCGGGAAAATCAGGAAAACAATTATAGGCTCTAGCATACTCTCCAGTGTTGGCTTGGTGGGCGTCGTCGCCCGCTGGAGGACCCAAATGCTGTTGGACGGAACTACAGGATTGTTTAGCAAGGGCAGACACAAGAGGACAGTGACAGCCGTTCCACAGTCATACATGGCAACGCCTGCAGCATGGTCTGCTGCTTCAGACCGGGCAACACAGCCACGGCAGGTACCGTGTATCAACAATGAACGGATAAAGGGACACCTCTAACGTCTCTCCAGACAGGATGCCAGCAAGTGAAGGGTGAAAATCCAGTTTGCCATCTATTGGTGCAAACGTGATGAAATTTTGGAAGAAAAAAATCGTTTGATACTGTCATTTTGATTTGTGTAGGTAATGGCATTAGACGACAGAGCAGACATTGTTGCATCATGCCGCTAAACACTCCCTTCTTGCAACAATGGGTGGACCATGGGAGAGGAGAACCAAGGGAAACAAGGTCTGACATCTGCTGCAACTGTATGTGTGTGTGTGTGTGTGTGTGTGTGTGTGTGTGTGTGTGTGTGTGTGTGTGTGTGTGTGCGTGCGTGTGTGCGCGCGCGCGCGCGCGTGCGTGCGTGTGTGTGTGTGAGCGCATGCACGTGTGTGCGTGTGAGCGCATGCACACGTAACAATAACAATATAACAACAATAACAATAACAATAACAACAATCTGGCCATCTGGCCATCTGGCCCATAATGACAAGGAGAATTGCAATAATCAACATCTAGTTATAGGTGAACCTTTCATACAAAAAGGAAAAAAAAGACACTGCTGCAACTTTTACCACATCAACATCTTACTTTTAGGCATTCAACAATATAAAGTGCAGTTTTCAAAGCAAGCTTACCTTTAAGATTTTGACAAAGCAATTGTACTTTCAGAGTGCTAGGAAAACGATAATAATATAGAGGCAGAAATTTCTTTCTCAGAGAAGAGTACTTACAGCATACAAAAAGAAAATGCACCAAATCTTCAATCTGGTCACCATCACATTGTTTACAGTATGGGTCAACTCTTAATTGTCCAAAACGAGGGATACCATTCAGGGGCAAGCGATTACACCTTAGTAAACAGATTGCACGTCTGTGTGCGACATGGTCCAGACTTATGATGTAATTTGCCCTTATAATTTCTGGATGGTATAAACAGTAATCCTCATCTGAAGAGACGGAGTCGTGCCAGTTTTGATATGATACGTCTTTCAATCTGCTTTTGAACTGTTCTATGAAATACCGAGTATGTCCAGGATGTTGCATAGCCCAAACGTAGCCAAAACCGTACTTGCATAATAATAGCCTGACTTGTGAAGCCCAGTTCTTCCGCCCTGACAAATCATGTGCACGTAACATGTCATAGCATTGCTTTGGGTACCTATCATTAGACAGGTTTACAATCCTGCACCAGTATTTCACAAGTCGGGTCTGTGTGTCAACAAATATTGGAAGCCTTCCACATTCTCCCAGTGCTACACTGTTTTTTGCATCTCTTCCGACACCCAATATCATTTTGCATATTTTTACTTGTACCTTTTCAATGGCATCGTATTTTTCAAATCCCCAGATTTCAGAACCATACAAAAGAATGGGCTTAACTTTTGTATCGAAAATTTTAAATACCATATCAATTGGTAGCATTTGTAATTTAAAGTATAACTTTTTTTATCCCTGCGAAGGCTCTTAAAGCTTTACCAGAAAGAGCATCCACACATCTAGTCCATTTGAGGGAGGGTGAAAAGATAACCCCAAGATAATTGTAAGAGGGCTCAACTTTTAACTCATTACCATTAAAGAACCACTTTTCACACTTTTTGATAAAGCCACCATTTTTGAAAACAACAACCTTTGTCTTATCCATATTGACATTCAGACCCCATCTTCTGCAGTATGTTTCCAGACAGTAAATCTTCTTTTGAAGATCTGCTACAGTGTCAGATACAACAGCAACGTCATCAGCATACATCAAAAGGAAAATACCCAATGGGTCCCCAAAAATATCAATACCGCGAGCGCCACAACTCATCAGCTCAGCTTGTAATTCAGATAAGAATATGGAAAACAGAAGGGAACTTAGGACACACCCTTGGCGTACTCCAGACATGCACTGAAAATATTCTGTAATTTTATCTCCAACACAGACAGCAGCCTTTACAGTTTTATACATTCCTTGCAGAGTTTTGAACATTTTCCCATGAATTCCTTTAGCAAGTAGTACATACAACAGCTTTTTTCTGTCAACACTATCAAAGGCTTTAGAAAAGTCTACGAAAAGCGAGTAAAAGCGGCCACCTTGTTTGGTCAAGTACTTCTGTACAAGTGATTGCAAGGTAAAGATATTGTCTATGGTGCTGTAGCCTTTCCGGAAACCGGCTTGAGCTTCAGGAATACATTCATGGTGGTCGCAGAAAAGTGACCGTCTCCTGTTGATAATCGAATTGTAAATTTTACTGATCACGTTTAGCAAGGAAATGCTTCTGTAGTTGTCTACACATCCGCGACTGCCTTTCTTGTGTAAAGGAAAAATAACTGCCTTAGACCAGCCTTCAGGGTAGTCACCACTTTCAAATACCTTATTGAACAAAGGATGTAAAAATCTAACAAGTACGTTTCTTCCCTCGTGGAAAAGATCCGAAGGCAGGCCATCCGGGCCGGAAGCTTTACCCCTTTTCATTCCTTTAATCGCATCATGTATCTCAGAGTCTGAAATTTCATGGTTAAATTCAAAGGAGTTACATTCTTCGCATGTTTCAGACTGATGTTTGTAAAGCGTATCAGTAACTTCTTGATTAAAGTCTGCATCAACAACATTAGGTTCTGTTGTCAATAGGGACTTGAAGTAATGAAACCATTTACCAGCCGATATTGAACTGGGTGTTTTTAGGTTTTGTGTCGTCAATGAACGTACTTTTTGCCAAAATGATTTTGAATTTATATCATTACATGCTTCGTTCAGGTCATTTAAAATGTTCTGATTATGTCTCTCTTGTTTTGAACAGCAAGGAGACCTAAACGCTTTTTTCAGGTCGAGGTATTCGAGTAAGTCATCACGTTTATTTGTAAATCTGAACTTTTGCAGGTGCCTGTATTTTTCTTGCTTCGCACTTTCACATTCCTGATCCCACCACGGTGGCTGTTCACGTGAAACTGGCGATCTGGGTTTTGACCTCATTTTTTCTGCTGCTTTCTGCACGAAGGAAACAAGGAACTCCGAGCCCGTGTTTACATCCTGATTAAGAGCCTCCATGAAATCTGTCAGCCCCTGTACTTGGTTCTCTTGTAAATATTCTGAATAGGACCCTAAATCCTGTTGTCGAATGTAAAATTTTGTCTCGTTTTCCAGTTGTATATCATTCTCAGAAACAGAAGTTACATGATCAATTTTTTTGTCATTTACGTGCAGAACAATAGGGAAATGGTCCGATTCACATCTGTCTGATATATACATATCTAAAACAAGGTCAAAAATCTGTTTTGAGCAAAGAAAGTAGTCAACAACACTCATTCCCCTGTTTGCTACACATGTTATTTCTCCCTCTTTGTCACTTTCTGTTCTTCCGTTAACAATAAATAAATCATTCTCTTTTAAAAGTTCGATGAGGTTCAATCCAAAATTGTTTGTAACACTATCTTTTGAATTTCGTTTTGTTTGTGGACCATCTGACAATAATTCATCAATTTCAACCAGAGGATACGCATGTCTGTTTTCTTCAGTATCATCTATATCATTGAAATCCCCACATAGAATCCAGGGTAAGTCAGGACATTCTGCATAATTTCTCTCATATGATGTGCTAGCTGATCAATTCCACTGGCGTTGTCTTCGCCGTAAATAACAGAATGTTCTGGGGTAACATAAACAAAGGCAAAAACGACATCAAAGGAGTAATTCAAAACAGACTTACCAATCTTCAGAAACACATTATCCTCTACCTTTCCCAGCAACTGTTCAACATGTTCAGCGATAGTTTTGTGCACACACACACAGCCACACCTCCTTTCAAACGATGTGAGCGTGGAGAAAAGAAAACTTTAAAGTCTGGAAAAGCATTTTCAATGTCCTCGCGCTTGCAAAACCATATTTTTGACAGTCCAAAGATCTGGAATTGTTCACAAAAATGTTTAAAGGAAATGTTATTTAATTTGCTCTTCAGGCCTTGAACATTCCACGCCATCGTCTGAAACACACGTGTTCTGTCACTAATGCAATGTCCATGATCACAAAACGAATCACAACCACAATCGGTATCCTCTTCATCGTAATTAGCGAAATAGTCATTACGATCAACGCAGTTTGTGTCACTGACTTCCTCGCGTGTGTTGTCTGGTTCGTTTGTTGCGCTGTTGTCGTCACTGTCCTCATCTCTGTCATCGTGTGTAAGGTTGAGGTACGAAGCGGAAATCCTCCTTCTCTTTCTGTTGTCGTTGTGCCGGCCTGCTCTTCATCTTGCTCCCTGTCGTTCCACAAGACGCTGGGTTTCTTCACTCATGCACACGCGTGTGTGTGTGTGTGTGTGTGTGTGTGTGTGTGAATCCCTGAGATGGGAAAAGTTTGGGCTTTTCAGGAGCAAAGCAAGCTATGATTTCGAAAGTGTGTGACCAAGACTGCTTCAAAGCGAAGCAAACTGCAGGTTTGCAAGTGTGTGATCCCATCTTCTGACTTCAGGAATGAATCAATCTGATGCCACCATTTCTGCTCTACAAGTCACTTTTCCCCAGTGTTTACACAACTCTTTCCAGTCCTGAAAACTGCTTTTAAACCAGAGCCTAAACTATAGTTTAAATAAAGATTTGAGGAAACATAGGAATATTTGGTGTCCTCAAAAATTTTCCACTGATAACTAGAGCAGATGGGCTCAAAGTCTATATACATATAGAACATTTTCAGCAGAAAAACACTAAGCTGTGCAATTCCCCTCTTCCACTTTGGGTCACATTGCAAAGTTAACCATGGGTTCGATCCCACCATAAAAAAGTTGTTGAAAAAAAACTAGCGATATACCCCTGAAGGTGTTCAAGTCTTGCCTGAAAACTGGTGGCACATGTTAATATGTAAAATAAATCTCGATATCAAAGTATGATTTCATTTCAAAGAATAATTTTCAGGCAGTTGTCCGTCTCAATCTACACCAACTTGCCTGAATTTGGGCTTCAGGCTCATCCACATGCACCCATGCTTCCACTTGAAGTTCAAACATTGAAACACTGCACTTCAGCAGCAAACTTCACTGCACCGTTAAAAGTCAGTGCCCGCAATTTTACCCAACATCATTTTTGACTACACACTCCCAACAATGCGGATCTGTTGCCGTTGATATTGTTGTTGTTGTAAAAATGAGTGTAAGATCCACATCATCAGCAGAGATACACAGAATAGCCTCTGCGTAATGAGTTGTTCACAAGAGACCCGCCTCGTCAGGAGTGTGTAGGAAAATGTGATGTCCCGTAAAGACTGCAGTGCATGGGTTGTGTGGTATATGCGTTTTCAAAATTGGGGAGTTCAATTAAATTAAGTAACTGATTACTTTTAAAATTTCTCCTTCAGAAAAGCAAAAATTGGATGAGAAATACATGATCAGGTTTTGGACAATAATAAGTTTCACTGGAACCTTTTGAATAGTTAAAGGGATATATTACTTCTATTGTGCCTATGGGTTGTATGCCTGTTGGACACATGTTATCAGAAGTGTGTAGATCAAATTTAGTATTCATTACCTCTCGTGCTTGTGCATTCTGGTAAAGAGAAATTGAATAACACATGGATAGTTAGCTTTTAGACGAGTACTTTAATTTTCAGTGGAATATTTCAAACCGAGCAAGAAATACAATGGATTTATTGTGTCTCTGGGTTGTGTGCAATTCAGGAAGCACGACAAAGGTTGAAGATGATTCCTGCCAACTTGCTGGATGGAAAGTAATGTATTATGCCAAGGTGGATTTTTAAGGGGAAAAAAAAGTAAAAAGATGTCCATTTCAGAGAACGAGAAAAATTAATCGCAAATCTACCTGCTTATGCCAGTCCATCCAACCTAGCTTGCTGCAAGATGTTATCCAAAAAAAAAAATCAAAATTAGGAGTATGCCTCTGAGAGAGTAAATGCCTCAAACATGCTCAAGCAATGAACTGATCTCACATTGGAGTTCCATTCTTTTGTCCATGTTCAGTGCCTTCTCTATGGAATCCTGTCAGCTCCCACTGCTCCACCTACATCTGCCTCCGTCAACATCCTGTTCTGTCACACTGCCATTCCCAGCAGTCCACAGGAAGCTGTCAACTTGAGGTCGTCCTGAGGACACCTATCAGAGAAGACTCTTCATTGCTGGAGTCATTTTGAGGAGTTCACCATGGTTATGTTCTTCTATAATACTAAATGCATGAGACATCCACTTTTTAATCTCTCAACTGTCATTTTAACAGTCTGCTGTGGATCTATTCACGTATTACAATACTAAATACATGGGACATCTACTTTCTACGGTCTCAACTGTCATTTTAGTGGAGTCTGCTGTTATATATTCACATATACTACTAAATACATGGGACATCCACTTTCTGAGCCCGCAACTGTCAACAAATAAACAAACTGCTTAGTCAAAGAATCCAGCTGAGTGAGTCTTCACTCCTGGGAAGATCACAACCATTTCCACACAACAGCAGCTCGCACTGAATCCTCAGACACTGAAGAGTATTTTCTCAAGCATGGATGTGGAGGGACAATGGAAAACAAGATCACCATGACAGCAAGGCATGGGGGACCAAAACATTTTTACACTCTCTTCTTTCTGAAATATACCCTCAAAGATGATGATGAAATCACCCAAGAGCTCGACAGTCTCTTTGAATGTTTAAAGGTCAACTAAAGTTTAGAAAAATACACTTCTGCAGTGATGTGATCAAGAAGTACGAGGGACACTCACAGACACACAAAAGTGCATCAAACTTCACAGTGTTTTGTCGCTGGAAAAATGCCACATTTGCCTGAGGCCTCTGATGGTTTCATAACCCATGACTTCCTAGTCATTCGTCCATTACACAAAAACCCACCAGTGAGCACTGTCACAACTGATCCTGGCAAATTCAATTGCATAGCTTCAAGTCACTGCACACGAAACATCTATCCTGTGTAGTGCCAACAAACAGAAAACACCAACCTGTATGCATACCTGTCTAACCTTCATCACTCTCTACTTGTGACAGATGTAAGGGCCAAACTTTACAACTCTACATTGTCATTCTACATTGTCACCATAGAAGGCTCTATCCTTGCACATCAGGTAATGAGATTCTCCTTTTGTAGATCACTTTAAACATATTAGGCCATTTAATCATTGGTTTTTTTTTTTGTACTCCAAGTTCTTATAGAACGAGTACTTTACAATGGGAACAAAGAAATGCTGTCTGTGTTGTCTGTCTGTCTGTCCGTAGTCAAAATGTGTTCCACTCGCTCTTGACAAAACTTCTGAGCCAATCTTTCTGAAAATTTGTAGGTATGTTCATCATGGGTCACGGATGATGCCCGATGCTTTATTTTACCAGAATAGCTGTTACTAATGGCTATAATGGCCCAAAACGGGTTTTCTTCTTTATGGAATCTCTCAGCGATCTTTTGGAGGGGACGACATTCAGCAACGATGACGCGTTAGAAAATTATGTTTTGAGTGACGTCAGATACATTACGACGCATGTTTGATTGTGACGTTTTTCAGCCCCCCCCCCCCCACGCGTATTCAATATAAACTGGGAGTACGTTTATATGCTTTGCATCTTGTTTCATATTCATGCTTTTGAGACGTAACAGTGTTAGTGTGCCCATGTTGGGTTAAGAAGTGAATGCTGGTTGTTTTGATGCATGTGGTTGAAGGTGCTTGTGTGGTCATTTTGTGGATGTGTAATTTATCATTATGTACCACTTTTCTTTTTGCTTCTGTTTTCCTCAACAAAGAACAGTGTGAAATGACAAAGGGTAGACGGGTAACTGATAATCTGAGGATGATGGTTCCATTGCTTTGGGCCTGAATTTTTATATAAAACATCATTTCAAGCAGTGCTGTGTTCAACATGAATTCCAAGAAGACAAGAAACTCTCATCATGATGTTGAATGAAACCTTTCTGAGAAAAAAAAAAGGTGACACTTTGCAGAAAATGCATTCTGTTGGCAACAAAGCCAACGAAAGATACTCTTATGAGAGAATCTGAATACATATCATGTGGCTGGAAGTATGAACAGATAAAATGTCTATATTAAATCAATTTTTTTTTAAAGGTATCAAACCTTAACCAGTTTTTAACGTATGTGTGTGTATGAACTGTTCTGTAATAAATCGAGCACACACAGGCACACATATACACACAGTGACGTTAGGCTTGACACTTTACTAGAAATACTGAAAGACAAAAAACTCAAAATGACTGGTATCAAAGCTAGACAGGTTACACCCTCACATGCAAGAATGGATACAATAATTTGAATTCAACAAACAAACCCAAAATAAATCAAGTCGTAATATTATATATCCATGAACAAACCATGCTTCCGGTCCATCATCATCCTCACTTTCAATTTTTTTTATATATTTCTTTTTTCATGCAAGTTTCACAGAAACATAAACAAAACTGCAGCTTTCCATTTTAATACTTCATCTCCCATGCCATCTTTCACTCACACCACAAACCGCTATAGCAATTGCCTTAATCATAAAAATTGCATCCATCATGTTGAGAAAAAACATAAGCAAAAGTTCTAGTAATAAAATCATCATTCAAATCCACATCCTACTCAGCAACATGTATGTGTATATACATTCCTGGAACAAGAAAAACCCATTCATTGCATGATCCATCTAGACTTCAATTATTATTACAAAGAAAATAATCTTTTTGACCGTTTCCACCATATATATCTATATCAAAAACATGAATGTGATTGGCAACAGGAGGCATGAACGGGCAGAAAGCCAACGACTTGCACAACCTGCAATCTGCTGATGTGGTCTTACTTTGTAAAGCCTGCCCTGGTTGCTTCCACACAAACGTGATGTCTTTCCTGTTTTTTCTTCTTCTCCTCTTTTGCACATGTATGAGACAACTGCATTGAACTTGCTCCTCCATCCTACCACCAGTCTTCTCATCCTTTTTCACAAGCTCAACAAACATGACCCTTTGTCCTAAATGGTCCTTCCACAAAATCAATATTCCTTTTTTTTTTTTAGATGTTCACATATTCAAATATGATTTAGTTTTGGAAACAACAGTCACCTACTTTGAAACGATATCCTGTTATTGCCGAACAGTCAAAAACAACCATAATTTACATATGTGTGTGACTGTATTTTGGAACAGAAAGCAATGTCACAAATCATTTTATGACCACACAATATCAAATTATCTGCAAAAATACAGATATGATTTCTGGCAGCACTGAGTGAAGTTAGTGCTCATATCACATTTTATGCCAGGTATTATACATCCACAGACTGCAGCTTCTGCATGTATTTATTCACAGTGGTGTGTTGTGTGTGTGTGTGTGTGTGTGTGTGTGTGTGTGTGTGTGTGTGTGTGTGTGCGCGCGCAGTGAAGGTTCCACACTCTTTCCAGAATCACTACCTTCCATTTTCGTTTTCCATTGCCCTTCAAAAACTGATTCCTTCTGAATCTGCACTCAATTTGTATGATATAAACACACAAGCAGTCTGCAGGTGTATATGAACACTGACAAGTGAGATCAGATATTAATAAACTAATCCATTGCCCACCAACTGCTGTTAGGATTTGAATCCCAAACCTTTCGGCAAGATATCTAACGCACCTTGGTGGTTACCCAGGTAAGCTGAACTTTTAACTGTTAAAGACACTGAGGAGAAATGAGAAACAGGACAGGGAACAGACTTGCTTGTAACATGGACATGCCCACAACACAACCCTGCATTACTTCTTTTTCACTTTGCCTACTTAGAAAACCTCTTACATGTTCCTTTGAGGAACATTTTACATTTAATATTTACGACTGAATCTAAGACATTGCTTCCATCTCTTTATCACAGACTAAAGACTTATACTACCTCTTGCGAACAGTACTATCATTTGTGTTGTGTTGTCTTAACATCATAACATACTTCCCTGTGTGCCACTGGGGCTGCTCTCCACTGGCGGAGTGCTGCCATAGTACAGCACCACTAGTTTCTTTGTTTAGTCTGCAGACACTTTCATTTATCAACCTACGTGGGTTTTGTCTAAAGAATGTTGCCATGGCCAAGTCCCTTTTTTCAAAACACATTTCATATGCACCAAGTATGCACTGTTCTCACGACCTGGGTTTATCACCTCACTCAGAAGACAGGCACTTAGAATATACTACCAGTTTCATTCTAACAGAGTTAAAAACAAAATGACCTATGAGAAACTCCAACCATGGGCTCAGAATTTCTCCCTCCCTACAGACTGTGAACTATCTACCAAGCCATCTTTCCAAACATCCAACATACCTTATTACCAGTTTTTATGGGAGCACAGATTCAACATCTACCCTCCCTCCTCCTCCCGCAATAATCTCAACACATGAAACTTGACTGTAACTTCTGCACTGGACTTCCAACCCATCTACAGGCTTAATGCCGAATACTCCAGCACTGAAGGCTCTGGCCATCAACATACCGTCTTACCTTTGTAGCATTTCACCACTCGGCCCTTGTCCACAAACTCCATGCCAGTCTTGCTTACATCTGCTAACTCTTCATTTCCACTTGGGACAAAATACATCAAAAGAATGCCCAAAGGTTAATCCAGTCTGGTGATCTTTATACATACTTCAAGGATTTCATATCCTTGACTGCAGGAAGAATTCAGAAAATCTGGCCAGCCTTCTTGTTGAGGTAGAAAACTACACCATCATGGATGGTGAGATTTACACCCAAACAGCAAATACTGAAGGACAAGTTGTTTTCAAACCAAATCTGTTTTGGATCAAAAAGAGAGCAATTTGTGTTCCTCCTCCTCGATCAAAAAGAGAGCAATTTGTGTTCCTCCTCCTCGATCAAAAAGAGAGCAATTTGTGTTCCTCCTCCTCGATCAAAAAGAGAGCAATTTGTGTTCCTCCTCCTCGATCAAAAAGAGAGCAATTTGTGTTCCTCCTCCTCCTTATACAGCTGCAAAATTGTGAGAAAAAAAAAATCCACACTCTAATCTGCCAGTTAGAAGCTATTCAACAGTAGACTAAGGATAGTCATAAGATATTCAACAGTTGACTGAGGATAGTCAGAAGATATTCAACAGTTGACTAAGGATAGTCAGAAGATATTCCAACAGTAGACTAAGGATAGTCAGAAGATATTCAACAGTTGACTAAGGATAGTCAGAAGATATTCAACAGTTGACTAAGGATAGTCAGAAGATATTCCAACAGTAGACTAAGGATAGTAAGAAGATATTCAACAGTTGACTAAGGATAGTCAGAAGATATTCAACAGTTGACTAAGGATAGTCAGAAGATATTCAACAGTAGACTAAGGATAGTCATAAGATATTCACAGTTGACTGAGGATAGTCAGAAGATATTCAACAGTTGACTAAGGATAGTCAGAAGATATTCCAACAGTAGACTAAGGATAGTCAGAAGATATTCACAGTTGACTAAGGATAGTCAGAAGATATTCAACAGTTGACTAAGGATAGTCAGAAGATATTTCAACAGTAGCCTAAGGATAGTCAGAAGATATTCCAACAGTAGACTAAGGATAGTCAGAAGATATTCAACAGTAGACTAAGGATGCTCAGTTCCAAAGGATGATCGGTCACTTTCTCCATCCTCTAACTCGTCCTTTCCTTCCGTTCACAGGCAACCAACTTCCTTAAGCACCCATTTAAATGGGTGGGGTTAATTTGTGCACACATCCCCACCGCCCTCCTTTCAGATCCACACTTCTCAGACAACAAACTGTGCATGCAGGGCATTTTCTTGCATTCACGGACCTTGTCACATGGATTTAACACATCTGAATACAAGATGGCTCAGGCCCTGGTGGACCAATCCATTGAGCCTCGAAGACATTACCCAAATATCCCCATTCAGAAGACTGGACGCTACCACAACTCAAAATTATGGACTTTCTGATACACTCTTTGGCTACTGTGTGCATGCCACCAATGCTTTCAACTAACTTGTATGACTAAAAGTAAAATCTTTTGTTTCTTTTTTTGCTGTCGCTTAATCACAGAGAGACCGGGAGAGGAGGAGAGAACGGGAGAAAGGCCAGTCATGTTTCCATTGTTTCGACATGATCCACACACAACCATCACAGCTCAAATTCAGCATCATCAGCACTGGTGGTTTAGTGTTAACAGCCAAGTTAACATTCAAGACAGAATATCAATGTTCCTAAATAACTTGATTTACATACTGCAAGATCATGTACGAGCGTGAACTGTATGTGCATCTGTACGTGCATGCGTTTGTGTGCACAAGGTGCTGGTAAACGTGTTTCTCTATGTTCAATAATCATCAGTATCAGTACAAAATAACAGATCTGTTAGCCAAAAATGACAGATTTCAGTATAAAACTTCATGTATGTGTGTGTGCTTTTGCTGGGTGCACATTAATCTGAAAGCAACACTCCTTTATATAGGTACACAGGACGTGTATGTGAGGAAGAATAAGTTCTGAGTGATATTACATACCTATAATGAAAAGAGATGTATGAACAATTAAAAAAAAAAAAAAATTGATCAAGTAGAGTACATAAATTGCTGATTTAATCAGCATGAAATACTTAATGAAAACAAACACAAAAAATTCTGCAGTCTGATTTCAAATCTGTTTAACCTTTTACCTTTAAGATATACACTATTTTGTACCTCATCATGAACTTTCTAAGAATTTTATTTCAACAATCAAACCATTCCAAAACACTTGGCTTCCCGCTTGTGTCTACTGGGCACACACACACACAGGCACACACACACACACACACACACACACACACACACACACACACACGCACACACATAGATAGCATGCTTAAAAAAAAAAAAGGGTTCCTGCTTGTAAAGAACAAGGACAGAATCACTATACGTTATTCGGCTACGGATGTCACCACACAATTCCAGACAAGTTAGGTAAAAGAGTCAATGGCATAACAAGCATCATCTCCAACACCTTGTGATTTTTCTTTAAATTACTCTGCATATCAGTCACTATTCACGCTCACTTCAGAACACACCACAGATGATATGAATGAAGGCAACGAAAAGGAGTGTCTACATGTCCCATCCCAGTCATTTCCGTCAAGTGTGGACCACGCCATCAGAGCCGCACAGCAAGCCGAAAGGTCAGGTCACTCACTGTATTTTCTGCCAGCCTCCTGGGGTACTTTCATCAAAAGATCGGTACGCTGGAAAGAAAACGGGTGGGGCAGGGAAGGCGGTAGACACGGAGGGCTTGAGGTCAGAGTCCACTCACTCTCAACACATTTCATTCACCCTTACTCTCGTTTAATCAACATCACATTATAATAAAGATCCAAGGTTTTCTGTGGAGCATACACGTCTCCCTGCCTTTGCCCCCACCCCCAACCCCAAACAGAAAGGGTGCGCATCACTTTTAAAGAACTTGGCATACCTCACAGCCGGGAGCTTACTGCACTAGCTCCTCTGCTTAGTTCACCCCTGAAGGTCACAGGGTCTCTCTCCCTTGGCAAGGTCACATGACAAACGAGGGGGCACAGAGACAACTGCCTGCAGAGAGCTGCTCAAGTCTCATCACAAGCTGCCACGAGGGGCAGAGGCCTACCATCAATGGAGGTAGTCTGACACCTTGGCGAATGCACAGCCCCCAATGCCGTTCTTGGCCATCAGCTTCAAGCACTGGGAGGCCTGGGCGATGGCCAGCTTCAGTGGAGGCTGTTTTGGCAATCCCTGAGATGCTGAAACAGGACAGAACTGATGTGAGCAACATGCGCACAGGAATGGAAAACCATCCACCCCACTTTCTATGGGTAACAATGCCAAAAACATCGACAGGTTCCTTTCATGTCATGCAGAAACTATACAGCTCTACAGGGTTTGGCTGGACTTTTCTCTGATTGTAATAATCAATATGCACAGAAAAGAAAAAGAAACTCCCAAACCAAACCAACCAACCAACAATAGCAACAGATCCAGGATGGGGACTCTGGCTGGGCCGACAGCCATCTCAGAGCCTGACAGCTTTGCATGCATACGTCCTTGCACTTCAGGGGTCACGACCTGCGCATTAACAACGTTAGTTTCCAAGTCAGATATTCACCGAACTTGAATCAGGCTGGGCAACAGGTGAAGAAAAAAATAACACTGAAAACCAGACTGGTGTCCTGGGACCACCAAGGTCAGTTGGATGCACAGCATTTCTTTTTCCCCCCCCTTTTTCCTGTCCCACTTCTGTGCCAATTCAGTGGCAGCACACCCACACTGCTCACTCTGACACCCTGTCCACAGCCATAGCCCGGTCCAGCTCGCAGCAGCCACGGCACCAACAATCCACAAGGAGCAGTTGATGTCAAACTGTCAAGAAGCAATCCACCAGAGGAGACTACACTTCGGTGGTGTTCTGTGGTGCCTGTTCTGATCCAACACATGCAGGACACGTCATACTAAGCCCCCTACTGACAACAATAATTGCTTTGTCGCGGAGCCAGCACGAGTGAGCTCTCCCTCCGGGGGGTGCCACCACATCCCTAAAACGATAGCTCCCATGGACTCGCTGATACCGGTGACCCCGATGAAATCAAACCAAGGCCACAGATGCAGTAAGGACATTGAAACTGAGGTCACCTGGAGAGCAGATCATGAAAGGCGGCAAAATCAGACCTTTTCTTTTAATGCTGATCGATGAATATGAGGATGATGATGATGATGCTACCGATTCCCATTCCGGTACGAGACTGCATGACAGGGCTGTACTCCACGCTTACTTTCATAATATATCCCGGCATCAACCAGGCCCGAGAGATACAGACTCCTGCAGTGTTGGTCAGGAAATCTGAGCAACTCTCTCAGAGATGCATCCATTATGTGGATGAAACTCGACCATTTGGCCCCAGTCTTCCCAGTTGAGCCCACACCAAACTCAACTATGGGCAAGAGCTGGTCTGGGAAGATATTCAGTGAACTTGAATCGGGCTGGGGAATAGGTGAACAAAAAATAACACTGAAAACCAGGCCGCGGTCCAGGGGCCACCAAGGCCAGTAGGAAGTAGGGGCAATTCCTGTCAGCCAGCCAACTTCATAAGTTTAAAAATGTTGATGCACCGAGAAGTGGCCAGCTATTGGTCGCATGCAAAACTTACAAACAAACAAAAAACCGTGGCCAGCTATTGGTCCCATGCAAAAACTTACAAACAAAAAAACAGAGAGGAAGGGAGACAGAAGCAGGGGATGGAGGGTGGGGAGGTGGTAGGTGTGTTTACCAGGAATAATTCTTGCTCCCCCCACTCCTTCCATGAAGAGGTAAGGCAATGCCCAACCTCGCCCAGTAGCAGAATCGGGAACCATCATAACTTTGAAAAATGACTACAGCAAGCTGAGGAGACATACGATGGGAAGGAGGAGGGAGAAGGGGCCAGAGAGGGGGATAAGGCTGTTCTTGTATCTCCATTTCCCTCAAAGACAATCTCCCTCCAAGTAATGCACACCGTTTGAAATTTGGTCTGAACATGTTATTGTTTCAAAGTAGGTGAACTGATCAGGGTTTCTAAAGGCAGTGGATGTTGCTGTGCTTCTCGCTGTTCTACTTGCCTACATAGGTCACACTACAACTGTTGTTGGTCATGTCCTTTCTACATGCCACACATAGGGTCAGCTACAGCGGTCACACTACACTCTTGTTGGTCATGTCCTTTCTACATGCCAAACATAGGCTCAGCTACAGCGGTCACACTACAACTGTTGTTGGTCATGTCCTTTCTACATGCCAAACATAAGGTCAGCTACAGCGGTCACACTACAAGTGTTGTTGGTCATGTCCTTTCTACATGCCAAACATAGGGTCAGCTACAGCGGTCACACTACAAGTGTTGTTGGTCATGTCCTTTCTACATGCCAAACATAGGGTCAGCTACAGCGGTCACACTACACTCTTGTTGGTCATATCCTTTCTACATCCAAACATAGGGTCAGCTACAGCAGTCACACTACAACTGTTATTAATTGGTCATGTCCTTTCTACATGCCAAACATAGGGTCAGCTACAGCGGTCACACTACAACTGTTGTTGGTCATGTTCTTTCTACATGCCAAACATAGGGTCAGCTACAGCGGTCACACTACAACTGTTGTTGGTCATGTCCTTTCTACATGCCAAACATAGGGTCAGCTACAGCGGTCACACTACAACTGTTGTTGGTCATGTCCTTTCTACATGCCTAACATCGCCAGTCTTGTGCTGCCAGACTTATTACACCTTCCAAATATCTTCCCACATTCTTTCTTCTACTGCTTGTCCAATGTTCATCAATTAAGAAATCCACTCTCGTTGCCACCGATTCTTAAATTAGCACCCAAAAACAAATCACCTTGAGTTATTATTTCTATAATCAAAGACATAACCAGGTGTGAAAATCTTGAGACTGTGAAAAAAAAGATGGCAGCCACTAAAAATTAATGATACATGCGATCTGAGGAGTCTGCCAGATGAGAATATCCACCAACACCAATAAGAACAACCTTTTTTTTTTTTTTTATAAAATTTCAAAATGTTATTTCAACCACAGAAAATCATGGACAAGTATGAAGTTCCAGAACCTGGTGAATTCTTGCCGATGGCTATGTACTTCACTGACAAAAAATTACATTTAAGATTAACTAGATTTAGGCCAACAAATGAACTAACACTGTCTCTTTCTCTCACACCTACTGCAGTTCACTCTGATTTGAAGTTAGGTGACTGTGGCCACAGGCAAGGCTTACCCAGGATGGCACTGTTGAGGGCAGCACAGACAGGTTCTCGCTGGACAGCCTGCAACTGGAACCCCACAGGGCTGTTCCATGGGTCTGGGTAGGCCAGGAGACTGAAGGCATCCTGACATCACACACAACACAGGTTCTTTTATATCATTACCACTCCACAAAAGCTGGCCGCACGAGTACCACAACGAAAACTCTTTGATAGTCAGGGATCTCCACAAACCTCTCCCCACAGTCATGAACAACTGAGCAGAGAAATTGCGAACAATCCACTTTTTTCCTGTTGTCCATCCTGGCTTTCTCCGCTCTGCTTCCACTCACTATACCATGTAGGACGAAAGTTATGCAGAAAGATAAATTTCAGTAGAGATTTGTAAAACGTTAATCCTCACCTGGAAGCTGATAAGCCAGATTTTCCACATGACATCCATACTAACTGCCATCCTTTGTTCGTAATGGGTCAAAGGATAGCTGAAGTGATAAATAACTGGAAGTGATACATATTCTGACATGCTTATACCAAAAAATCTTTCCATAAGAAATCATTCTGTCCAATTCAGGAATAAACTGAAATTTTCATGAACTTTGTGAGACATACTGTGTTCATACAGACATTTTGCTGTGCTGTGCAAGAATGCTTTTTAGCTAACTCACATCATCACCACTATGACTGATGGAGAATCACAGAATGTGCACTTGCAGGTCACGCACGAATGAAAGTTTACCCTTTTCTGTCCTTACTGTAAATATGGCTACTGTTCATCTTATGACTTTCTTATGGCCAAGCAGCTCAAAGTTCTTTATTTTTTGTTTGTTTTTGTTTTTTGTTTTTGTTGTCCCTTTTTTCTAGAGGTGGGATTCACCATCAAACTTCATCATTCTTACACAATTGCTCAACACGGCTAGAGATCTGTTCAGATCTTTCAGTTAGTAGCCCTTAACTTTGGCTCAGTCTGATCTCCTCGATAGCCAGTTTTGGACTAGCAATGTGCATAAGCAGTGGTGTGTCAATACTTCCCATCTGTGGTCAGGTTCGTCCAATCTTTTTTCCTCCCAGTAACACGCGATCTACAACCACAACCTGGAATGATCATCGATATTTGCTTTTTGTTTTTCAGAACAAATACAGCTTTTTCATACTATAGGCATCAGTCCATATACTGATGAAAAGAAAGCAACGCACAAGACCTCTATGAAATATGTATCATTAAAGTTTTTCAATGATATACAATAGAGGAGTATGTCAAACCTGATCTTTGCATGTGACCCAGGCCTTAGAGCATCCCAAAATTCCCAAACTTTTCCCAAACTTTCAAAACCACTTTCTGGATTTTTCAAAGACCTTTAAACGGCCCTAAAACTGAAATTAAGTAGATAAAAGGGACACGTAAATAAGCACAAACACACACACACACACACACACACACACACACACACACAACAGACAGACAGATTACCTTTTAATAGAACAGTTCCTCATTATCACACCAATCTTCTGGCCTTATCACTGTCTGTTCACAATGACCCAAAGAAAATGTAGACTATTATATTCCTTTTTTCCAGCCACAATGCACTGCCGTTGTTTGAAAAATGAATCATTGGATTCTGTCCTAGATGTCATTAGAGTTACAACTGTCAATTCCAAAGGCAGTCAATGTGTTGTAGTGGACCACAAGTTCATTTAAAATTAAATGCAAAAAAACTGAAACACACATATTTCAAACATGGGTAGCAGAATTTCTGGCTCTACTTTCCTCCCGTTTTTTCAGCAATGAGCTTGTCTAACTCATTCACAGCCACACGTTTTTCCTGTGATTTCTTCCGGAGTGCGTTGGACAATATTTGCGCTGGCAATATTTGTAACAGTGTTGCCTTCAAAGCGCTGGTCACATGGTCACATTCTATTTTTCTTTTCTTTTTTTAATGGGCAAAAACGTCAACCTGAACAATGTAAAAAAAACAAGGTTGAGGTATGGCTGGTGGGAGAGCATTTGGATAGCTTGGCTAACTACTGAAACAAAAGGTTCACCAAAAATCATTTTCCGTCTTCGTCTCATTTTTCTTCCCGTGGCCAAGAGAATGTGACCTGTGATCCCGCGCGATGAACACTGTATTAACTTACCGCCATTATGGCTGATGAGGGCTCCTTCACCCATCGATCCTATATCGATGTTTTTTCTGCATGCTGCACAGTACGCAGACTGCTTGTTGCCAGCATTTTTCCACAGCTATCGTTTTTAACACGGGTTTTCGAGCCAAAGCTCGCTGAAAACGCATTGGCCCGGCATTCTGATTTCTCGGAGAGACCCGGATATTCCAAGGGAAGTAATTCGCGTTACGCTAGAAATCGAAAGTTTGTTTCTGCTCAATTCGCTGCGGTTCATCCGATCGCATTTATTTTATATTATAGTTATTTCCTCCTATATGTTAAAATTTCATGGTCCCCTTTTTTTTTTCGAAGCGGATTTCTTATATTCGTGACATAAATCCAAATTCACAAACTTTCACAAACCATATTCATGTTTTCTTATTTTTCAAAGACTTTCCAGGGCCTGGAAAATAACATCTTTTTTCCCCAAACGCTA
This sequence comes from Conus canariensis, assembly GCA_033310375.1. NCBI lineage: Eukaryota > Metazoa > Mollusca > Gastropoda > Neogastropoda > Conidae > Conus > Conus canariensis. Next base: position 71,050,592 of record CM065725.1, read on the forward strand.
CGAACCCTGATGTCAATAAAGTGTATTATGAACGGCATTTAAAATTTGAAATCTTAATTACAAATATGTGATGGCTGTTAAGAACAAGTAATCATTAAGTCTCTCAGTACCTGTATTGCTTTCTTGTTGACGTCGTTGTGCCCATGTTCTCGCCGGAGACGCTGACTCATTGACTGTAGATCACGACCAAACTCCAGCATCTTTTCAATGCTTTTGCGGTCACCTCCACACATTTTGGCTTGTGTCCCATCCACATCTGGACACAGACATTACCTCATACTATGCGTGATGGGAAAACATCTATGCAGGAATAAAAAGACATGATATATGAACAAAAATACAATCTTGCTGTGACTTCGCATTTTTATGTCAATGAAAGATTGTAATGTTATGGATTGTTGAACAACAAAAAAAGAGACTTTATTTTCTGGTGTTGGGATAACACAATAGTGTAACACAAAAAAAAGCTAGCATTTTGATAAAAAGCCCCGAATATTCCAAAGACCATTTCAAGACTGAAATCATGCAAACAATACTTTGTTGTTTCAGGGATTTCCATGAATATATTCTTTTTTCCCCTCCTATTTTTTTCAGATTATAGGATCTAGCAAAATGTTTAAGTATGTCTATTGTGCTTGGTGTTTCATGACACTAGAGGAGTTATGCTGTTCTGAAATTTTTTGGACATGATGGTTACTACCATGTTATTTGGCACTTCTTAGTGACCATGCAGAGCTCTGAAAACACAGTTTGATAGCTTTTTGTTTCATGCATAAATAAATCTGGGGATTTTACAGGATTTAAAACACAGAGCTCTGAAAACACAGGTTGGTAGCTTGTTGTTAATAGATAAACAAATTTGGGTATTTTACAGGAGTTAAAACACAGAGCTCTGAAAACAACAGTTTGATAGCTTTCTGCTTCATAAATAAATGAATTTGGGGATTTCAACAGTCCTGCATATAACTAAGACTATGAAACAGCATCACCTATTACTGTGAACACAATCATTATACGTCTTGTTTCTTCTTGTTTACAACCAACCTGACCACCAGGGCACATATTATGTATCACTTATGAAGGCTGTCACACTGTCAACATTAAAATCTATGCGTGTTCGTTTCACACACACAAAAGAAGAAAAAAAACAAGAAAAAAAGAAGGGTGGGGAGGGAGGTTACATTAATCCATGAAGAAATTCAGTCTGATAGCAGTCCTGTGCTCTTGAAGCATCAACATGCTTCTAGCAGAACAAGCAGCATAGTTGAGCTTTTTTTTTCACAACGCAAACAAAGTAAACCAACATGCCATTCCCGGCTTGTTCACTTTTCAAAAACGAGTCAAAAACTGCTCATCAAAACTGCTCACTTCTGTTGTCTTTTTAGTCCACTCCCATTGTCAACAGTTGACAACTGACCAGCCACTGACGCGAAGTGGTTAGTGTCAGGGACTCCTGACTGGGAGGTCATGGGTTGGATTCTCAGTCATGCGGAATTTTTCTGCCCAGACTGGCTCCTACCCAGAGTTGAGTTTGCTACAGGATCATTTGGGAAGACTGGGACCACAGAGTCGAGTTTCATTTACTTAATGGATGCATCTCTTGAGAGTGTTGCTCAAATTTTCTGACCAACACTGCAGGTGTCTGTATCTCTCAGGCCTGGTTGACAGTTGGATACATTATGAAAGTAAGCACAGAGTACAGCCCTGTCATGTAGTCTCAGACCAAAATTTTACTCCGTAGCATCATCTTCATTCTCATCGATCAGCATAAAAAAAATCTCAAATTCTGTGGCTCTTCATGGCTCGCTCTCATGGTGACCACAGTTTCGATGTCCTTACTGCGTCTGTGGCCTTGGTTTGATTCCATCGGGATCACCGGTATCGGCGAGTCCACAGGGGCTGTTGTTGGACGGATGTGGTGGCGCCCTCCGTAAAAGCTCACTCATGCCGGCTCCACAACTAAGCAATTATTGTCGTCAGTAGGGGGCTTAGTGCCGGCTCCACAACTAAGCAATTATTGTCGTTAGTAGGGGGCTTAGTAAGTGGTGTCCTGCTTATGTTGGATCAAAACAGGTGCCACTGAACTCCACCGAAATGACTCGGCAGCAGTGCAGCGTCTCCTCTGGTTGGTTGCCTCTTAACGACTTGACATTGATTGTTCCCCGTGGATTGCCAGTGCTGGGGCTGCGGCAGGCCGGGCCAGGCTGTGGCTGTGGACGGGGTGTCAGAATGAGCCGTGTGAGTGCAATGCCACTGATGTGGTACAGAAGATGGGACAGCAAAAAAAAAAACAAAAACAAAAAAAAAAAACAACCAGTTGACAACTGTGTTCTGCCAACGTCTTGCCTCAATTTACGATTTGTGACTCGCAAGGTATCATACTTCTTCCCAAAAGATGAAACATCTGAATGATGCACAACCAGACAAAAAAAGAAAGGTTGAAAAATTGCTTTCACCTACATTTTGCCTGCCAATGGACAGGTCTGATTAATGAATGCTGAATCTCCCTGATATATCGTAACAGCAGCAGGTGGCATCGCCTTGAATTACAGAAATCTAGATTGGAAAAAAAAAAAGGACACGGTACTAGACATGGAGTGCTTAAACATTTCAGGGTTTTTTTTTTCACCCAGCAGACGTTTTCTCCTTTTTCTGCCTCTGAAAATCTGATGATTTTCTCGGAAATCTTCGGATCAAAGGAGAGTTCAGACTATCAGCCCATCCTCAATGATGATCTCAAATCAACATGATTCCTTCATCAACCCACCCTCACTCAACAGCTCATCCATCATGATCTCGGTCAACTTGGCCCTTTTACCCCCACAGCTCTCAGTCAACATGACTTCAACCAACCTACCCTCTACTCTGCCGCAAGTCAACACTGCTCTTCCATCAGCCTACCCTTTACTGTGTTAAGCAGTAGCAATGCCCTCAGTCAGCAAAGCTCTTCCATCAACCTACCTTCTACTATGCTTTAACATGGCTCTTCCATCAACCATGCTGTAGCGATGCCCTCAGTCAACAAAGCTCTTCCATCAGCCTACCCTTTATTATGCTCTGACATGGCTCTTCCATCATGCGAGCAGTAGCGATGCCCTCAGTCAACAAAGCTCTTCCATCCGCCTACCCTTTATTATGCTCTGACATGGCCCTTCCATCATGCGAGCAGTAGCGATTCCCTCAGTCAACAAAGCTTTTCCATCAGCATATCGAGGGTTGACTGCTGAAACCTAGTATCTCGACATTTGGGTGACTTTGACATTTTGGTATCAAAAGATATTGATTAGAACCGTAAACAAGTTGAGATGAACAAGGAACAGTGACTGCCGAAACCAAGTATCTGTTTATGCTATTATTCGTTTTTCAAGAATCTACCATTCTCACTAAAACGCTGACAGCCGAAACCAAGTATCTCAAGAAGCGATGAAGCCGCGGTCAGTAAGTCAGGCACAGCAACTGTTTACATGACAGCAGAGGGCTCTCCAGTCAAGATGCTTGGTTTTGGCTGCCCACTCCTTTTTTCGCCTTGTCTTGCTACCAGCAAAACAGATTAACTAGCGATCCCTTTTCTCTGCTGCCGACTTACGGGATATGTGTGGCCGTCAAAAATGTCGTATCCGCATGTATGCTCATATTTTACAAAATAAAATGAAGAAAACAAACTTTTTAGATATTAATACTGAATACACACACTTCAGATTGCTATACTAAGTGTGGAGCAATTTTTTTTTTAATGAAAACTTTAATTCCAACGTTATGACAAGCCTTTAAAACTTTCAAAAGCATTTTCTGTGAAAGAGTGAAAAAACGAGATACTAGGTTTCGGCAGTCAACCCTCAATACCCTTTATTATGCTCTGACATGGCACTTCCATCATGCGAGCTATGGCGATGCCCTCAGTCAACAAAGCTCTTCCATCAGCCTACCCTCTATTATACTCTAACATGGCTCTTCCATCAAGCAAGCCATAGTTATGCCCTCAGTCAACAAAGCTCTTCCATCACCCTACCCTCAATCCCACTGTTGGTCAATGCCACAGTCTACCCACCCATGTCCTCGGCGTCCTCCTCAGCAGCATCGAAGGGGTGGGAGCTGCCATTCATGCAAGGCGGTGGATTGCAGCTGCCATTGGTGACCAGCCCGTCCTCCACCATCCCATCCGACAGATCCATGTTCTCCTCGCCCTCAATGTAAACGGGACCTGATCCGTTCATGGCATAGCGCTCCGAGGACTGCGGGGAAGCATTGGCAGCGTTCTTCATTTCCTCACTACTGGAGACCGAGGAACGCATATTGTCTGACACATGCTGCTGCTGAGAGTGGTGGGAGGAAGAGGAGGAGGAGGAGGAAGAAGAGGTGGGGGTAGAGCTGCGTGAGAGTTTCCCACCTAGGCGGTTGGGGCTGTTGCTGCCGGAACCTGGGCGAGGGAGCTGTTGTGGAGGATGGTGGAGAGGGTGTACAATGTGAGGAGCTGAACTGGAGGCATTCCCGCTCTGGTTGTGTGACGGGGACAAGCTCGGGGATGACCTGCTGCTGCCATTTCCTCCTCCACCACCGTGGTACGAACGTGGGGAGCGGCTGTTGGAACGGCGGATCTCGCTGTCAACACCGTTGACCATCTCCACAAACTGACGGCACTTGAGCATGAAGAGGAGGTTCGGCTCACGCTCCAGCAAGCCTGGATAGGTCTGCTGTGTGAAGTCGATGGCTTCCCCCATTCGCCCAGCCAACACCAGCTTTTGTATGCCTGCACACAATGGATTTTTTCCCCCTTTAATTTCATCTGGACCTTAAATGAAAGGAAGATATCATAGAAAGAAAAAATTCAATATTCCAATAAATCAAAGCAACAGCTGAACTGTTTGTGTTACCACACATTATGTTCACTTTGCGATGAATATCAAATTTCTTGAAAAGAAAAAAGAAAAAAACCCACATTATTACTTTAAAATAAAGTGTAGGGAAAAAATATCATATATCTGCTTTGTACTGTCTCGTACTTACTGACGCAAAATTAAGGGGTTGGGAAAAGAATGATCAATCCTGAACTCAAGTGACATACCTTCCACACAAACACCACCTCTTTGAAAACAAAACTATTTAAGCCGAGTATAAAACATCACTTTTCTTTAACCTTTCAATCCTGAACTCAAGATGTATTCCCCAAAATGAAATCCCAACCACAAACATAAAGGCAAAAAATAGGAACACTGAGCCACCGTGTGAAGGAACAAACAAAGTACAAAACAGACATGATGCTTTTGAACTGTTGGGTCTTCTTCAGGCAGGACAAACAACATTCAAAGCAAAGGAAGTGACTGACTGTTCCTCTTGCTTTCCATGGTTTTCAATGCTGTTTGTCCTGCCTGAAGAAGACCCAATAGATTGAAATGTGTCTGTTCTAAAATTCATTTGTTCCTTCAATTGGTGCCTCAGCACTTCTTTTTAGCTATAATGTATCCATTTCTGCCTGCAGTCACCCCACTTTGAAACCAACACAAATAGCTATATGTTATCTTTCACATTCATATTTAATGTGCAATTTTCAACTGATTTTGATTCTTGTATATGGATTTTTTTTCCGTTTCATGAAAGAGATCCTAGATATGATAAACTTCAATGGTACATTTACTAGGCTGTGCTTTAAAAAAAAAAAAAGTGCACAGAAATCAAGCAACTATAATTACCACACCAAATATGTGCAAGCATTGACCAATATCCTTACTCCGATGTCAAACTTCTGGGGCTAACACAGTTTCTTACCAGCCTCAGCCAAACAGCATTGTCACCCCCTGCAACTTCTCCAATGCAGACGCGTGCATGCGCACACACACACATAAATGCATCTGGGGGAAATAAGTATCAGCTTGCTGGTGAGATGCCCATGCTACAAATATGGGGAGTTTGTGTTATACTCCCTGTTTGGCTAGTATACTTACCATGTCAGACCATAGCATTCAACGGCAGTTAGCCAGCTCTGTCAGGCCGAATTTTTTCCGTGGCCAATGCAGTCATAAGACAGTCACGTGATGTCACCCCCACTTCCGGCCCCGGAAGAAGCCAGTGTCAACTTCCTATAAGTCATTCAGCGAGGCCTGGTGTATGGTGACCCCGAGAACCTTGGCGCCAGAGGGGAAGGTAGGGAGGGAATTAGAGTCTGACATGGTAAGTATACTAGCCAAACAGGGAGTATAACACAAACTCCCCATTTTGGCGTCATATACTTTACCATGTCAGACCATAGCAGAATTTAAAGGAATCGGAGGAGGGCGAGCGCCCTAGTGGTTCTTGGGGTTGACCGATATGGCTGCATTGGCCGCCACAAAGGAAATCCCCTTAGACTCATCAGCTCTGGTCATGCGGATATCCCTCAGGTAAAAATTAATGAAGGGATTTTCCGAACGCCAGTAGGCTGCCTCCAGCAGGTGGCGCACGGGGACAGAGTACTGGAACGCTGTGGAAGTGGCCAGTGCTCTGACCTCGTGGGCCCTGGGTGATAGGACAGGGAGATCCTTGTACGCCTGAGCGTAGGTAGATCTCACCGTCTTGGAGAGCCACCTGGAGATAGTTCCCGCCGAGATATCTCTAGTATTGTTGGGGTTGAGGGAGATAAGGAGTCGTCTCTGGGAGGAGCGCCTGGGGCGTGTGCGTTCCCAGTAGTACCTGAGACACCTGGAGGGGCAAAGGTCCATGTCTCCATCTTTTTCTCCCTTTCCCAAGATGTCAGAACTCCGGAAGGAACTTGAGAGAGACTGAGCCGTCCCTGTGGAAGGCGATATCTGTGGGGTCACCGCTGAGGGCGTGAATCTCACTTCGTCTTCTGGCCGAGGCCAGGGCGAGGAGAAAGGTGGTCTTAAAGGAGAGGAGGTCAAAAGGAATAGAAGCAATGGGTTCAAAAGGGGTTTTTCTGAGGGCATCGAGGACCGTAAAAAGGTCCCAGAGGGGAATGCGCCTAGGGGACTGAGCTTCCCGTAGAGCAACTCCTCTAGACACCTCTCTGAGGAGAAAGTCATTGTCAAAAGAAGGGCCCCCCAGTTGACGAATGGTAGTGCAGATAGCTGATCTGTAGCCCCGAATGGAGCCAGCCGACAGCTTAAGGGAAGAGGATAGGTGGGAGAGGAAATTTACTATTTGGATGTTGGAGGGGCAGTAATGGGGAACAGAGTTATCTGAGCACCAGGTTATCCATCTCTCCCAACGGTAGTTGTAGAGGGATTCGGTGCTGGCTCTGCGAGATGCCGAGGCGAAGTCCCGTAATCCCTGAGAGGCCCCTGCCCCGGCTAGTGTGTCTAGGACGGACTGGGGTCTCTCCGAGTGGGGGGTAGATGCAGATGTTCGCAGTTGGGCTGGCATAGAAGCCACGCGTGTAGGCGAAGCATCTTGGGATTGGAGTGAGGAAGACCTGACCGGGGTTGTCTCAGCATGTCCCAGCGAGGGCTGAGCCGGAGGGGGGGAACGTGGGTGAGGGACTTGGGGTCCGGGAACCAAGACTGGGTCGGCCACCATGGCGTTACGAGGATCAGCCTGGGTCTTTCCAGCCTTGCCTTCCTGATCACCTTGTGTAGGATGGGGAAGGGGGGAAAGGCATACGCCAGTAGGCCCGTCCCGGGGAGGGATAGTGCGTCGACTGCATCCGCCTGGGGATCTGGAACGGGAGAGACGTACAGGGGCAGGTGATGGTTGAAGCTGGTGGCAAACAGGTCGATCATGGGCACAAACCAATGGTTGCGCGACACCAGCAAAGGAGGGCCTCTGTTCTGAGGGAGAGGCCTATGGAGCGGGCCTCTCCCCCTTTGTTGACATAGCAAGCTACCGACGTATTGTCCGTGAGGAGGAGAACAAGTCGGTGCGCGACCTTGTGCTGGAGTTGGAGAAGGGCTAGCCTGACCGCTTCCAGCTCCCACTCCCCGAGGCGTGACTGTCCTCCACGTGGGCCCCCCAGCCCAAGTTGGAGGCGTCTGTATAAAGTTCCAGTGGTTGGGTTGGGTTGGGAGGGAGATGGGGACCCCGGTGGAGAGAGTGGCTGGAGTGAGCCGCTCCTCCGTCGCCGAAATGAACCAGTGTCCGAGGGGAATGACCTGGTCCCAGCGGTCGGAGGTCTGTGACAAACGTCGGCGGAACTCCCTCTGAAGTTGGCGTTTGGGGACCCGCCGCAGGGGAATGAGGGGAGACAGGGACTCCATCATTCCTAGGAGGGAGGACAGGGTTCTGGCCGAGGTGTGGGGTGCCTGTGACAGGCAGGAGATGAGGTCCACTATGCGTGCAGGCCTCTCCGGGGTCTGCCAGACGAACCGTAGGAATCGTCTGTGGGCCGGGTGAATCAGGATCTGAAAAATAGGCGTCCTTCAGGTCTACGGATGTGGCCCAGTCGCGATGATGGATGGAGTCTCGGATCTGGGTGGGGGTCTCCATCTTGAACTTGGTGGGCCTGAGGAACTTGTTGAGGGGCGAAAGATCTAGAATGGGCCTCCATCCTCCCGAGGCTTTTGGGATCACAAAGAGTAGAAGCCGGGGTTTGGGTGGGAAATCTCCGAGATGGCCCCTCTTTTGAGGAGGTCTTGGACTTCCGTGCGAAGAGCTTCTGCTTTGGCGGGGGAGGGTTCGTTGGGGGAGGGAGGGGGAGATAGCATGAGGGGGGGGACGCTCGTGGGCCCAAGGAAGGCGAAACCCTTCCTGTAGCACCGCCACTATCCAGGGGTGAGGCGTATGCGTCTCCACTGGTGGGCATGCCGGGAGAGGCTGCCCGCCAGGGGGGGCGAGGGTCTGGGCTGGTGGGTGGGGGATAGGGCGAGGGGGGGTGCTACCTGATCTAAGTCCCCCTCGGGCTGTCTCCCTAGTCAGCTCCGGGAGCGTGACTGTTGGCCTAACCGAAAATTTTGCTGATGGGGTTTTGGCTTAGGCCTTGGGAGAAGATTAGGTCGCTTGGCGGGCCGTGCGGTGCGGGAAGGCGATTGTCTGGGATAGGGTCTGTGCCTGGGGAAGGAACGAAGTGGGGGTCTAGCAGGGCGTGGCGGTGGCCTGGGCGCAAAGGACACAGCCTGCTTGCGTTCCTCAACTGCTTGTGCTATGACGTCAGCCGAGTAGTCGCCAAAGAGCGACTGGACCTGGCCCGGGATGCATCGCAGGGCTGCCTTAAGCGTCGGGGAGAGAGAGGTCCGCGCCAGCACGGCCTCTCTCGCGACCAACAAGCAGTTGAAGTGGCTTCTGGCTGCGCTGTCCGCCGCAGCCGAAAGGTGATGCGAAATCCTGTTAACTAGGTGTCGCATGAAAGGATCGCTGAACAAGCGAGGGTCAGGCTCTTGGTGCGCCTCAGAGCCCGGGTCCCCCGGTACTGGGATGGCACCATCGTCCTCCGGCCATAGAGCCTCCGCTCGCTGAAGGGGCATGTCCAAGTAGGTGTGTCCCGCCGTGGTGTGGAGGATGCCCATCCTGGCTACTCGGACCCATTCCTTTAGGTTCTTAAAGGAGATGGCGCCGGAAGTAGGGGGGGGCAGGTGGGGGATCAACCGACGGTCCGACTGGGAAATGCCCATCTCCCTGGTCACGGGATTGTCCGTAAACAAGGAGGCGACTGAGGGGTTCTTGGGTAGATTGGTCTAGATCTCTGGGCCGGGGGAGAGGGAGAGAAATTCGTCAGCGGGTGCGGCCTCCCTCCTAACGAGGTCTGGTCGCCACCGTTCTATCGTGCGGACATCGTACAATGAGGTGGGGGCTAGCTCCTCGTCATCGTCCGCCTCAGGGAGGTACTGGTCCTGAGAGGGTTCATAGCACCCGTCTTCAGGAGGTAAGTCGAGGGGTGCCTGTAGTGTGTCCCCGGTGGCCCTATAATCGGCGGCCGGGACATCGTCCTGCCGATAGGACAGCGCCCGAGGAGGGAGACCAAGGTCGACCCAGGTAAGTGAGGCCGGGTGCCACATTCGACCATGTAGCTGGTCGTGCTGGGTGTTGGCGTTAAGCCACTGGTCTCTCTCGGGGGCATAGAGCCACCGGTCCCCGGGGAGGTAAACGGGCTGTGGCGGCCCTGGGGAAAAACCATGGTAGGTAGGCCGCACTCAAGGTCTGACCAGCGCGTTGGGCGAATGCGTAGGTCAGACATCCGCCGAGTCGTAGCCACGAGACCCTCTTCTTCTTGTAGGCAGAAAGTCCCCGGGGACCCGGGTAACCTGAATCACTGTTGGGGGGGGGCTTGAGAGGCCGTGGCCTGTCGTCCCCGTCCAGGTCCGTGCACTGCACCATACACGTCCTTGGAATGGGCCTGGGAGGGCCATAATGGTATGGAGGAGGATGCGGAAGTCGAGCCCCCAACCCGCGAAAGTGCGGATTGGTCAGGATGCGGTCCCGTGTTCCTCCCCCTGGAGGAATAAGTCAGGTTACCCTTGGTCCCGCTGGTAGATCCTCCCCCCGGAGGAGCGGGACCGCGGACGTTGCCCAAATGGGGATCCGAAAGGTCGGTTCCCCAACGTCCAATACCCCTAGGGAAGAAGGTGACGTTCGATCGGGGTAGGTCGACCGTCCTTGTGCATGGGCACGGCCGGGCCCATGGCGCGGCGTGCCCGCACGCCCAGGATTATGGACACCACCGAGGTCGTGCGTCGGGGTGACCATAAGGCTGCTTCCGGAGTCGAAGCGCTCCTCGAGCTCAGGTGTTGGCTGCACCTGTGCCCGGTGGGGCCGAGCGCTATGAGTGCACGTATCAATTTGGGGGGAAAAAGAGATACGTGACTCATCAAGGCGAGTGACGGATGGTGATTCCATCCCAGATCCGTCACCCGTGCTGGTCCGCGGCTCGGCAAGGTGCCCCGGGGGCCGAGATTCGCGTGACTCAGCATGATAGTTAGAAGTCTCCGAGCGAGTCCGTAGGCTAGAGGGCAAGCTGGCCGATGGAGAAGGGGTGGGGGAGGGCGAATTCCGTTGGCTAGTCTTTGCTCGGCCGGGCCCCTTGAGGGGAGCCTTGCCATTAGACTTTCTGGGCAGCACCTTGAGGGGAGCTTTGCCCTTAGACTAGCAGGCAGATCAAATGAAAGGCATTTTGAAATGGTGGCCGCTTGCCTATCAGCCTTGGGACGCCGCGGTCGTGCGTCCGTCGGTTTGGTAGACGAGGAAGATCACGCGTCCCTTCCGCGGAGAAGTCGTCTCTGTCTACCCGAACCGTACGTTCATCAGTGCGAACGGATTGCTCCGAGATGGAATCGACCCGCGGGTTCTCCGGGAAATTGAGCGAACTCCGAGCAGTGGAGTGGCTCGACCCGGCGGTGTCCTTCACCATGTTGGGCACAGGTGGATAGAGCAAACCCGGAACACACGACCGCAAAGAGGAGACAAGGTGGCCGATCGAGAAAATCAATTAATCTCGATCGTCCGTGTGGTGTCGTGCAAAGTGCTCGAGAGATCGACTGAAAACTCGAACTACCCGTACACGCCACCGGTCGTGTGACTGGTATGGCTATTAATAGCAATCTCTACACGTGGAGTATCACTGTGTATAGGTGTGATAGTTCTTGGGCACTAAATCTTAATAAGCAGATCAGTGTCACACACCCTTACTCGAACACGTTCTACCTGTGAAGGGTAAAGAGTACAGGTGTGATAGTTATTGAGCCCTAACCCTTAATAAGCGGAACCAGCACAAAATGCGTGCTGAACCCGAGGCTCGGCAATATGGTGGGGGAACACGACCGGCGAGCGGTGCCGACGATCGCGAGTAACAAAGTCGCGAAAGTGCCGGTAAAAGAGACAAATCTTTAATAAATACGCTCCCGAGAGTGCCGGTAAAAGAGACAAATCTTTTAATAAATACGCTCCCACCAAGAGCCTCACACGGCAAAAATACTCAGGGTCTAGTGCAAGCCGGAACCAGCACAAAATGCGTGCTGAACCCGAGGCTCGGCAATATGGTGGGGGAACACGACCGGCGAGCGGTGCCGACGATCGCGAGTAACAAAGTCGCGGGAGTGCCGGTAAAAGAGACAAATCTTTTAATAAATACGCTCCCGAGAGTGCCGGTAAAAGAGACAAATCTTTTGATAAATACGCTCCCACCAAGAGCCTCACATTTGCAAGCCACAACTGAATCAAGTATAGAACAAAACACAGCAAAGTTAACACAAAGGCAAGTATAGGCGAGACAGAGCACAAGACTTATCTTGCTTTGACGGCAGGCCGAAGATGAATGACTTATAGGAAGTTGACACTGGCTTCTTCCGGGGCCGGAAGTGGGGTGACATCACGTGACTGTCTTATGACTGCATTGGCCACGGAAAAAATTCGGCCTGACAGAGCTGGCTAACTGCCGTTGAATGCTATGGTCTGACATGGTAAAGTATATGACGCCAAATCAGAACCTCACCAACAAACTACGACATGCCAAAGTTATGGCTTCAGCTTGACATGGATGACCTTTTATGCACACGTCAGATTCCATCAGACCTGTTTACCCCAACATTGCTGCTGGTGTACTTTTCAACAAATATGAGTACATCTTCTACAAAGAGTGTGCACAGATCTTCCAAATTTGTGTAAAAAGGGGTTGGGGCAAGTGCTTACATCTTCCAAATTTTTACAAAAGCACAGAGGAGGAGGTGGAGGTAGGGAATAGTTCTCATCTGCCATCATGCTGTATGGGTTAGACCAGAAAACCTGGTCTTCTAGCAAAAACAGGCTCTTCCATCAAAAATTACTTTCAAACCTGATTCATCAGCATATTTTGACACAAGTTCATGCCCTCTAGTCGATTTCTTTTTTTTTTTTTTGTGTTAAATTTCAGGACTTGTAGTCACCACTATTCTTCCTATGCATCAAACTGTTGTTTAGGAGCAGAAACAGCCAGACATGATTTTGCGCACACAAGTTAATAAGAACTGTCATTCTGACCAAAGCACACCAAGACACCATCGTGATTAAATTCTACAAGTGCAATTACCGCTCATGAGTTTCATCTCTCTTTTTCTTTTTTAAAACATAATATTAATTTGGTCATCTTCATCACATTTTTGCCAAAAGAGTACAAAACACAGCAAAGTGTTGTAAGTAAACAGGTCTTCAATCAAAGGGAAACTACACAGGACATAATCTTGACTAATGAACAAAGCCACTTCTTTCTCATACATCAAAAACGGTGTCAGACATTCATATTTCCCAAAACAAGATGGTGAAATGAAGAAAAGTTCCACGATGCAATCAAGCTTGTGATAAAAGAACAATCTGACAAACATGTTTACATAATGAATGGAAGATTACTTTGTGATGGAAGTTTCTAGTTCTCATTGCATTTGTTTATGGACAGTAAAGACGTTCTAAGATAAGCGCACATATGTTTAACATTTTTCTTGTTTTAGAATTTAGAGACATAATTTTAAAACAAAAATTTTTTAAAAAGCCGAAATTGACAAAAAGTGCTCATGAAAAAATTGTCTGAATATTTCAAACACAAAAATAAGGAATTTATAAATCATGTATAGATTGCATGCTTTGGTCACTTTGTGCAAGTCTACTGACCTTTTGTAATGGAGTCTGTATGTTACATCACGAGATGATAAGTAATCTATGTTTGAATTTCTTTAGTCTCAACAGATCCAGAACTAAAGTGCACAAAACCATTAACCCGTTCGCTGCTTGAAACTGTTACAAACAAAGGCTTTCCCAGTGCCAGGGAAATCTAATGATTTGGGGTAATAATTAACAAAAAATTCTAGCTCAGAAACTACAAAAGATATAACAATGAAATATATATGATTTTTGAAGGAAATTGAATGAAGATTTTGAATCTGGGCTTCTTTTGTTTTAATTTTGATAATAAAAAAGTATTTAGACAATTAGATTTGGATAGATTTTTTTGCACGATCAAAAGCATATGTATTTACCAATACATCTTCACATCCAAACAAGAACACAAAGCAAAAAAGTTGAAAATAAAGTTTGTATTGTCACACTACACCTGTAAATGAAAGTAAAACAGTTTAGAAGTCTATCAAGACGCTCACACTCTATGCAGACAGGTCAGTCCACGACCACGCCCCCCTCTCCCCACCATGCCCCCTTGCTGGACTTCAACCCTCTCTTTCACTGCTCCTCTTCCCCTACCTTTCCCTCTGCCCTGTGCCGCGCCGCGAGCAGGCCGCGCTCCCCTCTCACGCTGACTACCACATCACTGACCACTGGCACGCAGTGCAGAGTACACACTAGGCGAGCTCGTTCGACGCTGGCAAACCAGTCAGCTGAACACACATTGAGGTCACACAGCCCGACACAATAACTGACGAATACGGTTGGCAATTCCATCACTATCATCATCTCACCTTCATGCTCGAGTGAGTCGTTGAATAAAAGATTATTGTCTTTGTCAAAAATCATTAGCAGAGCCTGCTCAGCTGTGTAAATACGTTGATTTGGTCGCTGCGCTTGTCGAAGGTTGCGCCGCCATCTTTGCAAGCGAGATGAAGTGCTGGCTGGTCATCCAGTCAGTGATGAGAATAAATGGGCTTTCCCCTCACGTGTGGTCATTTACATATCATTTTAATACTACAGACATATAAGGCTTACTACGCACACTCTATTTAAGTCCGTTGATAGAAATAGTAACGAATGAAAATTCAAGAAAAATGCATGACGTCAGTGGACGGCCCATAGGCACTGGGAAAGCATTTTTAATGCGGCGTCGGCTGACGGCTTAAAGGCACTCTACGGGTTAAGATGCGAGCAGCGCTCCACTGCGTAGAGAACACATCACTTTGTTACTTACGTTGCCTGTGTTTGATTGAGGTGAGCTCCTCTTCTATGGGTTGAGCAGTGGCTTTGCAAAAGGACTCCGCTGTGGCACAGTAACCATGATGGACAAGGTACGTGGAAACCAGCCTGTAAACACACATACACACACACATAGCATTAACAAAAACTCTCTTTATTCGCAGTCCAAAATATAACACCCTCTCAAGATAATCACAATGATCACACATCAATTAATTCACAGCTCTTTCTTTTTCAACTTCAGACCAGCCTTGATCGGGATCTACCACTCCATTTTTTTTCCTGAAATAATATATATATATATATATATATATATATATATGAAAAGACAGAACTAAACCATGGCTACAGAAAATCAACAAACAAAAATAAAAGCAGCACCCTTATCTGAGACTCCAAACTGGCAAGTAAAAACATTATCCTGTGAACTGCTATCCTTTTCTATAAACACCATTACCTGAAAGTTAAAACTGGCAAGTAAAAATAACACAGTTTTGTAAACTGTTACCATTTTCTATGTAGAGGAAAGATTCTTAATGTGTGACATATCCTGATAGAATCCAAAATAAATCATTTTAGTTTCGTATGAAAAACACTCATTCGTAATCTGAGCTCAGGAGTCACATCTCATTTTATGAAGCAAATTGGTCATCACAAAAAAATGGGCACATTCATTGTTGTTGAAGTGTAAATTACAGAGTGTGCACAAATTTCAGGAGTGAATTAAATCAGCCACAAAAAAAAATGTTTTAACAATATTTCAAATGAATAAAAATTATCTACATTATTGACACACATGAATTCAATCTACAACTCTGTTACTTCACTGTAATCAGCCATCAGTGAAGCCACAATCTGCATTCTTGATGTTTTTCATTCTTAATTACCTTCAAATCTAATACCACAGTTAATAAATCAACACTCTCTGTTGAATCAAACATAATTTACATCTAAACTTAGATTTTCAAGGTTGTCTACCTTTTTGCAACTCTATGATCCAAGATCTGGCACTTCTGACCTTGACCTGCGTTCTACATCACAGTATCACCCACAAAACTGCAGACATTTGTCAAATTTTAAACTGAAATGTCTAGTCCAGCACTGTAATCGCTCCTTGTTTAACATTTTCAAATAAATCTTTATCAGTCTGCAATTTCACGTTCGAACAGATATGGGTTGTTTCACACACTTCCAGTCATGACTGACCAGATTAGTTTCATCGATATGTCGATCTCCAATGCCATTCCAATGAACAAATTCATTTCTGCACAAAAGTCATCTTGAAACACACCACCTTCGTTGCTAGTTATCTTTCCGAAAAATTCTAATCCTGTCAAATTTATGCTTGTACTTCTATCACTGCTCAAAGTGACCTCAGTGTCTTCTATTTACAATCACCAGTCTGTTTCCTCCAGTCAAAGTCAGCTTCCCTCAACATCCAGACAAATTCCTGCTGACATATGATATTGCTGAATCACTGGTTTCCACTGGCATGTCAGCTACAGTGTGAAACAAGAATGCAACTTGTGCTTCTCATTTGAATAATGACACAACCGGGTTTGTACATTCATTTCCAAAATGATTAGGGAGGTTTACAGGCCAGCACATTTCCCCATTGCCTTCAGTAAGCTACAAACTGGTGCGTTTCCCAAATGAACAGCTAAACTATATCTTTATATGAAACCACGGGGCCGGAATAGCTCAGTTGGTAGAGCGCCGGACTCGTGATCCTGGGGTTGCGGGTTCGAATTTCGGTACAGGGGGATTTTTACCTCGGAGTTAACACTGGTTCTGACTCCATTCCCCATACAGTCCTTCGAATGAGACTATAAACTGAGGTTCCGTGTGTGAATGCATGCACAACATCCTGCACATACGTAAAATCCCATCACCAACTTTCGGAAGAGAAAGCCAGTTTGGCCGTTGGTATGGATGACACATTACACATAGCAGGCACCTTCCCCAAAGATGGAGTATGGCTGCCTTAATGGCGGGATAAAAAACGGTCATACACACAAAACTCCACTGCCTGTCTATACAGGCAGTGTCCGCAGGAGTATCAGCCTGTGTACGCAGAAAGAAAGAAAAAAATATGAAACCATCATTTTCCAGGTATACTGAACACTTACTTTTGTAAAACCTCCGTCCATTCCCCACGGCGGTCAGATACAGGGAAGCGTTCAATGTTGAGCTTGGTCTTCATGTGCCAGTCTTTCATGTACTCCTTGATGTCAAAGACGAAAGGCAACTGGCCAAAGTTGGCCTCCACCACTTCACCGGGTGTCTGAAGGCCCACTGTCGGGTACAGGTTGGGCTGCACAGACCTCATCTAAGTCAGGTGAGGATCACTCAGCCAGGTATACACATACTAGCACATATATACACACACATCATGCAAGTAATCCTCACCAATATATACTTCCAGGATCTACGATACAATCTAAACACAAACATATTCAATTAGCATCGTTTAATTTCACTACCTGCAAAGACCCATTTGTCTTCCTTCAACCCCATCTTCCCCTGCCACCTTCCCCCACCTCCCAATTTTTCCAAATATTTCATATTATTATCTTGCACCTTCTTTTTTTCCATTCCTTTATTTCCGTCTTGTGCTAACTAGACCTGCCAACCCCCTAAGAGACCAATGAGTAAGAATTGAAGCTTAGTGAGGCAGAAATGTGTAATTTCTGAGAGCTAAGAGTAATCAAGTGCGACACTTACCTTTTTTCAAACAAACATGATGCGATGAAATTGTTCGCACAATTTTGTGAACTCTACTTTTCTTCAAAAACAAGCTTTTCTTTCAAATGTCACAAGAAACCTTTACAAATTATGAAAATGTAGAATACACTGGAAACACACACAAATCCCCTACACCATCATGGCATGGCACACCAAGGCTTGATAGTGCACCAGAAACAACCTCAAAAATGTTCTCCCCTGTTGCTGACTCTGTGCATGTGGGGTTGGCTATCAGCTCAGTGGTGATTGTGTCATTTTTTAAGTATCGCACCACCCCAGGAAAGAATTTGTCCCCCCCCCCCCCCCCCTCCTCCCCTCCTGACTTCCATCAGTCCCCAACACAAACGGTCCATTCTGCAGTCAAGATGCAGCAGCAGTTTGGGCTTCCATGGCAAGGCTCCTCACAATGTGTGTCATCTTTGTTCGACTGCTCTTGAACTGTTTGGCGATCTCCGAATCTGAGAACGTTTCTTTAAAAAGCTGGGATGCATGGTCGGCTGCGCTAAGAGCGATGTTGTGCTCGACGAAAAATCCGGCCACCAATGCTTCAGCCCGAATTGCCTTTTTCCTCATTTCATCCTCTTTTAAGGGGTCTACAGTCTGAAAAAACTGTGTGCTGCTGGAAGAATTCGGCGCGTTTGAGGAATCGATGTGCTTGCGTGACTCAAGGTGACGCTTCACATCCACCATCCCGCCATGGGAAATTGTGAAGTCCGACTCGCAAGTGATACACCGTACACAATTTACACCTTTAGCCGAAGGTCGTATGCAGGGGAGCTTTTCCGAGTATTCTTTTCAGAACTTTTGACCAAGTTTTTTTCCTTTTCGCATCTTGGCCAGAACTTTCTACTCCACGTTTCGACATTTTCATAGCTGAAACTTCAAAAGGACGCCAACTTCGCTGAATGGTAAAGATGGTGAAACGAACTGCACATGACCGGAAACGCTTCTTGAAGATTACAGGTTATACGCACGGCGCCGTGCGTGTCTGTACATAAGCTGATTTTTTTGTCCGTTTTTTTTTTTTTTTTTTTTTTTAAACTTTCAATGCGTAATTTTTTGGCTAAATGCATAAGAATATCACTTGGGCGTAATAAATTACGCAAAATGCGTAATGGCTGGCAGGTCTGGCTAACTCATATCATGATGGAACATTATTTCCTTTTATTAATATTATTGTCTCACAAATATTTTTTCGAAAAAAGTTTAAGCTTCTTGGCTTATTCATTTCCATTTCCACGTACATATCTTTTTTAACAACTTTCTTTTTGTTTGTTTTTTCTTTCCATTTATTACTCTGACTCCTGCCTATATATTTATTTACAAGCCACCTCTTATGAAAGAGTCCTTAGAATGTTCCATTCCCTAACTTCCACTCATCCACCCAAAGAAACTAACACATCACACTTACCAATACATTGGAAGCAGACCCTTCCTCTCACCTCAGTCACTTCTTTTTTTTCAGGTCTTTTTTTTCCCTTTCATGTCCACCCCAAACATCTTGCCTGAAGAAGACTAAACAGTGCTCCTCTGCTTTAATTCTCTTCCTTCCATTCATTTAGCAGACTAGTGACCAAACTTGTATTCCCCTACCCAAAATACAGCCAACATCAAAATATCAAGAATTTCATTTTGTTAATAAATCTTTGTTTAACTGGCCATTCTACTTGAATCTCATAAATGAAAGCAGACCCCCACTGATCCTATCTCCTGGTTGGTCTGCTTAAAGAATGATGAAACAAAATTTCAGCAAACTTACAGGTAAGTCTGTGAAGGCGACTCCTGAAACAGAATTAAACACAACTGAGAATTACATATGTATTTTTGACAGTTTACGAAGATGTTTCTGACTTTGACCTTGATAAAGAACAAACTAAATGATAACTCAAACTATGTTTCAATACTAGTTTTAGGGCTTTGCCCCCACTGAAATGATCGCCCCAAAGCTGCAATGTAACTTCAAATATCGTTTAATTAAAACAAGAATGCAAATGTCCTCCAAATGTGACATACTAGACAATTACGCTATTCTGAACTTTCTGCTTATTAAAGCTCGACTCAAAGCATCATACACCATACTGATGTACACCTGCGCAACGCTCATGACCTGTTTGAAAAAAAAACTCCTAGCACGACATTCCAAAGGCCGTAACAGGACGCGGGATCGTCTGTGGCCAAAGCAACATTTGGTCCTATTCCAGAAACAACCATAATGGCACCAAAGTCATCAATTGTTAACTCCGTGCTTTTTGATTTTGAGCAGGATTTTTCTTTGTTCGTTTGTTTTCTGTTTTGATGAGAATTATGACAAACACGAGCTGTAACATTTTTCAGTGTTTTACGCTTTACACAACGTCAACCAGTATAGTGAGAACACAAATATGTATTCAATCCATATGGAGGGTCATGGTCAACTGTCCATGCAAGTGATTTGTCCATCTTCAGCAATGGTTTAAAAGAAGAAAAAAAATCAGTTTCAGGCACTGATAACTTTTCACGGGACTGATTTAGCCGAGAGAAAGCAACAAAAAGGAATGACTCAAGCCACATTATCGAAACTTCATTGGATTTCCATTTATTTTGATGAACTAAAAACTTCAAAACAAGGAACAGTGGAACATTTACAAGTGATGTTATGTGAACCTGCATTCAGTCCCTGAAGTCTGGAGCAATTTGCACGCAACTAATCTGGTCATTCAACACATATTAGTCAGTGAAAATACATATTTCATATATATATATATCTGTTGAACTAATTCAACAGATCATAATCACTTAGAAATAACAATTCATAAAATTGTTTTATTTAACCATGTCCTTTATGTTGCATGATAATAAAAAAACAACCCAAAGACATGATATTCATGAGGCTTGAAACTACTAGCACACAACTCTAGCCCACACAACATTTTTTTTTTTTTTTTTTTTTTTTAGATCATGTCTAAGGGTTATTCAACTATGAATTCATGTTTGAAATCAGGTGGTATGAAAATACAGTCATGATTGTAAAAACAGTTTTTTTATTTTACAAACAGATGTAAAACTGAAGTTCTCTTCAATTCATAAATATGTATCTGAAACCAAAAAGATGAAACATAACATTTATTTGCCGCTTCAGATAAATGTGATTAAAAAAAAAAAAAAAACCCAGATATCAAGTTACTTCAAATGAGTACAGGTAACTTACCAAGGTTGGTGCCGTTCTTGGTGTAGAAACAAGTGTTGTCGATCAGGTTGACGCAGCAACCTATAACGTCGCCTGTAGTAAACGTGGGGCCATATGACACGCCTGGGCTCGAAGAGGAGAAAGCATTTCCATCGTCTCCATGGTAACCATAAGAATGTCTGTCCCAGCCTGCCCAAAACATTAACAAACACTATCAGCTTATTTGGCTGAGATCCCAAAGAGACAGACAATCAAAAGCATCAGTGACTTCACACTGTCTGGTCAGCTGACAGAAGGAAAAGAAGAGTGTGTGTGTGTGTGTGGGGAGGGGGAGGTGGGGGGGGGGGGGGCACTCCTTTAACCTTGACTGGGAAAATCCCAAAGCCAAAATTGGACATGCACTGCTGGGTAACTGAACTGTGCCCTTATTTGCAAACAAGAAGCACAACACACACACACACACACACAACACACACACACACACACACACATACACACACACACACACATCGTATCAGACATATACACACACACACACACACACACACACACACATTCTGAACAAACATATCAAACATTACACGCAAAAACACTTTTCATAAAAACTTTCTTTTTTTGGATTTCATGTGAAATACCTAAACATGAGCGCAGCAGAAATGAAGGGAGGGAGGGATTCTAGGGTCTGGCAAAGACTGCTTCAGTTCACAGATTCTTAATAAGTTAATCAAAGTTTCAGAGTTAAAACATAAATGAAACCATTTAAGACACACATGAATGCATCACATACAAATTAACCAAATCGGCCTTCAGCCTTAATCAGAGCTGGGACAACACAGCCTCTATCCTGAACATGGTGGGAGTAGAGTAGAATCATGAAAAGCAGCAAGCTGTCAATCTTCTGGAGTCAGAAGATGGGTGGGGAGAGGGGTGGGAGGGGAGAGGAGAAAGCTGTTTGTGTTTTGAACATGTCCTGGTGTGGGTAAAACTTTTTGTTTCTAAACAAAATACAGCAGAAATGAGAATCTTGAAAACTGGGTGGGGAGTTGGGAGGGAGAGAGGGGCAGGATGGAAGAAAAGAAGCATGAGGTAAAAGGGAGGATGGGGGAGGGGAAAAGGCGGAGGGAGAGGACGAATGTTCCAGAAGCCTTTAAAGGAACGTAATCCTCATTCAGAGAGTATACATTGGAAGGTACAACTATGGGCTCATGCATTTTCAGTTCTATGTGAACAATTCATTTCAAATACAAAAAGGACAAGTTAGCAACTGTAAAATCTCAAATCGCACCTGGCAACTTGTTCATGCTGACACCCTGGGTAGAGAGTCCAATGCCCATGTACCTGTCAACAGCAGGGGAAAACTGATGTCAAAATCATCAAGCATTATGTAGACAAACATCCAGCAGAAACGGGAGTAAAATGGAATAGGGGGAGGAGAGGGAAGAAGAAATGGAAGGGTATGGACTCAGAATTTATTATATTGATGAATACAACTTAACAAATCCTTTCAAAAGATAAAGCTGAAACCTTTCCAAACCCACAGCAAATCAGCACAATCATATGAATGACAGGTGAACACATGGATTTGTTTGAGACAACCATTTCTAACACTGTAATAAAAAAACACACAACATTTTCTTATCTGGGTTCTAAATGGAAATACTGAGATTCATACATAATTGTTAACAATGTTTAGTCTTGAAAACAGTGTCTGGTGATTCTTCTGAACTGACCACCTTCATTTTGCTTGTTTAGGATGTGATGACTCTCAAAAGTTGCTATCAACAATTTCCTTTAAAATCATTTCTGACTGTGCATTGATCTTTTACTCACATTTTATTCCTATTTCTTTTTTAATTTAAAAATAATGTTTTCAGTCATAAAACTCGAATGTCAAAAGCAGTATATTCCACTTTTTTTTTTTTAATCTAAAAAGTAATATGCAAAGTCAAATGTGAAAAGCAGTATATAAATATGTTCAATTAGGACACATCCATTCTTAGTAGCTTTAATGAATTCTTTAAGTTCAACATGAGATATTTGGATGTATTTTTAAATCTAAAATGCACCTAAAAAAAATAAGCCCTCAAGTAAGAATAACAAATGTGAAAGGAGAGGAAAAGAGAGGAGAGGACAGGAGAGGCGAGGAGAGGAGAGCAGAACAGAGAGAGAGAGAGGAGCATAAAACAAAAACCAGGAGAAAGATCATACAAATCAAAATTCAACAATCAGAGCAGCTAAATGTCAACTTTTAAAAGCAGCCAATCTCATGGGAAAATATCACACGCACATATCCTCCCCATCCACTTTTTTTTAGCGTTACGTGCTTCATCATACATACACACACATTCTCCACCTCCATCTCACACAAAATTCAATGCTGCTTACAGCCCAGCTGATTGCGGGGCATATCAGGCCTGTCACCTTGTTGGAGTCAACTTTTCTCTCTCTCTCTCTCTCTCTCTCTCTCACACACACACACACAATCTGCAATTTTGTGACCAAAAAAAAAAAAAGAAGAAAAAACAGGAGGGAGGGGAGGGGGGGGGGGGGGGGATAGGGGGGAACATAAGAACAGCATGTGCAGAAACATACACGCACTTCAATTAATCTTTATTCCTAAACAAAACAATGAGTATCACAGTTTCACAAAGTTCCACAGCTCATCCCTGGCAGGGTGAGGGAGGATATCAAGAAGCACAAGCCAGCAGGATGGGCGGTTCGGTGAGTGCGGGGGGTGGGGTGGGGACTAGCGTGAAGAATGTGGACAGAAACCTGTAAAGAGCATGAAAATGGCCAGCCATAGTTCCTTTTGTCAACACATGTTCTGGCAGTGGCTTACTCCAAGTCCAAATATTTGGCATTATCATCTTGCATAGAAGAATGTAGTCTATGACAGCTCTTTTCATTTTATGCTTCCATTTTGCATTTCCCCACATTTACTTGTGCAGTTCCTTTTTTTTCTTTTTCTTTTTTTGATCCACCCACAAAAGAAATCTATGATGACTCACATTCTGGTACTGTTTGTGATCTTTTACTGTGAAAACAAGCCAGGCTGTTTAATATGTGGTTTTCATGTGGCTTCTCTTACCTGATTCACTGTGAATGAGGTCTTAGTTTGCTTTGTTTAGGCAAAATATGTGGCCAGTCTGCTCCATGTTAAGTAAGATGCCTAGCAATGTTTGCTCGTCTGCTTGGTAGAAACTGCATCAAATGATCTTGTCACTCAGAATGTAAGTAAATATGTCACAAAATGTGCACATCATTTATCTTCTTTTTAAGTATAAAGACATAATCATTACAACTGATCACAATTTTTAAGAAAATGTTCATGCCATAACACTGAATGTTTGGCTGAATCAGTAAATGACATTTTTACATCTCAAATTTAGTGACATCTTAATTCATTCTGTACCACATAAGCAATAACTTGCACCACCCGTACTTTCGCTGCAGACTTGAAGCACGTATTCTTGTACCAAGCCACTGTTCTGAATTGATTCACTCTTGGTACTCTGCACATTTGCTTTCTCAACTGAACCATTCACACTACGCTACATGACAAAGACAGTGCTATTTTTCTTTTCTTTTTTTTTTTTTTGTCTAATCCAAATACTCTTAAAAATAAGCAAATTAGAAGTGTTTCAGTGACAGTTCCCTAGCTTTACAACACTAGCCGCTTGTAGTACTGGTCCAGAGAATCATTCAAAAGTATGTTCATTAGGTAGCATTTTCAGGAAATGGCTCAATGTGTTACTTATGATTTTACCATGTTTTGTTCTAATAGCACTCACTATTGCTGACAAAAAAAACCAGTGTTAAAAGTTTCAACACACACACACACACACACACACACACACACACACACACACACACAAACAACACTGGGTAATAACTGGGTAATTTTCCAGTCAGTAAATAAACCAAATATGTGAAACATAGAGAATAAGGAACAATGCACCTTATGTAAACAGAAAAACCACTACAAATTTTAGTACAAAGGTCAAAACATAAAGTTATAGTGACTAAGCTTTCCCTTGGGTTTAGCAACTTTCACAATCTGGAAAAAAAAAAAGTGATGACTCACACATGCTAAACCTTAAATAAAAACCAATGACTCACAATGACAAAAAGAAACCGAAAAAAAAAAAAGAGTCATTTCCTGACAGCAGTGTCAAGCACTGAGGCAGTGTATTTTCAACTTGCCGAACTTGGTTGTTACCTCATGGGTTTAATCATCCCATGTTACTGGGCAAACACTTTACACAGGGAGCAAATCATGGCTTGCCCGGAGGGGAGCCCACCACTTTCACCCGATACTAGTCATACATAAATGTTGCCATCACAATGTTAGCACAGCAGACATACCCGGTTCAGGTATGAAATACCAACTGGAGTATACTTCTTCACTCTCTATTAGATTACAAGTGTCAGCTAGTACCTGAATGTGCGTTACTCTGAGTGATAAATCATCATAATTTTGGTGCGATTTTGTTACGCAAACACATGTACTGAAACAGGGCAGCTGTATATACCCCCATCTTTCTAGTTGGATTTCTCAAAAATACAAGTTACTCTTCAAAGCCGATCTCAGTACCTGTCACATTTCTGTGTCTACTCAGTACTTAACAAATATTTTTAATAAAACTATCTAAAGAACTTCATCCACAGTAGACAACTATAATAACCGACACACAAAACTCTCTCTCTCTCATACACACACACACACATACAATACAGCCACACAAAGGATCCAGAAGGCAAAATGCCATATTCAATATTATAACACCAAGGTGCGACTGATGCACAAAATTCAAACATCATTTTAAACTTACACACACACACACACACACACACACACAACTCTTACCCGTCTCTCCCTTTACTGACGATGCGGACTTCGAAGTAGTAGATTCCGCAGGCAGCTGGGATAGGGTGTGTGGCGCGAACGCTGGCAGCATCCTTGTGGTTGTGGCTTTTACCCACACCTGTGCCAGTATTCTCTTCATTAGAAGAGGTACCGTCTACTAAATCAAGACGGTTAATAAGATATCTGGGGCAGCGACTGCCTACTCAAAGATACAAACAGAGAAAGAGAATAGAAAAAAAAAAGAGGGACAGAGAGAGAACAGCACACAAAGCATGGTTATTATGGCATGCACAACAAGCTAAGGCAGCAGAGACAAACAAAAAACAGAAACAAAAACATTACAAACTAAACATATGAACCAAAAAACCTGCAAACTATAAATCAAGTCAAGCACACAGAAAACACCATGTCAAAGCTACAGCTCAGGTTTTCCTAAACAGGAAACACGACAGGATTTCCTTACACAGGAAACCGTGCAGGTTTTCCTTAAACAGGAAACAGTACAGGTTTTCCTTACACACGAAACAGTACAGGTTTTCCTTTAACAGGAAACATTACAGGTTTTCCTTAAACAGGAAACAGTACAGGTTTTCCTTAAAAAGGAAACAGTGCAGTTTTCTAAAAAGGAACAGTGCAGGTTTTCCTTAAACAGGAAACAGTGCAGGTTTTCCTTAAAAAGGAAACAGTGCAGGTTTTCCTTAAACAGGAAACAGTGCAGGTTTTCCTTAAACAGGAAACAGTGCAGGTTTTCCTTAAACAGGAAACAGTACAGGTTTTCCTCACACAGGAAACAGTACAGGTTTTCCTTAAACAGGAAACAGTACAGGTTTTCCTTACACAGGAAACAGTACAGGTTTCCTTAAACAGGAAACAGTACAGGTTTTCCTTAAACAGGAAACACTATAGGTTTCCCTCACACTGGAAACAGTACAGGTTTTCCTCACACTGGAAACAGTACAGGTTTTCCTCACACTGTAAACAGTACAGGTTTTCCTCACACTGGAAACAGTACAGGTTTTCGTTACACAGGAAACCGTACTTTGTTTCCTTAAAGTCATTTTTACCAAGTGTTATTATACCTTTCAAGTAAAAATAACTTGAGCATTAGGTGATCCAGATGGGACTCAGATATAATGAACGTTTACTGAGCAGGCAAGTGACCACAATGGTCAGTCATGAACATGAGCAACTCACAGACACATGCACAACAAACTGCATCCCCTCGGCCACCATCCAAAAAGACACGCAAAGCACACACACATGCATATCAGACTACATACACCACTACTACGATGGTCAGTCATGAACATGAACAACACACAGACACATGCACAACAACTGCATCCACCACCATCCATAATGACATGCGAAACACACACACACACACGCACAGCAAACTACGGCCAGTCAAACATGAGCAACACACAGACACATGCACAACAAACTCCATCCCCACGGCCACCATCCAAAAAGACATGCAAAACACACACACATGCACATCAGACTACATACACCACTACTACACCGGTCAGTCATGAACATGTGCAACACACAGACACATCCACAACAAACTGCATCCACCACCGTCCATAAAGACATGCAAAACACACACACACACACATGCACATCAGATTACATACACCACTCCTACAATGGCCAGACATACACACAGTACATCAAACTACTTCTACCACTACCACCATGGCCAGTCATAAACACCAGCAACACAGAGACATACACACAGTACATCAAACTACTTCTACCACTACCACCATGGCCAGTCATAAACACCAGCAACACAGAGACATACACACAGTACATCAAACTACTTCTACCACCACCACAATGGCCAGTCATAAACACCAGCAACACACAGACATACACACAATACATCGAACCACATCCACCACTCCTACAATGGCCAGACATACACACGGTACATCAAACTACTTCTACCACTACCACCATGGCCAGTCATAAACACCAGCCATACACGGACAAACTCAAAATACATCAAAGTACATCCAAAAACTACCACAATGGCCAGTCATAAAAACCTGCAATACACAGACATACACACAATACATCGAACCACATCCACCACTACCACAATGGTCATTCACAAACATCGGTGACGACACTCGCATATCAAGCTAAACCTCCACAACTACCACTACAACCAGATTTTTGGCAAAATTTGATGTCACTGACATTCGGTTATCTTAAACAAAATTAGCTGTATTTGTCCAGTGCTCTCTACTACTATAGTACTAGAGACAAATGAATCTACAGTTTGATATATTTTGCTTAAAACTGAAGCTGGTGGTGAAAAGGTTGACTGACCAACAAAAAACAAAGCAAAACAAAAAAGTTGAAAGCCAGTCAATGAACAGACTTGTGACCACATGACCATAGCTTAGAAAGGTATCCACTCTGTACGGCACTTTTGTGCAAGAAACAGATATCAAACTGTTTTGCTGCCCCCCCCCCCCCCCCCCCCCCCCCCCCATCAAAAGCCTCTTCATAGTCATAGTGTCTATAATATATGAATGATGCAAATTATTGTCATTCTGCATTAAACACATCTTCACTGACTGATGCAATAAATGCATCTTCAGCCGTGTATGTCACATAACACCATATCCCAGCATGTATGCAAACACAAAGAAAATGTAAAACACAAAATAAATGTCATCATCACACAGCAATACCCTTATCTCCTTTGTTCATCAATTCTATAAAAGCACATTCATCAACAGTTCATCTTCAATCATGGACGGTGATTGTTCTAATTAACAGGTACAATGGCAAACACCAAAAATGTTGATTGTTCTAATTAACAGGCACAATGGCAATCTTGACAAAGGAAAATGGTCAATCAAAATGAGTAGTCTGGTCATAACAAACAATAAAATGTGAATAAAGGACTTCAAATGTAATGGTCTACTTTCCCTCCACCAACATCCAATAAAACAAAAATGAAATCGATACTGGGTACGCAATACCTGTGGCCAATGTTTTTGTTGGTATTTCGTCATCTGATAAAATATATCACATGGTCATGGATTATTATTGGTATGTGCAAATCCTGATAAAGTACCTGAGATTGTGGGTGTGTAAAGGAACATCAAGATGTACTAAAAATCTTGATCCAACAAATCCCAAGATTAAAAAAAAAAAAAAAAAAAAAACGTAAGAGAGAGAGAAACAATTCCCAACAATGTGAATGGAAAACCATGTAACCTGCTGCATTTTTAAAATGTTCTGATGCAACAAACTACTCACAATTACCACTACTTTACCACAGCAGTTTCTATCAAGTTTATAATCATACCATTACCAAATGTGTTAGTCTGTTACATTTCACCAAAACTATAAAATTCAGGTAAAAATACTAAAGGGTGAATGCCCATAAGTATAATTTTGAGGCAAAACCAAACCTGAAGTCAATAAAAATAATTACTACTTTTCCCTTAAAAAGGGCTAAATATAACATCATAACATGCGTCTATGCAATGGGTTTTTTTTTTTTTAGCTGCTTGCAATTTTGCCACCAAATTTCTCCACACTGTAATACCAGTACATGCTATAGACACTACTACTGAGATAATTTCATGATCTAAAGATTCTATCACTTGCATTCTAAGATGATAGCCACAAACAGACATAATTTAAAGTTAAAAATCAATAATTCAACACCCACGTTTTACTGAACAAGTAACATGCTAGTAATCCAAACTTCCTCCTTTTCAAACCCTGGATTCAATCCACTCCACTTATGATTTTCACTTGATCCAATGGAAAAAAAGACACACGCACACACACAAAGAAAATAAGCATGCAACAAATGTTAAAAGCAGTCACACTGTGTAAAAGAAAGGTTAAGCATACAATGAGTAGAAAACACCAAGTCATCACCATACTAAATACAACTTGAAAGGATCACTCTTCATGCATGCAATTATTGCTGAAGAACACTGTCATCATGGCTTGGAAAATGTTCACAAATGCATTTCTGGGGCACATAAAAACAATCCCTACTACATTCACTGAAACTACTTTCTACGGTAGGATATCTTGGAGAAAGGAAACAATGTCCACAGCAAAAGACTTCAGAGAAAGGGAGACAGTTGGAAAGAAAGTTCGGAGAAGGGGGGGGGGGGGGGGGGGGGGGGGGGGGGATGTGGGGGCAGAGAGAGAGAGAAAAGAGAGAGAGAGAGAGAGAGAGAGAGAGAACACAGACACCTGTGAAAAAAAATTACAAAATGAAAAAAGAAAACTCGTTCAGAAAATGTGAACACTTAGAAAGTACCGTTTGTCTGACACAAGAAACCCGACACAAAAGCATCGATAACCGAGTGTGTAGGTGCGTGACTGAACACAGAGAGACAGACAGAGTCAGACAGAGACTGACAGACAGACACTGAGTGACACACAGACTGACAGGCAGGCAGAGATAGACTGGACAGAGAGAGAGAGAAACAGAGAAAGGGGGGAGAGAGAGAAGGAGAGAGGGAGGGAGGGAAGGACAAAGAGAGAGAGAGACCCTCCCCCCTTTCCTTTCTTTTTCTTTTTTTTTTTTTGACAAAAGGGGAAATAAAGCACATAACTTTTCTTTAATTTTAGAGTCTGAAAGGGTTGTTCCAGTAAAGATAGTTACCAAAAGTACTTGCCTAACCAATTCATCTTTTTAGTCTACTTAGTACTATATCCACAAGTGATCAACAAGTCCTTGGCTATCAAGGCCT
Organism: Conus canariensis; assembly: GCA_033310375.1. Classification (NCBI taxonomy): domain Eukaryota; kingdom Metazoa; phylum Mollusca; class Gastropoda; order Neogastropoda; family Conidae; genus Conus; species Conus canariensis. The sequence continues at coordinate 71,080,860 of CM065725.1, forward strand.
ATAAAAATATTTCACACTAAAGGAAAGTTACTGTCCACCACAGATACCTCAACTGGCTGACTCACCTCCCTTGATGCATCATTTCCGCCTGCATGGGCACTTCACAGTAAGTTTTCTGACCTTCATACTAAACCAGACTTCAGACAAAGCCTTAGCATTCGGTCAGAATTTCTAAGAACTGATGTTAATGCAAAAGCACAAACAAAAGGGCATTGCTTGCAAATGTTAGAATTCAACAATTTATTAAAGATATACTCACCATTACAAAACAAGAAAATAAATAATGTTCAGCAATCACTAAATCACCAAGCACTTCACACATAATTTAATCCCCAGGTTCTAATGCTCGAGTTACAAATCACTGCTGTTCCAAATACGCTTGACTTTTTTTTTAGTTCCTCAATCCAAAAACCACATTAATCACTGACGGACCTAGAAGACAGCGTTTCTCTATACAAATCTGATGTTTTCATGATCATATCAATCTTTTTGGTCGGTGGTATACTCTTCTGTATCAAAAAGATGTAAAACATAAAAACATCATTCAATTTTCTAGTTCTGAAGTGGATATGAAAACTACTTAATTTCAAGTGCACTGGGACATCCAATCAACTTGAAATTATACAAACTTTATATTATCAGATGATTGTTTAATTTCCTTTGTTTTTGTTCTACTTGCATCAGCATGAAACTGAAATGAAGTGATCAATTTACAAACACAGATATACCTGTAAGAACAGAACCCAATTATACCAACAACAAAAATGCAGAAAATTTTTCTATATATGATCAGTGCATCTGACAATTGAAATTTTGTTCCGACTCATTAGAATAATAGAATTCAGGCTAGTGCATCACTAAAACGTACCAAAATTTACCATCACGCAATGACTGTCTCCTGTACGCATTACAACTAAGAGCACCACATCACATAAAAGCATTTTTTGTCTGATCCATCCAGTGTAAACAGATTGAAATAAAATTTTCTTCAACGTTTTAAAATGTTCTGAATCGATAACAATTTCCATTATATGAGAACTCTTGTCTACTGACAACCAACAGTAGTTTTTCAAAATAAACTACCCCATCCATGACTATCAAACAAGATCATGTGATCAGCCAAACCACGAAAGGCATGGCAACTTGCAAACTTCGGCTTTTCATAATCTAAATCAACAACTCAGCTGAGGCTTGCTGGTCATTATCCAGTGAATAGAATGCAAGTCAAGCAACATGACCGGCTCTGACATTTTGTATTAAAAAAAAGGGGGGTATTAGACGGGTGTATTTAATGTGTTGCACACAGTGAAAGAGTGGCCAAAGGGCATGATTTCATCAAATGCTCCTAAAATTTCATAACTCGCCTCTTGTTTGTCACCAGGCTTCGAATGATCATTGCATGCCAACTGCAATTTGATCTACCAATATATTTCATCACCAATGGAAATGGCTTAAGAAGTGAAAATTCTGATGGATACAGCTATTACAATCGAAGTGGATATTCCACATATATCAAGTTTAACTATCAAAATCCAGACAGAGTATATGCTCACTTCTGCTTTACTATACTTTACAAACAGTGGAACACGAATATGAATTTAGTTGAAAAAAAAATGTTTAGCACAATCTGGAATGTTTGTCATTAGCTCTTGTTTTCTTACCAATTTCTATCTCCGTCTCTTGCTCTGTGTGTTTGTGTATGTGATCCAGTCTCAGAGCCTACTCATGTGTGCTTGTGTGTGCATGTTTTTTTTTCCACTTTTTTCAGTACCTTTTCTGGCAGTTACGAACTATGACCCCCTATTTTTGTGACCCCAAGAAAATTTGGAAACAAATTTTTTGCACCAAGTCTGATCCTCTTATTTCTAAGAAATAATTATCGCTATCAATACACTGTTTCTATCTTTCTTTTCATTTGTTTTGGGCTGATTTTAATCATTTTTTTATTCTCAGCTTCCAATCTGTCAAAAAGAAATAAATTCTCGTTTATTTCTGACTGTGGATCTGAATGTCTGTAATTAGTGTAAAAGTGTAATCAGATTGCACTATCATAATTTCATATCAAATATTGTAATACCTGATCAATGAACTGTAATTCAATCCAGCATTTTGCACACTTTGATTCTTATGTGATTACCACAGGGGCAATGCAGAGTTGTAATCTAGATGGTTAAGTCAAATCTTTTTTTCCTTCTACTTAACAATCAACTTGCTGATTTTGTCGAATTGCTGAAGGCTGCAAACTGCTGACTATCACCAAGATAAAAGCACAGTGATAATTCTTATGCACAAATACATAACCTCCGATGCATAAAACTCCCACACCGGAATCCAGGCCAGTGCGTCAATGGAACAAAAGTGATTGAATCTATGCATCATGGCCAGTTCAGATGGCTCCGTTACATGGACATATGCATGGACATCTTCATCACTCGCCTCACATCACTGGTGTTTTGATGATTACCGCATGGCGACTGGACTACGGTTTTAAAAGCAATAAAATATTTCAACACTGACAGAAATGACTCTCGTAATCGAAATTATGTGATGATAATCAAAGAGGACATGCCACAAATCAAGTTTCACCATTAAAGTGCTGACAGTATAGGTTGTCACATTTAGTCATTTAGTTTGTAACAGTTTACGAACATTAGAACACAAATCCAAATAAATGTTCAGCGTAATATAGAGTGTCTTGTCCTGTACTTTATAGATGTCCTTGGCAGTAAATAACCCCCTCTCTTTCTAAAATAATATCGAGTTTCATTAACTTTTTTTTTCATCAGCACCTCAACCATTTCTATCTCATTCTCTTTCCCTGTGTATCTGTGTATTGTGTGTGTGTGTGTGTGTGTGTGTGTGTGTGTGTGTGTGTGTGTGTGTCGTGTGTGTGTTGCGCGCGAGTCAGTCAGAGTGCACTTGGGTGCGTGTGCATGAGTGTGGTTTTCAGTACATTTTCTAGCAGTTGTAAAGTGTGACCCCCTACATACTTTTGTGACGCCCTGAAAATTTGGAATGAACTTTTTTTTCCTCAAGTCTGACCCCATAATCTTACGAAATTAATTATAACTGAAGCAAGATAAACAAACATAAGTGAAAAAAAAACAACACACCTACACAAAAACTCAGTGATCTGCCCTGACAGGGTCCATTCAACTCCAAGTCTCCGGATGCCAACTCAAGCAGGTGACCAAGAACCTAATCTTTAACTATTTTAAACACCAACTTTAATAAATCATGCTTTTTATATGACTTTAAAAGCACCTTCATGTCAGCTGCAACAATTTGTTTCTCTTGAAAAGTATTTCCCCCATTCAAATGATCCTTTTTAGTTTAAGTTTCCCTCATCAAACTGTGTCTTTATTCTGTAATGAAGTTACAACACTGCTGATACTAACACTAACAGAAAAAGTGTTCAGTCTTTAAATGGTCTTTGCAACCATTCCCAAAGCACTTTAATATTTCCCCTCTAAACTAAGCTCCTGATCATTATCATAGTGTTGGCTGTTACATATTGTTATGATGTGTGGATAAATAAAAAGATCTAAACCAAATAAAATTACGTCGTGGTTAAAAAAAAAAAAAAAGTAGCTGAACAAAGAACCCCAAAATAAACTGCCCTAAAAGGCTAAACCATGTTAATAGTTTTACCCAGAAGTCGAGCGAAATTTGAAACAAACAAAATAAAACCGATAAAGTAAACAGGTGGTAGATCTACCTTGCGAAAAAAAAAGTAGTCACGGATAATCCTCTATTTATAATTGAAAAGGAACAGATCGGACTGAACTGTGTTCTATCATTTAAAATTTTTTTACAACAATCAATGCGATTTTATGACATGCGCATGAGTCAACTGGTAAGAAGGTTACTCCTTTGTTAGAAAAGCACGGTGACTAGTAAAACTGCGACTGCTGGAGAAGAAAACAATGTTATTCACTTCGCATTACCTTTGTAGTGAACTCTCAGATTGCCCGAAGACAGTCCTATGAAGCTAAATTTGTCCTTTGGACTCCATGATCGTGGCAATGGAGTTTCATCTTCATTTACAGCTGGGTATAACTTCTTCAATGGATCGGAAGAATCCGATGAATTTGCGTTCCCAGATTCAGTCGAGGGATCAGTGGTTCCAGTCGCCATTTTTCGTCTCTTCTCAGCTGCGAACAAAACCCGGATGTGACGACAGCCAAGGTATTAGCTATTTTAGTGTTTAATCTCACTCATTGGCTGTTGGAGTTACAACAGCCAATCAAAAATCTCGACTCAAATATTTATGGCAGCAAAAAGATAATACTTACAAGCAGTACAAACAACTAATCGTTTCAGAGTGGGCCTCATATGAACCATTCATGAAGAGGATGGTTCAGCTGAGTCTCGCCTAATGGTTCGATCAGTTGATGATTTCACACCACTGTTACATTTTTCAATATTTGCTGTGAATTTTGTAAATATTTCTACACACAATAGTAACCATTTGCTTCTTTGCAATGATACACCAGCATTCTACACGACTGACCATTAATTTCTTCAATTCAGACTGCAACACTTTTGGCTTTCACTGTCTGCACATAAAACTGAGATCTGATCTCGAAGAAAGCACAAATTCAGTACCAGTAAATGGCCTCGGCTCATTTGCTACACGCCCTCAGACGTAGCAGGCTTGGAAGCTCGACAGCTTGAACCGTACTGGCCCAGCCATTGGTCAATCCTGTCCGCAATGTTTCGAACAGAGAAATGACAAACCAGAATTGTAGGAAGAAACCCTAGGGAGAGCTTGACAGCAGGGGTCTTCAGAGAATAGACCACCCTCAGACAAGTGCGTTGGCTCCTGCATCCAGCTCATGACTCCTAGATTTCTTTTCTGCCACAGATTTTTTTTTTTTTTTTTTTTTTTTTTTGGTGCTAGCACTTGCGGGATTCAAACCAGCAAGTTCTGGGTGGATGGGCATTTCAAGGCCTTGCCTTTTTGAATGGAAGTTTGACCCACAGATGGTTCATTTCAATCAGTTGTGATAAATGGACAGACAATAGAAACTGTTGACTGTTTCAAATATCTTGGTATACACATTGACCATAAGCTGTCTTTTAGTCAACATACTGACATTATCTTCAAAAAGCAAATCAAAGGTTGTTTCTGTTGAGAAAATTATGTAGTTTTAATGTCAGTCAACATGTACTAGAAAAGGTATATGTAAGTTTAATGCAAAGTCTAATGTCATTCAACATTACTGTCTGGTCTGGAAATCTTTCAGAGAAAGAGCGAGCACAGCTCGCCAGCATTGTCAATCAGGCGAGTAAGGTTATAGGGAAAAAGCAATCTGCTCTCAGAGAAGTCTATACTGTTTCTGTAATCAGGAAATCTGTGAATATTACCTCTGATCCCTCACATCCACTCCAATGCCACTTTGAAAAACTTCTTAAGACGCTACAGAATGCCCATAGCACAGAAGAATGTCTTCAAGAAGTCTTTTATACCAAGTGCCATTAGCATTTTAAATTCTAAAGCCTGTGATCGACTGCCATGACCCTTGTCTCTCAGACATGAACAATTCAGTCTGCAATATTATGCTTTTACTGTGACTATGACTGTGTGTGTGTGCGCGCGTGCGTGTGTGTGTGTGTGTGTGTGTGTGTGTGTGTGTGTGTGTGTGTGCGCGCGCGCGCGCCCCATGCACACGCATGTGTGTGTGTGTGTGGGTGTGTGGGTGTGTGTGTGTGAGTGGGTGGGTGTGTGGGTGGGTGTACGCATGTGTGTGTGTGTTTTAGTGTTTGGGCATTGGTGCGGGTGAGTTTGTGTTTTTATGTATTGTTTTTAGTGTTTTTATGTATTGTTTTTATAATCTATGTAATGATTTATGTCTTATGGATTTAATGTTTATTTCATTTGTGTATGCGCAAGTGCGCGCATGTGTGTGTGTGTGTGTGTGTGTGTGTGTGTTGTGTGTGTGTGTGTGTGTGTGTGCGTGTGTATGTGTGTATGTGTGCAGGTGTATGTGTGGGGGGTGGGGAGGGGTGTGTGAGTGTTGATGTATATACAAATACATGTACTAACACAGGCTTTTATGTAACTATTTATGTCTCTTTGTAAAGTCTTATGTACTTGCGAAATGATGTGGAGCAGAAGAAAAATTTCCGGTGGACAATAAAGTTGATTGAATCGAATTGAATTGAATTGAATTGAATCGCTATTGGACACCAGTTCTAAGCTGGGATGAGAAATTCAAGACAAGCCATTGAAATTCACTTTTGTTCCTCCTCCGACATATCCAGCTGGAACTCTGTTCAGCTCCCTCTGCCATTGTCTTTAGCGTTCCAGTGAACTGTGTTCAGCTCCCTCTTACCTTTGTCTTTAGCGTTCCAGTGAACTCTGTTCAGCTCCCTCTGCCATTGTCTTTAGCGTTCCAGTGAACTCTGTTCAGCTCCCTCTGCCATTGTCTTTAGCGTTCTTTCTTAGCAGAAATCCTGGGCTGTTTTATGAGATCATATGCTGACGAGTCTAACAACCCGCTTGCTCCAACTTCTATGGCTCAGGGGCCAGATTCCCTTAAGCTGCTTAGTCAGACTGGCATACCTTTAGTCGTGTAGATGTTAAGTTTCCTCCATTCTACTTTCATATGGTGCAGTCAGTTCAATCAGAATCATTTGTTTAGATGAACTTGAGCGAAGTACTATATCCGGTCTCATGTCACACTTCCTGGTGATCTCTGGATGGCGTTCCTATTCTGAAAGCTATGCTGTGTATTCACTCTATCCTGTGAACCATAGTTCCATGCTCTTGATGTCACAGCTGTTCCTATCATGTAGAACGTCGTTGCTGAAGCTTCTGATGGTATAGTGTTTCTTCTGGCAGTGCTGATCACATACGCGATCTTCCTTTAGCACTTGGCAGACTTAGTGCCTCATGTGTATCTTCCCTGGATTAAGGCTGCTTCGCAACCAACTCAGGACATGTTGCAATATTTGTTTACCCTGAAATATTCGACACGCAAGGTTATCTATACCCCCACCCTCACCCCTTCCATTTCAACAGGTTCGAATTCTAAAGCAGGTCATAATGGATCTGGGGCTGAATTTGATCCTAAGAGGTGCCATGTGGCATATCTAATTTCAGCTGAGGTTTCGTTGGAATTTGTTTTCCAACGTTCCCCCTGTTGACCTTGCTAGACCGTCTTCTGAATCCTCTTGGTATCTTCTTCTTTCTTCAACATCACTATCACCATGTTTCTCCTTTGCTTTCCATTTTGCCCTTGACCGCCACTTCATTTCTGTTGACTCTAGCCCCTCTGTGTCGGTGTCTTGCTATATATATGCTCCCGAAGTCTTACTTTTCCACGCGCATTTTCTGCCAGTCTTTAGCTCGGGCTGGACTGATCTCACAATCTTGTCTGCTGAGTCTCAAAGTATGGTTATCAACCTTACTTTACCCATTTTGTAGTTCTCGAGGACAGATTTTAGAGCAGCTTCAGCTTTGCTTGGCAACAGTAGAGTGCACCGTCAGTGAGACCAGGAGGGACACCAAGCCATTTCTGGTGCCTTTATTGCTTTTGGCCTCCATAGAGCCCACTGTATAAGTTCTCATATCAAATATCGGTAGAGGCCACAGAAGCTTCAGGATCAGCACAAACTTCAGACACCAGACCTTGTGTTTTCAAGGGAACCTACACTGTTTTATTATCTGCACGCTTTCTTCTGCCGTTTTCTTAGTTTCCTTTGCCTTTTTGTGTCTTTCAAGAAGTCATCTTACCTCCTTCTGAGACTTTTGACTGGTTCTTCTGTCACTGTTTGAATGGATTGGTCAGCTACTGTGAACGTACGTGTTCCAGCTACTCATTCTTAAGGGAAAGGCTTCGTGGCTTTCTTTCTTTTCTTTTTAATCTGAAACTAACCCTCAATGAAGTCACTGAATGACTGATGATAACTGCATGACACAGGAAATGGCTGAATGTAGCGCCAGCAGTCAGTTTTTCACTCTGTTCCACCTAGGTAGGCAGTCTAAAATGTAAAGAGAGATGGATTGTTAAGTGCTTAGATCTTGGTATCTAATCAAGGATGGACTATATATTATTAATAATAATAACAACAATGATAATAATACTAATGAAAAAAATAATGATAATGATGATAATAATAATAGCAATAATAATAACTTGTTTATTTCCTTCAGTGTGTGTGTGTGTGTGTGTGTGTGTGTGTGTGTGTGTGTGTGTTGTGTGTGTGTGTGTGTGTTCCATCTTCCTTGGTGGATTGTTATAGTCATCGATCAAACCTGCCCACAGCTTGCGAAATGGAGCACTGACAGATCAGAAATATGATCTAGTCGAGTTATTTTACCTTATCTATATTGCTTGCCATTATCAGACGAGACTCTTTCCAAGATCAGGAGTAGATAACCTAAATGTAGCTCCTTCCCTCCTGACATTTGATCACACAGAGTCAGTATCAGTAAAAACGGACAGATCACTGAAAACAATGAATTATCAATGCAAAGAAGCAATGCGTCCGACCATACAGGATCAGGGTACAGGAATGAAAACAAAAAGGAAGAAAAAGTGTGCTGGCAGACTGACAGAGATCAGTTCAAGAATGACGCCAAAGAGTGGTACACATGTGTGTCCGTGAGATTGAATACACGTTATGACGTCATTTTTGGCTAAGTTGGTATACCAGCAACGTTATTTTTGGCTAAGTTGGTATACCAGCAACGGATTTGATCGTGCAACGAATTTGACCGCGACAGGCGCGGGTATCTGCTACAACACTGGTTCCGTCATATTGATTCGTCCTATGTATGCAGGCCACTTCAGAATGTTCCACGAGGAACATGAAAGTTTACAACAATTTGATGTAGAGACAAGGTCAGTGTACTGCATCGTAGGCCTATATGGATCTAAACTCGCCCCCCCCCCCTCCCCCCTCACAAAAAGGATGTGGAGTGCAGCTTTAGGCTAAATGCCTCTTAAATTCCACCGTGGCCTTACAGTGACGTCCATCATTGATAAGCACCTTCGATCAGCCTGAACTGTAAGACTAAAAGAGCTCACCACTGAAGCAGAGCACAAACGACTTCTCGCGCTCTTGAAGACCTAAAACCTCGATGAGCTCTGACGACAAATCCATGAATTTAGGATGAAGCTGATGAGGTACACTTACGAGATAAATTACACGAAAGAAAAAAAAAAACTCGATGCGGCGGAAGTTTTGTCTGGGGCCCCTGGTGGTGACCCTGCTGAATAGGATAGGGAGTCAATGTAGAGGTGTTCATCCAGTCCGTTAATTATCGACAGTGTCCTGCCAATCAAAGCAACTGATGGACCAAGCCTGCAGCAGAGTGAAGCACTACTGTGAGTCAGAGTGACCACAAGCATGTAAGGAAGATGCTGGTCTGAAGCCATTCTGGACGGTCCACATTTGACCTCAGTATAAACGAAGGCCTCATCCTGTACTGGTCAAGATCCACTCATCCCTGAAAGCCTTCAAATGCAAACATTGAACCGGCTACAGCAAGGGCACCAGGACATCGTGACATGCCACGCTGTGGCCAGAGAAACTGCACGGCGGGGTCCGCACAATTCCAGGGCCTCGTAGACTA
>CM065725.1:71092945-71107945 GCA_033310375.1 Conus canariensis
GATGCCTCCTCCCAAGTCACTTCGTGTGAGTAAATAACCAGTTTTTCACCATTTTAAGTAAAAGGTAACAGAGTGGAACTTGCTCATCTTTTGCTTCCCTGGTCATGCTTGTTGGTTAGACCCTAGAAATGAAGCAGTGCAGTCCACTGAAGCAGTGCTAGTCACTGGTCTGCACAGCATGTTCTAGAAATCCATGTCAATGGCCAGAGGATGGTGCTGAGGATGCTAAAAGTGGAACAGAATGGGCAAGGGTTGGTATCTTGACAACTGTATACACTGTTGGAGAGGAACTGGCAGAGGCCTGTTTTGAATATGAAGCTGGGCGACGTATTGGATTCCACAAGGGTAGTGAACTCTCTCTCCCTCAGATCCTACCTATCCAAACTTTTCATGTTTTTCTGAAGCTTACATGGAGAACATTCTACCCCTATCCACAGGACATGGACTGTTCTGTGTGATTTAATGTCATGCCTGCTTTAGAAGAATGCCACAGCAGAACTGGATGAACCATAGAGCCAAGATTCTGGAGCTGAGGAAATTGAAGTTCCAGTCAGATTTTAATGCCAGAAGTTTCACTCCTCTGCAAGGTAGATCAGAAGTCTGTGGGAAAGACTGTGTGGTCTGTCAGAAGTCCTCTTGGATTCTTGTATGGATAGTAGAGAGGAGGCTGTGTGAACAGAGGTTACCATGACAGAGGGCTTGCTGTCAGACGTGCCATCAGAAACATTGATTATTGATACATGTATATTCCACCCTGCATCCTCTTTTTTTCATGGCATTCTTCTCTCAGCTGTCCATATGATTTAGGTGTAGGCAGTGCTTTAGATGGATGCTGTGGCATGTGTGTATGTGTTGATTCATATGTGGACACATAGTATTACAGTCATATTTGGATACCAGAAAAGGAGCAAAACCAATTTTGTATTCTAAAAGCATATGGAAAGCTTTCAACTCAAAACGTTTTTTTTTTTCGTAATCCTTATGTGGACATTAGCTCAAAAGACACATTTATGTCGCAGCGATGGACAACTGGTCATTAAGGACTTCCTCAAGTCTTTGCTAAAAATCCGTGCTGAACAGGGAAAAGAGATTGAGTCCTGTCTTTTACATTATCTAATCTGTGACTGTGACTTCAGAAGACGACCACTGCCCGATCGTCATGTAGATTCTAATAGAACTACAAGGCTAGTTGTGTGTTGTAACAGCCGTATGTGGACACCAAAGCAGGAGAGGTGGACACATGGCCGGCACATGCCAGTGGGCTGGCCCTGTCCTCATCCGCCGCCATGCTGTCCAAGAACAAGTCGCTGGTGATCCTCAACGAAGAGGATGGTGGCAAGGCTCCGCTCATCCCCAAGCCTCGCTTCCTGGAGCAGCTGGAGAACTTCCTGAACAAGGAGCTGCATGCGCTGGGAGTGACGGACGTGTCGCCTGGTGAACTGCGCCTGCAGGTGGGTGTGGAGGATGTGATGATGAGGGTGATACCGTGGTGGTGTGTGGTGGTGGTGGTGGTGGTGGTGGTGGTGGTGGTAGCTGTGATGTGGTAGGGGGATGAATTGATATGTGGTGGTATTGGCTGGTAGTTTTTGCTGTGTGTGTGTGTGTGTGTGTGTGTGTGTGTGTGTGTGTGTGTGTGTGTACTTGTATTGTGTGTGTGTGTTTACATGAATTTATTGATGTGTAGATGTGTACGTGACAGGCAGAGGGAATGAGAGGAAGAGAGAAACTGTGTTTTAGTGTGCACACAATGTGTGTGTGTGTGTGTGTGTGTGTGTGTGTGTGTGTGTGTGTGTGTGTGTGTGTGAGGAGAGAGAGAGAAGAGAGAGAGAGGAGAGAGAGAGAGAGAGAGAGAGGATTGCAAATGATGATGAATTTTCAGATGTGTTTTTGTCATAAACATGCACTCTGATCAAATATTAGAGAAATCACATTTTCCCCCTCCTCCAACTTCCGTCACCCTCTTCCCTTCTTTCTGATTTTACAGGCTCACCGAGAAGTATTTGAATATCTGATAGAAGACTTCAAAACCTACAAACCTTTGCTAGCTGCTATCAAGAATGAGTATGAGATGATGCTGGCACATCAGAGACAACAGATTCGACAACTGGAACCACTCAAGGTGAGAAACATAGCCATTTGTGTGTGTGTGTGTGTGTGTGTGTGTGTGTGTGTGTGTGTGAAATGCAAACAGCGGACATGATTTGGGGCAGATGCTACTCCGTGTGAGTATATGTGTGCATGTGTGTACATGCCTATATGAGGCTTTCACTTACACAAATTTTGCAGTTGCTTACTGTTAGAGGCAAGATTTTTTTTTTTTTTTGAATTCTCATATTACGAGTGTTGTAGTCCTAGGAATGTTCACAACATGAAACCATTTTATTAAACGTTTGATTGTGGATGAATGAATTATTCATGAATGTATGTCAGTTATGCTTGATTTATCATTGTCAGTTAAATGGCAGTATACATAAGCATAATGTTAACAGTGTGATAGTGTGCAAAACTGCAAAGGCTACAGGGCTTCTTGTTGCTGGTTTACTTAGGAAGTCCTTTGGACCCTCATTTCAGGATTTTTGGGAATCTACATAAGATTTTAGAGAGTCCCACTTGCACAGGTGTAGCATATAAAATAGAGTTGCTTGTTCGTGCATGAATGTAAGTTCATGAGTTATATAGTAAAAATGTTTAACACGTGGTTTGCACAATGTGCTTGACACATGACCTGTTAAACAGTACTGTACATACTTTCTCTTTTCTTTTTGAATTCTTTCGTATTGCACGTTGTGTTGGTAGTACACATGCATGTATGTACACACAGACATGCACACATACACACATGCACACACACACACTCGCACTGACACACATGCATGCTCACACACACACACACGCAGGCAGGCAGGCAGGCAGGCAGGCACGCACGCACACATGCGCATGGTCTCACACACACACACACACACACACAACACACACACACACACACACACACACACACACACTCACTCACTCACAGTATGCTGAATTTCAGTTTGAAAGCAGAGTTACAGCAGGTGGGAACTAAAGCAAGGGAAGGAGGCTGAGAATGTGGACCACCAAATTAGTGGAACAAACATACATACATTATAGTAGCAAGGTGTTTCAAAGTCCTTGTCATGCAATTGAAACGTGTCAGTTCTGTGTTGTAATTTTTTTTTCCATTGATTCGACAGTCCACTAACTCAGCTTTTACTTTGTAAATCTTAGTTGCAATGTGCATGATGTGTTCTGTGATTTCAGCAAATGTTGGTGACAGTGTCCGAGCAGTGTGATCAAAAGATCATGGGAATTCGAGATGAAGAAAGACAAGGTATGAATGTAAGGTCCTCAGAAGGCATGTGTGTGTGTGTGTGTGTGTGTGTGTGTGTGTGTGTGTGTGTGTGTGTGTGTTGTCAGCACAACAATATGTTAATCTGACAGTAATTGGTCTCAGTCAGTCAGTCAGTGTGTGTGTGTGTGTGTCATATTGTTGTGTGTGTGTGTGTGTGTGTGTGTGTGTGTGTGTGTGGTGTGTGTCAGTACAACAATATGTTAATCTGACAGTAAATGGTCTCAGTCAGTCAGTCAGTGTGTATGTGTGTGTGTGTGTGTGTGTGTGTGTGTGTGTTGTGTGTGTGTGTGTGTGTGTGTGTGTGTGTGTGTGTGTGTGTGTGTGTGTGGATATGTGTGTGTTTGTGTGTGTGTGTGTGTGTGTGTGTGCGCACGTGTGTGTGTGTGTGTGTGTGTGTGTGGTGTGTGGAAAAGAAGAGGAAACTACTAAATACCTCTCCAGCAGTCGCTTCCCAATAGGTAAAAAAAGTGAAAGAAATAGGAAAGTAGAAAAAAAAGGAAGAATATAGGATTGAAAATATCATTGATGTAATACAGTAACAAGGGAAACTAAGTAAAGAAAAGAAAGATGACAGAGAGAATGGAAAAGATGACTGACAAAATCAAGGACAGAGAGAAAGAAAAGCAAAACAAGCAGTCAAAAGGAAAAAAAGCAAACGCAAAAAAAAAAAAAAGACAAAACAAAAAAGAACAAAAGAAAGAGAGAAATAAACAAAACAGCAAAAAAAAAAAAAAAAAAAAAAAAAAGGGGGGGGGGGGGGGGGGGGGGGCAGATATACAAGGATGTTATTCCCCTCATTTGATCGATGTTCTTATCCCCCTCATTTGAACCATGTTGTTATCACCCTCATTTGAACCATGTTGTTATCCCCCTCATTAGATCAATGTTGTTATCACCCTCATTTGATCAATGTTCTTATCCCCCTCATTTGAACCATGTTGTTATCCCTCTCATTTGAACCATGTTGTTATTCCCCTCTTTTGTTCAATGTTGTTATTCCCCTCATTTGATCAATGTTGTTTTCCCCCTCATTTAATCAATGTTGTTATCCCCCTCATTTGATTAATGTTGTCATCCCCTCCATTTTATCAATGTTGTTGTTCCCCTCATTTGATCAATGTTGTTATTCCTGTCATTTGATCAATGTTGTTATTCCCCTCATTTGATCAATGTTGTTATTCCTGTCATTTGATCAATGTTGTTATTCCTGTCATTTGATCAATGATGTTATTCCTGTCATTTGATCAATGTTGTTATTCCCCTCATTTGATCAATGTTGTTATTCCCCTCATTTGATCAATGTTGTTATCCCTCTCATTTGATCAATGTTGTTATCCTCCTCATTTGATCAATGATGTTATTCCTGTCATTTGATCAATGATGTTATTCCCCTCATTTGATCAATGTTGTTATTCCTGTCATTTGATCAATGTTGTTATTCCCTCATTTGATCAATGTTGTTATTCCCCTCATTTGATCAATGTGTTATCCCCCTCATTTGATCGATGTTGATATTCCCCTCATTTGACCCATGTTGTTTACAGACCTTGCTGACATGAAAGTGGAGAACAGACGACTGTATATGAGAATCTCTTCCATGGCTAATGAGCAGAGAGATCTTCAGGAACAGGTAAGGAGGAAGAAGCCAGGGACCATTTCAGCCTGTCTGAGTTTACCACCAGAGCAGCCTTTATCTCTTGTCTAACCAGTTTGGGCTGATCTGTATGAACAGAAGAGCAGCTTCTTTGAAAGTCTACCTACAGAAACATTTCACAGTGAGGATAACAGTTTCATGGTTTATTGCAAAATAATTGTGTATTTACATATCAGAATTTCAGATTATATGATGAACAAACTCAAACATTGTTGCATACTTTGGCAAAAATATCATTTTCTTTGTATAACTGAATGTAAGCATGAAAAGACATTAATTACCCAAATTATTCACCCAAATTTAGGGTGCCCATGACCGAGGAGGGTGTGTGCAAATTACCTGCCATTCCTAGCAGTTCAAGGCATACCCATGAGTTGATGAACTTGTTAAGCTGACTGCTGTTTGGGCACATGCTAAGAATGACATTCATTGATGCCCAAAGACAATTCAGGCATATGTTAAATGAATTAACCCCCCAGAAATCAAATAAAAAAAACTGATTTGAAACAAATTTTAAAAAGAAATTATAGTTAATCCACCAGATAACAGGAGACAAATTACAAGACTACACAACATGTTTCGACCTCTTAGGTCTTCTTCAGGCAACATAAATAGCATTCAGGACAATGAAAATGAAGAATGAACAGTCAATCTTCTGGAATTTGATGTAAGGTGGATGCCAAAAAGATATGTGATTGCTCAAATTCAAATTGTGCACAAAAGTGAATCAAAAAGATTAAAATGTTGACATCTTCTTTGTTATTGAAACAATCTGGGAATTTAGGGAACAATTAGTCTTGAATGTTTGCATGTGTGTGTGTGTGTGTGTGTGTGTGTGTGTGTGTGTGTGTGTGTGTGTGTGTGTGGTTCATGCCTGTTTTAATTCTGTGACAAGTGTCTTCTTGTAAATGGATGCACAGTGAGAGAACAACAGAGAGAAAGGAGAGAGAGAGAGAGAGTAAAAATAAGCAACTAAACATTGTCTGATGACACAGGTGAATCGTATGCAAGAAACCTTGAGGGAAGAACATCAGAAATATCGTGACGAATGCGATGCCAGGAAACTGCTGGTGTCGGACATCAACGACCTGCGATACCAACAGGAGGATTACCTGGCGTCCAAACAGACCACGACTGAGGAAGAAGTGGAGGAGGACCCGGTTATGCTGAAGATTGCGCTGAAGTGGGTAGAACAACATGGCGTGAAATGTCTCCTTTTTGTTTTTTTCAAAAGCAGTTGGCGTAATGCGGACGACAGAAATTTAATAGGCATCTACGTTTCATTCATTACTTTTTAATTTTGGGACAAGTGGATGGCATTTGGACTCTTACTTGCTATGTCTTTTCATGGAAAATGCCAACGCAAGCGTAAAATATTTATGTTAAACTTTTACTTTTTTTTTTTTACTGTAATTCATTGTCTTTTTCTTTTTCTTTTTTTCATTTTATGTGAAATATTTATGTTAAACTTTTATGTTTTCTGTGTTGTTCATTTTCCTTTCCTTTCTTTTTTTTCATTTTGTGTTTCTCATCTTCTGTGGCATTACAGTGGTGTTATTGCCCTGCCATTCATTTTAGCTGCCCCACACACAGCCACACCTGAACTCCTGTTACAGTCACATCGCTGCCCCATGCACAGCCACACCTGAACTCCTGTTACAGTCACATCGCTGCCCCATGCACAGCCACACCTGAACTCCTGTTACAGTCACATCGCTGCCCCATACACAGCCACACCTGAACTCCTGTTACAGTCACATCGCTGCCCCATACACAGCCACACCTGAACTCCTGTTACAGTCACATCGCTGCCCCATGCACAGCCACACCTGAACTCCTGTTACAGTCACATCGCTGCCCCATACACAGCCACACCTGAACTCCTGTTACAGTCACATCGCTAGCAGTCCACAGGGAGCAGTCAGTATCTTGTCATCATGAGGCAACCCACCAGAGGAGACACTGCATCATCACAGAAGACCCACGATGGTGGTGTTGTGATGCCTGTTCTGATCCAGCATATGCAGGACGCCACCCACCCACCTTTCTTTTGACAAAAAACAGTTGCCTAGTTGCTGTGCAAGCCACCTTTTCTGAAGGGTGCCTCCGCACCAATTCAATGACAGTCCCTGTGCTGTTGATACTTAGGACTTTGACACAGCCCTGAACATGGAGCACGGAGAGGAAATCAGAACTTCAATGACAGTCCATGTGCTGTGGATACCAAGGACTGTGACACAGCCCTGAACATGGAGCACGGAGAGGAAATCAGAACTTCAGTGACAATCCCTGTGCTGTGGATACCAAGGACTGTGACACAGCCCTGAACATGGAGCATGGAGAGGAAATCAGAACTTCAGTGACAGTCCCTGTGCTGTGGATACCAAGGACTGTGACACAGCCCTGAACATGGAGCACGGAGAGGAAATCAGAACTTCAATGACAGTCCCTGTGCTGTGGATACCAAGGACTGTGACACAGCCCTGAACATGGAGCACGGAGAGGAAATCAGAACTTCAATGACAGTCCATGTGCTGTGGATACCAAGGACTGTGACACAGCCCTGACCATGGAGCACGGAGAGGAAATCAGAACTTCAGTGACAGTCCATGTGCTGTGGATACCAAGGACTTGGACACAGCCCTGAACATGGAGCACGGAGAGGAAATCAGAACTTCAGTGACAATCCCTGTGCTGTGGATACCAAGGACTGTGACACAGCCCTGAACATGGAGCACGGAGAGGAAATCAGAACTTCAGTGACAGTCCATGTGCTGTGGATACCAAGGACTGTGACACAGCCCTGAACATGGAGCACGGAGAGGAAATCAGAACTTCAATGACAGTCCATGTGCTGTGGATACCAAGGACTGTGACACAGCCCTGACCATGGAGCACGGAGAGGAAATCAGAACTTCAGTGACAGTCCATGTGCTGTGGATACCAAGGACTGTGACACAGCCCTGAACATGGAGCACGGAGAGGAAATCAGAACTTCAGTGACAGTCCATGTGCTGTGGATACCAAGGACTGTGACACAGCCCTGACCATGGAGCACGGAGAGGAAATCAGAACTTCAGTGACAGTCCATGTGCTGTGGATACCAAGGACTGTGACACAGCCCTGAACATGGAGCACGGAGAGGAAATCAGAACTTCAATGACAGTCCATGTGCTGTGGATACCAAGGACTGTGACACAGCCCTGACCATGGAGCACGGAGAGGAAATCAGAACTTCAGTGACAGTCCATGTGCTGTGGATACCAAGGACTGTGACACAGCCCTGAACATGGAGCAGGGAGAGGAAATCAGAACTTCAGTGACAGTCCATGTGCTGTGGATACCAAGGACTGTGACACAGCCTGACCATGGAGCACGGAGAGGAAATCAGAACTTCAGTGACAATCCCTGTGCTGTGGATACCAAGGACTGTGACACAGCCCTGAACATGGAGCACGGAGAGGAAATCAGAACTTCAGTGACAGTCCATGTGCTGTGGATACCAAGGACTGTGACACAGCCCTGACCATGGAGCATGGAGAGGAAATCAGAACTTCAGTGACAATCCCTGTGCTGTGGATACCAAGGACTGTGACACAGCCCTGAACATGGAGAGGAAATCAGAACTTCAGTGACAGTCCCTGTGCTGTGGATACCAAGGACTGTGACACAGCCCTGACCATGGAGCACGGAGAGGAAATCAGAACTTCAGTGACAGTCCCTGTGCTGTGGATACCAAGGACTGTGACACAGCCCTGACCATGGAGCACGGAGAGGAAATCAGAACTTCAGTGACAGTCCCTGTGCTGTTGACGCCAAGGACTGTGACACAGCCCTGACCATGGAGCATGGAGAGGAAATCAGAACTGAAGTCGCCATGACAGTTTGGCATGAAGGGCTACAGGATTTGAAACCTTCCTTTTCTGATGACCAGTGAGGATGAGGATGATGCTACGGAGTTCCATTTCAGTTGAGACTGCGTGGGAGGGCTGTTTTCTGCACTTCCATTCATGAATCAACTGCACATCCACTAGGTCTTCAAGACACAGAATTGTAGTATTGGTTTAAAAAAAAAAAACAGTCGAAACATACCAGTTAACTGGATGAAACTTGGTAGTGTGGTACAACTTTGAGCCCGTAGTAGTACACTTTACTCTGGCAAGCAGCCAACCTGTACTATATATTCCAGCAAATGAATCCCTGTGATGTAATTCAAACCAACGTCACCCCCCCCCCCCACATCCCCCCTACTGGCTCTGCTTCTGAACAGTTGCTATTGTCAGAAGGGAACTTACTAGATGGTGCCCTGTGTTTGTTGATATCAGAAGTGGCGTCACTGAGCACCACTGTGAAATGACTCGCTAGTAGTGGTGGTGTGTACGTGACTGCTGGCACTGCGACTGTGATGGAGAAAGAGCCTACATGTTGCTGGGTGTGGGAAAGCTTTGAGTTAAAGGCATGGGAATGATCAGGGTTCCCCAAATTTTTTTGAAATTCACTTACCCACGGGAAAGTTAGAAACAGGTTTTAACTTACCCGGCACAAAATCAACTTTCCCTGACCCCTCGACCACAAAACCACACACAAGCACCAGCAGTTGAAAAATAAAAGTCCATTTTTTCAGTTGGTTTGGCTTCCTCTTCTGAAGCAAATGTTACAACAGTTACACTTTTGCTGTCGAATTCTAACCACGGAAATTCGTCTCTCCATTCGTCAGGGAATTGACGAGATCGTTTGGTCTTCTCGTATTCTGCGTCGATCTCAATCTTCTTTTGCTTGGTGTCTTTTGTGGGCGCTGCACTCCCATCTTTCTTAGAAGATGTAAAACCAAAGCCAAACAACGCCATCGTGATCGCACGCTGATGCAGACAATTCTAAGAAACGCGCGACCATTTCTCCAATAGACCAATAGGATCGCGCAAAACTGCCCCACTAGAGTCAACCAATGGCAGCTTTCGACAGATTGCGTCACCGGTAGGAAGGGAAATTACTCTTTTGGTTTGAGCAGACGACGTTTCAGTCACAGCACACTTCGACTCTGAACTTACCCACGGGAAAGTACCTTACGGACTTTAGCTTACCCGAGCAGTTTTTCTACTTTCCCCGGGTCACGGGAAATGGTATTTGGGGAACCCTGAATGATGCCATTCTGATGAGACAGAAGATGTGTATCAATTCATATCCAGTTTATATCATTTCCCGGTATCCCAAGCTTTAGATTCAATCAGTTTTGTTGTTGTTATAAATTGATATCCAGTTTATATTATTTCCTAGGCTTTAGATTTAATCAGTTTTTTTTTATAAATTGATATATAGTTTATATCATGTTCCAGGCTTTAGATTCAGTCGTTTTCTTTTTATAAATTAATATCCAATTTATATCATTTCCCAGGCTTCAGATTCAATCAGAAAGATTGCTATTTGAGTACAAATGTACACACTCAGATAATTGGAAAGATACTTTTAAAATGTTGTCTCTTGGTTCGTTTGGAATATGTTAAAAAATATTTTGGAGTTTGTTTCATCAGCGTGTGCTGGTATTGTTTATGTGACAGAAAAGCCAGGGACGATGAAAAGGCAGCCTCTGTGCGACTGGGAGAGATGGTGGCCAATTATGGGGATGTCATTCCCAGACGCGACTTTGAGGCTTTGGAAAAGAAGTACAAGGTAAACATTGTATGCAATAACACAGGAATGCAGCTGATGGGAATTTTGGACAGTTGAAGGACAAATTTGTATAAATACTTTATGTATCTAAATTCTTTTTGATCTTGCCTTTTTTATCATAATGGTTGATGTCATGCAAACAAATTTGTATGAATCCTTTATGTATCTAAATTCTTTATGATCTTGCCTTTTTTCATCATCATGATTGATATCCTGGTCAGTTCAGTGTGATTCTAATGTAAAAAAGAATTAGGATCAGTCAGTCATTCCCTTGACCGCTGGGATCGTTGGGGGGACATGATGAGGCAGCTGCCGTTTCTCTCCAGACTCTTCTGTTGGTGGCTGTCTTGAGGAGATCTGGCATGGTCATTTTGGTCCAGTCCTTTATGTTGTCGGACCAGCTCTTTCTCTGCCGTCCTCGTCTGCGCCCTCCTTCAACGGTACCTTGAAGGATGGTTTTGGAGAGGGTGTTGTGACGAATGACGTGGCCAAACCATGCCATCTTCCGTCGTTTGACGGTTGCCAGAAGTGGTTCGTGGGGCCCAACTAGGTTAGTGACCAGGTTCTGCACATAATCATTGGCCTTGTGTTCTATGTAGGAGATGCGGAGTAGTTTCCTCAGGCACCTGGTCTCAAACGCCTGGATTCTTCTTTCTGTTTCGGCCAGCAGTGTCCCAACATGTTAAGCCTGTGTGCAGTATTTATCAGTAGGCTTACATTTAATATGATTTAATGCAATACTACATAATACAATATGATACTGTACCGTACCGTGCTGTGCTGTGCGGCATTCTTCCATTTGGTACCGTACCGTACCATACCATACCATACCATACCATACCATACCATACCATACCATACCATACCATACCATACCATACCATACCATACCATGACATGACATGCAATGCCACACCATGCCGTGCTCTACCATGCCATGCCATCCATGCCATACCATACCCATACGGTGTGATGTCCCTGCACACATACCCATATTTCACTAATCCATCTGACGGGCTGGACCTGGGGTCAGCATGGAAGACAGCCCCCACCAAAGCTGATCCTCTTTCCTGCACTGGCATCGGGATACAGGAAATCCCGGCAGTCCTGTGAGGTACTTCAGAGACCACCTGCAGGCATCACTGAAGGCGGGCAACATTCTGATCATAGGCTGGGAATCCCTGGCAGCACCTTGCAGCACCTGGTGCTTGTCTGTCACAAGGATGTGCATGCTGTCGAAGAGCTACGACTGATGTATGTGGATGTGAATTATAGAGCCTGAAAGAAGAGAAGACTGCATCCTGTTTCAGATTAAGAAGAGAAGAACATCCTGTTTCGGAAATAAGAAGAGAAGACTGCATCCTGTTTCAGATTAAGAAGAGAAGACTGCATCCTGTTTCAGAAATAAGAAGAGAAGACTGCATCCTGTTTTAGAAATAAGAAGAGAAGACTGCATCCTGTTTCAGAAATAAGAAGAGAAGACTGCATCATGTTTCAGAAATAAGAAGAGAAGACTGCATCCTGTTTTAGAATAAGAAGAGAAGACTGCATCCTGTTTCAGAAATAAGAAGAGAAGACTGCATCCTGTTTCAGAAATAAGAAGAGAAGACTGCATCCTGTTTCAGAAATAAGAAGAGAAGACTGCATCCTGTTTCAGAAAAAGAAGAGAAGACTGCAATCTGTTTCAGAAATAAGAAGAGAAGACTGCATCCTGTTTCAGAAATAAGAAGAGAAGACTGCATCCTGTTTCAGAAACATAGATAGAAGATGCCCATCCTGTTCAGAATCAAGATAAAAGTACTGATCTTTTCAGAAATAGAAGAGAAGATCTGCACTGTTTCAACTTCAGAGAGAGACTGAACTCTTCAGAAATAAGAAGAGAGACTGCTAATCCTGTTTCAGTCATGATGCCATCTGTGTGTACCATTCTACAACTTCATGCCATTCTGTGTGAACCACAATTGCATTAACATGCTGTACATCCGTTCTGTGTGTACCACTGTGCTAACATGCTGTACATGCATTCTGTGTGTAACCACTGTGCTTAACATGCTGTACATGCCGTTCTGTGTGTAACCACTGTGCTTAACATGCTGTACATGCCATTCTGTGTGTAACCACTGTGCTTAACATGCTGTACATGCCGTTCTGTGTGTACCACTGTGCTTAACATGCTGTACATGCCGTTCTGTGTGTAACCACTGTGCTTAACATGCTGTACATGCATTCGTGTGTAACCACTGTGCTTAACATGCTGTACATGCTTCTGGTGTAACCACTGTGCTTAACATGCTGTACATGCCGTTCTGTGTGTAACCACTGTGCTTAACATGCTGTACATGCCGTTCTGTGTGTAACCACTGTGCTTAACATGCTGTACATGCCGTTCGTGTGTAGCCACTGTGCTTAACATGCTGTACATGCCGTTCTGTGTGTAACCACTGTGCTTAACATGCTGTACATGCCATTCTGTGTGTAACCACTGTGCTTAACATGCTGTACATGCCGTTCGTGTGTAAGCCACTGTGCTTAACATGCTGTACATGCCGTTCTGTGTGTAACCACTGTGCTTAACATGCTGTACATGCTTTCTGTGTGTAACCACTGTGCTTAACATGCTGTACATGCCGTTCTGTGTGTAACCACTGTGCTTAACATGCTGTACATGCTGTTCTGTGTGTAACCACTGTGCTTAACATGCTGTACATGCCGTTCTGTGTGTAACCACTGTGCTTAACATGCTGTACATGCCGTTCTGTGTGTAACCACTGTGCTTAACATGCTGTACATGCCGTTCCGTGTGTAGCCACTGTGCTTAACATGCTGTACATGCCGTTCTGTGTGTAACCACTGTGCTTAACATGCTGTACATGCCGTTCGTGTGTAACCACTGTGCTTAACATGCTGTACATGCTGTTCTGTGTGTAACCACTGTGCTTAACATGCTGTACATGCCGTTCTGTGTGTAACCACTGTGCTTAACATGCTGTACATGCCGTTCTGTGTGTAGCCACTGTGCTTAACATGCTGTACATGCCGTTCTGTGTGTAACCACTGTGCTTAACATGCTGTACATGCCGTTCTGTGTGTAACCACTGTGCTTAACATGCTGTACATGCTGTTCTGTGTGTAACCACTGTGCTTAACATGCTGTACATGCTGTTCTGTGTGTAACCACTGTGCTTCATTGTAAAAATCACCATGCTACTTCAGATAACATCTCACCAAACTACATTCCACCACAGACACAGCGCACTATACTATGTTCACCATGCCAGAAAACACATGCACATACACAAAAAATGTGAACAAACGCTTCTACCTTAACCTCCTCAGTATATTTCTCCTGCCAATGAAACTAAAATTGTGTTAAGGGAAAGTAAGATCTAGAATCAAAGACAAAAATATTTCAAATTTGCAACCAGCATATTCTACATAAAATTTCAGGTATTAACTTTTCCATGTTTTTTTTCTTTTCTTTTCGGTGTGCATATAAAGCATTGTTTGTTATTCAACAGCAAATTGTCTTTCCAGGAATTAGAGGAACAGAGTGAAGTCACACAAGCAGACTTCAGAAAATTGCAAGCAGAACACAAGTAAGTGCTTAGGATTTAGCTTTTCTTCTCTTTAACTATTACATCGTTCTTAGAATTTAAAAGACAGTTTTTCATACATTCCTTTCTAGTCCTGACCCATGCTGAAAACTTTACTATGTCTTGAATATGCATTCTGAAGTACATGAAGTTGGTCACCCAAATGTTCATTTAGAAATGATGAATTTTGGGGCTTGCAATTAAATGGTTCGAGCGTTTGACTATGGACCTGATGGCTGTGAATCTGAGGTGAGAGGTTTACTGTTTGAAAAGCGTCTGTATCCACCCAGCATTGAAGCGGTCCTTGACTTGGTTCAGGGAAGCTGAACGTGGCAGTGGGAGAGAAAAGAGCTCCACCTTCCATAACACTGTGTCTTAGACATAATAAACCTTCAACAGTTCACTGCTTATATGGTTGTTAGGCTATGGAATTTCAACTAATCCATTCTGGAGTCTGACAGATAATCTTACAAGTGTTCATTAGAAATCATGAGCATTAATTCTTAAAAAAAGCCAGTGAAGTGCTGTAGGTGCTGATTTTGAAAGCATGTGATGTGTGGAAATTGTGTGTGTGTGTGTGTGTGTGTGTGTGTGTGTGTGTGTGTGTGTGTGTGTGTGTGTGTGTGTTGAGTGATGTGAGTGTCATGGTGATGGGTCACCTTGCAGTGCCCTGCTGGAGGTCCAGAACCAGGTGACCAGTCAGCGGGATCAATTCT
>CM065725.1:71112945-71137945 GCA_033310375.1 Conus canariensis
CTTATGACCTGATGAATCCTCAGTGTGCCTGGCACCGTTTTAAGTGTTTTATTTTTCAGTTTCTCTTCAACTTGCTTTATATCAGTGTCACTGATAATGTAGAGTTTGATGGACGTCCCAGTTTGTTGCAGCACTTCAACAAAAGTTTTGGTATTGACAATGTCTGAACCTTCCAGCACTTTCCGATCAGCAGTCCTCTTTAGAGTTCCCCGAGTCCATCTGGAATCCCTTTCCCGTGTCCTGCTTCATGAAAATTCCATGTGACTGTACTGAACCCCTTTTCAAGTATTTCTGTAGACAAGAGATAAAAGTTAGTCTTCTGTCTGTATTGCGTGGTGGGACCATCACTGAAGAAATGTATTGTATCCACTTCTTGATGCTTGTCTTTCATATCATTGAGAAATGCCCACACAGCTGCCGGGGTGTGACTGAGGGAATCAGAAACTCCACAAAACATGGTTGGATTGCCCATGCCAACTTGGTAAAATCCAGTGTGGAGTGTCAGTTGAATTTGAGAAGCCCCAAAGTGTACAGACTGTATTTCTTTGTGCATCTTGCAGACGTAATTCTCTGCAAAATCTACATGTATAAAGCATTCAGTTGGCTTCAGGTTACTCCGCAAATTGCGATAGTGTTTGTATTGGTGGCAAATATTGTAGTGGTGCCGTTTGTACTTACTAGACAGCTGATCATTCAACTTGTCCAGAAGGTCACCAACAGTTCCATGTTCTTCTTGTTTGACCGTAAGGACCACTTCCTTTTCTTCGCCATTTTTGAAAGTTCTTTTCTCTTTAACAGTCTTCCACTGGGTCCATGACGCTGGACAGGCTGGGTCTCCAATCTTCACCGGCACAACTATCTTTACATGCTTTGCATTCTCCATACATGCATGTTTTCTCTTTAGGGTCGCACACAACTTGTTTGACAAGGATATCTAACTGAGCTGTTTCAAGTACATTCAAACTGTACAGTGTTTCTGCGAGAAATTTTGAATTTTCACACGTTTTGCACAGACAAGTCTCTCTGTCTGATGCTTTTGGGTACGTCACCCAGAAAGGCTTGAGTCTCCAGAAAGTTGTAAAGCTGACAGTGTCCAGAGTCTCTGCTAAGCACTTCTTATGCAAATGGGACAAAGTGTCATGTAGCAGCCGTCTTTGCTTCTTTATTTTGTATCTTGTGATCGTGCTTCTCTTTCCAGATAAGACTCGAGAGACGTCATCTCTCTCAAAGAATGCAATCAGGGATTTTCTCACATGACTCGAGATACTGCCCTTTCTCCTTCTATTGTTTTTATGCTGGGCAATTCTGAAAGCACGGTATGCTTGGGTTCTGACTCGGTACTTTCTAAGGATTTCTCCTGCAAGCAAGTCATTTAGAGATTTTTGGCCTGATTTGTAGTTGTCTTTAATTTGATTCATTAAGGCATTGTGAAATAAAATCATTCTTCGGACACTCTTTTTACTTTTGCTGTCATTGGAAGAAGTTTTCAGAAAGGCCTTCGTTTTTGAGTTTGGTGTATCAGCATTTGGGTTTTCGAGTCTCTGGAGTCTCTTCTTGAACATCCATCCTCTCCTTTTTTCAATGTTTAACTGACTCTCCAGACCACTGATTGTTCTTTTCAGTTCTTGTATTTTGCGGCTCCGTTTGCGTTTGCCATCTGTTCTTCTCTGTGTGGGTGGAGGGATATCTTCAGGTGTCGATGGTGGTGTTAGTTGCTTTTCAAGCATTTTCTTCTTTGCTCTGCAAGCATGTTGATTTCTCAGCCACTTTCGTCTTGTCGCTCTATGTTCTCGGCTTGTCATATCTTTTACACACTTTTTCTTGCCTTCCTGTTTGTCTCTCTGGTATCTCTCTTTTTCTTTCAAGAGATACTGTTGCCTGGTGTTGGGATTAGCATCCCTCCTAGCCCTGTACCTCCTTTGCTTCTCAGCTGCTGACAGACCCATTCCTGCCCTGGAATGAAGTAGCATTTGAGTGTTGCTAAACCTTCATATGGAGTACGTGTGGATAGGAGAGAGAGAGAGAGAGAGAGAGAGAGAGAGAGAGAGAGAGAGAGAGAGAGAGAGACAGACAGACAGACAGACAGACAGACAGACAGACAGACAGACAACACAGTGTGTGAGAGAGAGAAAGATGATGATGATGATGATGACGATGATCATCTTTATTTTACAAGGGTAACAGATAAGCATTGACATACTGGCTTCCGTCCGGCCCTTGCCCTGAGTAGGGAGGGACTCCAGTATAAAATGAAATTTCAAAATGGTATAAATAGTTATTAAGTACTATGAGAGAAAAGAAAAGAAGAAGAAAGGAAAAGAACCCCCCCCCCCCCCAAAAAAAAAAAAAAAAAAAAAAAAGAAAACCCAACCAAACAATCAAAAACAAACCCAGTCAATATAGAACAACGGTGTAAATATATAAACAGGAACACACTCCCACACACACACACACTGTCTATCACACACAACAGAGAGAGAGAGAGAGAGAGAGAGAGAGAGAGAGAGAGAGAGCAGTCTGACCAGAAATTCTATGAAGACGTCAAATCCTGTCTTGGTCTCTTACTCTTGAAATTTTGTCTGATTGTGAGATGTGAGACTGACTGTAGAATGTATGTTGCAGTATGTTCATAGATATTTTTTCCACATTCCTGTTACCAAAATGTCATTCCTGTTACTCTTCTGATGGTAACAGGAATGACGGTAACAGGAATGACGGACCATCAGTAAAAAAAAATAACTGATCCCTTTCAATGGCATAACTGTGCTTTCTGGCGCCAAATACTTTGATCCACTTCTAACTTTCTACTCAATAATTAAAATATTTTACACATGCAATTTTAGTTGGTTTACGACCGGTGACAGGAATGACTGTGAAAATGGACACTACTTACTTCGTAGAACTGCTTGACACTTTATTGTCAGAAAGAAGAACGCACAGCAGCACCACCACTTGTGTAAGTTACACAAAGGAAATGACATAATTCTAACAGCAGCCTCGAAGTAATACCAGGGAGTGTTCAGTTTTTACAGCTCGATTTTTTCTCGGTAACAGGAATGACATGAAAACCAGGGACATGCCAATTTTCGGTTTCAAAAATTAAAAACAAATAGTAAACATTTTTTTTAAGCAGTAGTTTGCAACACATGTGTTCTTTGTGACTGAAACATTTCATTCCTACCACTGAAATGTTTCAAATCAGCCTTTTTAACACATTATTGTGGTCAGTAAAAATGATGCATCTGCCTGGGGACAGCCATTTTTTACCCCCCTACCCCAAAGAAGCCAAGATTTCTCCAACAAAATAATAAAATAGAGGGTTCAAAGTGTTATCAAACAATTACTGGATCGTATCAGAACACATAAATGTAGGAAAAGTGAAAAGAGATTATGCAGCAGCTTTTAGAATTTTTTACAAACCTCTGGGACAGAAATTACAACATTTTTTGAAAAAGGCCCATACACCACATCCGCTAAGTTTTGAGACCACATTGCACATGATTTAAAGCTGATGGATAAATGAATTAATGACTAAGACCAGAGAATTTAAGGAGAGAGTCTCATGACTGCGACTTAGCAGATGTCTGACCTCTGCATTAGCCCAACACACTGGTCAGACCTTGAGTACCTAGCTAACATTGGTTGTACCATTATTATCATTGTATGTGTGTGTAGTGTATAAGGGAAGAGATAGGATACAATGAGAAAGAGAGGGAGAGGAGGAGAGAGAGAGAGAGAGAGAGAGAGAGAGAGAGAGAGAGTAAGAAAGAAGAGAGAGACAGAGAGAGAGAGATAAAAGAGAGAGAGAAGTGTGTGTGTGTGTGTGTGTGTGTGTGTTGTGGTGGAGAGAGAGAGAGAGAGAGAAGAGAAGAGAAGAGAAGAGAGAGAGAAGAGAGTCAGAGAAAGACAGAGACAGAGAGGATATAACTAAAGTAGAGACAAGAGATATGGATAAGAAAAGAAAAAAAAGGGACACTTTTGTAAAACAGACACGATCTTCATAACCAGGTCAGCCGATGACTGGAATCTGTATCTAAAGAGAACATAAAATGTTCATGAGACTGCATGCATATTTTAATCTTGATTTCTTGCAAACAGCCCACTGAAACCAGTGGACACCCTGACCAGTCTGTTCAAGGCGGGAGTTGTATATGGTATTGATCATGTTGCACAGACCAGACTGGGAGAAGTGCGGTGACAAGTAGCAGGGGGTGCTGAGCGCTGGAAGGAACTGAGCGAAGGCAAGTCCAGCAATGAACTGGTAGACATCCTGATGCAGGAGGTCAGCTCCGGAAACGGATCGGAGTATGGTGGGGCTGAGTACTTCGACGGGCAGGTGAGGGGATGGACAGTTGTGGTCGTGAACTGTTGACCCAAATTATGAAAACCTAGCTGCCCCCCACCTCCTTCCCCTCCCACCTACTCCCCTCCACCTGACCATATCAAACCCTACTTCCATGTAGTCCCTTCCCCCTCCCCCCATCCCCTCTTTCTGTCCCCCCCCCCCTTTTTTTTTTCTTTAGAACCATTTGGAATTCTGTGATTGCTTCACTTCATCCAGGTGCCACCCCTCCCCCTCCACCCCTTGTTCTCCCCTCACCCACAGTTGTCTTCGTTTTATCCATTCTCACCTCCCTCCCCATCCCCCCCCCCCCACACACCCCCAGCAATTGTTTGTCATGGGTCTGATCTCAGTCATTTTCCTTAGATGTGTTTTGCATCATGACATCGCTTTGCTTTGTAATGATTTGGATTGAAAGTGTTGCACATGTAATTGTCAAGCGCAAAAGTGATTTGCTTTTAATCTGCTTTGTACATTGATACACACACACACACACACACACACACACACACACACACACACACACACACACACACACAGAGCGGAATGTTTACATCCTTTACCTTAATAATTTATTCTCAAATGAAGACTTAACTCCCTTTAACCCGTTCACTGCCTGAAAATGTTACAAAGGCTTTCCCAGTGCCAGGGAAATCTATTGATTTGGGGGTAATAATTAATAAAAAATTCTAGCTCAGAAACTACAAAAGATTTAAAAATGAAATATGTATGATTTTTGAAGGAAATTGAATGAAGATTTTGAATCTGGGCTTCTTTTGTTTTAATTTTGATAATAAAAAATATTTAGGCATTTAGATTTGGATAGATTTTTTTGCACGATCAAAAACATATGTATTTACCACTACAGCTTCACATCCAAAAAAGAACACAAAGCAAAAATGTTGAAAATAAAGTTTGTATTGTCACACTACACCTGTAAATGAAAGTAAAACAGTTTAGAAGTCTATCAAGACGCTCACACTCTATGCAGACAGGTCAGTCCACGACCACGCCCCCCTCTCCCCACCATGCCCCCTTGCTGGACTTCAACCCTCTCTTTCACTCCTCCTCTTCCCCTACCTTTCCCTCTGCCCCGTGTCACACCGCGAGCAGGCCGCGCTCCCCTCTCGCGCTGACTATCACATCACTGGCCACTGGCACACAGTGCAGAGTACACACTAGGTTAGCTCGTTCGACGCTGGCGAGCCGTCAGCTGAACACACACTGAGGTCACACAGCCTGACTCAGTAACTGATGAATATGGTCGGCAATTCCATCACTATCATCATCTCACCTTCATGCTCAAGTAAGTCATTGAATAAAAGATTATTGTCTTTGTCAGAAGTGATTAGCAGAGCCTGCTCAGCTGTGTAAATACGTTGATTTGGTTGCTGCGATTGTTGAAGGTTGCGCCGCCATCTTTGCAAGCGAGATGAAGTGCTGGCTGGTCATCCAGTCAGTGATGAGAATAAATGGTCTTTCCCCTCACATGTGGTCATTTGCATATCATTTTAATACTTCAGACATATAAGGCTTACTATGCACACTCTATTTAAGTCTGTTAATAGAAATAGTAACGAATGAAAATTCAAGAAAAATGCATGACGTCAGTGGACGGCCCATAGGCACTGGGAAAGCATTTTTACTTTGGCGTCAGCTGATGGCTTACAGGCACTCTTCGGGTTAAAGACAGTTTTTGTTTTATTTTGTTTCTTTCTTTAAGAATTTAAATAGATGAGGTCCTTGGAGTTTTAAGGGAAAGTTTTTATTTGAGAGGTACATTAGGTGCAGAGAAAGCAGAAATGTTCCAGAAAAAAAAAGTTTGCTTAGGATGTAAAGTCTTTATTTGGAGATCAGTATAGACAGGGACAGAACTGTTCCAGAGAAAGAAGTCTGAAAAGGGAGGGAAGCATTATTGGGATTTTCCACTGCACAAGGTTTTTCAGGTATAGAGCTACAAAGATGAGGAAAAAAGCAGATGCAAATCAAGGTTATAGAAGATGACATAATTATGGTTTATTTCTGAGTGTGCTTCATCATTTGTTTGTACGAGTGAGTCTGTGTTGTGAGTGTCTGTTAGTGGGTGTATATGTTTGTGTTGTGAGTGTTTGTTAGTGGGTGTATATGTTTGTGTTGGTGGGCTTGTCCATGTTCAGCTGTAGATTTCAAAGTGTAGTGTATTGTCATAAAAGTGAGTGAGTGTGTGTGTGTGTTTGAGCGCGCGTGCGCTTGTGTGCATGAGTGCGTGTGTGTGTGTGTGTGTGTGTGTGTGTGTGCGTGCGTACATGTGTGTGTGCATGCATGTGTGTGTGTGTGTGTGTGTGTGTGTGTGTGTGTGCGTGTGTGTGTGTGTGCCCATGTTGGCACATATTACCTTTTTGTCACTTGTGTATTCACAGCATGCTTACAGACGTATTTGCATATGATGAAAATCTTGGTACTAGTTATGGAAACAGACTCAAGATGCACTTGACGTTGTTCTCTATCTTTTCAGGGCATGGACGATTCAGTTCCAGTCTATCTGCGCTATGGAAACAGACTCAAGATGCACTTGGCGTTGTTCTCTATCTTTTCAGGGCACAGACGATTCAGTTCCTGTCTATCTGCGCTTTGAAGGCCAAGTAAGAAACCGACGCCTTGGTAAACGAGACACCCTGTTGATGATCCGTGACATCTGGAGAGAAAAATCCGCTGCAGATGCCGAGGTGAGACTAATGTTGAAATTCTGAAAGATTTGAAATGAGAAAAATGTAAAAATTTGAATATTCATAGAATCTCATGACAATAAGCAGATCATTAAAAAAAAGATGAAGGGATTACTGAATATTCATTATACTCTTCAGAAAAAGAAAGACAAAAAAGAGAGTTGAGAGAAAAAAAAGAATGAGTGAGAGTGAGTAAGAAAAAGTAGGTTCACCCAGTAGCAACACCACCGCTGAAGAAGACGGACAGAGGTCTGTCGAAAGCTCCAAGTAAGTGCTATTCCCAGCTGAGTGACCTGCTAAATCCGGTAGTCATTAGGTGTAAGAGAGACTAAGAATGAAACAGAAAGAAGTTGACAGATAGTTCAGAGAGAGAGAGAGAGAGCATGAATCTGTCTTTACAGAAGTTATGTGCCCTTGGGTCTGGCGCTACGACACCTGGGCACTTTATCAGATCACTACAAAATGTAATCTGCCTTCCTATACTTAATCTGTGTCCCCAACTCCAACCCTCCCCTCCTGTTCTGTCCTGTCCCTCCCTTTTTCTGTCTGTTCTCTGTCTGTTCTCCACCCTTCTCCAAGGAAAAAAAAACGATTGAAAACTGTGTTCAGCACAACTGCATCGGCTAAAATTCTGAAATCATACCTGAGAAAGTATTACAATCAACATAAAGTATTACAATCAACATAGGCAGAACACAATGACAGTGTCATGTCACATAAGTCTGGCGATAAGAAACATTGAAAAAATAATGATATATAAAAACCAGTTGAAAGAAACAAAGGAAAACGATCACATTTTTAGATCTGATATCTGGAGGACACTTTCCGCATGTTGCCAATCCAGAAATGTCTGGCACATGGCTCTATAGTTTCACATTACCATGCACCAGCCACTTTTCTGTCTTTCCATCTTTATAGTCACTTGTGCCCAAAGTATTATTATTATTATAATGAATACTAATATAGTGCCTATTCTTGGCTAGAGACCAAGCTGTAAGTGCTTTACAATCCTCACTTGTTTACACAATGGGCTGCCTACATGGGTAGGGCCGACTGAAGAGCTGCCAGCTGGTGCTTCATTCTGTCGTTTCTCGTGTCATCCAGTCAATATCATTCAATATCGTTCACTCAATTTCCTTACTTCCTTCATTCTTTCCATTTCTTACGCAGTTTGCATGCTATGTGTAACATGTCATCCGTACCAACGGTCTTTACAGAAGTTATGTGCCCTTGGGTCTGGCGCTACGACACCTGGGCACTTTATCAGATCACTACAAAATGTAATCTGCCTTCCTATACTTAATCAGTCCACCCAGCGGTAAAAACCCTCTCTGTCCACCCAGCGGTAAAAACCTTGTCTGTCCACCCAGAGGTAAAAACCCTCTCTGTCCACCCAGCGGTAAAAACCCTGTCTGTCCACCCAGAGGTAAAAACCCTCTCTGTCCACCCAGAGGTAAAAACCCTCTCTGTCGACCCAGAGGTAAAAACCCTGTCTGTCCACCCAGAGGTAAAAACCCTCTCTGTCCACCCAGAGGTAAAAACCCTCTCTGTCCACCCAGCGGTAAAAACCCTGCCTGTCACACAGCGGTAAAAACCCTCTCTGTCCACCCAGAGGTAAAAACCCTGTCTGTCCACCCAGCAGTAAAAACCCTTTCTGTCCACCCAGAGGTAAAAATCCTCACTGTCCCAGAATAAACCCATGCTGTACCAGAGTAAAAACCCTGTCTGTCCACCCAGAGGTAAAAACCCTGTCTGTCCACCCAGCAGTAAAAACCCTCTCTGTCCACCCAGAGGTAAAAACCCTCTCTGTCCACCCAGAGGTAAAAACCCTGTCTGTCCACCCAGAGGTAAAAACCCTGTCTGTTCACCCAGAGGTAAAAAACCCCGTCTGTCCACCCAGAGCTAAAACCCTCTCTGTCCACCCAGCGGTTTAAAACCCTGTCTGTCCACCCACCTGTAAAAACCCTGTCTGTCCACCCAGGGTAAAAACCTGGTCTGTCCACCCAGAGGTAAAAACCCTGTCTGTCCACCCAGAGGTAAAAACCCTCTCTGTCCACCCAGAGGTAAAAACCCTCTCTGTCCACCCAGCGGTAAAAACCCTGTCTGTCCATCCACCCAGCGGTAAAAACCCTGTCTGTCCACCCAGCGGTGAAAACCCTCTCTGTCCACCCAGGCGTAAATGGTACCTGACTCAGACCAGGGAAGGTTGAAGCAGTGGAAGGAAAGGCATGGGTTGCATCTTCCATCATGCCATGGCCCAGACATGGTGGCCTATTACAGTTCACTGCCGCTACAACTAGTAGGCTGTGAGACTTAAACCATATCCTTAAACCAAAAATGTGACTAAAAAGGTGAGAAAGCCAGTGTGCTGAAACGCTTTGAAAATTCCTGACCGCTTTCAGAAGGGCCATGTTTCCAGGCAGTGGCATTTGTGATGTAGAAAATGTATTTCTCCTTTCTCCTTGCATGGCAGATGGATGGTGTGAGGCAGAAGATGGCAGACTTCCTGCACACGTACCTGCAGCGCCGATTTGCCACGCCGCAGATGGTGGTGGAGTGGGCCTACAACCTGGATGATGCCTGCCAGCGCTACGTGCATGATGAGAGCATCGGCCTGTTCTGGAAGGTCCTTGTGGAAGAGGTCAGTTTTCATGGTGTTGGTCTGTTTCCAGCAATATTGGCATGCATCTGAACTTTGAAAAATGATTGTTCAGTTTCAGGTAGATTAAAGAAAAAACGAACACATTTTTGTTCAGTTTAATGTAAAGAAAAAACAAACACAATTTTGTTCAGTTTAATGTAGATTAAAGAAAAAACAAACTGAAATCAGCCAAACAGAATTATCATGCTGCACTCTTCCATGACTGATATTTTTGTGGGGCCACCAAAATTATGAAAAAAAAAAATCAGACGTCACTTAAAATGTTATTATTGATTACCTGCGAGAGGAGACACTGGACTGCTGCCAAGTCATATCACAGGTGTTCAGTGGTGCCTATTCCGATCCAAAATATACATGAGACCATGTACTCAGCCCCTTAGTGATGATTATAATTGCTAAGTCATGGAGCCAGCTTTAGTATTGCCTTCTAGAAGTCACCACCATGTCTGCCCAGTGACTGTCCCTATGGACTTGCCAATATTGGCAGCGTTGACATGAACTCATCGAGGGTGTAGGCATGGAGAGGAGACTAAATCTGAAATCATCATGAGAGCAGAGCATAAAGGGCCATAGAGTTTGAAACTTTTTTTCATGCTGATCAGTAGGATGAGGATGAGGATGAGGATGCTAAGGAGGTCCATTCTGGTCTAAGACTACATGACAGGGAACTCTACACCTACCTTCATAAATTAACCAGCGTCAGCCATGCCTAGGAGATACAGACACCTGCAGTGTTGGTCAGGAAATTTGAGCAACACTCTCAGTGACGAATCCATCAAATGGATGAAAGTTGGCAGTGAGGTTTCAGTCTTCTGAACTTAGCCAATCAGCAAATTTGACTTTGGGTTGGAGCCTGTCAGGGCAGAAAAATCCAACAAGTAGATGGCTCTGATGAGAATCAAACCAAAAACCTCCCAGTCCAGAATCTGCGATGCTAACCACTGTGCTAAGGTGGCTGATATTTATTTGTTGCTTTCAGTTCCTGGATTTTTAGACAGCAAGGGAGTTCAGCCATGATCGGTCAGTACTGATGTTGAGGTGGGAGGTGGCACTGCGGAGGTTTGGTCCTGTGATCATCAGATTGAGAAGCTGGTGTTCTTAACACCTTCAAAAGCATTTGAACAGACAAAAGTTGTAATAAAACTCAAGGAAATGAAGTGAAATGTATGTGCAAGTGTACTCATCCTTCCTGTTTTTCTCTGATCCTAAATGCGCACTCCTCTCCCCCAATCTGTCCATCTGAAATGAATGGCACAACAAGTGAGAAAGAAGTGTGTCAGAAATTTTTGTACAGTAAGTTCACTCTCAAAGAAATTTTACCGGTGCTCTTTGCAGGCAGATGAGGATGTCTTCCACGAGCAGCTGCAGATGATCCACACCCTTCTGACAGAGCTTACCAAGGTTGACATGGAGCAGGGCAACGTGGGTAAACTGGACAAGGAACTCTTCCATACTACCCTCGCATCACTGTTGCCTGGCATTGACGATGAGGCTCTGGCGGCAGTCCTGCAGGCGGCAGAGACAGAGCTGGATGACAAGGACTCCCAGGAAGTGGACTACAAGAATCTGTTTACTGAGGTGTGTGAGGGCGAGAATTGGAGTGTTACATGTTCAGGCTTAATATCATCACCCATATGTGATATTGCAGATGAGGATAACGGCCCAAAGAAAGGAGGAGGTAGGGGAAGGGAACTGGCTAATATTACAGACACCATCAGAACTACAAGAAGTTAAGATGGGCGGAGGAAATCTCTCTCTGTCTCTCTCTCTCTCTCTCTCACTCGCACACCCACCCACCACCCACCCACACACACACACACACACACACACACACACACACACCCCACAAGCACATACACTGACTGACTGACTGACTGAAACCATTTACTGTCAGATTAACATAGTGTTGTACTGACATTTTAAAAAGAAAAACCTCAATAAATTAATGAGATAACGAAAATAATACAAATAACGTCTGAATGACATAAAAATCATAAAGGAAAATTAACAGGGAAACATTTAACATTTGTAAGTAACATAATAAATAATCAGAAATTGTAACAATAAAGCAAATTACATCTTAACTGTACTGAAAATCAACAATCTCTCTCTCTCTCTCTCTCTCTCTCTCTCTCTCTCTCTCTCTCTCTCTCTCTCTCTCTCTCTCTCTCTCAGAACACCATAAAAAATAAAAAAAAAAAAAGAAAAGGAAAGAACCCCCCCCCCCCCCAAACACATGCACACAAAAAACACACACCATCCAATCACACACACACACACACACACACACACACACACACACACACACACACACACACACTCTCTCTCTCTCTCTCTCTCTCACAGACACTCACACACACACACACTCACAAAAACCACGCTTCACCTTCCCCCTACTCACGTGTATGCGAGCACGCACATATATTCACTCACAGACAAACAAATAAAAACCAAAACTCTCTCTCACACGCGCGCGCGCGCGCGCGCGCACCACACACACACACACACACACATACACACACACAAACCGCCACCTCCCCTACACACACTCAAAACATATCCACACAAAAAACATATAGACGTACGCACAACATGTACTCACATATTAACAAAACGAAGTTCTCCCCCCCCCCTCTCTCTCTCTCTCTCTCTCTCTCTCTCTCTAGCGTGCGCGCACAACCTGTGCAAAAGTTTTGTAAATGGAATAATGCGACCTAGTACACGTGAGAGTCAGACAGCTATGTCATGTAACAAATTCTTTGCTCTACGTGTACATCAGACCACTAAACCAAAAAAGAAACAAACATTTTAAAAAAAAAAAAAAAAAAAAAATCCGTTAGAAAAATCTGCCAAGTGGATGAGACTTGATCAGATTTACAGCCAAATTGGCTAGCCTCCACCCATTTTCTGGGTTGGGACAAAAAACACTATGCAATGTTAAAGGTAGATTTTTAGACAAAATTTTATCATGAAGACATTGAAAATACGCTTTTGTTAATGAACATTCAAGTAAAAAATGAGATACATTAAGGTTTTGACCACAGACACACAAAGGAGATGGTTTTAAAAACCTGCCAAACCAACAATCCACCCGTATTCTGTGCAATAAATTTCGATTCGGAATAGAACCTGGCGGACTTATACAATGACTGCCGGGGGCAGAAAGATCCCATCTGTTCTTCTGAATGGCAGCTTCAATGTACTGTGTTCTTCTCTGGTCCCAGAGTGCTCTCGTCAGAATATTGTTTATTTCAAGAACCGAATAAGGAATATCACATAAAACTGTATTCGATTTGCACAGGTATCAGCCAGTTCATTCCCTCGAAGATTGCAGTGACCGGGTACCCATAATAATGTTATTTTGGAACCTCGCATCATTAACTGGTGAATTGAAAATAAAATTTCACTGACGAGATCAGGACGACTTGATGTATTTTGAAGGTGTAAAGCTGTTAAAGCAGACTTGGAATCTGACAAAATCAGTATTCTTTCTGGTAAGACTTGCACACCAAGAATGAAATTAATAGCTTTCATAAGAGCAAATAACTCAGCAGTGAAAATAGAACAACCTTTGGTAATATGAAATCTTTTTTCAATGTTAAGGGAAGGTATCACGAAAGCAGCACCAACCTCAGAAGTACACGAAACTGAACCATCAGTGAAAATATGCAGATAAGATTCATATTCAGTGTAAATCAATTCTTTAACAAGAGAAGCAAGCAAAAGTGGATTCTCATTTTTAGTAATATTACCATAGGAATAGAAAAAATCTGCTTGCTTCATCAACCAAAGGGGGAAAGGGTATTTGGTCATTTTAACAATGTTGTCAAGCGAAAAGTTGCATGCATGTAAAAGAGGAGATACATAATCAGACAATGAAGTATATGCTTTTTTATTCCGTATCTCTCTAGAAACGTAGGTGCTTTCATCAAGTTCAGAAGTAACTGAGTTAGGGACTGTTCTTGCTCATGCTGAGTAGCTACAAGCACAGAGCATCCTATGTTCATTTAAAGGCAAAACTCCTGCCTCTCTGTAAGTCATATCAATAGATGCCCATCTTGGAAGCCCCAAAGCAATTTTAAGTGCTAAGGAATCAATACTAGTTAACTTATGTAAATCTGTCTTTGGTGCAGTAAAAAATACTTCTTGACCATAACTTACAATCGAACGAACTGTCCCTAAGGCGACATGGATAAGATTAGATCCATAATTTATTAGAGGGATTCCAGTTAGGACTCGCAGTAACGCAGTTTTCTTTCTTGCCTTTTCCACGAGATGATTTATATGTTTACACCAAAATAATTTATAGTGAAAAATAACGCCAAGAAATTTTACTTGCTTACTTGGGAAAATGAAAGAATCACCTATTTGTACTTTTACAGCGTCCCTACCTTCAAAATCGATATTTTTCTTTGTAAATATAATAAAAACCGATTTGTCCGTTGATAAGTTAATACATACTCAAACACACCTGTGAGGTTGATACATACTCAAACACACCTACACATCCTTACACACACAGAGTTTATGAACTGATCATTGATACTACCATTATATTTTTGTGACAGATATTTCCTTCAAATCTTCTGTTGACTTTAATATTATCAACAGAAGGAAGGAAGAACAAAAAATTGCAAAGAAAATCAAAATCACTCACACACACGCACAATCAAAATGAACAGAATGCATGAATAAGTTACAAGAAAAAAAAGTTAAACAACTGAGTAGAGAAATGTTAGTACATAAAGACACCAAAAGAATGAAGA
This sequence comes from Conus canariensis, assembly GCA_033310375.1. NCBI lineage: Eukaryota > Metazoa > Mollusca > Gastropoda > Neogastropoda > Conidae > Conus > Conus canariensis. The sequence continues at coordinate 71,127,421 of CM065725.1, forward strand.
AGAAGGGAAGCGAGAGAAACAGCAGCCATGCAAGCGTATAAACAGGGAAACAAGCTGACACGAAAATATGCAAATCTATAAATAATAAATGTCTTTGAGGATTCTCAGAAGATTTAAAAAAGAGGACAACAGAACAAATATCGACGTTTTGGTCATAGACCATCTTCAGGACTTGTGCAAATCTATGTTGGGTTTGCTACTTTTCCAGGATGATGAAGGCAAAACGGGTCCCTTCCTCAACGAGATCAAGAAATGGACACAGCAACAGAAGGAGAAGTACATTGCAGATATCAAGCAACAAGTGGGGGACGCCAGGTGAGATAGTAGTATTCATGACCAGACAACAGCAGCTGCTGCATGAAAAAAACAAGTGTTAGGAATAACAGCAGCCATAGCTGCAGGTATAAGAATGAACATGTGAATGGAAGGAGTGACACAGGTGACACCTTAATGTTCAATGATGATGGTTACACCAATATCAGGACAGCAGCATCACCAATAATCAATTGAAAATGAAAGCAAACTCTACCATCGCCAGCGCAACCTCCAGTAATATGTATCCAGATAGGAGCAGTTACCAAACAATACTGCTAAGAATAACAATGAAAAACACAAACAGTGGAACCAATTTCGTTTGTGACCTTGACATTGTTTTGTACATGATTATCCATACAGAACAATTGTTGAACAGCCACCAGCCATTGTTGCAAAGTGGTTGACATTGCTAACTCCTGGCTGGGAGCTCGTTGGTTCAATTCCCAACAGAGCCATTCATTTGTGGGATCTTTCTGCCCTGACCCGCTCCCTTCTAGAGTTCAGTTTGTTTTGGGCTCGGTAGGGAAGACTTGAGACCACACAGCTGAGTTTCATCCATGTGATGGATGCATCTTTGAGAGTGTCGCTCCGAGTGTCTGACCAACATTGCAGGTGTCTGTATCTCACAGGCCTGGTCGATACCAGAATAGATTATGACTGTAAGCGTAGAGTGCAGTCCTGTCATGCATTCATGAACTAGAATGGAAATTTGTAGCATCATCCTCATTATCCTCATCCTCATCAATCAGTATTAAAAAAAGAAATCTCAAATTCTGCAGCCTTTCGTGTCCTGCTGTCATGGTGACTTCAGTTTTGATTTCCTGTCCACGTCCTCAGCAAAGTTTGTGTTTAGGTCCCCTGTATTGGCGAGTTTATGGGGACTGTCATTGGACAGATGTGGTGGTGCCCTTTGGAGGGAGAGCTCACTCACACTGGCTCAGTGACAAAGCAGTTATTGTCGTCAGCAGGGGCTTAGTAGGTGATGTCCTGCGTATGGTGGATCAGAACAGGCGTTACTGAACACCACTGGGGTGACTCAGCAGCAGTGCAGTGTCTCCTCAGGTGGGTTGCCTCATGATGACTTGACACTGACTGCCCCTGTGATTGTCTATGACGGGAGTATGAGACAAGCCAGCTGTTAGATTGGACAAGGCACAGAAGAGTGGTGTGGTGACAGTGCCACAGAAGCTGTTGATGTGGACAAGGCACCAGAATGAGTGAGTGGGTGCAGTGCCACAGAAGCTGTGATGTGGACAAGGCGTCAGAATGAGTGGCGTGGGTGCAGTGCCACAGAAGCTGTAGATGTGGACAAGGCGTCAGAATGAGTGGCGTGGGTGCAGTGCCACAGAAGCTGTAGATGTGGACAAGGCGTCAGAATGAGTGGCGTGGGTGCAGTGCCACAGAAGCTGTAGATGTGGACAAGGCGTCAGAATGAGTGGCGTGGGTGCAGTGCCACAGAAGCTGTAGATGTGGACAAGGCGTCAGAATGAGTGGCGTGGGTGCAGTGCCACAGAAGCTGTAGATGTGGACAAGGCGTCAGAATGAGTGGCGTGGGTGCAGTGCCACAGAAGCTGTAGATGTGGACAAGGCGTCAGAATGAGTGGCGTGGGTGCAGTGCCACAGAAGCTGTAGATGTGGACAAGGCGCCAGAATGAGTGGCGTGGGTGCATGCCACAGAAGCTGTAGATGTGGACAAGGCGTCAGAATGAGTGGCGTGGGTGCAGTGCCACAGAAGCTGTAGATGTGGACAAGGCGCAGAATGAGTGGCGTGGGTGCAGTGCCACAGAAGCTGTAGATGTGGACAAGGCGCCAGAATGAGTGGCGTGGGTGCAGTGCCACAGAAGCTGTAGATGTGGACAAGGCGCCAGAATGAGTGGCGTGGGTGCAGTGCCACAGAAGCTGTAGATGTGGACAAGGCGCCAGAATGAGTGGCGTGGGTGCAGTGCCACAGAAGCTGTAGATGTGGACAAGGCGCCAGAATGAGTGGCGTGGGTGCAGTGCCACAGAAGCTGTAGATGTGGACAAGGCGCCAGAATGAGTGGCGTGGGTGCAGTGCCACAGAAGCTGTAGATGTGGACAAGGCGCCAGAATGAGTGGCGTGGGTGCAGTGCCACAGAAGCTGTAGATGTGGACAAGGCGTCAGAATGAGCGGCGTGGGTGCAGTGCCACAGAAGCTGTAGATGTGGACAAGGCGTCAGAATGAGCGGCGTGGGTGCAGTGCCACAGAAGCTGTAGATGTGGACAAGGCGCCAGAATGAGCGGCGTGGGTGCAGTGCCACAGAAGCTGTAGATGTGGACAAGGCGTCAGAATGAGTGGCGTGGGTGCAGTGCCACAGAAGCTGTAGATGTGGACAAGGCGCCAGAATGAGCGGCGTGGGTGCAGTGCCACAGAAGCTGTAGATGTGGACAAGGCGTCAGAATGAGTGGCGTGGGTGCAGTGCCACAGAAGCTGTAGATGTGGACAAGGCGCCAGAATGAGCGGCGTGGGTGCAGTGCCACAGAAGCTGTAGATGTGGACAAGGCGTCAGAATGAGTGGCGTGGGTGCAGTGCCACAGAAGCTGTAGATGTGGACAAGGCGTAAGAATGAGTGGCGTGGGTGCAGTGCCACAGAAGCTGTAGATGTGGACAAGGCACCAGAATGAGTGGCGTGGGTGCAGTGCCACAGAAGCTGTAGATGTGGACAAGGCGCCAGAATGAGCGGCGTGGATGCAGTGCCACAGAAGCTGTAGATGTGGACAAGGCACCAGAATGAGCGGTGTGGGTGCAGTGCCACAGAAGCTGTAGATGTGGACAAGGCACCAGAATGAGTGGCGTGGGTGCAGTGCCACAGAAGAAGCATTGAAGATGAGACAGTGGAAAAAAGAAAATGTTGAACAGCCAAAGTAAGATGAACATTAGACCTTTTTTTTTACGAAACGTTTCTGCTTCTGCTGGGTGAATTTGTAGACCAGAGTATTGATGTTAATTTAGATATTACCATTAGAATTCAGCTTTTTAACATGTCTACAGAATGTAAACATTTTGTATAGATACAAAGCTGTATGTGTGTATGTGAATGTGTAAAGACACATATGCGTAAGAATGTGTGCGTGTGTGTGCATGTGTGAACCTGTGAAATAGTCTGGGAGAGTATTCCCTCATACATCAGAAACATCTCCAAACTGTTCGTTTCCCATCCTGTTGAAGCCACGTGTCGGTGGACGAGCTGAAACAAGCGGTGATGGCAGTGGATCCTGACCTTGACCCTCAGATCCTGGAGAGTTACGTCATGTGGACCTTTGGCGTGGAGACGGAGGAAGGGCTGGCTGAAGCCCAGCCCCTGGACGTGGCCAGAGTGGTGGAGAGGCTGCAGAATGGAAATGTCACGCGAGGCGGGGGGAAGACCAGTTGAGAAGACTGTGAGAGGCAGAGTTGTCTGCTTTGGTTTTAGGGGCCTCTCTGGTTTGTAGACAAGGGGATCTGGTCATGTTTCTTCAGAATGAAATGATACATTAGTTTCATTCTTTGTCTTGCTTTCATTATATGTGTGTTCTTGTTTGGTATTTATCATTTTTTTTGTTAGTTTGGTTGGTTGGTTTTTGTTGTTGTTTTTTGTGATGCCAACAAAATCCAAGTCATGATCTGTTCAGGGTTGGTTGCCTTGTATTCATTTTATGGTTGTTGTTGTTGTTGTTTGTAGCTATTTTTTTTTTGCATGAAAATGACTGCTCAAAAGCATCACGTATTATGTTACAAATGGTTTCATGTGTATAGAAGAATCAATCGTCACTGGATTGTGTTTTCATAACTTGTTTTGTTTGTTGCAAAGCATTATGATATGCGTAGACAATGTTTTATGTGTTATGCAAAAGAACAGGGTATTGATGGTTGCTGCTACAGATGTCTGTCGTACATGAAATTGGTCTATACTTGTACATATGAAAAGGAATCTCTCTTTTTGATAGACATTTGAATATATGTATATGCATGAATGTCTTTTTGACAGATAATCACCTGTGAATTTTTTTATTTTTCGTAAGCTTTACAATAATGTTTATTTTTGTAACTGTTTTTTGAAAATTAATCGGACACCATTCCACCTGATCATGCCTCTCCCTTTTGGGCTGTTTTTTTACAGGTAATGTTTGACAATCTTTTAAGACAATACCTAATTGTAGAGATTAATATTTTGCTTTGTAACTCTTCATGTTTGCAATTAGTAATATTGCTACCTCTTTGTTTTCTGTACCAATATAAACAAGCAGTATTCATGGGCCAAATATTGAAGTGAAAAGGGATAAATGATGTGGTGGTCAGCTGTAGAAAGCATATGTTTAAGGCTACAAGTTTTTGTGCAGTTGGAAATCCTGAATCATGTTTTTAAAAAAGAGCATAAAAAGAAGCCCAATCAGCATTTTATTGAAAACTAAACTCATTTCCAGAAGAGCTCAATTAGTAGTTATTTTGGTTGAAAGATGAGAACAGCAGGTTGCCTAGAATATACACCTGCAGTATTTGGATTGGAAATTTTGGAAATGAGAGAAGAGAGAGAGAGAGAGAGAGAGAGAGAGAAGAGAGAGAGAGAGAGAGAGAGAGAGAATGCGTACGTATGTGCATGTGTGTTTGTGCTGAACAGCATTATTTTAAAGAGATGAAAATACCAACCGCATTTATAAATTCTTCAGAAAACCTCTTTATATAGTTCATCAGTTATTTTATTAATCTCATGAAAGTTTGCATTTGTACCTGGGATTGTACCTTAGTGCTGCACAGTGAAACCCATCTTCAGCCACCTGCAGAATGTCAGGAAGATTCAGTTTTTGTAGAAAGGTTGGGTTTTTTTTTCACGGAGAGGTAGACTGACCAGCGCTTCATAAAACATCAAAGTGCTCAGAACTTATCATGGTGTGACTATCATGTCAATGCAAAGCAGAAAGTTCTGATTCCTGTTACTGACAACATTGTCAGATGTCAGGTTGCTTACGTTAAAAGACATTGTCTTAGTGTCAGTCTTGCAAATCATATTCAGCAGAAAAGTTACAAAGGCCATGTAGCTGCTTAAGTTTGAAGTCAGAGGGGTTTCTGATAAGTGAGGAAAGGAGCTGTTCCAGGCTGATGTCAGTAGTTTTGTTTCCAATTTAGCAGAAACATTTTTGTTGACCATGGTTTATTGGGTCACCACTTGGATTGGGAGAGATTATTCTACAGGGATGGAGAACAGTGTCAGAGTGTAAGGGAAATAACCTGTCACAGAATTTGTGGTCAGTGTGAAGAGAGATGTTAAACAGAAGGGCTGTTGAAGATTGAGCAAAGGAACCTCTCAAATTACTGTACCTAAGTCAATTTTACCTGCCAATTTTTTTTTTCTGTTTTTTTTTCTTTCTTTTTTATTGATGTACAAGCTTTCAGTGTTGTTTCAAGACTTTCCCCAGGCAACTGAGGATGGAATTATCTGAAGAAAGTATAGCAATAAGAGAAAAATGATAGCTGGCTCAACAACAACAACAACAACAACAACAACAAAGACTTTGGTTGGTAAAAAAGAAAACTTCTATATTTTGGATTTGGATGACAATCAAGACAGAGTCTTACCTGGTTTTCACTCATGATTCAGTTAGATTATCTTCTTTTTCTTATCACTCATGATTCAGTTAGATTATCTTCTTTTTCTTATCACTCATGATTCAGTTAGATTATCTTCTTTTTCTTATCACTCATGATTCAGTTAGATTATCTTCTTTTTCTTATCACTCATGATTCAGTTAGATTATCTTCTTTTTCTTATCACTCATGATTCAGTTATGTTATCTTCTTTTTCTTACATTCTAGTCACACCTTGTTTTTGAAGATACAAGCAACTGTGTGTTCGGCAACTCAGAAATATTTTGAATTGCAACCAATGTGCAACCTACATCTCAATGAGTCAGTCTGATTTTTTAAAAGCATAACTGTAGCCTGTTTGCTTTTTACAGATTCAAGATTTTTCATTGCTTTTATTCTCTGTGGTAATCCATTTCACAGTCTGGTAATGAATAGGTAAAAAAAAAATTATAAACATTTATTCTTGAGCTATGTATCTCGCAATAACCTGAATGCATAGCATTATCAAAGTTCATGCGTATGTTGGTCAGATTTTATCTTGCTCTCTGTTGAAGCTTTTTTCTAGCTTTTCTTTTCTCTGTCTGTCGAAGGACAAAGAGTATGTGTATGGTTGTTAATGAACAGGTGTGCCAAAAGGAAGTTTTTCATTGTGATGTATTGTGTTTATCATGTCTTGCGCCGCTGTGATAAAGAGAACAGGCCTTTTAACAATGAGTCTCAATGTCATGTTTGCTCACACTGTATTGATTTTTTTCTCCCAGTATTAACTTTTCTCAAATGCATTTGGATTGAATGCTTTTAATCTTCCAGTATATCATACTGATACTTCCTTTACAAATGATTTTCTAGATTGTATTTTTCCACTCTGTTGACTTTATTTATCCGTTGTACAATACTCCTCAGGTGCATTTAGTTTTAATCTGTTAAAATCCACTATTTTTGTTATTATGATCGTTTAAATGATTATCTTTACTACTACTGTTGAATGCAATACTACAAGTTTTACTACTTCTTCTGCTACTACAACCACCAGTGCTGCTACTACTGCTGCTACTATCATTCCTGCTGCTCAAGCTGCTGCTGCTCTTCCTCCTCCTCCTTTCCTTCTTCCTACTATTTATGATAATGATTATGAGAATGATGATGATAACTAGTATTACTGTTATTATTCAGACTGTGTTCGTTTACAGCTGATTTATTTGCTGATCTATGATATTTTGACAATAAAAATTCTGCAATAACATTTGATGTGTATATCTTTAGTTTAAAATATGACTGGTCTTTCTATCAGTATTATTTCTGCAGCCATTTTGCTCTTACATGACTTTCATTGTTGATATCCTAATGTGATTATCACTAAAATGATTGAATGTATTATTGTGACTTTCCACGGATGTACTTTTCTGTGAACATAGCCAGTTACAAGAATTCTTGGAAGAAGTGGTGTTCTTTCAAATGTTGATATAGGAGACAGAAGTAGTTTTATCAGTATTGACGTCTGTGAGGATGTCCTAAGTTAATGATTGAGACATATCTGTTAAGAAAGAAATGATTGAAAATAAACGTTGAAAAAGTATGGTGTGTGTGTGTGTGCGTGCGCACACGTGCCTGTGAGTGTGTGCTGCTGTGGTGTGTGTGTGTGTGTGTGTGTGTGTGTGTGTGTGTGTGTGTGTGTGCCTCTGTGTGTGTGTGTGTGTGTGTGTGTGTGTGTGTGTGTGTGTGTGTGTGTGTGTGTGTATGCAGGCCTGGGTAAGGGCTTGCATTAAGGAGTGTGTGTGTGTGCATCTTTGTCTGTGTGTCTCTATGTTTGTTTGTCTGTCTGTCTGCCTCTGCATGTGTGTGTGTGTGTGTGTTGGGATTTCGTTATGTATGTACGAAATATGTTTGTATAAGAGAGAGAAGAGTATGTATATGTGTGTTCATGAGATAGAGAGAGAGAGAGAAAGAGATTCCTGTGTGTCAATTATGGGCCGCTTTCCCTGTGGGGATGTGTGTGTGTTGTGTGTGTGTGTGTGTGTGTGTGTGTGTGTGTTGGATTTTAGTATGTATGTACTCAATTTAGGGTGTATATGTTTGTAAGAGAGAGAGAGAGAGGAGTATGTGTATGCATGAGAAAGAGAGATTCATGTGTGTCAAATATGGGCTGCTTTCCCCGAGAGGGCATGCTATCAGAATCAATTTGTTTAGCATCTTTATCTTGTATTAGAACTATTATCATGACAAATTTACTTGTGTAAAATATGGGCTGCTTTCCCCGAGAGGGCATGCTATCAGAATCAATTTGTTTAGCATCTTTATCTTGTATTAGAACTATTATCATGACAAATTTACTTGTGTAAAATATGGGCTGCTTTCCCCGAGAGGGCATGCTATCAGAATCAATTTGTTTAGCATCTTTATCTTGTATTAGAACTATTATCATGACAAATTTACTTGTGTAAAATATGGGCTGCTTTCCCCAGAGGGCATGATACAGAGTTTGCATCCCTATCTTGTATTAAACTTTTTATCATGACAAATTTACTTGTGTAAAATCTATGGGCTGCTATTCCCCGTGGGGCATTTCTATCAGAATCAATTGTTTAGATCTTTATCTTTTAGTATTAGAAAACTGGCTATCAGAATCAATTTGTTTAAGCAATGTAAAAACATCATGACAATTGTAAAATATGGCTGCTTTCCCCAAGGAGCGCATGATACCAGAGTATGGTGCCATCCACCTATCCTCCTGTATGTAAATGTCTTAGTTTACCTATCAAAGTAGATTTGTCTTTTTACAGAATCTTACTGCCAGCGACAAATTCCTCATTTCTGTGGGTTCATTTGATGCTGTGAGTGCACGCTGGATGCTTTAATGTCTTATTTCATTTGAAAGACTGGCACTCAGACCACTATGTTAAGTCCTATAGAGGAGAGAAAAAAACCCCAGTCAGACAAGGTCGCAAAAAGGACCCAGGACCAATTTTCCTGCTTCCTAGACAAGTGCTGAGCAGCCTGTGAGTCAGTTTGAAGACCTGCTGACCACAGTGAGGTAAAGATGGCTGAAGTGGCCTGGTCATGTGACATGGTCACGTGACAGGATCACGCTGACTGCATGTCCATCTTCCCAGGGACAGTGCATGGTAAGGGTGGACAGAGATGGACAAACGATGTTGCTGAGCACACGCACACACACACACACACACACACACACACACACACACACACACTCTCTCTCTCTCTCTCTGTGTATAGAGAATTATAGAGAATAATGACAGTAATTCTCTCTATCTCTGTCTCTCTCCCCCCCCCCCCCCCCCTTTCCGTCTCTCTTTCTCTCTCTCTGTCTCTGTCTCTGTCAAGTGAACACACTCACACACACACACATGCGCGTGCACACACACATCTGCGCATGCTTACACCTACACATGTGCACATGCATTCACTGACTTGGAGAACATACATGCATGCACATATACACACACCACAAAGAAATGCAGAACATAAAGACATGTTTTAGTTGCTTGCACAAATGTTGATGTTCTCTCTCTCTCTCTCTCTCTCTCTCTCTCTCTCTCTCTCTCTCTCTCCAACAAAGGATAAATGTCTAACGTGAGAATGATCTGAGGAGGGAATGGAGGTGGACTTATGAATAATAATCACGTGCATGATAATATCACTGTCATCACCAGCACAGTTGTTTGTTGTCTAGAGGCCACCCCAAAAAAATAAATTAAAAAAAAAAAAAAAAATAAAGAGGAAAAAGATAGAAAGGACAAGGGGCGCAACTCTTCCTGACGAACACGACCCACTCTCTCTTTCCGCACCCTTCATCCGAGGTTCCAAAGAAAAAATGTGAAAGATATACCATTGATCTCCCACGTGCTCTCTAAAACAAATGACAAACTTCTATTTTGGTACAATTCTAAGATCTTCAAACATGACATTTTGGCTTAAACTTGCGGTGAATGGGGCAAGGGGTGGGGGGTGGGGGGGGGAGAGGGAGGGGGGAGAGGGAGGGAGGGAGGGGGGGAACTTGGGGAGAGGAGGGGGGGGGAGGGGTAAAGGATAAACTCTGAGGAACGTTGAGCTGCTTAAAAAAGAAGTTTTTCTCTTTTCTCTCCCTCAGTCTCCATACTCCTTTCTTCCCTGTGTATATATGTATACGCCTTTTCGTCTCGGTGTCCATTTTAATTTGTTCCAGAGCGCTTCTTACGGTCAAATAATCAGTTGTAGCAAAGCATGCTTCTTGAGCACATGTATCTAAGTATGTGTATGTCTGTGTGTGTGTGTGTGTGGAGAGAGAGAGAGAGAGAGAGAGAGAGAGAGAGAGAGAGAGAGAGAGAGAGCGTACGCGCATATGTGTATCTGTGGAGAAGCATGGAATGTATAAAGAAGCATTCAACTTTTTACTGTGATAGCAGTGCTTTTTGTTGCAGTGAACGCTTGTGAGAGCGGCAGCTAATATCCAAGGGAGATGACTCTGTCCTTTCAGCTTTAGCCCCCCGATTCCCCTTCCCCTAAAAAAAAAAAAAGAAAAAAAAAGAAAAGTATGATTTATCTGTATTCATTCCACTTTTGAATGTTTGATTTTACTGAATTATGATTTTGTGGGTAAGTATTTCTGGCCAGTTAAGCACGGAACTGCAG
>CM065725.1:71142945-71182945 GCA_033310375.1 Conus canariensis
ATGTGACAATGCAAGTGTTGTGTTAGACTGGTCTCGCCCCCCCCCGCCCCCCCCCCCCCCCCACCCCCACCCCCCACCCCCCACCCCCTCCCCCAGTCTTCTGGGATAGTTAGATATTCAATTTCATATTTAGTATCCATTTGATCTACAGAGGGGTAATTAAGATAAAAAAACAAAACAAAACAAAAAAAACCGAATTATCAACTTTGCCTTGACCTGTTGTCTAGTAAGTTTAGCAGAACATTCGTAATTTGTACTGGTAATTTCATTTAAAAGATAAAGAAAAGTGACCACCTTCTGGTTGAAGTAAAAAAGATAAAACAAGTTAGAATGTAATGTGCCAAAAGATCATGTTGATTGTTATGATGCATAAAGCAGCAATTCTAATTGACGTATTGCATACAGAAAAATTGTTAAATGTGATTTTTTTTTTTTTGAAAGATGGCATCAAATTTAAACCATGAATTAGAAGATACACCACATGGTGAACACACACATGCATGCACGCATGCACGCACACACGCACGCACGCATGCACACATGCACGCGCACACACACACATGAGCGTACACACAGACACAGACACACACACACAGACACACACACACAGACACATACACAGACACAGACACACACACACACGCACACACAAACACACACACACAAACACACACACACACACACACACACACACACACACACACACACAGCTTGAACAAATTAGTAAGGAGAGAGAGAAAGAGAGAGAGAGAGAGAGGTGTGACAGAGAATGGGGAGTGGTAAGGGGAGGAGATAGGTAGGTAGTTAGGTTTCATTGACGCATTCACATCTGAAATAAAAAATCTTGAATTGAAAAGCTTTTGATATACCATAAAGTTTGGACTATAAGCCACGACTTTTTTCCCCAGCTTTAAACCCTGCGGCTTAAACAAGGATGGGGCTTATTTGTGGATTTTTCCGATTCACCAAAACTGGCCTTTTGCAACGAGCAAGCTTTGCTCAAGTCTGCCAGTGGATCCTGACTGCATGGGGTGAAGTCAAGCAGTCCACCATTATCAATGGTTTTCACAAGGCTGGACTGTGTGCTGCAGCAGATGACAGTGCAAGTGACGGAGCAGCAGCAACCTTCACCTTGCCTCAAGAGGAAAGTGACAGTGAAAACGAGGCTGAAGTCAGTGACAAGATGGCAGAGGAAGCGCTACTATTTCTGTTCAACTCCAACACCGAAGAAGAAAACTTCAGCAGATTCAGTGGACAGGACGATGACGACACTGGATACATGTGATAATCCTAAGATTATGAACTTTATTTTTGTTGTATATATCTGCGGCTTATAAACCAGTGCGGCTTATTTGTGAAAAAAGTTCAGATTAAAAAAAAATGTAGTGGGTGCGGCTTACATACAGGTGCGCTCAACAGACTGAACTTGACGGTAATCTCTTTGCTTCATTTCAGGTTTCTGCTGGCCCGTCACAAAGCTGCCATTGATGTGTACAATGAAGCAGCCAAGCTGAGTGAAAGAGACTGGGTAAGTGATGGAGAAATCTTGTTTGTGTATCTTCTTTCATTTATTGCAAATAGTTTAATTAAAGAATACATATTTCGTGTAACCATTTCTATACATAGGTACTTGTCCTTCACAATGTTCCAATGAAACAGTAGTCTTTAAAATGAAAAAAAAAACTGTTGCTGAAATTGTTGTGCAAGTATTGTTGATAATTTCTTGAATGATATCAGATGGTGTTCTTGGAGGACATACACAACACACACATACGGAGAGAGAGAGAGAGAGAGAGAGAGAGAGAGAGAGAGAGAGAGAGAGAGAGAGAGAGAGAGAGCATTTGTAATGGATTATAATTTCTTTTGCAGGAGATAGCCCATAACCAAGGAGTGTGCTACATGTATCTCAGAGATTTTGAAAAGGTGAATCTCTTTACTTCAGATGAAAAATCTGTCTATCAATCAATTGATCAGTCTGTCTGTCTATCTGTCTGTCTGTCTCTGTTTGTCTGTCTCTGTCTGTCTGTCTCGTCTGTCTGTCCACCTAGCTGTCAATCTGTCTATCTGTTTATCTACCTATCTATCTATATGTATCTATCTTTCTATCCATCCATCCATCTGTACATATCTCTCTATTGCTCTCTGTCTCTCTGGATGGAAGAATCTCTAGGGAGAGACTAACAGCTGAAGATCTTTATCTTTCTATCTGTGTATTTGTCTACCTATCTATCTACCTATCTGTCTGTTTGTCTGTCTGTCTGTGTCTTTCTATCTGTATATCTATCTGCCTATCTGTCTGTCAATCTGTACATATATATATCAATCTGCACATATATCCATATCCATCTACCTATCTACCTATCTATCTACATCTACACACATTCCTATCTACCTGTTTGTCTATCTGTCCATCTTTCTCTACCAATCTATCTATCTATCTCAGTATCTGTCTGCCTGTCTATCTATCTATCTATTTATCTCTCCACTTTTGTACCTGTTATTTCCAGTCATAATGTGCGTGAGGGATGAAGATAGGGCTGCTTGAGAAAAATGGAAAAAAATGCCTGTATGTAAGGCGACATTTGTTCATGCTTTTGGCCTTCACATTGAATTGTACTCTTTCTTTGGAAAACATGGGAAAAAGAGGGAAAGAAGAAGAAAGAATGAAAACATAATTTCCAGGCTATAAACTGCACCATTATGTAAGCTGCGTGCCCACCTTTTTTTTAAATTGAAAAAGAAACACACACACACACACACACACACACACACACACACACACACACACACACACACATACATACACATAGACCACTACCAGTTGATTAGCTACAAGACACTAACTGTGAAAACTGACAATGAAAATGATGAATGTGGTGTAAAGAGAAGTCTGTGTATTCTTAGGTATGACCACCATTTATGCTTGGCAAGAAAAAGGGAAAGGGCAATGCACACAATGACCAAAAAACAAAACAAAAAAACCAAAAAAAAAACCACCTCAGCTATCCGATTCTTTTCTACTGCTGTTCTCAGTGCTACTAAAGCCACTGACGGACTCATCTTCAGTGTCAGACATGAAGGGTTTGAAGACCTGTTCATCAATGTGTGCCCTATTGTCCACAGACTTCGGTGCTTTCACTTCCATGCTTGTGCTTGCCATGACGTCTGTGTCGTCTGCTGTTGAAACTATGCCAGATTTTTAAAGAAAAATCATTGATTTTGGTGTAGAAAGCTGTGATATTTTTTTACATTGGGAGTGTTAGCTGACCTGAAGACGTCACTGTCAGGCTATGAAGTTTTGCTGCCATAGGGTTTCCCTTTGATGAGTCAGATTGATGATCTTCATTTGAAATCTTGTCATGGGCTTGGCATCTTAACTTATTTTGTTGGGTTTTTTTTTTTGCTTGATCGTGTGGTGGTGATAAGTGATTCACCAACAAAAATGATATTCAGCTATTGTTAACGATGCTCATTTTGCGTTATTATGAATAATTTCTTCTGTGAAAAGTGGAAAAAATTTGATTTTTGCAAGCAATATAATGAATTAAGAAGAGAATCAGACAGCTTCATAGAGGTGACTGCCAGTGTAGTGGCTGAAGGGGTTAGAGTTGAGGAAACAAATAGCAGCTCATAGCTTGAAAAGTACAGTACACAAGAAAAAAAGTACAAAATGGTATGTGAATGAATGGTTTCTCCAGTTCATATGATATTCAAAACATATCTGACGTGTTGGCCTTGACATTTACTCATGGCTGCACAGGAGATATTTCTCTTACAGATCAGCTGACATGAAAACACTTTGACCTGATGTAAAAAAGAAAGTTAAAAAGATCTTTAAATGACCTTGAACTTTGGTCTGATTCCCATACACCTTGGAACAAAGTCAAGCTCAAGCCATCAATTGTATCATTAGATTTTGACAGTCACATCGTCTCCCCCAAGCATCAAAACTGGTCTGAAACTTCACAAAAGTTTGCCAATGCTTGCAGAAAGTTTGCGTATGTTATGGTATGCCTTTGATTCAAGAGAAAAGTGGCATAATATCAGAAAGATTAGAGGGAAAGGGTTTTCCCCAACTAAATCCAAGAAACCATTCATAGTTATACAGTCTTGCCTCAAAACCTTTTCTTTTTTTTCTTTTTTTTTTTGCAGGCACAAAGAAAATGGAGCTTCCTGGTATTTAGAGGCAGGTTTTCTGATATTTAATGAGAAAATCTCTTGGCAGAATCTGGGGGACATATGCACTGAATTCCTTGTGAAAAGATAAGTTGTCTTACAGGGAGGATGGCTTCACTGGACCCAGCAACTTCTGAGGAAAGTTCTTGCACTACGAAGAAGACATACCCACGTTCTGAGTGTCTGAAGGAGATTTTTAAGACCTGTACACAGACAAAACATATCCATGTTTGTAGAGTCTGAAGGAGATTTTTAAGACCTGTACACAGACAAGACATACCCACGTTCTGAGAGTCTGAAGGAGATTTTTTAGATGAGTCTTAAAGCCTGAAAAATAGCTGTTCAGCAGAGACATAACAGTGATATCAAATGATAGTCTGTTTATGGCATCAAAAGTAGTTAATGCAGGCATCAACGATAGCTTGGCTGGATACTCCACACATACCAGGCTGTTAGTGTGAGTGACTGTGTCTGACTTGCAGGCCAAGCAGTGTCTGATCCAGGCATTGGAGTTCCGGCGCCATGAAGTGTCCTACGTCATGCTGGGCAAGATCCACCTCATGGAGGGGGACTACAAACAGGCCATTGAAACCTACAGAGCCGCTGTGGAGTAAGAGCAATCATGATAGGTTTTTCTTCATTTAAAAAAAAAGTTTTTTTTGTTTGAAATGTCTGTGTTGAAATGATGTCTAAGGGTGATGTTCAAATGTTTTTGAAACCTACAGAGCCACTGTGGAGTGAGAGCACTTCTGATTGATTTTTTATTTTATTTATTTTTTTTTTTTTTAGAAATATCTTTTGAAAGAGTCTGTGTTTAAATAATGTCTAGGGGTGACCTTAAAACGGCTGTTGAAACTTGCAAAGCAACAGTGGTGTGAGACCACTTCACTTGTGTTTTTGTGTCTTTGTTAACCCTTTTAAACCTTTCAAATTGATGGTTTCACATGCCTGGCAAGTTGGGGGGGGGATGGGGGGGGGGGGGGGGGTGGGGGGGGGCTGATCTGTATGAATGGAAGAGATTAATCACTTAAACTCTAATGTCACACAGAGACTTTACATTTATGTGAAACAACATGGGAGATGAGAAAAGGAAGTGTAAATGAGGCAGAAAACAGTAAAAAGTAAATAACAAACAAGGAGGGTAACTCTGGCTTCCATGATGAAATAAATACACGCCCATAACCCCAAACGAATGCTGCTTATGGCACCAAATTGCCTAGCAAAAATGACAACACAGAGCACACAGAACAAACAATAGCGATTCGCTGGTGTAAGCAGCATTTGTTTAGAGTTATGGGTGTGTGTTTATTACATGATGGGAGCAAAAGGAAAGGAGAGTTTGCAGATGGTCATTGTGTTCCATGATTGAGGCTTCAATTTTCCATGTCATTGTTCCGATGTTTCCAGATATTCTCCTGAAAACCCAGACCTGCTGACAACACTGGGCATGCTGTATATGCAGGTAATCACCTTCGTTTGGATTCCGGAAACTGGCTTTGGTCTTAGTGCTTGTGGAGGTCCAGTCCCGCAGTGTGCAGCCCATCCACGGGGCTTGGCTGGCCTGGTGGTTAAAGCATTACTGTCTTGGGCCTAGAGTTGTTGGTTCAGTCATTGCCTGGACAACCAGCATAGTGGATATGTTAAAGCCAAAGTTAGAATCTCTGCAGGGTCTAGTACGTCTGTTCAGGCGCTTTGCATGGGACTTTGATTGGAGGTCCCAAGTGTGAATTGATGTGTTTGAAAGTAAAGAAAACAACAAAGAAACAAACAAACAAAAGCTGGCACACAAATCCCATTTTGTCCTATGTAGACATGTGTAAGCAGTCAAGGGCAGAGGGGGAGAATCATCCATCCATCACCCAAGACCGTGTTGATGTTTGACTTTTTTGTTTATTTCAGTTCCTCAGTCAATCAAAACCAAACCAACCAACCAACCTGGAAAATTAGCAGGAAAATCATATTTAGAAAATTGGCAACAAAATGAGAAATTTCCAAAGCATGAATGAAAGGAGACATACATTTGTAACTATGAGTGCACAATTTGCATGATAACAGTATAGCACCTGAAAAGAAGTAATGGATTGATTTATGTTCAATGCACAAAAATTCCTCTGCAAATAAGCACATCAAGAAGAAAATTGTGACACAGACCACCCTAAAAGTCTCAGGCCATGTTATGCTGCAACATCCACAAGACTATATTGGTAATTTGATGAGAAGAAATTGACATAAAAATCTTTAGAGCACACAACCATGGGTGAATCTGCAAAACAATCAATTCAACATAACAATGGAAGAAAAGCAAAATAAAATAACATTAAAATACTGTGAACAATCTGGCATCTGTTCTGTTACAGTAAGGGTTGTACTGCATGCTAGCAGCATGGATCCTTGTGTCTATTAAGACAACAGAACAGGAAAACAGCAATTATATCAACATGGGAAAAACATTATCTACCTCAGGACAGGGTGTTGAGACACACACCCATTCATCTGTCCCGGCCACCTCTCTGGTGTGGAACAGGCGTCCTCTGAAAAGGGCAACATGTGTGTCCCTAAATCATAACACCAAGACTCACATGATCTTCAAAAAAAATAATAAGTGCCTGGCATCAACATAGCCAGCAAGAATACAGCAAAGGGAAGCAACTCATACGTTTCAATGGTTTACTCTTCAAAAGGGGTTACTTCCCTTTACCCATCTTCGTTCGCCCATCTTCGTAATACTAGGCCCGAGTGTTGCCGAGAAATGGAACACAATAAAAAAAACGAAGTTTCTGACACATCTAAAATGAACATTAAATAGATCAGCATTGATTTTCATGAATTGCTTTTAACAGCAGTGTAACTACAAGGAATGAGCATAATTTGGATAATCCATTCCAACTTCCATCACATCAGGTACTGATTCCATGAAAAAAATAACATGCACACAAACCCACAGAGAGAGAGAGAGAGAGAGAGAGAGAGAGAGAGGAGCTGTCCAAGACCTCTTGAAAGAAAAATACAACCAGTTCTCATCCCAAGTGAAAACTCTTAGTCTTGTAAACATCTCCATTAAGTGGCTATTAACATTTTCATTAAAACACTTAACCAAGTCAACAACAACAAAAATATTTATCTATAACAACCAGATTCCCAATGAACTTGTTCCCCGTAAACTTGTTTTTGACATACCTCAAAAGATAATCACCTTTGCCTTGGTGCTGTGGCTAACCAGCATGAAACCGGTCTTCCTTTCCCAAACGAACAGGCAAAACCTCTGCTAGCTGTGACAAGCAGTGGGGAAGAGATCGCATTTTGGCGGGAGGCTGGTGTTATTGCCTCCTGTTTACACCAACAGCTAATACGCAGCAGAATATAGGCCCTGAGCTTCAGTAAATAACAGTATTAATTAATGCTTTGTCATTACCAAGAAGAAATATCCATTAATTCTGGTAATTTGTCACATTCCTAAACAGAGATTATGCCAAGTAGACTGATTATATCCACAACCCAACTATTGTATTCCTACTCGTCCACTGGCATTCTAAAGATAATTCTGGAACCAAGCTAATTTGGCACCAAGGCGGATAACTCTTCTGACAAAAGATCGGAATTCACTGAAATCCCTATGCACTTGCACTACCCTTATCAGCTCAACTACATACAAAAGAATAAAAATAGCAACAATAAAACGAAACATGCTCTTCAAGAGCATGAATATTAAACGTTTGCAGAAGTAAACTTCTGTCCAGCCACACATGTATGCCTATACAACAACAAAAAAAAAAAAAAAAATCAAGAGAAACAAAAACAAAACAAAACAAAACGCAGTAGTAACAGCAACAAAAAAAGTGTCATGTCTAGACATTTTTTTCCAAAGGCAGATTGTGGCGATACCTGAATGGTGGATTTGAAACAGTTACACATTCTCATCAATGGTGAACCTCACAGTTCTAGCCAAGGAACTGGGGAAAAGGAAAAAAGAGGGAGAAGAAGAGCAGAAAGAAAGTAAAGGTTCAAATCCACATCAAATCCTGAAAATTAAAAAGACAATATAGAACCATTTCTGTATGGATTTTGATACAGCAAAACCTGTGGGGACCACAGAAAGATCTTACAATTTGTTTTTAGCCTGACAGAAGACTACAAATGTTTGAAAAGAATGTTTCAAAATGAAGTGACTGAGGGCGGAAAATGAAGGAAAATTTAGAAAGAAAATCGGTTAGTTACCGCCACAGATACAGATACAGACAAACTTATTACAGGACAAAACACAACGCATGTCGACCTCATAAGTCTTCTTCAGGCAAAAACAAACAACATTTAGGACAGTGAAAACGAAGAACGAGAAACCACTTATCTTCTCAGAAACAGCTTTTTTGCGCCTAATATGAGAAGATAAGTGGTTTCTCATTCTTCGCTTTCACTGTCCTAAATGTTGTTTGTTATTGCCTTAAGAGCCCAAAGAGGTTGAAATGCATTGTGTTTTGTTCTGTAATCTGTTTGTCTGTATCTGTATCTGTATCTGTGGTGGTAATCAACCCCTTTTCTTTCTAAAGTTTGAAAAGAATGTCATTTAACTTTTGTGTTTGATGTATGGACAGTCATATGTTGTGAACTAAGAATCGGCACAGATTGTGGCTGTGGACGGGGTGCCAGAATGAGCGGCGTGGGTGCACTGCCTCTGAGGTGGCGCAGAGGTTGGGACAACAAAAAAAAAAAAAAAAAAAAGAATCGGCACAGATTTGTTTCTGTATAATTTTATGTTGTAATCTGTGTATCATTTATCTGATTGTTTAGCTAACGAACAGTTGTACATTGTCAGTTCTGTATTGTTTATTCTATTTGTTAGGCTATGAATAGCTGTTTACATAGATTATTAACAGCACCACATTGTGAATTCTGTATTGCACATCCAATTGGTTACATTATGAGTAGTTGGTTATTAGGACTTAATCAATTTATGTATTGTTTATAGACCTGCATTGTTCTCTGATTGCCTAGCTTATGAACACTGGTATGTTTTGAAACCTGTAGTCTGATTGGGTAACTTAACAACAGTTGTGTATTGTGAACTGTCAATTCTAGTCTGACTGGTTAGCGCAAGAACAGTTGTGTCTTGTGACGTATGCATTCTTTGCCTGATTGAGCAGGTGAAGAACAGCTGTGTAATGTGAGCTGTGTCTTCTTTGTTGGACTGTTAGCTGAAGAACAGATGAGTAATGTGAGCTTATTACTATTTGTTTGATTAGTTAGGTTTAGAAAGCTTATGATTATATCATGAAATGTGTGTTGTGTACCTGAAGCAATCGCAGCAAAATCAAACCAAACAACAACAATAACAAATTAACAACAACAAAACATGTCATTTAGATACATATCAGCAGGTTTACACAATGATGAAATAATACACATTTTTTATATATATATATTTTTTTTGTTACTTTCACATACAGGTGGGACAGTTCCCAAAGGCTTTCGAAAATCTGGGCAATGCCTTGACCTTTGACCCAACACACACCAAGGCCATCTTGGCAGCTGGCAGCATGATGCAAGGTCACAACGACTTTGAAGTGGCCTTGACCAAGTACCGTATCGCTGCTGTCAACACGCCTGAAAGTCCCCCCCTCTGGAACAACATCGGCATGTGCTTTTTTGGCAAGAAGAAATACGTTGCGGTAAGTGATTCTGACACAAGGGTGGACATGAATAAACACACATAACAAGCTGCAAAATTCATGTTTCTTTTATACGAAAACAGACAAGTGAATTGACAGATATAACAGCATGGCACATTATAGTAGGTACAACACAAAAATTCAAGTACCATACCATACAATACGGTACAGTATGTATACCATGACACAACACCGTACAGTTAGTAAAGCAAAGTATAAAATCACTGCACAGTAAAGTGGCCTAGGATAGCACAGCACAGCACAGTTTAGTGGATACAACACAGCAAAGTGCTTCAGTAGAAAGTAGGTAACACAACACAGCACAGCACAGTTTAGTGGATACAACACAGCACAGTTTAGTGGATATAACACAGCTCAGTGCGTCAGCAGAAAGTAGGTAACACAACACACAGCACAGCACTGGTTGGAACAGTACAGAAATGTACCGTTAGTACATCACAGTGGAACACAGTACAGTACTGCAGCAAACATTACATTATGCAGAGTGCAACACAGTACAGCACCGCAGTGAACTTTACAATAAGCAGAGTGTAAGGCATGAAACTTCAGTGAACATTACATTCAGCAGAGTGCAACGCAGCGCACAACAGTGCAGTAACTTACAGCACAGTACAGCACAGGACAAAACACTGCAATACAGAATGACACAGAACAAGACAACACAAAACAACACAGTGCAGAACAGTACAGTAGTAACTTACAGCACAGTACAGCACAGGACAAAACAATGCAATACAGAATGACACAGTACAAGACAACACAAAACAATACAGCGCAGTACGACACAGTACACCACAAGACAGTACTCGATGACTCATGGCTGTGGTGCAGGCCGTCAGCTGTCTGGAGTGGGCCACCTACCTGGCGCCGTTTGACTGGAAGATCCTGTACAGTATGATACAGTATAACACGACGCAACACAACACAGTATACTACAGTACAACCCAACACAGTATGATACAGTACACCATGACTTGTGGCTGTGGCGCAGGCCATCAGCTGTCTGAAGCGGGCCACCTACCTGGCGCCCTTTGACTGGAAGATCCTGTACAACCTGGGCCTGGTGCACCTTACCATGCAGCAGCACGCCTCCGCCTTCCACTTCCTCTCCGCTGCCATCAACCTCCGACCCAAGATGGCGCCACTCTACATGCTGCTGGGAGGTGCGGGGGAAGGGAGGCAGTGTGGGGGTAGGGGGGAAAGAGTGTGAGTGTGGGTCGGGTATGGTTTGGGTGTGTTTGTGATGAAACTGACAGAATGTTGTTTTGTGGGGCTGTGTGTTGATTTCATGTGATATGTTTGGGTTTGTTTGTTTTTGCACATGTCAAATTCCAGCACTTTTGTATGATGTTCTTGTTTTTTGTATTGTATTTGTGGTGTGTAGCATTCAGTTGGATTGTCTGGAAGTGGTAATTTTTGGATAAGACTGTTCATTTGTGTAATGGCATATGGTAGTGTGAAATTTAACAATCACAAAGAAATCTCATCACAACACGCTCAAATTCTAGAGTTTGAGAAAAATTTTTTTTGTTTTGACAAGGGAATTCATACCCGTGCTGTTATGAGATGTAAAATTCTGTGAATCTAGTCTTCAGTGTCTATGATTACATAGTATGATATATTTATTTCGTTTAAAATCAAAAAGAATGGTGGGATCAGAAAACAGTAATCAAATTTATTGTTTGACATAGTAGTCAACCTCATTTCCCCCCCTCCCCCTCCCTCATTCAGTCTTAATCGTTGACTCATGCCAAACACAATGGGATAGATCTTAGAGCCACTGTGTTTTCAGCCTTTGTTATTTGTTTTGGCATCATAACATTTTTGGCTGGTTGTTTTCATCAGGGTGTTGGGAAAATGGAAGGGCACCTTGATGCCAGAATCAGCTTGTTCAAGATGAGAACGAAGAATGTTGATTCTGTTCTGGAATCTCCCTGGTGAAGATCTGAAGACTTTACAATGGTGCAGTGAGAACAATAAGGCTCAATAGGTAGAGTGAGGGAGTTGTTGAGATACATTAGTATGACCATGTGCATAGTATGACAGTGCATCAGAACAATAAGGTTCAACAGGTAGAGTGAGGGAGTTGTTGCGATACATTAGTAGGACCATGGTGCATCAAGAACAATAAGGTTCTACAGGTAGAGGGAGGGAGTTGTTGAGATACATTAGTATGACCATGGTGCATCAAGAACAATAAGGTTTCAATAGTTAGAGTGAGGGAGTTGCTGAGATACATTAGTATGACCATGGTGCATCTAGAACAATAAGGTTCTACAGGTAGAGGGAGGGAGTTGTTGAGATACATTAGTATGACCATGGTGCATCAAGAACAATAAGGTTCAATAGTTAGAGTGAGGGAGTTGTTGAGATACATTAGTATGACCATGGTGCATCTAGAACAATAAGGTCCTACAGGTAGAGGGAGGGAGTTGTTGAGATACATTAGTAGGACCATGGGCAGCGAGAACAATAAGGTTCAACAGGTAGAGTGAGGGAGTTGTTGAGATACATTAGTATGACCATGGTGCATCAAGAACAATAAGGTTCAATAGTTAGGGTGAGGGAGTTGTTGAGATACGTTAGTATGACCATGGTGCATCAAGAACAATAAGGTTCAACAGGTAGAGTGAGGGAGTTGTTGAGATACATTAGTAGGACCATGGTGCATCAGAACAATAAGGTTCAACAGGTAGAGTGAGGGAGTTGTTGAGATACATTAGTATGACCATGGTGCATCAGAACAATAAGGTTCAACAGGTAGAGTGAGGGAGTTGTTGAGATACATTAGTAGGACCATGTACACAATGTATTTATTTATAACCCCTCCCTTCTCCTTGTCCTCTGTTCCTGCTTCCCCTGCTACACACTGTCAAGTTGCACATGCATGTGCATGCGCATACACACACACACACACATGCGCACTCCCACACGCTCACTCACTCATTCACTCACTCAAACACATAAAGGCACACACACACACACATACAAAGGCACATATGCACCTAAAGGCACGAACACACACACACACACACACACACACACACACACACACAACAACACACACAAACATACATTTGAACACACACATACGCTGTGGTGGTCACCTATACCACTCATCCCACCCTCTCCCTCTCTTTTGTTCCCCCATCCACCACATAACCACCTTCTCCACTCTCTCCTCATTAGAATACACATCGCTCCATGCTCTCTACCACCAGTTATTCCCCCCTTATTCTGTATTTTAAGATTTTAACATTACAAGTAATGCCTCTGTTGACTGTAATAAACGGGAAGAAAAGTTATCAACCTTTTACTTACAAAATAATTCCAGTAGAGGCTGCACATTTTGCAAGGGTAAGCCCTGTAATGTTTTTATCCTGACTCGGAGTTAGCTGGTTTCCACTTTCCTTGGTTCAGTGTAATGAGTTTTTGTTTTTGTTTTTCCATGTGTTCCAAACTGTGACAGACAAGAATCTTTCTGGTTCTTGCGAAAGATCTGACACAGTGCAGTGCAGTCTGACAGATTTGTTCCTGTTCATTGATTGCTTTCAGTGGCACTGTCTCACCTGGAGGACCCGGAGAATGCTCGACAGTCCTATGAACAAGCGCTCAGGCTGGATTCGTAAGTGTAGATACATTTCTTTTGATTTGCCTGTAAAGAGTCCGGCCAACCGATCCGACTTTGGAGCAGATCGTTTCTGCTTTCTGAATCGACTTTCACAGTGTAGGAATTGATCCCATTGTCTGAAGAACAATCTCCACTGTCTCTGGACTTGATCTTCAATGTCTTGGAGTTATCCCCACTGTTTTTTAGAGTTATCTCTACTGTCTGTGAGTTGACTGTCATCCAAGTTCTTGAAGCATGTCGGTGAATTTGTGGAGCTGGTTCAAGGCGAAACTCAGAGACTATCACCAGGTGAGATAAAGCTCTGGCATGATCTTGCCTGTAGGAAGTCTTGAGGCAAAACTGAAAGCTCACAAATTGAAATAAATCTCTTTTGATTCTGCATGTATATGATTTTGTTATCGTGTGTTTCAGTGGAATTTTATTGTTGATAGAAAAAAAATCCATTGTTTTTCTTTATTCCAGATCATGAGTACAAGTGGAAAGTCCAGTTTATTAAATGTGATAGCACTGTTGGAATTGTTATCATCAGTCATGCACAGAGAATGAGAAATGCTTGTACTGAACATATTTTTTCACCTTTCACGTTTACAATAAGTTTGATCGTAACTTAACCAGTGACAGAATATTTGGACGACATTTGTTTCAGCGGTTGAGGATGGTACTTCTCTGGCACCTCCGGGTGTATGTTGGTTCTTCAACATGACAAAAGATAGTAAAACTGCACACAGAACACTCTTGTATGTGAAGCACACAAATATTTTGAATCATCAAACCACCTTTTTCAGGCACAGACAGACAATCAAGGATTTCTAAGATACAGCTTTCACAGAGGTCAGTGTGTTACAGGACGTGGACTTTCATGTTATTCTGTTTGCTTTTCAGGTAACTAGGTGGTCTCCCAGTTCTTTATCTTGCATGTTAACTTTGTTTTTTTGTGTTTTTTTGTTGTTTTGTCAGAGATGCAAGCATACCCCTAACCTGATCAGTTGTTAAATTTCATGCCAGCAGTAATTCCTGCATGCCCTTGAAGTTAACAATTATTCTTTTCATTTCAGCTAAGATCCCAGTTTTCCCCTGAAATAAACAATCATTCATTTCATTTCAGCAAGGATCCATGCATTCCTATGAAATGACCATGTGTCTATATTTCAGCAAGGATCCATGCATTCCTATGAAATGACCATGTGTCTATATTTCAGCAAGGATCCATGCATTCCTATGAAATGACCATGTGTCTATATTTCAGCAAGGATCCATGCATTCCTATGAAATGACCGTGTGTCTATATTTCAGCAAGGATCCATGCATTCCTATGAAATGACCATGTGTCTATATCATTTCAGCAAGGATCTTTGCATTCCTTTGAAATCACCATGTGTCTATATCATTTCAGCAAAGATCCTAGCATTCTCCTAAAATAAATAATTGTGTATTTCATACAGCCCAGATCCCATCATTCCCCAGAATTAAGTGTGTGTGTGTGTGTGTGTGTGTGTGTGTGTGTGTGTGTGTGTGTGTGTGATAATTTCAGCAAATACCCTTGCATTCTCTGTCATTGCTCAGTGGCTTGTCTCTGCTCCCCCCCCCCCCCCCCCCACCATCATATTGGTACAAACCGCAACATTATCTTGAATGAAGTAGTTGTTTGTTCCATTTCGGCAAAGATCCAAGCAGCCTGTTGAAGTAATCAGTAATCATTTCAGAAAGATCTCAATACCGTCTCAACCCTAGTAGTTTGTTCATTATTCAATCTGTGCAAAGATACCAGCGTTCATTGATATATGGAATTGTTCATTTTTATTTCAGTGAAAAAGAAATTAGAAAGAAAAATCAGCTTTTCTTTAGACTAAGCAGTTGTTGTTTTCATTTAACAAAGGTCCCAGCATTCCCTTGAAATAGGCAGCCATTTTTTTTTTTTTTTTTGCAATGAACTAAATAACTTCTTACTTTATTGGAATGTTGGTATTTTTTGCTGAACTAAATTGAACCGAATCGAACAATTGTTTATTTCATTTCAGTCAAGAGTCTAGCTTTCCTTTGAACTGAGCATGTTGTGTATTTCATTTCAGCAAAGATCCCAGCATTCCCTTGAACTATGCTGTCTTCCTGTACAACTCTGGTGATCGGAAACAGGCAGGGAAGCAATTTGCCCAGTTTGAGCAGCGCATGAAAATGGCGAAGCAGGGGCAGCAGAATGTCGATCAGGAGGTGACCTTGGGCTAAAAGCCACTTTTATATATAGAATATAGATGATGATTTGGGGGTGGGGTGGGGGTCCAGGCTGTCTCTTCTTTGTATAGATTTTTTTACTTTTATTTCAAGATTTTTTTTTAATGTGGAGTGAAATGTCTTGTTCTGTTTCAACTTCCAAATGCATAAGTGTAAGCGTGATGGGGGTGATTCGGGGATTGTATTTTTTTAGTTTTTCAGAGAAACATTTCAGTGTGTGTGTATGTGTGTGTGTGTGTGTGTGTGTGTGTGTGTGTGCGTTTGCATAGGTGTATGTATGTGAACATGTTTTGTTTGTGTGTGTGTGTGTGTGTGTGTGTGTTTTCATACACTGCTTGTGTGCATTAATATGTTTGCATGTAGGCTGGAGCAGTGTGTGTGTGTGTGAATGTGCATACATGTGTTTGGATCCATGCTTGTGCATGTATATTTGTGTGTGTTTGTGTGTATGCATGTGTGTGTGTTTATGTATGCATGTGTGTCTGTGTGTGTGTTTGTATATATACATATACATATATATAGTTGAAAATAATACTCTATGTCCTGAGCACCGCACCTTGTAGCATAAACTGTAGTAAAAACTGGAGATGATTTAATACAAGAATAAAAACAACAGTCTTTTCCTGTCTTCAACAAATTTTCGCTGGTAAACAGCTTTGTCAGGTCAAGGTACAATGACAAAGGCTTCACATCAAGTGAAATGACATATCATTTAGGGTGAAGTCCTATTCAGGTAAAACTAGGTAAAATCAGGTAAGATGATGTCATGCTGATAACTGTAGCATAAAAGGCATGAGGCATTCATGGACTCTCCACACACACACACACACACACACACACATCACAGAGAGAGAGAGGGGGGAAGGGGATAGAGGAGAGAGAAAGAAGAGAGAGAGAAGAGAGAAGAGAGAGAGAGAGAGAGATGTATGTATATATCTGTGTGTGTGTGTGTGTGTGTGTGTGTGTGTGATGCATGCACATCTGTGTGTATGAATATGGGTGCATGTCTTTCACCATATCTATTCAAACACAGAAGAAGGTCACATTTCAATCCGCAGTATGTCCAGACAAACACCTGTGCCCTTCATCTAATATCACATGATTGTGTGAAAAGATGTCAAATGAAAGTACTACTACTACCTGTGCTGTTCCAGCTACTGGACATGGCTTCCAGGCTGGGCCCGGCCCTTCAGGTGGGGGAGAGCCTGGTGTGGAAGCCCCCTGCATCCTCAGAGCCCAGCCCGGCCAAGCCCCCCTCCACCTCTGTTGACGTGGCTCGACAGATGGACGGTGAGATCTCCCGCGGAGGGGCCGCCTATATCACCCAGGATACTGCCAGCAATGACAACAACAACAACAACAACAACGCGGAGGGCACGGAGCAGTCTCAGGCAGGCGAGGAGGAGAAGAACCCCTGGGTCTGGATCGCAAAGACTTTGAGAACCTGGAGCAGGAGTCTTCGCCGGACCAACCTACGGCTGGACTGGCCCCGCCGCCCAGCAGCGACCTCTACGCAGCACCCATGAAGAGAGAGGGCATGGGGCTGGGAGGGGGGTTGCCGCCGCTGAGAGGAGGGATGGCAGCCGGGGGGTTGGGGGGTAAAGGGGGTCTGCCGAGCCTGGCCAACCTCCCGCCGCTGCCCAAAGATGATCCTGAGGATGATGAAGAGAGCGACATTGAAGAGGAGATTGAGACCCAGTCGAGGCGTCGGCCCATGCCCGCTATGTGAGATTGTGTTGGGACTGTGTGTGTGTGTGGGTTAGGTGTGTGTGATGAGTCTGTTGTAAATAGAGTCCATTAGTGTGGAGGTTTGTTGATGGTTTGTGATCAGTTTGGGAGGATGGTGATGCGATTTTTTTTGTCTGTGTGTAGGTTTGGAAAAAAAACTTGAACAGGATGGTTCTTATTGGTGAAGTTCTTTGGAACCAAATCTTTCCCATTACCTATTGTGTTGAATAATGTTAAAAAGATATACATTTTTTTGTTTGTTTATTTATTTATTTTTTCTATCTGGATGGTGGTAAAACCTGAGTTTACGAAAGCCCTTTAGAATGCAACCTCTTTCCATCAAATGTGCAGGTTGATTTCGTGAAGATCTGTCAATATGTGTATTTCTTTCGAAATTTTAGATAACTTTTGTTATCAACCTGTTCACTACATTTTTTGATGGAAAGAGGTGATTGTGTTTGACAGCCATTGAGTGTCAAAAGCAGGGGCCCCTAAATCATGCTTTGCCTTATATTATTCATGAGACTGTGTCTCAATTTACTGGTCTGTTTATAGAAAATTGTTCATTTTGAAATTTGTTTCATGTCAAAATGTTTTAATTTTCTCCTGGAAGGCTGAAGTTTGTGTTAGAACCAGAAGAGATGAGAAGTTGTCTCTTGTCAGGTTGTCTTTGTTGCTGATCTGCATCTCAGTCCTTTTCTTCTCTCTCATTGAAGGACTGATATTTATGGTGTGTGTGTGTGTGTGTGTGTGTGTGTGTGTGTGTGTGTGTGTGTGTGTGTGTGTGTGCGTGCGTGCATGCGTGTATGTTGTGTGTGTGTGTGTGTGTGTGTGTGTTGTGTGTGTTGACACATTTTCTGACAACAGAAAATGTATCTTTCTTTAAATCGAAAATGTTTTTTCTCTGGTTGTGAGGCATCATGCACATCTGTTGTACCTAGTAAGTTGTTTCAGAAGTTCATTCAGCATGGCCAATGTGTTCTTATGCAAGTTTTGTAATTTACAGTTTGACAACAGCTGTTACTTTAACAACTGTCACATTCAATGTTGTTACTGTCTGAATGTTATTGGAACTTACAGAATGTTGAAAGGTGATTTCAGATATTGTAACTACATAAATTAATGTAAGTATACTATTCTGGAACAGGACACAATAGAATTATATTTGATTTCATGTTTATGGCATGTCAGAACGTGCAGCTGACTATGCAAAGAAGATGTTCATTGTGCAGTTACACACACACACACACACACACACACACACACACACACACATTCACTCACACACTGATGAGCAAAGTCTTTTCTTCTTCCTTATGCTTGAGACCGAGCATTCCAGAGAAGGTATACATGCCTTAAATCTTGTTGGTCAGTCCACAAACTAACTCTGTATCTCCATTATGATGTGTGTATGTGTGTGTATTGTGTTGTGTGTGTGTGTACGTGTCTGTTAGTGTATATGTGTGTGTGCACTGGCTTGAGTGAAAGAAGTTTTCTTTTTATTTCATTTATTTTAATCTTATATTATGTTGATCCATTCATTCCATATGTACCTTGTGTTTTTTTTCGGGTTTTTTTTTTTAGTAATCATTTCTGGTTATTTGATGTGCATGTAATAAATAAAGTGTGTTGTCTGTTTGTGTGTCCATCTTTGTTGGGTCTTTGCTGTTCCTAATACAAATTCACAGTTTTCATCAGATCTTTTTCACATTTGACGTGGTGACCCTGTATGACACCAGACAGATCATCAGCGAATCACTGTTGCACTAGAAAGTCACAGTAGCTGTACTTTTAATGTGGCCATAGGGTGAAGTGAAGTGATGTTGGGATCCAAAACTGTGTCAAACATGTCTCATCATTGACATTCATGTAGATTGAAAATACTGTGCTTACTGTCGGCCACAATAGCTCAGCTGGAAGAGCATCATACTGATGATCTGAAGGTCCCTAGGATATGACACTTTTTTTTTCTTTTTTTTTTGTCTTCAAGGGATTTGAAATTTGTATATTTATATGTTTTATGTCATTTTATTTGTATTTTGTTGTTATATATTCTAAGATACGTACACAAAGCAACTTTGTTTAGTTTGATGTACAGCAAAGTACTGCTTGTAATGAAAGAGAATACTTGTGTTACGGTCCTTGGCAGTGGAGAAGATTTTGTTTCAGATTTCTGTGATTGCCAGATGGTTTGAAAGCTGTTTAGCTTGATACGCTGAAAAGTATTGCCTGTTGTCAAAGAGAAAAAGTTGTGTTGCCGTCCTTGGCTCTGGAGAGAGTTTTGTTTGTGATTTCTGTGATTATTAAAAGGTTAAAAGGGCTGTCTTTATGGTGTGTCTGTTTTTCTGTCTAAGTGTGTTTCAAGAATGTCATGAATTTCCGCAAGCAGTTTGAATGAAACTTATTATTATAATACATATAATTACACACACACACACACACACACACACACACACACACACACACACACTTTTAGTTGCATGCATATACACCCAGAACAGATGCATGCATACAATAAGTAGTAGTGACATGACACTTTAATATGTTGTTGATTAATTTTAATAAAGAAAAAGGCATTTTGTGCTTTAGTACAAACCTAAATATGCCTTAATCTTACACATCAGCTTTACAACTCTTCAAAATGGAGCACAGTAGGGGTAGGGGGTGGGGGTGGGTGGGTGGGTTATGTCATGAGCAGGTGGATAGGCACATGAAAAACCAAGTTTTTTTTTTTTTTTTTTTTTTTTTTTTGCTGTCCCAACCTCTGCGCCACTTCAGAGGCAGTGCACCCACGCCGCTCATTCCGACACCCCGTCCACAGCCCCAGCCCGGTCGGCCCCTGCCGCAGCCCCGGCACCGGGAATCCACAGGGAGCAGTCAATGTCAAGTCGTCAAGAGGCAACCCACCGGAGGAGACACTGCACTGCTGCCGAGTCACTTCGGTGGTGTTCAGTGGCGCCTGTTCTGATCTAACATACGCAGGACACCACCTACTAAGCCCCCTACTGACGACAATAATTGCTTAGTCGCGGAGCCGGCGTGAGTGAGCTCTCCCTCCGGAGGGCGCCACCACGTCCGTCCAACGACAGCCCCCATGGACTCGCCGATACCGGTGACCCCGACGGAACCAAACCAAGGCCACAGACGTGGAGAGGACATCGAAATTGAGGTCACCATGAGCCACAGAATTTGAGACATTTTTTTTTAATGCTGATCGATGAGAATGGGGATGATTAAGATGATGCTACGGATTTCCATTTCGGTCTGAGACTACATGACAGGGCTGTACTCTACGCTTCCTTTCATAATATATCCCGGCGTCAACCAGGCCCGAGAGATACAGGCACCTGCAGCGTTGGTCAGGAAATTTGAGCAACACTCTCAGAAACGCATCCATTAAGTGGATGAAACTCGACTGTGTGGTCCCAGTCTTCCCAACTGAGTCCGCAGCAACTCAACTCTGGGTAGGAGCCGGTCGGGGCAGAAAAACCCACATGACTTCTGATGGGATTCGAACCCACGACCTCCCAGCCGGGAGTCCGCGACGCTAACCACTTCGCCACGGCGGCTGGTGAAAAACCAAGTTAATGAGATCATTTTATTTTCAAGCCTTTCCTCACGTGTCCTCTACTGTCATGATGAAAAGATGGAGGTTTGGGAATTAGAACAGCAGACAGATCTGGCACAACTGTGAGATCCAGAACCTAATGATGAATGGATGAAAACTTAATGTCTGGAACAAAATGAGTAAATCCAGTAGATTAAGAAGACTGGCAGAGACATGAGGGGCATTGGGGGGAGGGGGGGGGGGCATTAGTACTTCCTGTTTGTTCAGGGGATGGCCTAACTGAGGAAAGATGCATAGCATTACTTTGTTACTTTGTTCTTCGGACATTTTGTATTGAAATTCAGCCAGTACATAGTCCAAAGACAAAAACTCAACAATTAAAACTTTCCGGAACCCATATTCTAAATGTCACTGTGATTGAGGTTCCTAGCTCCGACATGGTCAGAAGAAGTGGACAAAGTCAGTGAAGAGATTCCTCAGATCACAACGTTCTCCAACATCAAAGTTGTGCTGACTTCAAATCGCGCTTTGCAAGATTCTGGTTGAAAGACTTGTAAGCATTACTGATACTTCTGTTTTTTGTCTTTTTTTCCAAAAGTACTTTTTGGATGAGGATGGGATCTTGGTCTGTTTGAATCTAACGACGCACAGAATGAGTTGTCAGCCTGTTATAAGACAAGATAATTGGCGTCTTCTTCTTCTTCTTTCTTTGAGTGTCCATCTTCATCGAGTTGAAGATTCTGACACTTTTGTGTGTATGACCCTTTTTTTTTTATCCCGCCATTAAGGCAGCCATACTCCAACTTCGGGGAAGGTGCATACTATGTGTAACGTGTCATCCATACCAACGGCCAAACTGGTCTTCTCTTCCGAAAGTTGGTTATGGGATTTTACGTGTGTGCAAGATGTTGTGCGTGCGTTCACACACGGAACCTCGGTTTATAGTCTCATTCGAAGGACTGTATGGGGAATGGAGTCGGAACCAATGTTGACTCTGAGGGAAAAATCCCCCTGTACCGAAATTCGAACCCGTAATCTCAGGATCACCCCTTGGGGGGTGGTGCAACTATTTCCTTTTTTCCGTCGCGGTTTACCCATCTGTCCCCTCCTCCCCCGTCCACGTCTGTCCTCCTCCTCCCTCCCCTCCCATCTCCCACCATCCCCCAACTTCCTTCCCTTTCTAATGACTCAACAGCAGCACATGACTGATACTGTGTTTCACCCACTCTCCACGCTGTAGGCACTGCACACATTAATGAGATGTTTCCACGCTGTAGACACTGCGCTCATGCGTGAGATATTTCCACGCTGTAGGCACTGCACTCATGCATGAGATGTTTCCACGCTGTAGGCACTGCACTCATGCATGAGATGTTTCCACGCTGTAGGCACTGCACTCATGCATGAGATGTTTCCATGCTGTAGGCACTGCACTCATGCATGAGATGTTTCCACGCTGTAGGCACTGCACTCATGCATTAGATGTTAGCGGCTGTCAGACCCAATCAGTGCTGATACTCCTCATCAAAGTGCCGATCCTAGGCAGAAATGGCTTCACAGATGCAGCAGGCTTAGGGAGTGGCAAATTGGCTTTCTAATTCCAGTGGAATGAAAAGTCTTTTTCGTGTGGGCATTCAAGGCAGCGAGGTGGTTGATGAACTTGCCAAGAGTGCCACAAAGAAAGAGTTAGCAGATTGTTTATCCCTCACACTGATCTGAAACCCGAAACACAGGCTGATGTCAAAGACCTCTGGCAGGAGGAATGGAACTCGCAGACAGACAAGAAATTGTGCAAAATCCGTCCAAACCTGAAAGTTTTTAAACATGTTCATGAGGCGGTCGTACAGAAGGCACAGTTGTGTGCCGTTTGCATACAAGCCACTTCTTTTACACTCATTCTTATCTCTTAAAAGGTGAACAAGCTCTGTGGTGCATTTCATGTCATGTACCACTCACAGTGAAACGTGAGTGTTGGGATTTGGAAGACGGGAGACACGAACATTTTACAGCAGACTTCATGAAAACCTTGTTCAGAGATGTCTCACCTGATGTGATCTTTGAATTTCTGAGGGAGATTAACATTTTTCACCTGATCTAAGATTTCACGGAAGAAAGATGTTTAAAGAAAGTTCCGGTGCGTTGTGGTAGGTGTATTTTAAAGGGTTTTATGAGTTAAAACAAAATGATTTGTGAGTTGACTTTGACGTGGTGACAACCCTGATATGGCCCTCTGCAGTCGGTAGGGCTATAAGCAACATTACTCACTTACTCGGATGGGGTGAAATGGATTCATGAGTCATAGCTTGTAAAACTTTATGGTATTCTGGAAGAATGTTTTTAACTGTCCACCTCTTACATATCGTTTGAACTAAAAACGTCTCTCTCTAGCAGCAAAATAACCAGGCTAGTGCCTGTAGCTACTGCACAGCAGAAAAAAAGGAAGGCAGACAGTTCCTTGGGAAGAACTGGGCTCGCCATACGACAGGTTTTTTTCCCCACCCCAACGAAGACCCCTTAATCCCGTTCGCTGCTTGAAAATGTTACAAACAAAGGCTTTCCCAGTGCCAGGGAATTCTAATGATTTGGGGGTAATAATTAACAAAAAATTCTAGCTCAGAAACTACAAAAGATATAACAATGAAATATATATGATTTTTGAAGGAAATTGAAAGAAGATTTTGAATCTGGGCTTCTTTTGTTTTAATTTTGATAATAAAAAAGTATTTAGGCAATTAGATTTGGATAGATTTTTTTGCACGATCAAAAGCATATATATTTACCACTACATCTTCACATCCAAACAAGAACACAAAGCAAAAAAGTTGAAAATAAAGTTTGTATTGTCACATTACACCTGTAAATGAAAGTAAAACAGTTTAGAAGTCTATCAAGACGCTCACACTCTATGCAGACAGGTCAGTCCACGACCACGCCCCCCTCTCCCCACCACGCCCCCTTGCTGGACTTCAACCCTCTCTTTCACTGCTCCTCTTCCCCTACCTTTCCCTCTGCCCCGTGCCACGCCGCGAGCAGGCCGCGCTCCCCTCTTGCGCTGACTATCACGTCACTGACCACTGGCACGCAGTGCAGAGTACACACTAGGCGAGCTCGTTCGACGCTGGCAAACCAGTCAGCTGAACACACACTGAGGTCACACAGCCCGGCACAATAACTGACGAATACGGTCGGCAATTCCATCACTATCATCATCTCACCTTCATGCTCGAGTGAGTCGTTGAATAAAAGATTACTGTCTTTGTCAAAAATCATTAGCAGAGCCTGCTCAGCTGTGTAAATACGTTGATTTGGTCGCTGCGCTTGTCGAAGGTTGTGCCGCCATCTTTGCAAGCGAGACGAAGTGCTGGCTGGTCATCCAGTCAGTGATGAGAATAAATGGGCTTTCCCCTCACGTGTGGTCATTTACATATCATTTTAATACTACAGACATATAAGGCTTACTACGCACACTCTATTTAAGTCCGTTGATAGAAATAGTAACGAATGAAAATTCAAGAAAATGCATGACGTCAGTGGACGGCCCATAGGCACTGGGAAAGCATTTTTAATGCGGCGTCAGCTGACGGCTTAACGGCACTCTACGGGTTTTATTAATAAAAGTTGGTTGCTGAAATGGCTTGTATAGAACTAACTTCACTTGCAGTAGTAACAGAAGGTACGGCACGCATTTTCAGCATCGTTGTTCGCAGTCAGGACCGAGAAGTTCACACGTTTGGAATCGTGGTGTTTCAATGTCAGAAGAAATTTTTGTGTGTTGGGAAGGGAGAGGCGACAACTCTTTCATTAGGTTTCTTCAGCTGAACGTTTGTCGAGAATTATTCGTCGCTTGGATGCTCTCCCTTCCACATGAACAGCCTTCAGTGGAGCCATGTATCTTTCCCTATGACTAAAAACTCCAAAACCTCTGCTAACCCTTCTACCACGGTATCCGCTCTTCTCTCAGTTTGATGTCTTCCATCAATTTGTTGGTGTCTCTCCACACCGTACAAAAACTTATGTAGGAGTAAGATCTCTAAGAACTTCCTTTCACTCCACATTGTAAAGCCTTTTCATTTGTCATCAGTGTTTATAGTAGTATGCGTCTGTCTGGTGAAATGTTCCTTGAAGACTGAACACCAGTATTTGCAACTCCTCTCTGAAGCTGTTCTGACAGCAACAGAAAATTTATGTGAAGTGAGGCAGGAAGATGCACACAGCGGGTCATAAACAAGGGATGTAACTCTTGTTCCCAAGAAAGAAAGAAAGAAAGAAAAGAAAAACCAACAACCGCAAGAGCACGTAACTCATATCTATACACCCACTCGTTATATCCATTAAAAAAAAAAAAAAAAGAAGAAGAAGAGGAAGAAAAAAGAGACACACAGAGCCGATAAGGAAATTCCTTTGAGAAGTTTGTTTTGCAGAACAGGCCGCTTAATCAGTAAGGGGTTTTCTCAGCCTGAACGTTCTTTTCGGTCATTGAGAGTCGATGTGTTGTATACTTTATTTTTTCCTGTACTGTATGCTCGTGATGATGACGATTCATTCTGGAACGATACTGTATGATTGTATTCTGTGCTTCTTTACAGAGCGGATTGCAGGCGCTGATCACAACAGACAAGAGACAAACGCTTGAAGCATTAGTCAGGGTATTGAGTGGAACTACACATTTGACAAGATCGTTCATGAAATAAATCCCACATTAGCACATGCAGTCCTAGGAAAGAGCCAGTGGACAAGCAGTCAGCCAAGCCATCACACACACACACACACACACACACACACACACACACACACACACACACACACACACACACACACACACAGCGCGCACGTACGCATGCATGCACACATACACACACACACACACACACACGCATGCACGCACGTGCGGGCGCGCACACACACATACACACCCGCATGCATGCACGTGCGCGCGCGCGCACGCGCGCGCGCATACACACACACACACACACACACACACACACACACACACCACACACACACACACACACACACACACACTAACAGAGAAAACAGCTGAATCTTGTCTACAGCTGTTCTGCTATCAAACCTAAACGCTCCGTCTGTGAAGTCTTTGGCCTGTGTGGAAATCCGAGACCAATACACTACAGCGTAACACAGCATACGACGAATCGTAAGAAGAAACATTTCATCATGCACTCATATCCTGCTCATTCTTTCAACGCAAGACGAAGTTCCATCACTTTCTCTGGCCGATCCTTGATATTCCAGTGAGCTCCCTGAAGAATTGAAGAAAATGAGGAAACGTTCCTCCGGTTGACACTGCGGAGCCTCTTTACTTTTCAACCAATCCAGTATCCAACCGACCAGCCGACTCACCAACCGATCCACCTTTACAATTAACCATGGAACCTGCTATTTGAGACACCAACCACTGCAAAAAGTAGGCTTTAAAACAAAAGCACACAACAGGACGTTTCCGACAGCATATTTATTCAATGCTTATGTTATACAAACGCATATAATTTAAGAAGAGTCTACATAAATAGGCCTATTGTATGGACATACCAGAGAAATATATAAATATGAGTAATAAATTCAGTCGAAGCCGGTTGTAACGAAGACAGGGAGACTGACGACAGTGAGTCGATTTAACATTGTTTCTTCTTCTTCTGAAACTCATGGCAGTCCTCGTTGAGAAGACGACGGTGCTGCCATGGTTTAGTCAGAAATCGGGGAGTTTTGGTTCCCAGAGAAGATGAGAAGAGCAAGAAAATGGTTCATTTAATCTAAAAGCTGTCTTAATATAGTCGCGGTCTCTCTCTCTCTCTCTCTCTCTCTCTCTCTCTCTCTCTCTCTCTCTCTTACAATTCAATTCAATTCAATTCAAATTTAATCCTTTGGGGCATGGAGGATACAAATGTAACAAAGAGAAATACGAAACTCACTCAGAACAATGTGTGAACATAGTTGCAAAATGCTGAATTCTGGTGAACTGTAATGATCTCATTAAACAATCTTCCCATTTTTTAGAAACTTACTAATATTCAAACAAATGCGTCTTCCTTTTTGAAATAAATTACAAAAGTTGAAAACAGACTTTGGTTTTAGATATTTTTTAGGGATGAATTTTTCACGAAGTTCATTATATTTTGGACATTCCATGATGCAATTAAATTCATCTCCAGTTTCACCCATTTCACAGTTACGACAAATACGCAATTCTCTTGGAACATTATGGTGTCTTCCAATTTCAATTTGCAATTTATGGTTACTACATCTAAATTTAAATAAAGATATAACATAAATATCTGGTAAGGTAGAAATATAATGTTCTTTTCCAAAGACAGTCTTTACACTTTTATAGAATACACACTTGTTGCTGTTTTCAAGAGAACTGCGCCAATCACGAGCATAATTATTTTGCAACTCCTTTTTAACACACTTACATAAGTTACTTCTGTTTGTGAATGAATGAGATTCCCAAACACAATCAAAACCAGTTTCAAATAAAATGCTTTTAACATAACTAAGCCATGGTGAAACGAAAATTCCTTTTGTATATAGTTCATGTAAGATATTATATACTTTGTTTGAATACTTCTTAGAATCAGGAACAACTAAGTTAGCCCAGAACCTTATCATTCTCACTTTAATCAGTACAGATAAAGGATAGATTCCGGTTTCACCATAAACGATTGAAGTCATTGTAGTTTTATTTAATCTAAATAAATACTTTAAAAAACGTAACTGTAACTTTTCTAATATATCAACATTTTCATAACCCCAAATTTCACAACCATACAACAACACAGGTACAACTATGGAATAAAATAATTGTATTCCATAGTTGTACCTGTGTCTTTTTACCAGTCCACTGACTGCATAATATTATAACACACACACACACACACACACACACACACACACACACACACACAGAGCAGAAGTTTTAAGGATAAATTTCGCAGAAGTGTTCAGGATAAATTTCGCAGCTGAGACTGTTCTTTGTTCATTGAGGGGTAGAACACCTGCTTCTCTGTAAGTTCCTAAAATTGACGCGTGTATTGGTACCCCAGAGCAAGTTTGTAAGCTTTGGAATCTATGCTTTGCAGTTTCTTTAACAAGTGCGCTGGAGCGCTGAAAAAAAACCTCCTGGCCATACGTCAGCCGTGAACGTACAAGGGAGGTAGCGAGAGACATTAGTGCCTTTGTGTCCTGTCCCCATGTGTGTGTGTGTGCGTGCGTGCGTGCGTGCGTGCGTGTGTGTGTGTGTGTGTGTGTGTGTGTGTGTGTGTGTGTGTGTGTGTGTGTGTGTGTGTGTGTGTGCCACTCCCACCCCCCTCCTTTAACTCCACACCATTAACCCTTGTCTCTTAATTGCATACAACCGGTTCAGACTATCTGCAGGAATAAACAGTCTGCTGGATTAAAATGGATTTCGGTTTGATCAGATTCTGTAATATCTGGCTTATGTGTCTATTACCTGTTGTAAAACTGAGTCACCGAAAGGTTTAGACCAGGGGAAAAAAGGATTCAGCAGAACAGATACATCACCAACCATTTTCGTTCCAAACGGCTTCGACTTACATTTAGACTCCTGTCTTTCTCTCTCTGTTTCGCGCAAGAACATAGCACTGTTAGTTTGAGCACACACACACACACACACACACACCACACACACACACACACACACACACACACACACACACGCACGCACGCACGCACTCACGCACGCGCGCACGCACGCACGCATGCACGCACGCACGCACGCACACGCCGCCAGCAAGCTTCTCGCTCGTATGAATGAAGATCAGCTTAGGCCTACTCGATGTATGCTTTGTGTAACAGCGATTGTTATTCCTGAGTAAGATGCAGGCAATACTGCCTCATTCAGTCAGTCACTGTACCCGTCTTCGGCATTTGTTGTTTGGTCATAACACGGACAGGGCCTTTTCGGCCAGAGAGGCCTGAAATATCATTAGTGGATGGATGTTGATCACGACACAATGCGTTACTTATTGTAATAATGATGGTGAGAAGAAGAAGAAGAAGAAGAAGAAGAAGAAGAAGAAGAAGAAGAAGGAGAAGAAAGAAAAAGAAGAAGAAGGAGAAAATGGAGAGGAATAATGCGTTAATGATAGCAATAACGATAATGATAATGATAATAATAATAATAATAATAATAATAATAATAATAAGAAGAGAAGAAGAAGAAGAAGAAGAAGAAAATGAAGAGGAATAATGCGTTAATGATAGCAATAATGATAATGATAATAATAATAATAAGAAGAGAAGAAGAAGAAGAAGAAGAAAATGGAGAGGAATAATGCGTTAATGGTAGCAATAATGATAATGACAACACAAAGAAGAAGAAGAAGAAGAAGAAGAGGAAAAAGAAGAAAAGGAGGAGAAGAGAGAGAGAGAGAGAGAGAGAGAGAGAGAGAGAGAGAGAGAGAGAGAGAAGAGACAGACAGACAGACAGACAGACAGACAGACAGACAGCAAAAAGAATAAAGCGTAGCTTCAGCGTTCCATGTTCAGCAGCTTTTTAAAAGTGTAGCCGAAACTCACACATTGTATGACCCAATATCACACCACAGTGCCGGACATGGTTATGAGCGGTGTCGGTGGTCGTGATGGTAGGATAGGTACCTCTGGTTATGAGCGGTGTCGGTGGTCGTGATGGTAGGATAGGTACCTCTGGTTATGAGCGGTGTCGGTGGTCGTGATGGTAGGATAGGTACCTCTGGTTATGAGCGGTGTCGGTGGTCGTGATGGTAGGATAGGTACCTCTGGTTATGACCGGTGTCGGTGGTCGTGATGGTAGGATAGGTACCTCTGGTTATGAGTGGTGTCGGTGGTCGTGACGGGAGGATCTGACACCAGGAATCTGTGAGGGAGGGAGGGAGGGGGTGGGGTTGAGGGGGCGCCAAGGGCCCTGGAGAGGTTCATGATGACTGAAACATTTTAACGTAAAGTATGAAACTGACATTGAAAGACATATTTTGAAAGAGAAATCCAACGCATCAGCTCAAAAACAAACAAACAACCCCCCCCCCAAAAAAAAAAAAAAAAATAAAAAAAAAAAATAATAAAAAGGCGTAAGTGGGGGAAAGGTGGGGGAAGGGTTGGGAAAAGAGGGGTGGGGGTGTAGCCCAGGCACCCCCCCTCCCTCCCCCCCACCCCCCGCCATCCCGTTTCCCTGGGCGCTTCCAAAGCATCGGGACTCCTCAGTACATCAGTAATCACGAGACGTTCTGTGTTCACAGCCCAAGACCCCGCAAGCACATACTTGTGCAGGTGACAGATGTGGCATACGCCAAGCCTTGTTGTGCGACACAATACATACTTCTCATTCAGTCACATAGCTTGCCCTTAACACTATCCTTCACGAATATTCGCAATGATCAAACTAGCTTTGAAGATGGAGGGGTACAACATTAAAGGCACTGAGTCTGTGGAGGAGTCTGTCCCATTATTCCTCTGATTACATCGCGAGTGACTTCTTCGTGGTCTGCGTCCTGTACTCTCCATCTTTGTCTTCACCGACCAATGTCACGCTCACAGCGATCGGAGGAGTCTAGTTCTGATCATTCTGGAGGTCTGTTCTTTGTCATGTACGAAGATCACATATCTGTATCCGTCTGCTGTGTATACTGTATTTAATAAGCGTGGGTTTGTAGCTTGTTTGGGGGTGTTTCTTTGTCATTTGTCTCGTTTCCAGTAAAAGTACAGTCTGTGTGTCTGCCTCACTGCCATAATGGTTTGCTAGACATCGTACCCAAGGCTCTTTTGTTTTGTTTTGTTTTGTTTTGTTCTCTTTCCTTTTCTTTCTTTCTTCTTCTGCTTCTTCGTCTTTTTGGTAATAGTAAATGCTGCATGGAGCTTACACATAACTGTTCTAGGGACGTAACTTATTCCCCCTTTTGCCCGCCATCACCCGTAGTTCCGTCTCCCACATGAACTTGCCTGTTCTCAGAAGACACCCCCTCCCCCGCCCACACTCATACACACCCTTTCAGCTTCCAGCGAATCATCGCTACCATCTGATCGGGTTTTTTTTTGTTTGCCGCTCAGGTCAGCATAGAGCGGGCAGTCCAGTAGAACATGCCGGGCCGTTCACTCCGCCTGCCTGCACCGGCAGTGGAGGAAGAGACTTTTTATTGGAATTTAAAGTAAACCCGCCAGTGTACAGGGACAAACAAATTACAAGACAAAGCACGACGCGTTTCGACCTTGTAGGCCATCTTCAAACGAGATGAACAACATTCAGGACAATGAAAACGAAGAAACGGCAATCCTTATCTTCTAAAAAATCCGGCGCAATCTCGCGCCGAATTTGAGAAGGTAACGGCGCAAGATTGCCGCCGAATTTGAGAAGATAAGTGATTGCTCGTTCTTCGTTTTCATTGTCCAAAAGGTTGTTTCTCTTGCCTGAAGTGTTGTTTATCTTGCGTGGAGAAGACCTAAGAGGTCGAAACGCTTCGTGTTTTGTCTTGTAGTTTGTTTGTTTCTCTTAACTGGCGGATTTGCTTTAAATTCCTTACAAAAATTTATTTGAATTTCCGCCTTGCAGTCACCTCACGTTGAAAGTAGTAAAGGAAGAGGCGACGTCTCTGGGACGGCAGCCATTATTAACGTGGGCATAGCGGTTGAGAAGTCGGCAAGTGTTAGTGTAGAGGCCCTCCTTTGTGTCCTTCTCAACAATTCGCTCTTTCAAAGAAGAGAAGCTATTCTCACTGTGAGAGCGCCAATCCATGACGTCGACACACAAAAAAAAAAAAAGGGGGGGGGGGGCTCTAAATTAGGACTTAACCGAGTAGTTTTTTTTATTCTTTTTTTGGTACTGACCTGTAACGTTGCAACTTCCAACCCATCCTTTTAATCTGTCTTTACGAAAGAGCCGGGCAAGTTACTTCTTGCATTATAGAATTATCTACCTCTATAAGGGCTTTCTTTGTGGGGATGAAAGTTTTCTCAGATAACAGTCTTTTTGCAGGATCCGTCGCGGCCTGTTTCGGTATTAAGTCATCACGCCTCGCGGTAATTTCTTT
Source organism: Conus canariensis (assembly GCA_033310375.1). Taxonomy (NCBI): domain Eukaryota; kingdom Metazoa; phylum Mollusca; class Gastropoda; order Neogastropoda; family Conidae; genus Conus; species Conus canariensis. Next base: position 71,175,001 of record CM065725.1, read on the forward strand.
CACCTAATCTGCTACAAGTTAAAAGATTAGTAGTGAAACCCTAATTCTGTTTGTTCGTTACTGGGGTCTTGCAGCGCATCGTAGGCAAGTTCCCAGGACAGTTGTCATTTTGCCGCGGTTCTTGAAGACATCATATGACATATATGTTCCTTGATGGTACAATTTACATATACGTACGCAGGTTTTGTTGTTAACGATATGGAAACAACGGATACAAAACCTAATGACGTTGAAAATGACAACAGTAATGTGTGTGTGTGTGTGTGTGTGTGTGTGTGTGCGTGCGTGCGTGCGTGCGTGCGTGCGTGCGTGCGTGCGTGCGTGCGTACGTGTGTGTGTGTGTGCGCGCTTGAGTGCGTGCGTCCGTGCATGCTTGCGTGCGTGCGTGCGTGCATGCGAATGTGTGTGTGTGTGTGTGTGTGTGTGTGTGTGTGTGTGTGTGTGTGTGTGTGTGTGTTTCTTTTTTTCCAGATCTCACTCATGGTTCAGTCATTCCTCTACAGTTTCAAACTGTCCATCGTGGACCTGCCTGTCCTCCACAGACTCCGTGCCTTTGACGCTTTGCCTCTGACCTCCGACACTAGAAGCCAGGTGGGAAGCACTGGTGCCGGCACCACGGCCTGTCTTGGACGTCACTGCCTCTGACCACTGTCATCAGAAGCCAGGTGGGAAGCACAGGTGCCGGCGCCACGACCTGTCTTGGACGTCACTGCCTTCCGTGTGGACCGCGTCCCCCGGCGAAACTTCAACACATCTCTGATGTTGGTGTACAGACGGACACTGTGAACCATCCGTGGTGGAATCCTACTGGACGTGGTCACGTCCCGGACACTGAAGGACTGAGGCCGATGTCTGCCTTTGAGCTGCCTTTTTAAGGCTAAGGACGCTTTCTCCGTACAGTTCCGTTCATGTTCTGATCCAGTATCCAGCTGCCAGACCTTGGGTTTTGCTGGACACTGCCTTGTGTTGAACATCTCTTTGGATTTGGGAGATGTGGGTCTTTCTGTGAAAGATTTGGGCTTTTCGATGGAATGTTGAAGTCTCCTTGCCGGAGATTTCGGTCTTTCTGTGGAATGTTTTTGTCTCTCTGTGGGAGATTTCGGTCTTTCGGCGTTAGAGCTTTGTGGCATCTTAGAATTGTCTTTGGTCGAAGGTCCGTCTTCTCTAGACTCAACTCCTGTGTTTGTAGAGTACATAATGTTGGAGGCTGATGTGTCTGAGTGTTGTGCAGACGTTTCATCTGTCTCATTGTCTCTAACACTGCTTTCAGCATGCAGTGTGGCAGAAATCACAGGATTTCGTGAATTGTCGGTGATAGGGGTGGTTAGGCTGTGTACATCCATAGCCTCTGTTTGGTCACACTGTACTGAATCCGTTTCACCTGAATCAACTGTCTTTGATTCGTGTTCAGCACATGGAGTGTCTATCATACCAATCTCCTGGAGTACAGGACCTGAAGAAGCTGTAATATCGGATCGGCACGACAGCGCCGCCACTTCCACACAGGCCGCCGAACGCACACTGTCAAGACCAAGGTCCACAGACGTGTGATAAACGTTCGTATCCTCTTCGTCCACTTCAGTGTTGAAGACGTCACCACCAAAAGCCAGGCTGTCCTGAAGGACCCCGGCAGACACATGCCCACAGGACGTCTTGCTGACCTCAGCGGAGGCTGCATCCGCTTTGCTATTCTCTACGTCCACACCAGTCAGCACCTTCTGCACTTCAGACGCTGAAGAGTCTTTACCGGACTCTGACTGCTGAGATTTCTCAGACGCACCCAGCTTGGACTTGGGCGCCGGGTGTGGGGAAAGCCTGAGTTTGTCCGAGGCGTTCTTCACCACCTCGGATTTCTGAGGCGTCACGGACCCGTTTCTGGACAGCGTGTTGGGCGTGAGACTTCTCCCTCTGGTCGGCCTGGGGGTGGACCTGTTGGACGTTTCCGACAGGGTCATGAAGGTGACGGCCACGCTGGCGGCGGTGATCTTGGCGTTTCCCGAGGCCTCTTCCACCCGGATGATGCCCTTCTTCTCGTTCTGCTTCACCGCGTTGGCCTCGGCACGCCGCTGCTCGGCGATCCGTCGTGACATCTTGGCCCGGGCTGACCAGATGCGTATCATCTGCAAACCGACAGGCTCTGATAATTAGCGTCTGGAGGATGGCAACTGTGAGTCTGTTTCACACACACACACACACACACACACACACACACACACACACACACACACACAGAGAGAGAGAGAGAGAGAGAGAGAGAGAGAGAGAGAGAGGAGAGAGAGAGAGAGAGAGAGAGAATGCAAATGCGAATGCAAATGTTTGCGAATGTTTTATTCAGTTTAAGGCCACAGCCCATACTGAAGGGGATTTCACACATGCATCATACAACATTCCTAGTACGTAACAAAATGAAATCATGAAAAAATGTAGAGATGTTACAAAAGGCAGAGTGCATTAAGTCATTACTGTCCGAATTCTCTTATTTGCTTCATAAACATACATGGCTAAATTCAAAAGTGTATTCTCATTCCTTGTTGACAGCAAGAGAATTAGCCTGAAATTACAGGGTTCGGTGTAATATTTGTGTTAAATAAGTTTCTAAGATCGTTCAGAGCAGGACAGCAAAACAAAAAATGTATATCATCTTCTCTTGCTCTGTTACAGTGTCGAAACGTCAGTTCATTTTCAACAACATCGATATCAGACACGCAAAATCTATTATTTTTTCAGTGCACATTTGATAAATCTATTCATTTTTATCCCAATATAAGCTTCTAAGATATGTGTCGATTTAAAGAGTTTATACTGAGCAAATCTATCACTATTATACATGTGGTCATGCCAGTCCTGCCACCTGCAATCAATAATCCTCTGTTTAAAACAATTCAGAAATTCTGATATATTTTCTACTCCTTGGTTATCCAAAACAAATCCATATCCATCTGAATTCAAACACTGTCGAACATGGGAAGCCCATGTCCTCTTACCTTTATCAGGGTATCCTGTCGCCATTTGTTCTTGTCCAGCCAGTGTTTTATACATTTCAAATAAGAATTTAAGTAAACTGGATATCGTCCAAGTTCACCATGAACCAGATCATTGGGCGTTCTACTGTCTACATTCAAAAAGCGCTTTAGCGCATACAGGTGAACTCTTTCAATTAAGGAACCTTTGTCAAAAGCCCATACTTCTGCACCATATTGTAAAATTGGCTGTACCTGTGAATCAAACAATTTTGTAAAAACACTGCACGAGTTACACTCTAACTTGAACAAAATATGAAGAATACTTTAACCGCCTTTTTCGCTCTGTTGACTATATCTTGACAAGCAAAACCAAAACTAAGTTTGGTTTTAAAATAGATACCAAGGTATTTATAAGCATTAACCACATTTATTCTCTCACCTCCATAAGTCTATCTTTCAGAACGGGCCAAATATCCTCCTTTACGAAATACAACAATATTGGTCTTATTCATATTAACATTTAATTCCACTCTGCCTGTTGCAGAATACAAATTATTTAGTTGTCTCTGGAGACCAACCACTGATACTGATATCAAAATAATATCAGCAAAAAGCAGCATAAACAATCCTAAAAGGTCAAAAGTTACTCCATGACGGCCATTTTCAATTATTTCCAAGGCTAACTCATTAATAAACAGGGCAACTAAAATCGGACTACAGACATCACCTTGTTTGACTCCACTTGTACACTTGACAAATTCCGATAATTTTGAGCTTGATCGTATTCTTGCTTTTACCTCACAATACATACTTTTTATGGTACAGTACAACTTACCCCTGATTCCATTTAAAAAAAAAAAGAGGCCATAACAATTTCGAGAAATGGAATCAAAAGCCTTTTCAAAGTCCACAAAGCAACATACAACTTCTGATTCTTTACAAATTGTTCCTGAACAGCAGCAAGCAGAGTAAATATATGATCAATTGTGGTGTAATCTCTTTTAAACCCGCCTGATGTTCTCCAGTTATATTGTTCTGACTTACTCATTCATGCAATCTACTATTAATAACAGAATTGTAAAGTTTGCTACAAATATTACACAATGAAATACCTCTATAATTATTCACATTGTTAACATCACCCTTCTTGAACAAGGGTAAAATTATAGATTCTTTCCAGCTGTCTGGGTAAACACCACTCTCAAAGAGGAAGTTAAACAGCTTCACTAAGAAATTCAAGACGGACTCGCCAGAATATTTTTAAAAAATCACCCAGCAGATTTTCCATTTTTCAATTTTCTGATTGCGAGCAACACTTCTTCTCGAGATACTGCTCTGTCACACGGAAATTCCTCATCTTCACTTTCGTGAACTATGTTCTCTGTTATATTATTTTCGTCAACTTTCTTTAGCAAGCTTCTAAAATGATCGAACCATTCAGTTACAGAAATATTGTTTGACGGTTGAAATCTTCTCCTTGTAATCTTGTGTACAGTTTCCCAAAATTCCTTTTGACTATTCACAGAATTAATCAGTTCATTTAGCAATGAATCATTGTGTTCTTTCTTTTTCCTTTTATTAAGATTTTTATATTCACGTCTTGCAACACAGAATGCGTCTCGATCATCTTTATCCAAAGTTTTACAAAGTTTCTCCACAGACTAAGCATTTTACGTTTTGATGTTTTACAGTCCTTATCATACCAACTGTCACTAGGAATACTTTTATTTAAAACTGTCTTTTTCTTCATAATTTCAGCTTGATCTTTCATGATCACCTCAAATCTCTGTATTGCTTCATTTACATCCCTATGTATAAGACCTTCTGCTGTTGCCATCTTCTCTTTAACATCTTGAGAGCACATGGAACGATTAAATTCCAGGACGTAATCCTTGTTCCAGAAATATTTAACAATAAACTGATTATTTTGATCATTCCAGTCATTTTTTGTGCATTTATCTTCCTTTTGTTTGGCAACACAGCATACAAGGGGCATGTGATCAGATTAAAATCTTTCTACAACAGTAAGAGTTAGCTGTTCACACAGAAGCTCAAAACCATTTCTTGACAACAAAAAATAGTCATTTACACTGCATCCTACATCAGAAATATATGTAAAACGACCTTCAAGGTCGCCATTACACGTTCCGTTTAAAATGTACAGTCCCAAAACAGTGCACATATCCAAAAATTTCTTTCCATGTGCATTTAAGATTTTATCTTGAGAAGTTCGTTTTATACAATTATCATTCTTATTATGAGCAACATGTAATTCAAGCTCATCTAAATGTATTGGGAATTTGTCAGAAGTTCTGGCATTCATATCACCACATAACAATATTTCAGTGTCTTCCAAAGATAACAACTTACTTACAATACAATTTCCCAACAGATCAATGCCATTGTCGAAACCATTGATAGTGTAATAGGGCGAATTTTCAGGAGGAACATACGTACATACAAGTAAAATGTTTTTATAGAGACCAAAACATTCTTTATCAAGTGTGAATGTCATGGAATAAAGACTCTCACAGTCAACCTCATGCACATGTGGAAGAAGATATTTCCGTATCAAACAAATCATTCCTCCTGAACTTCTCCCTTGCCTTGTACGTTTGACAGCTGGTTTAACGAATCTTTTATAATCTGTAAATGAACTTGATTCAAAAATTTCAACAAACGTTTCCACCAAACAAGCAAAATCAAAAGAAGAAATGAATTGAATGAAATGTGAATTGTCTAATTTATTAAACAACCCACATACATTCTAATGGAGGAAGGAAACACTATTTACAAATTTATTCGTATTACCAAAATCAAGGCAATACGAACTGTCACTGTTAGCACTTATACTTCCGTCACAATCATTCGCCCTCTCCGTATCTTTTTCAGTGTCTGGACCACTGGCCGACATTCTATCACCGTCCCTAACTGATTGATACGACGTCACACTGTCACTATCACCGTCCCTAACTGATTGATACGACGTCACACTGTCACTATCACTGTCCCTAACTGATTGATACGACGTCACACTGTCACTATCACTGTCCCTAACTGATTGATACGACGTCACACTGTCACTATCACCGTCCCTAACTGATTGATACGACGTCACACTGTCACTATCACCGTCCCTAACTGATTGATACGACGTCACACTGTCACTGTCACTGTCTGATCCATTCACCGTCACACTATCTCCATTGTCGTCCAATTCACGCGCTGTCACACTGTTTCCATTTCCGTCTAATTCACTCGCTGTCACGCTGTCAGACGATGAGAGAGAGAGAGAGAGAGAGAGAGAGAGAGAGAGAGAGAGAGAGAGAGAGAGAGAGAGAGAGACTTTGATCCTGGGACTTTCTCGGCAAATCACGAGCCTCTCCAGCCATTCCCTAAATGAAGATGTCACCATGTGGTAAAGATCGTATTCTGCATCTGTGATCAACGTTTTCAGCAATATTCTCGCTGTTAAAGAAATACGTTTTCTCCATAAATCGTGATAAGTTACAGTTACTAATTTAAGCATCTACTGAACATACGTTGAGTGATCTACTATTAAAATACTGTAACAAATCTGATGTCACATTTTATCGGGATCAGGCCATTTAACACGAATTCTGTCAGATATAAACATTATTATCGTACGATTTAGAGCCACGACAGCCACTTATCAATATAGACTGGCCAGCTATAGCTACGTAAGACTATGAATTCATTGGGTGATAGTGAATCAATGTGCATCAAGCAGCAAAGGAAACGATCTTGTTTTTTTTTAGAACCTCGCCATTAATGTTTCACTCCACTCTTTGTCCTTCATCCTGTGTTGTGCGTAGATCACACACATGAGTCAAAATAGGCAAACTGCCTTTCTTTCGTTGTTGTTGTTGTTGATGTTGTTGTTGTTGCTATTTTTGTCTTTGTCATTTTGTTTTACGCTTTTTAATCCCAATATAAATGATGAAAAAGTCAATATTACATATGTCTGATAACTCGTGCGCGAAACATAATCACAGTTGTCACATACAGTAAATAAACGGAACCCTACATACACACATTACTGTGCTTATAACGGATAAGTAAAGACATTTTCTACACTCCACCATCTATTTCTCCCCAACCCCAACCCCCCAAATACCATCCAACACACAGACATAGGCATACTGAGATTCTATAGGTTATGTGCCACTCTCTCTCTCTCTCTCTCTCTCTCTCTCTCTCTCTGTATGTGTGTGCATGTAGAAGTGCATGTGTACGTGTTTGCGCACAATTGTGTGTGTGTGTGTGTGTGTGTGTGTGTGTGTGTGTGTGTGTGTGTGTGTGTGTTGTTGTTGTTGTATTGTCTTAGCTGGCAAAAAATGTACAATACAGGAGATAAGACAAGTACTTGATCAACTCTCTCTTTCTGAACTAATGGGTTATATGATAACATTATTAAACTCTCCGCACCTGTTATCGCAAAATCTGTAACTTACATTTACAACTATTGTATAGACAAACAGTGTTATCCAGATAGCTTAAAAAAGCAAAATTATATCAGTATACAAATCAGAAAACACTGCTGATCTATCGATTTACGGGCCTATTTCGATTTTATCTGTTCTTTCTGAGCCATTAGAACTGCGCATTAGGCCTAATAAGTGTCTTCTTTCCCATTCAATAAAAATATGACTTATGCCATCTTATCATCATTGGTCAATCGGCATTCAGAGAAAATTATTCGTGCCACACAGTGCTTGTTACGATAATAGACAGATGGCTCCTAAACATGAGTAACAAACAATTTTCAGGAATTCTTTTCTTAATAGTTCGCTAAAGCTTCCAGTGTTAATAATCATGGACTTTTGCTTAGAGATCTAGCTGTTTAGAAGCTGCAGTTGATTTAATCTTTTCTTTCCATAGACAACAAAGTGTACCTGTAAACACATGCTGGTCAAATTTTCTTGTAAAAAAAATGAAGTTCCAGAAAGTTAAGTATGATG
>CM065725.1:71192945-71202945 GCA_033310375.1 Conus canariensis
GAAGCTGGTACTAAATGATACAATGTGTGCATCAACACGTGATTAGGACAAACAAACAACATCGAACCAAGCGGCCAACTAACAATAACAACCACCACCAAAATGCCAGGTGCTGACAACGTCAGAGAGAGAGAGAGAGAGAGAGAGAGAGAGAGAGAGAGAGAGAGAGAGAGAGAGAGAGAGAGAGAGAGAGAGAAAGGCAAGACAAAATTCTTTATTTACAAAACGCGCTTTTTTTACATCCAGTTCTCGCCCTGAGTAGGGACTGCAACATGCAGAGAAATGAAATAATGTAAGAAAGCAAACAAGCAAACAAAGCGGTCATGCAAATGTAATGGAACATCAAATGAAAATAGAAGAGAAATGAGAGAGAGAAAAAATAATGAGAGAGAGCGAGAGAGAGAGAGAGAGAGAGAGAGAGAGAGACAGAGACAGAGACAGAGAGAGAGAGAGACAGACAGAAGACAGACAGAGAGGCTTAAATCAGCATGCATGCACTCAGCCCTAAAATACTCACACCCGGGAGTCAGTCAGGCATACGAACGATGAAGGTCAACAGATACCGGACAAAGAGTGGACCATAATGACCTGGCGGCAACAACCCGTGCAGGCAGGCACGGACGGAGGGGAACAACTAGTGGACAGTGCCCACACTCACTCTGCGCCAAGGGCCTGCATTCACCACCAACCCTGCCCCCTCCAGCCAAAATATTGGTCCACTTGAGGCAGCCCTATGACGTGTCAATACACACCGCGCCACGATTTTGCATTAGCGGCCTTTCTGTCTGCGACAATGTTGGTCCACTTGAAGCAGACGTATGTCTGACTAACATCAAAACAAACTCCCCAAGGGGGAAGAGAGAGAGAGAGAGAGAGAGGGAGGGAGGGAGAGAGAGAGAGAGAGAGAGAGAGAGAGAGAGGGGGGGGGGGAGAGAATTGCAGGCTCGGTGGCAATTTGTTTTGCTTGCTGGATAATTGATTGTATATCATTTCTTATCTATAAGTTTGAAATCAACCAGAGGGATGAGAATAATGTTCCGGCACCTGATCGAGGGGGCGGTGGGGGGGGGGGGAGAAAGAGAGAGAGAGAGAGAGAGAGAGTGGAGAGAGAGAGAGAGAGAGAGGGGGTGCAGGTGAGGAGGGTGAGGTGGTGGAGAGTTATTCTATAGTCCATAGCCCCCATCTCAAGGGGCACACTACAATGACCATTACACTTTGAAGAAAAATTAACATGCCGCCAAACGAAACGAAACAAACAAACAAACAAACAGACAGAAAAAAAAGAAGAATAAAAACGAAGCACAAACAGGCTGGCATTTGGGCATTTGGGCGCAATTTGAGGAGATAAGTGATTGTCTGTTCGTGCTGTGTTTTCATTGTCTTGAATGTTGATTGTCTTGCCTGAAGAAGACCAAAGAGGTCGAAACGCGTCGTGTTTGTCTTGTAATTGGTTTGTTTCTTTCGTTTGGAGGCATACCAATTTTTTCTTTGAAGACTGTTTCCTGCAGTCATTTCACTTTGAAACTAGGACAGTTTGGAATGAGACATGAATATTCAGAGCAGCAGTGACAATGCACTATATTTGATCGTTGTTCCGTCTTGTTTACATAAGACAACACCACTTTAACTGAATGATACAACTGGCTTTTTTTTCTTTAAATGCTTTGCTCAAGTACATGCACCATGCAATTTCATTGTGATTTGCCACGAGCAGTTTGTTGTTGTTGTTGCTGTTGTTGTTGTTGTTGTTGTTGTCGTACCCTGGCTAAAAGATTCCAGGGATCATCCGAACAGCCAAAGTACTTGAACACTATGGCACAAATGCATCAGCTGGGGGTGAGAACATTACGTGTGTGACTGTTTTTGATTACCCCGCCACGTGGGCAGCCACACTCCGACTTCGGGGGAACCCATGAGCAGTTCAACATGAAGCAGACATGGTCCATCGAAATGTTTTGGGGGTGATAAAATCAGAACAGGTCACAGGGAACGGGGAGCAGAGCATTAAACACGTTCATCCTCTGTGGTCATTTTACGCAATGGATGTCACATGGCATTTCATTAACATTAGCATAGGCTATCCTCCACATCTTTGGGCTAAGACACCGAGAAATCCGAATTTCATTATGGTCATGCAGTTTTTTTCTTTTTTTTCTTTTTTTTTTTAGAAATGTCTGTCGATGTCATGCAAATGATATGCGTCTAGTTCCTAGATGATTTAAATGTTCTATTTAAAAAAAAAAAACAGAGAGAGAAAAATCCACACGTGTTTCTCTTCAGAATGTTCCCCTCAATTTTATCATTTGGTGTGAATCAACTAGTTTGACCCTTAAAAAAAAAAAAACGGAAAAAAAATTAAGACATTGATGTTTTCAATATCTTGATCGACCCAAAACCCATTTTAAAACAATCGCGAATATTAGAGGCCCAATTAAAAAAAAATGATGTTTTCAATGTCTTGATCGATCCAAAACCCATTTTGAAACAAACAATCGCGAATATTAGTCACCCAAGATATGTTTCTTACCTCGTATTTCTAAACCCAGAAAAAAAAGGTGTACGCCTTATGCCATAATCTTTCTTCTTGCATTTGTAAACTTTTCAACCAGTCACTAATGCTTCATAAACATGAATTAAGAGAGAGAGAGAGAGAGAGAGAGAGAGAGAGAGAGAGAGAGAGAGAGAGAGAGGGAGAGTTTTTCTTGTAAAATTCAGCAACATTTAGTACGTCCCATGTAGCCACTCTTCATCAATAAGCAGACTTTTTAACCAGCCATTAATATATATCGGAAACAAGAGAGAGAGAGAGAGAGAGAGAGGAGAGAGAGAGAGAGAGAGAGAGAGAGAGAGAGAGAGAGAGAGAGAGAGAGAGAGAGACAATTTTTACTTCGTAAGACCCAGCAACATTTTGTACGCCTTATACGGCAATCATTCATTTATCCAGAAGGAAACTTCCCAACCAGTCAGAATTACATCACGCAAATATGAGCTGAGAGAGAGAGAGAGAGAGGAGAGAGAGAGAGAGAGAGAGAGAGAGAGAGAGAGAGAGGGGAGAGAGAGAGGGTGTGTGTGTGTGTGTCTCTCTCTCTCTCTCTCTCTCTCTTTTCTTCTTCTTTTTTTTTTTTTTCTTCTTCCTATTCTTCGTTTCTTTTTACATGCACACCCCTAGCCGCCTCAGTGGTGTGTAGCCTATGCACAACTGCATGCGCCTTGCCTGTCACAATATTGTCAAGGCAATAGCCGGCGGGACTTTGTGCCGGGGAGTGCAGGTGGGGGGGGGGGGGGGAGGGGGGAGGGAGAAGGAACTGACGACCATTGCCCAACTCTGTCCACTGCCCACCGCGACCCTTTGGGCGGAGCCCTGTTTTTGTCCTCCTGTCAATGGGCCTTGTCCCCCCTTTGTGACCTCCGGGGTAAAGGAGGGATCGGCATGTTTGTCCACTTGGGGGGGGGGGGGAGGGGGGAGGGGGTACTTTTAGACTGTTTGGCCAGTACTCCCCCACCCCCCTCTACTCCCTTCCGCCCCTCCCCTCCCTTCTCCCTCCAACAACCCGGGTGATGGCAGTGACGCTATTACGACTGCCAAGAACAGTGAAAGGAATTATGAATGTTCTGATATGAAGTCGCCATCACGTCTTTATGGGGATTGCCCCAGCTGGTTAATTAGCGTAGTAGTCTACATGACTTTTTATTTTAAAAAAATATCCGAATGTCAGTCAGTTTTATGTATTCATATGCGGAATGTATGAAATATTAGGTCTCTACGTTGACATGTCAACAGCCTTGGCAGAGAGAGAGAGAGAGAGAGAGAGAGAGAGAGAGAGAGAGAGAGGGGGGGAGGGAGGGGGTGTGTGTGTGTGTGTGTGTGTGTGTGTGTGTGTGTATGTGTGTGTGTGTGTGTGTGTGTATGTGTGTGTGTGTGTGTGTGTGTGTGTGTTCGCGCGCTTTAAGGAAATTAACTTTCATATACATTTTTGAATACCCTTCTTAAAGTTGATAGTAATTCTTTGTTAAGATGGTGTATATGGACATTTCTTAATATGAGATTGTCGCATTTATAAGTTTCGTAGTGACGAGAAATGTGTGTCTGATTTTGAGGAAAAAAGAAAAAAAGAGCCTTTATTTCAAGAAGAACAAAGTAACAGCAATCGCTACACAGCGAATGCTAATGATAATTGATAAGAAGAACAACAGCATCAACAATCACATTGGTCATCACATAATATACAACAACGACGACAACAACAGCAATGATAATTATAATGATAATAACAATAATAAATTGAATAATAATAATATAAAAATGAATAATAATAATAATTAATAATAATAATAATAATAATAATAATGATAATAATAATAGGGTATGCGGAATAGTCCTCCGCTGCAAAAATAATTTGCAGTGACGAGTTCCCACTTTGCAAGGCGCAGACGGAACAGACTGAAAGTTAAAACGTAAACCAGAGTTTTCCAATCAATCATTTTGCCACCATTCGATAGATCTTGCCTGATACGAGATCTGTGCCTGCCCTTTGACCTTTTGTGACACACTCACAGTACTGTAGTTCGCCTCTGTGTCATGATTCCTTTCTTTTCCGCCGTTGATCTTAATAATAATGTCAGAAAACATTTCCCTGTACTAGTTTGACCCACCTGCGTGGGTTTGTTTTCCATCTCTGAATTGCATTGCACGGCCAGGTTATAAGCCGTCACAGGCGACACGCCTCAATTAGGATTTTGCTCTAAAGCACTATAATTATGATCCGTGTCAGCGTGTTGAGGCCTACCATAAATTTGAGCCAACATTTAATGTTAAACTGATCGTTAATCAAAAGAACAACTCCCCACCAATCGTTTGCATCGTTTTTGGAGAATCTTCACCGATGAAATCACAAAGTCTTGAAAAACATGATCTTCCCCTTAGTTATTATTATTATTATTATGGGTATTTATATAGCGCCTATCCTCGGTCACAGACCAAGCTCTAAGCGCTTTACAATAAACACACTACCTCACTCACTCAACGGGCTGCCTACCCAGGTAGAGCCGGCCGAAGAGCAGCCTACTGGCGCTCATTCAGTCGTTTCTCGTACCATTCAAATATCAGTCACTGATTTTCATTTATCGCATTTACTCCTCCAGTTTCTCACATAGGATGCATGCGATGTTTATACGTGTCCTCCATTTCCACTGGTACATGATGGCACACGTGCTCGTATGTCTGTCTGCGTGTGTGTGTGTTTTGCTTTTCGCGCGCGCGCGCTTATGTGTGTGTGTGTGTGTGTGTGTGTGTGTGTGTGTGTGTGTGTGTGTGTGTGTGTGTTTTGAGTTAGAATTAGTATTTTATCATGTTCCTGTAATATGCGCTTTGGGCTCTCGCGAGGTAAAGCGCTCTATAAATATCCTTTTACATTACATTACATTACATTTCAGGCCTTTGTACTCGCCCGTGACCCTATCTTTGCGGCAACTCTAAGGGCCCAAAACAATCCCATTCCTTTGATTTTAATTTGTCTGCTTGGAACCACCTGGCTTGTACCTTGATGGCCATACAAAAGAAAATGAGGAAAATCAACTTTCAGACACAATGTAAAAATTCTCACAACAATCCAACTGCGCTAGTCTATAAATACTCGACTCCTTACGCTTAGGCTTGGCGCGTTAATTTTTGGTGTGCAGCCACAATGAAATGCATGGGAAGTGACCCCTGCCCGGAGAGCCTCCAGGGCGCCCGTAGCAGACAATAACACCTCTAGGTCAATTTTTAGATCGTCTGCTACGTTCGTATACTGGCACCCGACACCAGAGCTTTTCAACAGATACATTGATGACGGCTTGGGGAGCCACATCCATGTGAGAACAAGACCTCTGCAACTTCCTCAAGTTTTTTTCAGACCCCCCCCTCCCCCCCCCCCCCCACACACACACACACCACTCGTCTATCCAATTCACATACAGCATTTTCCAGTCAGACAACTTCCTGGACAACCTCCATTTCCCTCGAAGATGGAGTGCGCAGAACTTCAGTATTCCATTACTTTTATTATCATCTATCATGATTATTAGTAGTAGTATTAATAGTAGCGTAAGTAGTAGTATCGTTGTAGTAATAGTTGTTGTAATATAATAATAATAATAATTTTCACGACAACAACAACAATAATGATAGTAAGAATGATCATGATAATAATAATAACAACAACAACAATAATAATGATAATAATAGTGACAACAAGAACAACAAGAACAAGAACAATGATGACAATAATAATAATGATAATAATAATAAATAGTAGTAGTAGTAGTAGCAGCAGCAGCAGCTGCAGAAGCAGCAGTAGTAGTAGTAGAAGTAGTACTAGTAGTAGCAGTGGTGGTAGTAGTGGTAATGTACTACGATTACTATCATTATTATTATTATTATCATTATGCTACTATTGCTATCAACAACACTGTCACCATTCATACTGTGTGAATGTGTTTTCTAAATGTCTATGCATTAGTGAGTTTCTCAAATTTCATCTTATCATCTTTGTCATTTCCTTTAACATTATTAGTATTACCTTCATGATTAAGATTATGACCATTCTGACTATTGCATATTTCTTAGATTCTGTCTCACTATCTTTCCCATTCTTGATATCCTTCTCCTTCGTCTTTCTTCTTCTCCTTGCTCTCCTCCTCCTCTTCCTTGAATATCACCAGAACAGATCATGGGAGGAAGTATAGAGTACAGATCTGTCATGTATTCTGAGACCTCAATGGGACTCCAGAGCAACATCTTCGTCCTCCTTTTCCTCATTGGTCGTCATACAAGGAACCCCCCCCCCCTCCTCCCCCCCATCTGTAGCCCTTCCTGTCTCTCTGTCGTGACGATCTCAGTACAATTTCTCTCTCCACGTCTATGTCCACCGGGAGTTTTGCGTCAACGTCATCGGCATTGGCACGTGCCTACGCATGGGTACAATCATGCGAAGGACATAGTAGCTCCCTCCCTCCCTCCCTCCCTCCCTCCAGAGAGAGAGAGAGAGAGAGAGAGAGAGAGAGAGAGAGTGGGGGGGGGGGGGGCACTTACTACGCGACAAAGCAGTCATATCGTTCGTCAGTAGCGGGCTTCAAATCGGTGGTGTCCTGCGTGTGTTGGATCAAAACGAGCATCACTCAACACCACCGAGGTGACCCGGTAGGCGGTGCAGTGTCTGCTCTGGTGAGTTTCCCCATGACGACTTAAAAACCTACATTAATTGCTCCGTGCGGAGTGAAGCGCTGATCGCTGCCACCGGACAGAACTAGATGTGGCTACGGAGGGCGGCGCCAGAAGGAACGACGTGCCAGTAATACCATGGAGAAGGTCACGGGAGGAAAGACAACAAAAAAAAGAAAAAGAAAATAGAAAAAGAAAAGAAAAAAAAAAAGAAAAAAAAAAAAGAAAAAGAAAAACTCCACATCAACTTATAAAACGGCAGCCAAAACTTCACGCCAGTGCTTACAGACGGAGCATAAAATCAATTAACGCTTTAACCACTTGAGCTTCCCAGCCGTGAAGAATGGAACCTACTTTTTGCCTTCCAGTTGGCAAGAACATTTTGAGGGGTGGGGGTGGGGGTGGGTGGGTGGGGGATGGGTGGGAGAAGGAGGTGGGGGTGGTGGAAGGGGGTGGGGGAAGGAATCAGACTCCTAGAGGAAAACCCAATTAACTGGGATTATAGGCTTTTGGCTGCCTATCCGTTAAACCCTGCAGCTAAGTCGTGAAAGCAGCCCTGAAATGGATTGCTCAGTGATGGCAAGGAGGTACTGTGATATGAGCCTGTGCCAAGGCTGAGGGGAAAAAAATAAAAGAAGCCTGCATGACCTTCCACAGGCTGTAGGAACAGTTGGTTCGGACTAGAAAGCTTTTGGGGGTCGAAAAGGGGTGGGGTGGGTGGGGGGGGGGGGGGGGTGGGTAGGAATAGGTTTTGCAACCGAACAGTGTGTTGTGGTGGTCGTGGTGGTGTGGAGGAAAAAAAATAACGTCCTGCTGTCGTGGGCATGTTTGTGTCTAGTCTGTTGTTGTTCATGTTGTCTGGAGACAAATATTAACCTAACCGTCTTCTCTGTCTGTCTGTCTGTCTGCTGTCTGTCGTCTGTCTGTCTGCCTTCTCTCTCTCTCTCTCCTCTCCTCCCCCTCCCTACTCCCCTTCTCCTCCCCCCCTCTCCTCTCCTGTGTCTCACTCTCTCACTGTATATATAAATGTGTGTGTGTGTGTGTGTGTGTGTGTGTGTGTGTGTGTGTGTGTGTGTGTGTGTGTGTTGTTGTTGTTGTTGTTGTTCTTCTTCTTCTTCTTCAATTTAACGTCTTCCCACTGAAAGTGATATCAGACGATTGTGTGTGTGTGTGTGTGTGTGTGTGTGTGTGTGTGTGTGTGTGTGTGTGTGTGTGTGTGCGTGTGTGCGTGAATGCATGCGTGCGTGCGTGTGTGTGTGTGTGTGTGTGTGTGTGTGTGTGTGTGTCTGTGTGTTGTGTGTGTCTGTGTGTCTGTGTGAACATGTGCATGCCTGTATGATTCAATTACAATAACAAATAAAGCACCCCCACCTCGGGAAAACATTATTTGAAGTGAAAAAAAAAATCCAGTTACACAATATGTAAAACTATAAGGAGAGCGTCCAATGGACCACTTTGTAGTTCTTGAGCACTGTCAATCATATTTGGATAGGTAGTACGATGCAGGTCAATTAATGTGTAGAAGGACGAACGGTTAACCACTCAGAAAAATGTTAAACAATTTTAAAGATAAATACCAACTGAACTATGTAACAAACTTTTGCAAATTGCGTTCAGATAAAACCAGTCATTTAACACTCTAGATAGAGACAGGGAACCGGATCCATCAGATGAAGTATCGTCACCAGTTTTGCTAATAATAATCTCCTTTGCTCTTGGACAGTAAATTAATAGATGTTCAACTCCAACTCTTTCTCCACACATACATGTAACATTTTTGCTGAATTTTGTTCGAAGTGAATTCAAACGCATTCTGTGCATTATGCTTTGTATTTCTCTAGGTATGGAGGCAAGGTCGGGTCTTGATGAGGCCAATAGATTTTTTCCAGAATTGTGTTTAGTACAGTTGTGGTAATAGTTAATTTCTGAGTTCTCTAATACATTTATAAAATTTTTACTGGACGCTTCGTTTATTAAAGAATAGCATCTTGGTAGACATTTTTCAATATTCAGTGCTGAGCTTGTTGCCATTTTGATGTCTCTACACCACGTCTCGAGTTCTCCTATTAACTCTTGTCAAATTCTAGTATGCACCGATTCTAAATCGGCCCTCAGCGCTATTCAGTCTTCCAATCCAAAAGTACGTGTTGAAAATGATAACAGAAATACACCATGTCATACATCTTCTGTCAGCTAAATGCATTACAGTTACATTTTGCTGGGTACCTTCTCATTGTGGAATTTCAGCAAATGAGAGGGTCGATCAGGCTGCAAGAAAGGCAGCCCGAAATGTCGAAGGATCAATACCACTTGACATTCCCTTAGATTTAAGTGTGTGTGTGTGTGTGTGTGTGTGTGTGTGTGTGTGTGTGTGTGTGTGTGTGTGTGTGTTGTGTGTGTATGAATCTCTCTCTCTCCTCTCTCTCTCTCTGTATGTGTGCGCATGAGCGCGCGTGTGTGTGTATGGTGGTGGTGGTGGTGGTGTGGTGGTGGTGTGTGTGTGTATGTGTGTGTGTGTGTGTGCGTGTGTGTGGTTGTGTGTATGTGTGTGTGTGTGTGTGTGTGTGTGTGTGTGTGTGTGTGTGTGTGTTGTGTGTGTGTGTGTGTGTGTGTGTGTGTGTGTGTGTGTGTGTGTGTGTGTGCATGCGCGCGTGTGTGAGTGTGAGTGCGTATGAGTCTCTCTCTCTCTGTCTTTCTGTCTCTGTCTCTCTGTCTCTGTCTCTGTCTTTCTCTCTCTCTCTCTCTCTCTCTCTCTCTCTCTCTCTCTCTCTCTCTCTCTCTCTCTCCTCAAAGAGCTCA
>CM065725.1:71207945-71237945 GCA_033310375.1 Conus canariensis
CACAAACTTACAAGAAAATTTAAAAGAAAAATTACTATTCCGCCGAACGAAAGAAAGAAAACGAATTACAAGACCAGAAAAGAAATATTACTATTCCGCCGAACGAAAGAGACAAACCACATTACAAGACAAGAACAGAAAAATGACTATTTCGCCGAACGAAAGCGACGAAGAGATTACAAGACAAGAACAGAAAAATGACTATTTCGCCGAACGAAAGCGACGAAGAGATTACAAGACAAGAACAGAAAAATGACTATTTCGCCGAACGAAAGCGACGAATGGATTACAAGACAAGAACAGAAAAAAGACTATTTCGCCGAACGAAAGCGAAGAAGATATTACAAGACAAGAACAGAAAAATGACTATTTCGCCGAACGAAAGCGACGAATGGATTACAAGACAAGAACAGAAAAATGACTATTTCGCCGAACGAAAGCGACGAAGAGATTACAAGACAAGAACAGAAAAATGACTATTTCGACGAACGAAAGCGACGAAGAGATTACAAGACAAGAACAGAAAAATTACTATTTTGCCGAACGAAAGCGACGAATAGATTACAAGACAAGAACAGAAAAAAGACTATTTTGCCGAACGAAAGCGACGAAGAGATTACAAGACAAGAACAGAAAAATTACCATTTCGCCGAACGAAAGCGACGAATAGATTACAAGACAAGAACAGAAAAATGACTATTTTGCCGAACGAAAGCGACGAATAGATTACAAGAACAGAAAAATGACTATTTCGCCGAACGAAAGCGACGAAGAGATTACAAGACAAGAACAGAAAAATGACTATTTCGCCGAACGAAAGCGACAAGCAAATTATATGAACAGAAAAAAAAATTACTATTCCGCTGAACGAAAGCAACAAAACACGACGCGTTTCGACCTCTTTGGTCTGCTTCAGGCAAGACAAACAACACTATGAAAACAAAAGTCCAGAGAAAAAGTGTTTCACTGTACTTTGAGAACAATATGTTCAAACTGCACACAATAGTTCCAAATGAACTTCGTACATTCGTAAGTTGAGCATGAACTATGATGAAGTAACGCACACGAGGTTTCACAGAACAGAGTAGGTTAACTTGTGGGCTTTTAGGCCGGTGAACGCATATTAAGCTGAGCTTGCTGCACTTGGTGTGTATGTTAACGACATAAGCCGGCGATTTGGCAAGTTGGGGGCAATGTATTAAGATTCCTTCGCATTGCAAGGGTCAGAGATGTGGCTTACATACAACTGCACACTTTTTTTTCTACCCACTTGACTTCGTGTTTTGTGTTGTGGCGTGTGTGTGTGTGTGTGTGTGTGTGTGTGTGTGTGTGTGTGTGTGTGTGTGTGTGTGTGTGTGTGTATTTTGTGTGTGTGTGTGTGTGTGTGTGTGTGTGTGTGTGTGTGTGTGTGTGTGTGTGTGTGTGTGTATGTGTGTGTGCACGCGCAGTGGTGCGTGTGTATATGTGTGTGTGCGTGCGTGCGTGCATGCGTGCGTGCGTGCGTGGCTCTGTGTAGTTATGCGTGGATAATCTATAATCATGCGTGTTTAACATTTATCTTGTATTTAAATGTTAACTATTTAATATTTTTTTCACTCGAACGGCAAAAAGGTGGGAAGCAATTTTGTGGAGGAGAGGAAGAGATGAGAGAGAGTGAGATGAGCACGATGGAGAAGAGAGAGGAGAGAGAGAGAGAGAGAGAGGGGATGAAGGAGAGAGGGAGAGGGAGGAGAGGAGAGAGATAGAAGAGCGTATGGTCTACGTGCGCAAAGAAAGGAAAGAATAGTATTCGCATTCTTTCTTAGACATTATGATGTTTACTCTCTTTCCTTTTCCAGTTATGTTTTGTTGTTTCTAGAATTTATTGACATTCTCTTATAATGTTTTCTTAACCTTTTGTACCCAGACAGACATTCAGATCATCAGGACTCGTACATTTGTGGTTCTTCCTGGCTCAAATTTCATGACTTTTTTTTTCTAATCATACATGTGCCTTTTTTCTTGTCAAAAACAAGTTGTTGTTTTTAAAAAAATAAAAACGCCAAAGCAGAACATTCTGTATAATGGGGGTGTGAGCACATCCATGCTTCATTTAATCGCAATGCCACAAATGAAGTACGGGTGTGCGCGCATTCACACTATAGAGAAACACATACTCATTTTTTTACCTATGAAAATCATGGGTGAAAACACACCCACGTCATCCACATCGTTCAGAAATGAATGATCGCTGTAGGTCCTATATTTCAATGGATGTATTTACACACACCCAGATGGTAAATAACGCAATTTGTGTTTTCCTTTGGCACAAAAGGTTACATGTCGGTTCAACCTTATGTTAATCTGACAAAACTGTTCTGTGTGTGTGTGTGTGTGTGTGTGTGTGTGTGTGTGTGTGTGTGTGTGTGTGAGTGCGAGTGCGTGCGTGCATGTGTGTGTTTAGTCAGTGTGTGTGTGTGTGTGTGTGTGTGTGTGTGTGTGTGTGTGTGTGTGTGTGTGTGTGTGTGTGTTGTGTACTTACACAAAAGTTAAACAGCAATGTATAGAAACGTAATGTTATTCACATCAAAATTCCGTAGAACATCATGAATCTTCATCCCTTAGTTGTCAGATTGAAGGCTTTTTTTTCCTACCTTTTAAATGAAATCCAACAAGATGGTGTTCTATTTGTCTTCAATTTTCTCTCGAGCCCGTATAACGTCGCAGTCTTAAATGTACATATTTCACTGATTTTTTTTTGTTTGTTTGTTTTTTGCTTATTTCAAACGCCAACTATCTCGTTCTGGTTCTTCTACGTATCAAATAAGCTACAATGTTATAAAACACCGATCTATGTCCCAGAGCTAGCCAAACTGAGCTTCTTGCACGCCGTCCATTAAATCGAGTCCCCGGATGCTCATGTGTATTCAAGCTGACCTCTGACACAAGGGCGATAACCTTACAATCTGTCAGTCTGTTCAGCCGAAATTTAAACTTTCCGACATATTTTCATGCCACGTTCACCAAGATGAAAAGTGGTGTAGAAATGCTCCAACCTAATGCCAATTCTTTTAAACCACATTCATTTTGTGCCCAGTTTGAAGTAGTAAGTGTTTGTTTGTTCTTCGTTTTCATCGTCTTAAATGTTGTTTGTCTTGCATGGAAAAGAATAGAGGTCAAAACGTGTCGCGTTTTGTCATGTAGTCTGTCCGTCTTTTTTGGTTCCTCAGCATAGTCATTTTTTTTTTCTTTCAAGTTTCATTCGCTTCAGTTTTCTCTCTCCATCATTTCAAACAGAGTCTGCATGTATGTCCGCATAATTCAGTATAAGTTGAGGGCACCACCAAATACAGAGGAAGTTTAAGGGTGCCGCGTGAGCTGAATGCACGAACTCGAACTCGAACATTTAATGACTTACGGCACGATGGCCTCTGTCACAGGGTGAGTGACGTTAGAAATCATTTCAAGAGGGAAGAAATCATACTGAAAGCAATAAACGGACAAAATTCTTACAGGCATAAGTGGGGACGTGACAAAAACTTATTTGTTTTTCATTCCATGCGTATACATTCATCTGATAATTTCTGGAGATTTTTCTTTTTAACACATCACTATGAAACCTTTAGCAATTGGCTCTTTTTTCTTATTTCAAAACATTTGTACAAAAACCAAGCAAGCCGACGAGTAATATTATCATTTTCACATGTTACAATTTCTATCAGATACTGGTTTTCGCAATGAGGCGGAATAGTTTTGAAAATATTGGGGCGAATATTGTTATACTGAGGACACTCAAACAAAATATGTTTTTCATCCTCTAGTTCACCTGCACAGAAGGGACAGTGCTGAATGCACGACGAACTATGTGTAAGCTGAAGACAACACGAAACACAATATAATGTTAGGACAGAACAATAGTTTTCATCAAACAGTGCATGCTCAGGACAGCACGGAATACAGAGTAAGTTCAGGGCAAGGCTAAATTGAGTAATAGTTTAGAATAGTTGTGCGTAACTCTGCGGCACTAGAAAATGCAGTACATCTTGAGGGCATCACGAAATACGGTGTACGTTGAGGATATTACCAAATACAGTGTAAATGAGGTACCACGAAATACAGTATAACTTGAGGGTGTCACGAAATACAGTGTAAGTTGACAGCATCACGAAATACAGCGTAAGCTGAGGGCACCACGAAATACAGAGTACGTTGAGGGTATAACGAAATACAGTGTAAATGAGGGTATCACGAAATACAGTATAACTTGAGGGTGTCACGAAATACAGTGTAAGTTGACAGCAACACGAAATACAGAATAACTTGAGGGCACCACGAAATACAATATAAGTCGAGGTCATCACGAAATACAGCGTCATTTGAGAGAACCACACCACAGAATGTTAGTTCAGGGCAGCACGAAATACAGTGGAAATTCAAGAAACTGCATGAAACAATGCATGACACAGCGTGACATCAGGACAGCACACAATACAGTGTAAGCTTAGGGCGTCACGAAATGTAATGCAAACTGAGGGCGTCACGAAATGTAATGCAAACTGAGGGCGTCACGAAATGCAATGCAAACTGAGGGCGTCACGAAATGCAATGCAAACTGAGGGCGTCACGAAATGCAATGCAAACTGAGGGCGTCACAAAGGACAGCAGAAGTTATGGGGGCGGCAAAATGGAGCGTTGGATCAGGAGAGGACACACTGCAGTCTCATATCAACGCGCAGCAAAAAAAAAAAAAAAAAAAAAAAGCTAGGCTTAGGACATCTTGAAATGCGGCGTAATTTTACCTCGACATGCAGCTTGAGTTCGGGACACCACGAAATGTTGTGGAAGTTCAGGAAATCACCAAAATGCGGCGTAAGTAATAGGAAACGAAACTGGGCGTAAGTACATGACTCGATGAAACACAGCTGAAGCTCACGACACCACGAAAGGCAGCGTAAGTTCATCACACACACACACACACACACACACACACACACACCAACTTACAGCGTTAAATGAGATGTTCTCACCCAATTCTCACATGGGCTTTCCTGTCTACACTGTCTTCTTCTCTTCACTTTGACAACGGGCCTATGGCTTGAAACGTCAGTTTCCACTCTCCAAAGGATTCAACTACCACCAAAAGGTCTTTATAAACTTTATTCTTTTTTCACTTACAGCGTTAGTTCAGGGCCCCACGAAATGTGGAGAGTTCATGACACGATGAAAAGCGGCGTAAGTTTACGACACCACAAAACGCAGCGTAAGTTTATGACACCACGAAACGCAGCGTAAGTTTATGACACGACGAAAAACGGTGTACATTCATTAGCCACGAAAAGCAGCGTAAGTTCACGACACCACGAAACGCAGCGTGACTTCCTGACACAACGAAAGGCAGCGTAACTTCCTGAAACGAAGTGTAGAGCACCACAGAGTAAGTGAGCCGAGTGGTGGGACCACCCATCGCCCGACTGACAGAAACAGCGCTCACTTTATCGCCCGTGTGCTGAGCCAGTTCTGGTACCGATTCCAAAATCTGTGTCCCCTCCACCACCACCACCACCACCCCTCCCTCCCTCTCCTGCCCTTCCAGTTCCTTCCTCACTCCAATCACTTCCCCCCCTCCCCCCCTCCATCCCCCACTACCCTTCCCCCCTTCCTCTCCGTCTGTCACACTGCAGTTTGCATATCTGACTGCCACCAACGACCTGAGTCGTTTGGCAGGTTTGTGGTGTTTTCGGTTCTCGTGGTTTTTTTACGTAATTTCTTTCCTTCTTTCCTTCTTTCTTTCTTTCTTTCTGTATATATATATATATATATATATATATATATATAATTTTTTTTTTTTTAATAGAATTTACGATTCTTCAAAATATTTGTAACGATTTTTCCAAAATTGCAAGCTACTTTCATATCAGACCAACAGTGTCTAAGGTGCGGGTTTTTCAAGAAGACACCTCCACATTCTGATCAATAGTTCCAGAGTTACTGCTTGTCAAAGAAAACGTTCTCTCCACAATCAGACCAATAGTACCATAGCTACAGTTTGTTAAAGAACAGACTTCTCCACAATCAGCCCAACAGTGCCGTAGCTACAGTTTGTTCAAAAGAAACTTCCCTATCAGACCAACAGTGCCATAACAACAATTTGTTGAAGGAGAAACTTTTCAACAATCAGACCAATAGTGCCATAACAACAATTTGTTGAAGGAGAAACTTTTCAACAATCAGACCAATAGTGCCATAACAACAATTTGTTAAATGAGAAACTTTTCAACAATCAGACCAGTAGCGCCATAACAACAATTTGTTGAGGGAGAAATATCTCCACAATCAGACCGATAATGCCATAATTTGTTAAAGAAGAAACTTCTCCACAATCAGACCAATAATGCCATAGCAGCCATTTGTTAAAGAAGAAACATCTATATAATTAGGCCAATAGTGCCATAGCTACAATTCATTTGTCAAAGAAGAAACTTCTCCACAATCAGACCAATAGTGCCATAGTTGCAATTTGTCAAGGAAGACACCTCACAATGAGACCAACAGTGCCAGAGTCCCAGTCTGTTAAAGAAGACACCCTGTCTACAATCAGACCAACGAGGCAAGAACCTGTCCGTTACAGAGGGCACATTCTCTACAATCAGACCAACGAGGCAAGAACCTGTCCGTTACAGAGGGCACATTCTCTACAATCAGACCAACGAGGCAAGAACCTGTCCGTTACAGAGGGCACATTCTCTACAATCAGACCAACGAGGCAAGAACCAGTCCGTTACAGAGGGCACATTCTCTACAATCAGACCAACGAGGCAAGAACCAGTCCGTTACAGAGGGCACATTCTCTACAATCAGACCAACGGGGCAAGAACCAGTCCGTTACAGAGGGCACATTCTCTACAATCAGACCAACGAGGCAAGAACCAGTCCGTTACAGAGGGCACATTCTCTACAATCAGACCAACGAGGCAAGAACCAGTCCGTTACAGAGGGCACATTCTCTACAATCAGACCAACGAGGCAAGAACCAGTCCGTTACAGAAGGCACATTCTCTACAATCAGACCAACGAGGCAAGAACCAGTCCGTTACAGAAGGCACATTCTCGACAGTCAGACCAACGAGGCAAGAACCAGTCCGTTACAGAGGGCACATTCTCTACAGTCAGACCAACGAGGCAAGAACCAATCTGTTACGCAAGGCACATTCTCTACAATCAGACCAACGAGGCAAGAACCAGTCCGTTACAGAAGGCACATTCTCTACAGTCAGACCAACGAGGCAAGAACCAGGTCGTTACAGAGGGCACATTCTCTACAGTCAGACCAACGAGGCAAGAACCAGTCCGTTACAGAAGGCACATTCTCTATAGTCTGTCACAGAAGAGACTCTCTTCACTATAGGACCAACAGTGACAGAGCTAGTGCTTGGTTAAGAAGACCGTGTCTTCTCAGTGAGACCAATGGTGACAGAGCCACAGTCTGTTAATGACGATACCTTTTCCACCAATCATTTTAAGAAAATGATAGGTAAGTTTTTTTTAGATGCCGTGAAAGAGTGTTTTACTCGGGAAAAGTTCCGGCAATTAGAGTTGGTATCTTTGCACCATGCATAAAGAAATGGATGTAGCTTGAAAAATAAAATCGACTCTAATTGCCATTTGAATGACTGTCATTATCTGATTTCTTTTGTTTTACTAGGTTGCTGTCTGTTTTTCTTTCCTTCTTTCTGTTTGTTTTTATGTATATATTCATTTAACTCTTTATTCTTATTCATTAAATATCTATTTATTTTCAGTTTTGTTCCCCCCCCCCCCCCCCCCCTCCTGTTATTTTTTCGTTTTCTTTCTTTTCATTTCATTATTCTTGAATTTATATTTGCTTTAAAAAACAAACAAACCCTCATTTGTCTTTTTTTGGTGTCTTTTCTCTTTCTTTCTTTTTATTCCTTTCCTTTCTCCTTATTCCCCCCCCCCCCCCCCCGACTCCCCCGTCCCCCAACCCCCCCTGCTCTCAACTGCCCCCCCCTCCCACCTCTCCTTTTTCTTTCTTTCAGCTGACATTTTTTTTTCTTCTCGTCTGTCAGGCTCTACTCTATCATGAGCAGGAACGACTGGCGACTCGCTGTGCGGCAGAGGGACAGTGGGGTTGACGACTGGCGACTCGCTTTCCGGCAGAGGGACAGTGGGGTTGGCGACTGGCGACTCGCTTTCCGGCAGAAGGACAGTGGAGTTGGCGACTGGCGACTCGTTTTCCGGCAGAGGGACAGTGGGGTTGGCGACTGGCGACTCGCTTTCCGGCAGAGGGACAGTGGAGTTGGCGACTGGCGACTCGTTTTCCGGCAGAGGGACAGTGGGGTTGGCGAGCTTTAATCCGCACGGCGCACCTGATCCGGACCTTCAGTCGTACCGTGCCGTGACGTCAACAGTATAATTGAGGTGCTCCCTGAAATGGGCAGTTGACCTTAGCCCCGCTGCTAAAACGGCTTCTGCGCGCGCGCGCGCGCGCGCGCGTGTGTGTGTGTGTGTGTAGTGTGTGTGTGTGTGTGTGTGTGTGTGTGTGTGTGTGTGTGTGTGTGTGTGCGTGTGTTTCGATCTGTCTCAGTGTCTATCTCCCTAACTTTCTTTCCTCTTTTGTCACTCACTCTCTGAGCCTATAAAAATAGTTGATTCCACTTACAATAATCAATCAATTAAAAAAAAAAGAAGTCTAGGGGAAAAAAGCTTATTTACACACACACACACACACACACACACACACACAACACACACACACCACACCACACACACACACACACACACACACACACACACACACACACACACACATTCGTCTGTTCGCGAACGTTAAAACCATGTTTATTACATTGTTTCCTCTCGCAGAGGGAGAAACTTTCCTGTTCACAGTATCATTAGTCGTCAAACGTTTTGTTCAACCCTAAAAGGATGGCCCTCGCAATCGCCTATGCGAAAAAACACCGCGGACTGAACCGTATTCAATTCCGCAGATTCACGAAACAGTCGAACCACGAGCTCATAAAACACAAAAGGCAAACAACAGAATCAGTGTGGTCCAAGATCCAGTCTCGGAGTGGCTTTCGTGGTCAGCTAGGCCATAAACAAGGAGGCTTGACGTGACTAGCCCTAAGATACCTATAGTCAGAGAATAGAATTGAGGACAAAAGTTCAAAGGTTTTCGGCGTGGACAAAACCCTTTTGTCTGTCGACTCTGTGCCGTACTTCGCATTTGCCAAGGGCTTGTTTTTTTCCTCCCTTTCTTCCCTTTTTTTTCTTTCTTTCTTTTCTTTTTTTTCTTTCTTTCTCTTTCTTTCTTTTCTTTCTTTTCCTTTTCTTGTCTTGTTGCTCCCTGACATATATGAGTTCAATGTTTATGGCACCACTTGGTTTCTGACCAACAAAGTGTTCTTGTCCGTCGATGTTTGTTCTCTTCGTGATTCTGAAAAAGGCTTTCAGTTTGGGATCGGTTGGATGGAGGAGAGAGAGAGAGAGAGAGAGAGAGAGAGAGAGAGAGAGAGAGAGAGAGAGAGAGAGAGAGAGAGAGAAGAGAGAGGTGGGGGAATGGGGAGTGGACGGAGGATATTGGAAGCGGGCACGGAATGGGGGTGGGGGTGGGTGGGGTGGGGGAGAAGATCAACAATCAAGAATCGTGAATCAAAGTGATCTCTATTTCATCTCACGAGAAAGTAAAAAGTGGATGTTGAGGAGTTTTATTGGCGTCGTGGGTAAAGCGTTTGACAGATGTTCCCGAGGTTCGGTGTTCGATCCCCATTCGGGATTTTCTCATGAGGCGAGCGAGGAATGGAGTCTGTGCCAGCTGATCTGCCGCTGAGCAGTCACCTGGATGGCCTTCAGGGAACGGTCTGTCACTTCGCTCCTGGCACACTCTGAACTGCCACCTGTCAGTCTGGCGCCAGTCTGGGCAGGCAAAACACAGGTGGAAAGACACGACCTCTGGAACTAAAGGTATGTGGCAAAACAAACAAACAAACAAAAAAAAACCGGTAGAAATATTTCAGCTCCTGTGAGACAGAGCGAATGATATGTTTAGTAATTTATGGTTGCGTTTCTTCTGAATCTTACAAAACTAACACACACACACACACACACACACACACACACACACACACACACACACACACACACACACACAAAAGAAGAAGTCCAACAGCAAACATCAGAACATTGGGCCATTTCAGTTAACTTCACAGTGATCTGCTTCAACGGACCGACGGCTCGTGAGAACATGTCGCACTGCTGTTCTCCGTTGTGTTTGATTGCGGCGTTTTCGGCGACCGTTGTCAACGCCAATAACAACTTGAATGCGGCGTCAGTCCCATGGTATGGTGTGACGTTTCCATCGAACCCCCCCCCCCTTTCCATCCCCCCCCCCCCCCGCCCACACACACACAAAGGGAAATATAGAACCGTGGTTGTTTTGAACGTAGAAAACACAGTCCTATGCGTTAGATCAATATGAAGGATCCTTTTGTATAAAAAAAACTGTTTATGTGGAAAAAAGAGTTTTTCTTTCTTTCTTTCTTTCTTTCTTTCATTTTTCTTTTTTCTTTCTTCTTTTTTTCCATTGAAGTCAACTTCAATCGGAAATCGTAATCCGTACAACAAAACAAAACAAACAAAAAACAAACTAAATAAAACAAAAACAAAGAAACGAACAAACAAACAAATAATTTAAAAAAAAAAACAATGTCAGCGCTGGGACGTTCCCCTGAACCTTAGGAACTTACAGCTTCACCTCCCCTTTCCCCCCCCTCCCTGCAGTCCTCCCTCTCTCCCGCTCCCTCCCCCCCACCTCTCTCTCTTCCCTCGCCCTCCCCCCCTATCCACTCATGACATGTCTGGGGTCAATGGCACGTCTAGCCGTGGTGCCGTCACAGTGGGAGAGAGAGATGAAAAGTCCACGTCTGTACCTTCTTACTGTCAAGTAAAGAAGATCACCCATCCCCCCCCCCCCTCCCCCCCTCCTCCTCCCCCCCCCCCCTCCGTCCTTCCCCGGACCCAAGTGTCACAGTCTGGCATTGAGGACTCTGACAACAGGCACTGAGAGCAGGTCTGCAGATTGGTGGGAGGGGATGGATCGATGGGGGACTAGTCGGTGCTTGCACTGTGAAGGAATCGGACTGTCCTTTCACGTTGAGTCCTTGTGACAGACCGCTGCGTCTAGTTCTTGGGTTTGTTTGTTCAAAGGGTTGATATTGCTTTGTACCTCGTCCAGTGTATGTTTCAGAATGACTGCGATGGCTTTAGGGGGAAGGGAGTGGAGGAAGGTTTCCATTGTGGGCCTTTTATGAAGCATCTTTTTTGTTTGTTGGATATTTTTCTTTTTAGACACACGCAGATGTAGGGGAAAGGTTGTTCTTGTGGAACCATGTTTAACACGTATCGGCCTTCAACATGCTGAGAAAATGGCGCTACAAATGTGCTCACACGTGCATGCACACTTAACGGTTGTGTTTACCCTTTTTTCCCCCGGCCCCGATTTTTTTCCGTCTAATATCACGTAAAGTGGAAAGACGTAAAACAAAACAACAACAACTTAACAGTTTCTTTTCCTTTTTTTTGAAATGTAGTACACCAACGTGATTTCTAATGTTGTAAAAAAAAAAAAGTGTAAATCACCATACCTTTGCTGACGATATCCTTACTCTTCCATTGGGGAAATTCTTTGGCCATCTTCCATTACAAATCATTAAGATGCAAATTTTGTATCATCTGGTGAAAAACTCTTGGCGTGAATATGATGATTTCATTTGCGAATTATCTATGTTCTGTAACAAAAGACATTGACATGACATTTGATTCAAACCTTTCAATGAAGGAACACTTGAACAATCTTTAAAAAGAAAGGTGAAGATACGGATGAACACACACAACAAGGAGTAAACTGACGCAGATTTGATGTACAATACAACACAGACGAGTCAATTTTCCACAGAGATGTGTTCTTTAGACGTTACAACCCGCGACATAAGAAAAGCCAAACAGTTCACTCCCCTGTAAGCAGGCCGCATGAGAACCAGCTTTGAAAATCTCCATGCTTAACTCCCCTGATTGCAAACAGCGTAAGAATCAACTTTGAAAATCTCCATGCTTAACTCCCCTGATAGCAGACAGCGTAAGAATATACTTTGAAAATCTCCTTGCTTAACTCCCCTGATAGCAGACAGGGTGAGAATCAACTTTGAAAATCTCCATGCTTAACTCCCCTGATAGCGGGCAGGGTGAGAATCAACTTTGAAAATCTCTATGCTTAACTCCCCTGATAGCAGACAGGGTGAGAATCAACTTTGAAAATCTCCACGTTTACACATGGTAAATCTCAGTTCCCTCCGACACCTACCGGTTACTCAAGCTGCGCAGACTCCAGTGAGTTCTCTTTTCTTGTCCAGACTGGATTATTGAAACTCGCTTCAAACTGGCTGTGTTCGAGATTATTACACACACACACACACACACACACACACACACACACACACACACACACACACACACACACACACACAAGCTGAACATTCACTGGCAAGGTTTATCTTCAAAACCAAACAGACTAACTGTATTTCCTTGCTCCTGCGTTTTTGCGCGTCTTCAATACAAAGTTGCTGCTCTCCCCTTTCACTCCATCACAGGCGCTGTCTCAAATTCACGCGTTCAGACAACACACTCCGATCATGTCCTGTTGACGGTGGCTCCTTGCTGCTCATTTAACAGCTAAATCCTTTGGGGAATCTTCCTTTACCTTTCGGCCCCCCTCCATTTGGAACAGCTTACCCGTCTTCGCCAGCCGTCTTCGCTTGAATGTGTTAAAACTGGCGCAAACCGCATCTTTTGAAACTGCCTGTCCATGCCAAACACACACACGTCGCGTGCGAACTAAGACGTGTGTGTGTGTGTGTGTGTGTGTGTGTGTGTGTGTGTGTGTGTGTGTGTGTGGTGTGTGTGTGTGTGTGTGTGTGTGTGTGTGTGTGTGTGTGTGTGTGTGTGTGTGAAAATAAGAATGGTAAATTTTATGGATATGCATTGGAATTTAGAATCCTACATGTCTTTTTGTGGTTGCAGATTTGTGATGTATATTATCAATGTGTACTGCATTTTATGTTAAAGCAATCTGAGTTCCTTCTCATGGTGGAAAGCGCCCCGAAAATGTCGATTGCTCATCATCATCATCATCATCATCATCTCATCATCGGTATTCTTAAAGAACTGCTGAACACATGGAAGGAAAAAAAGCGGTTAGCCATACACTTCGGCAGTTTCGCCTTAACCTTCCTGTGTTTAGTTAACTGAATATTACGTTACATGTGTGTGTCTGGGATCAGATTAAAGGGCTAATCAGCTAGAACTAAACTTTCTTGCATTGTTGTCGTGCACAACTTGTATGTGTTTATATGGACGTTACCTTACATGTGTATGTCTGATCCATGTGTTTATCTGGACGTTACGTTATATGTGTACGTCTGATATCAAACTGATAGGATAACTAACTAAAACCTTTTCGTGCCTAGTTGTAGATGAAAATGTCCATCGTTCAGTGCACTTGGAGATAATTATGACGAGCTGAAAATTCAAAAGACACCATTGACAGGGACCACAGACCAGCGACGGGAGTACAATATGGCTGCTTCATAGTACCCGCTCACTGTCCATAGTACCCTCCATTATAACCCCTTCTTTCGGTACCCTGAAACTGCAGTACTTACATAGTGTTTGAATATTAAATACATGACATTGTGAATGGTGTTTCTTTACATGAAGGGGTTGTCTGGCTTTGCTGTCATGTTTGGTCAATGGTCTGTATTGGCTCTGATTTGATCATATCGTCTTCGAATGTGGACAACATGGACCAGTTGATCAGTTCCCCCGTTTTTTCTATTAAAAAGAAAACCCTGAAGTTCTGCTATAAAATTTTAGCGAGTCATTCGGATTGTAAATGACTGGATACGATAAAAAAAGATAATTTTGAAGAGTAAGCTTGGTTTCTGTGAGATCTTTAACAAAAGAGGTTCTTAAGACCCTCTTTTCCTGACAAGCACGCGTACACGCGCACCTTTGCCACGCCCCCCCCCCCCCCTCCCCCCACCGAAAATTTCTTTCTTCCCTATTCTTACACACCCTCCATGCAAACTCTCTCTCTCCTCTCTCTCTCTCTCTCTCTCTCTCTTTCTCAAGCACACACACACACACACACACACACACACACACACACACACACACACACACACACACACACACACACACACACACAGAGGCGCGAATTACAGACTGTAAACGTGTTGATTTTATAGTGTGTGTGTGTGTGTGTGTGTGTGTGTGTGTGTGTGTGTGTGTGTGTGTGTGTGTGTGTATGCGTGCGTGCGTGCGTGCGTGCGTGTGTGTGTGTGTATGTGTGTGTGTGTGCGTGTGAGATTCAAGATTCAAGATTCAAGATTCAATAGTTTAATGCCTTTGAAAACCGTGACAGGTTTTATATGACACAAATAAATAAATAAATAAATAGAGGAAAGCTAAACGAAACCAAATGACGAAATACAAATGTGTGTGTGTGTGTGTGTGTGTGTGTGTGTGTGTGTGTGTGTGTGTGTGTGTGTGTGTGTGTGTGTGTGTGTGTGCATCATTACATGCTCCAGATGGCCGTGATTGTGCCTGATGAAAGTAGCATTTCTACACGCTTTATCGTGGAAAAGACCAACCACAAAGGCACAAGGATCGCGACAATCATCCTTGAAGAAACGATACACCATTCTGGATTTTACGGTAATAGGAATTAGGGATTTCCCAGTTCTGTATAAACATTACAAAAATGCTCTGTACACATCAATAAAAATACTCACTGGTAATCTAATATATAAATGGCAAATTCTGGTGTGTTGTGTGTGTGTGGTGTGTGTGTGTGTGTGTGTGTGTGTGTGTGTGTGTGTGGTGTACGCTATAGACTCAAAAACGGCTCAACCGATTGTCATGAAATTTGGCAGGTACGTCCGTTGTGACCCGAGGATGGTTTTGGGCTAATCTCTAAAAAAATAAAACCGTTTAAAAACCGTTAAAAACCTGTTATAAACGGTTTCAAAGTCATCTTTTTCCTCTGCTTTTCTTCAAATAGCCGTTGTGACATTGCACAGGTACAGGACTACTTCTCTAAAATTAGAACCATTATTTGGCTGTTAAAAAACGTTATTTATAGCAGTTAAAAACCGTTAAAAACACCAAACCCTATAAAAGAAACTGTTTAAAACCCGATCTTCTTGAAATTTAGCAGGTATGTCTGTTGTGACCCGAGGATGGTTTTGGGCTAATCTCTAAAAAAATAAAACCGTTAAAAACCGTTAAAAAACTGTTATAACGGTTTCAAAGACATCTTTTTCCTCTGCTTTTCATCAAATGGCCATTGTGACACTGCACAGGTACGGGGCTACTTCTCTAAAATTAGAACCGTTATTTGGCAGTTAAGAAACGTTATTTATAGCAGTTAAAAACCGTTAAAAACACCAAACCCTATAAAAACTGTTTAAAACCCGATCTTCTGAGGTTGGCGGCCACAAGAGTTATCGGATCACCTCCAAACTTGACATAAGCCGACAGGAACATCCAGCGGGTAACACAGGGTCATTAGATAGTCATTATGACCATTAAATTTGACCGTTAAAAACCGTTATTTTCAAAATTTAGGCTGTTCTTGATGAAATTCGGTATACATGTGCAGTTTTAAATGCCGAAAAATGATATACAACTTTTACAAACCGAAATTTAAAATTGACCGTTAAAAAAACGTTATTTTATAAAATTTAGAGTATTCTTGAAGAAATTCGATATATATGTGCAGTTTTGAACGCTAAACAATGATATACAATTTTCAAGATCCGAAACTTAACATTGACCGTTAAAAACCGTTATTTTCTGAATTTCGAAATTTTCACCGTTCTTGATAACATTCCGTACGCATGTACAGTTTTAAGCGCTGAACAATGTTATGCAAATTTTACGAACCAAAACTTAACATTGACCGTTAAAAACCGTTATTTTCTAAGTTTACACCGCTATTGATAAAATTCGGTATGCGTATGTCCAGTAACGGTAAGTAATTTTGCAACATGGATGAGACAGGGTAGGGGGATGAAAAGGGAGGAATGAGAGGGGCCAGAAAAATGATTGTACAGTGCAAAGCCTGACACACTATTTTTACATTAGACACAGACCCGTTGAAATAAACTACTTCTGCACAAAGTCTATTCCTACAAACTTAAGGGTAATCAGAAGAATGGGAATGGGAACAGTGAGTGCAGGCGGAAAATCGAGCGAGAAAAGCATCTCGACGTGCTAGGGAAGATCCAGAGGAAAGGGGCCAGAGGCAGGCGGAAAACAATAGAATGTATAAGAGAGGAGAGGAGAGAGAGAGAGAGGAGGAGAGAGAGAGAGAGAGAGAGAGAGAGAGAAGAGAGAGAATGTGTATTTGTGTGGGGGGAGGGGGTGGGAAGGTGTTGGGGGGGGGGGATTGATTGTAAATTAAAATAATTAATACATGTTTGCCGTCACGTGAGTATCGCAAAGAATGTTCATATCCCGGGCAACGCCGGGTGCCCCTGCTAGTGATCTCATAAATTAGAGAAGAATTGAGGTCCCATATGCGCGGACTTAAGAATATACGCGACAAGGCAGTTATCCCAAAAACATTTTGCAACAAAATATGCTTATACAGGTGATCTAGAAATACGAAACAACCTCCCCCCCCCCCCCCCCCCCCTCGTAAAATTCTATGAGAAACTGGCTTTTATAACTGATCCGAAAAATACAAGGAAGTCATCCTTGGTAACATTCTAAACGAAAACACACGTTTACAATTGATCCGGAAAATACAATAACGTTTATCCCTGTCAAGAAAAAATGCTTTTATAGGTGATCTAAGAAATTAAAGGCAGTTATCCCTGATAATTCTGTAAGAAAACACGTTTATAGATCCAGATATATAGGGAGTGCTTGGGACAGTTAAAAAAAAAAAAACGTTTTTGTAGGTAATCCAAGAAATATATGTCTAGCAAAACTCTGTGAGAATATACGCTTTAATAAATGATCCAAATATACAGCAAGGGAAATCCTGTGAAAATTCTGTGAGAAAAGACGCTTTTATAGGGGATTTAAAACGTGCGCACTAACACACACACACACACACACACACACACACACACACACACACACACACACACACACACACACGCACAGAGAGAGAAGAGAGAGAGAGAGGAGAGAGAGAGAGAGAGAGAGAGAGAGAGAGAGAGAGCGCTATCCTAGGCAAAATTCTGTGTCAGAAAACAGGCTTCTATAGATGGTCCAAAATGCAGCAGGGGTGTTATCCGTACCAAATTCTGTAATTAAACATTGTCTTATAGATGATTCCCACCAAAAAGCCAGTTTTTTTTTTCCTAGCAATATTCTGTAAGAAAACACGCTTTAATAGATGAAAAAACAACAACAACAACTACAACAACAATAAGACAAGATTCTGTTAGAAGACGCGCTTATATATGGTGATTAAAAAATACAGCAAGGGAGTTATCCTTTGCAGAATTCTGTGAGCAAACACACTTTTATAGGTGATAAAAGATATACATGGCACTTATCCTTAAAAAGTAAAACACAAGTGAGTTATCCCTGGCAAACGTATGAGAAAATACGTTTTCATAGGTGATCCTAAATATACTCAGACAGGGAAGAAAGAAGAAGAAGAAGAAGAAGAAGAAGAGAAGAAGAAGAAGAAGAAGAAGAAATAGAAATAATAACAATGATAACAATAGTAAAAAATGAAAAAAAAAATAATGATAATGGTACTACTACTAATAATAATAAGAAGAGGGAAGAAGAAGAAGAAGGAGAAGGAGAAGAAGAAGAAGAAGAAGAAGAAGAAGAAGAAAGAAGAAAAAATGAAAAGCTGTGGCGCTTCACTGTGTCGACCCATTCTGGCAAGGGAGAGCAATCCATATTTCATGCAGATTAATTTGTTGTGACGATGAACTTACACAGTACCATAGGATACAATACAAAACAGTAGGTTTTCTTTCTTTCTTTTAATCTTTTATCTTTTTAAGCTAGGGCGTTAAACTCTCTGGCCCTGGCCAGTGGCTGCCCGTGCGCAGCGAAGTGAAAGGGAGGTAAGCGGTGAAGCATGGCCACAGCTGTCAGTCGCAGACCAGCAACCATAACAATACGTGGAACCTGTCGCTTTGAGTTAGGCCTCGGGGTGCTCACTCACCCGGAAACTGTCTTAGGGCCAGAGAGGCCGGGTCGGGTCAAGGTGACTGGACTGATTTTGTCCGGGTTTAGATCGTCGCCCTGCTGAGATTGACAAAATATGCAGTTGCTATGTATGTTTCTCGTCTGCTTTGTCTTGCGTGACCGAAATCCAAATCACCATGAGAGCAGGCGACGAAGCACCAAAGAATTCATAACTTGCATCAGTGGAGTATAAGGAGGACAGGGATGATTACAATAATGTAGTGGAGTTTCATACCACATGACAGAGTTGTTCTCTATGCTATCTTTATCTAAATCTCGGCGTCAACCAACCCTGGGAGATACAGACACGTGCAGTGCTGGTCGGTAAATTTGAACAACGATCTCAGAGACGCATGGTTTCGCTCATCCCATTAGAACCCACAGCACATTCAGTCACGGGCAAGAGTCAACAGGGCCCCAAAAATCCCACAAATGAATGTCTCTGATGGGATTCGAACCCATGACTTACCAGCCAGTATTCCCCCTGATGCTAAACTTCATCTGTATGAAGTACGCAGTTGTGTCTTTAATATGTGGTTGGTTAATCACAAGTGTGAGTCTGATCGCTATCGAATTCACAAGGGGTTCAGAATACATACGGACGATCATTTTCTTTTCTCCCATTGTCTGCATGTGTGCAAGACATACAGCGAAAGTCTTAAAGCATTGCTTTAAATTGATGTGCATGTGTCCCACCATTGTCTGCATGTGTGCAAGATACACAGCAAAAGTCTTACAGCATTGCTTTAAATTGATGTGTATGTGTTCCACCATTGTCTGCATGTGTGGAAGATACACAGCAAAAGTCTTAAAGCATTGCTTTAAATTGATGTGTATGTGTTCCACCATGATAGCGAAAGTCCTCCTTGTTTATGCTTCTGTCGTTTTCTGCCTGTGTATGTTTACTGTCAATGTTCCTGCTGTTATTGTTTACTGTCGTTGTTCCCTGCCTGGTTATTGTTTACTGTCATTGTTCCCTGCCTGGTTATTGTTTACTGTCGTTGTTCCCTGCCTGGTTATTGTTTACTGTTCCATTGTTTTCATGTTCCCTGCCTGGTTATTGTTTACTGTCATTGTTCCCTGCCTGGTTATTGTTTACTGTCATTGTTCCCTGCCTGGTTATTGTTTACTGTCGTTGTTCCCTGCCTGGTTATTGTTTACTGTCATTGTTCCCTGCCTGGTTATTGTTTACTGTCGTTGTTCCCTGCCTGGTTATTGTTTACTGTCGTTGTTCCCTGCCTGGTTATTGTTTACTGTCGTTGTTCCCTGCCTGGTTATTGTTTACTGTCGTTGTTCCCTGCCTGGTTATTGTTTACTGTCGTTGTTCCCTGCCTGGTTATTGTTTACTGTAGCTGTCCTTTGCCTCACTTAACTCGGCTGTTTTCACAGAACACATTGAGTGTGCTGCCGGCTGTTTTCACACAACACATTGAGTGTGCTGCCGGCTGTTTTCACACAACACATTGAGTGTGCTGCCGGCTGTTTTCACACAACACATTGAGTGTGCTGCCGGCTGTTTTCACACAACACATTGAGTGTGCTGCCGGCTGTTTTCACAGAACACATTGAGTGTGCTGCCGGCTGTTTTCACAGAACACATTGAGTGTGCTGCTGGCTGTTTTCACAGAACACATTTAGTGTGCTGCCGGCTGTTTTCACAGAACACATTTAGTGTGCTGCCGGCTGTTTGCCTTGTGCGGCTGGTTTACCTGTATTACGCAGTCAGAATATTGCGCATTGTGTTGTCTGCAATGATATTATATATATACATTTTTTTTTTCATCTCGGTATGTTGATTCTTCTCACTGTCATTCTCAGAATTCACAAATTTCTTATACGTTAATTCTTTTTTTTCGGTCCAAGAAAAAAGAAACCACTCACACACACACCCCACACACACACACACACACACACACACACACACCGCGCGACGCGCGCGCGCGCGCGCATGCGTAAGCGCGCTCGTACACACACGCACACACACACACACGCACAGAGAGAGAGAGAGAGAGAGAGAGAGAGAGGAGAGAGAGAGAGAGAGAGAGAGAGAGAGAGAGAGAAGTGTATCAGCACTCTTCTTAATATCAATGGTTGATTCCACTCACCTCAGAGCGTTCTCCTCTCAGAGAGGAGAGAGGAGAAGAGAGAGAGAGAGAGAGAGAGAGAGAGAGAGAGGGGAGAGAGAGAGAGAGAGAGTAGTGTATCAGCACTCTTCTTAATATCAATGGTTGATTCCACTCCCCTAACAGTGTTCTTCTCTCAGAGAGAGAGAGAGAGAGAGAGAGAGAGAGAGAGAGAGAGTAGTGTATCAGCACTCTTCTTAATATCAATGCTGGATTCCACTCACCTCAGAGCGTTCTTCTCTTTGCCTTCCAGCGGAAGCTGTCCTCAGTGTACACCGAGAGAAGCTGTATAACTCCATGTTCCTCTCTCCCTAAGGCATGTGGAGTGTTGCCCTACGTTTAGTCCATGCCTGCGGGTTCAGCCGCATGGATCTGACCCTGTGTATTTAGGCAAGAACGTTACGCACAGCAGGATGTTAAGTAGCAGTCAGGTGAGTGTTGTGCTTCCGACGTGAGGAACAGGCATAAAGTCAAGCTCAGTTAACACCTGCTTAATGAGAATTG
Source organism: Conus canariensis (assembly GCA_033310375.1). NCBI lineage: Eukaryota > Metazoa > Mollusca > Gastropoda > Neogastropoda > Conidae > Conus > Conus canariensis. The sequence goes on from CM065725.1 coordinate 71,228,852, forward strand.
GTCGATTAGCGGAAGGAAAACGCACATCTGAATTCGTAACTATGTCACTGTTTAGGAAGAGCAAGGAGTCTGTGTCCCTGACCAGTTGGAGCTGGAGGGAGCGGGGGTGGGGTGGGGGGGGGAGGGAGGGGTGGAGTGGGGGTGTTTAATGTTGGAGTTAGTGACCTAGCCATGTGTACATAGTGTTTGCCTAGCGTCTGAAGACAACAGTCTACCTAACTGGGTTCAACATGTTTCTGGCAGATGGTGCAATCTGAATGTTTTGAGAAAATAGTCTGAATGGGTCACACAGAACTCCAGCTGCTGGAAGGCAGAAGTCTAGTGTGCTTGAAAACAGAACTCTGATTCCATAGGGGCAGAATTCTGATTTCGTGAAGACAGCACTCTGCTTGCTTGACAATAGAACTCTGCTTGAAAACAGAATTCTGATGGCTTGAAGATATTAGTCTGTTTGCAGACAAAACTCTGATTGCTTGAAGACAGAACTCTGATAGCCTGTTTTTGTAATTAACAATGAGCTGCCAGCTTTCGATAAAAAATCTTTTACAACGCATGAACTTTGTGCCGCTGCGGAAAAAGTCTGTGGTCACAACAATATGGACGGAGCTCAACGAATAGGCTCCTTGTGGAGGATTTATCCCCGTAATAATTCCATCAGACAGAAACTGTTAACGCAGGGTTTTTCTCTTCGTGGCATTCACATCAACGTGAAAAGCCAGAACCCTTTCCTCGTCAGAGACCCGATCAGCGGCACATCAGGTGAGAGAGAGTGACCAGCCGCCAGCGACTAAACTCGTCATTGGGAACGTTCCGCTATTGTTCTCTGACGACGAGCTGCTGCAGTCCGTTAAACAGCTAGGGATCTCGGTCTGCTCAAAACTCATCCTAGAAAGAGACAGAGACGAGAGAGGAAGATTGACTCACTGGAAAACAGGGAGACGCTTCCTCTACGTAGGAGTTCCGATCGAACCCCTCCCAAAAACTATGCAGATTGGCCCGTTCCGAGCCAGTCTGTACCATAAAGAGCAAAAGCTTGTCAGACAGCAGCAGGATGCAGAATGCCGCAACTGTCTCTCCAAGGGCCACAGCACTAGAGACTACAAAAACCCAGTTAAATGCAGACAGTGCTTCAACGACGGACATAAGGCTGGAGATCCTGCGTGTGGCATGCATGCCAAAACTACAAGTCATGCTACAACGAACCTCACGACAACAGACAATGCACAGCACACGACTGAAAACAGTGAAGACAGTGCCATGACCGAACACCGAGTGGACGACAGCGATAATGACAAAACCAAGAACAATACAGACAGTTCCTTGGACCGCAGCAGATCAAGGAAAAAGCAAAGACAGACTACACTAAAAACGTATAGAAGGAACGGCTCCGGATCGGTAAAACGACCCCAGTCCAAGGATTCCCCGCTGGACCAGACAGACAAACGACCGAAACTATCCGAACACACGGACTGTGACACTGACGACGATGACACCATATTTCATGAAATGAATGACCACATAGGCTAGCCCCCCCCCCCCCTCCCATTGCCTCTTCGTTTGTCGGACCTAGCTATGTCAATGGACTAAGAGCTCTGAAATGTGATTCAAATGCCGGAACATAATTATGTTTTATGATGGACGCTTTGAAAGTATTGTCTATCAACGCCAGAGGGCTAAGAAACAACACGAAAAGAAAGGCGATGTTCAACTATTTCAAAGGACGAAAATGTGATATCATATGCATCCAAGAGTCACACATTACAAAAAAGGACATGGATATTTGGGAAAAGCAGTGGCGAGGGAAAATCATATATAATGAAGGAACAAAGCACAGTAGAGGAGAGTCATTTTAGTCTCCAAGCATTTTTCCGGCGAAGTACAGGTAGAAAACAAATACGATAGAATTCTGATAGCTTCAGTAAAAACCCAAGAACTCAACGTCATCATCATAAATATTTTCGCACCGAACGATAATGCTGATAAAGTGCGATTCTTCACAGAACTACAGAATATCATACGTCAGTATTCGGATAACAAACTTTTGGTAACTGGTGACTTCAACTGCACAGTAGACAGCGAACTCGATGTCATATCAGGTCACCCACATTCAAAAAATGAAGTAGACAGTCTTAACAAATTGATAACGAGTTCCAACCTAACCGATGTTTGGAGGATCCTTCACGGTCCGGAAAAAGAATACACATGGTGCAAACAGCATCCCTTCATCGCACGTAGAATAGATTACTGCTTCGTCAGCCAAGAACTATTGCCTTTCTGCTTCGCGTGTGATGTAACCATAGTTCCAAACACTGACCATAAAGCCGTTTTGACTGAACTAAATAATAACCAGTTCATCAAGGGTCCAGGTTACTGGCGCTTTAACAATTCCTATTTAAAAGACACGGCTTTTCAACAGCGTATGAACGAAATACTAGATGAATCTCTTGTAGAAATTAACGATCAAACAAAGAGTAACCCCACAGAAATATGGGAATCTTGCAACATATAAAATAAGAGAGTTTTGTACAGAGTATGGTAAGTATAAAGCTTACGTAAAGAAAAATGAAACATTGGAACTACAGTGTCGCTTTAAAAAATTGGAAAAAAAAATAGTGATCCAACCAATCTTCAAACGCAACGGGAAATGTTTCGACTGAAGCAGCAGTTAGAAATATTAGCTCTTGAGAAAGCTAGGGGTGCACAGGTTAGATCTCGGGTAAAATGGATAGAGGAAGGGGAAAAGAACACAAAATATTTTGTAAACCTAGAAAAAGTAAGGGGTAAGAAAAAGGTAATCACAAGGTTACAAAGAGAAGACGGCGAAGTTATAACCGACCAAATAAAGATATTGGAAGAACAAACTCATTATTATACTAATTTATATAACCAGAGCACGGATACAGAAAATATACAAGAAACTATGAATAACTTCATTGCAGATGTACAACTCCCTACGCTAGATGATGAGGAAGCAGCTTTTTGTGAAGGACTAATATCTACAGAAGATAAGTTGTGCTCTGAAAGCAATGAAGAATGGCTCATCTCCAGGTTGTGATGGCTTAACTGTAGAATTCATGAAATTCTTCTGGAGCAAAATAAAAACTCTGTTAACGTCCTGTTTCAACGAGTCGTTTGAAAAAGGAGAATTGTCATACACACAGAAACAAGGTATAATAATTCCGTTACATAAAGGGAAAGAGCTAGCGCGTGAACAGTTGAGTAACTGGAGACCAATTACACTCACGAACACTGATTATAAGATATTAGCAAAAGTCTTGGCAGGAAGATTAGGCAAAGTAATATCAAAATTAATTAATGAAGACCAAGTTGGATATCTTAAAGGTCGGAGTATATCAACAGTTATTAGAACAATCGACGATGTCATTGAGTACTTAAACAACACAAACAAAGCTGGTTATCTTTTAGCTCTAGACTACTCAAAAGCCTTTGATTCAGTATCACGTACTTTCATGTTAAACGCGTTCCATATCTTTGGTTTTGGCGAACAGTTTATTAAATGGATAGCAATTCTTACCAGCAACACTTTTTGTAGTGTTAACCATGGAGGCTGGATTTCCCAACCATTCCCAGTAACATGCGGAATCAGGCAAGGATGTCCGTTTTCGCCCCTCGCTTTTATACTGTCAGTTGAATTGCTAGCGGCTAAAATTAGGAACAGTAGCATAAACGGAATAAGTTTACCCAAGTGTAAACAGAATGGACAACAAATTGAACAACTGAAAATAAAACAACTTGCCGACGATACGACACTTTTTCTTCAAAACAAAGAAGACATTGTAAACGCCTCTTCGATTGTCACAGAATTCTCAAAATTTTCAGGTCTTCTGTTGAATCACACGAAAACCAAAGCCATGCGGATTGGTATTCACAACGACGAAGAAAACATACCGTTTGAACTTACAGACAAAATCAAGATTCTTGGGCTATTCTTTAAAAATAATACAAGAGCCCAGTACATTGAAGAGAACTGGATAAAAAGATTGGATAAAATGCATAGTCTTATAAAATTATGGAGCCGTAGAGATCTTAGTATACGTGGAAAAATAGTCATAGTAAAGAGTTTCTTAGTAAGCCAGTTTATATTCGTAATGCAATCAATTGGATTACCAGAAAATATTCTCACGGAGATAAACCGTACTCTGTATAAATTCATTTGGCAAAGGAAGTACTCAAATAAAAGAGCATTCGAAAAGGTCAAGAGAAAAGTGATGGAAAACAGCTATCAGCACGGTGGTCTTAAAATGACCAACATATGTCAACTACAAACGTGTTTTTATCTTCAGTGGATAGGTAAACTGTACATGTCAGGGGATGATGATAACTGGAGTCTTATTCCCAAGTGGTATTACCACCAGATAGCAAGCGGCAACCTAATATATGAAATAAACTGTAAGCCGATGGAAATGCAGAGAGCTCTCGGAAAAATTAAAAGCGAATTCTGGAAAAGAGTTCTTTGCACTTACTTGGAGAACAAAACGCTAAAAACAATGGAAAAAGTAAATATAAACAACTTCAAAACTCAACTAATATGGAATAACAGGTTAATACAATATAAGAATCATTCTGTCTTTTTGCATGTGTGGAAAAATAGTGGAATAGAGAGAATAAAAGATTTAATAAACCTGAACGAATCTAGACTCTTAAACATAGAAGAATTTCAACAAAAAATAGACCAAAGTCCAGCCATCACTATTTTCGAACTAAACGCGGTAGTTAACGTCTCTCCCAAAGCAATGGAAAGAATGGATTAGTCAACGAAACGGAACGATTAATTCGAGAATACACAGAACAAATCGAAGTATACAATTTTTGTACCAAACCAAAGAACATTCTACAATTTTTACGTAATAAAATGAAAGGAAGGGCAGATATAAAGCCCTGTGCTATTGGTTTCTGGCAAAGAAAACTGAACATTGAAATTGATAAAAATGTGTGGACACTCCCTCACGTTGCAACAAAGGAAGTTCGATTACAGGAACTACAATGGAAAATAATGCACAACATCTACCCTACAAATATACTACTACACAAAATGAAGCTAGTGGATGATAACAGATGCTCCATCTGTAGGTGAATGAAGCCCTTTTGGATAAACAGCTATGCTTTTCAGCTCCCTGCAGGGATGAAGTGGATGATAACATACAGGATATGCTCCATCTTGCAGGGAGAGGGATGAGGATGGATGATAACAGGTGCTCCCTGCAGTGAAGTGGATAACATGCTATCTGCAGGATGAATGGTAACGTGGATTGGATGAATGGATGATAACATTCCATGCAGGTGTCTTCATGCAGATAAGATAAGTGCTCATCTCAGTACGCCCATCTGCAGGATGAAGTGTGATAACAGGTGCTTTGGATGAATGGAAAGCTCCATAGATGAGTGGTGATAAAATGCTCCACTCAGGATAATATGATAACATCTCCCTCTCATGAATGGAGTAAAGTGCATTGCGAGAATGTAATCGACCTTGTACGAGTGCCCTCGTTTTATTAAATTAACTCGGGCTTTGAAGACGTTCGTGACGTCTGATGGGAGTAGGTAATCGATCCTTAAGCAGAGATGCCTTGGAAATGATAAACAACATAATCTTGATCGGTAAAATGAGTGTCAGTATAGCAAAGAAAACAAAATCTCTCTCTCCCATATACTTAATATTCGAATGCCAAATTAAATATCGCACCTCGTGATCCCGACAACTTGCCCCAAAGTAGCATCATGTTCTTTGTCTGTCTGTCTGTCTGTCTGTCTGTCTTCTTCTCTCTCTCTCTCTCTCTCTCTCTCTCTCTCTCTCTCTCTCTCTCTCTCTCTCTCTTTCAGTTGCTCAGTCGCAAACCTTAAGTTCCGATCACATGCGTGGGCGCATACACACACACAAAATTTATTACCATTGGTATACTATTTATTTTTTTTATGATAGCCACTTATTTTTGTTTAAAGAATTAATTGTAACAAAACGTATCCCAAATAATAAAACTCGTCACAGAAGGGAGGAGAGGGGGTGGGGGTGGGGGGGGGGTGGGGGGAGATGTGGGCTTGGAGAGGGGGGAAGACCGGAGATTTGGGGAGGGTAGGGAGGGTGGGATCGACAGTGGGGAGAGGGGAAGTGAGACTCAGGGAGGGAAAAAAAAGAAAAAAAAAAAGTGGGGGGGGGGGGGGGGGGGGAGGGGGGGGGGAGAATTGTCACGCTTCTTGGCGTTCCTCATGCCTTCCTTGTGGACCCTTTCTTTTCGCTACAAGCCTGGCCTTATGGGGATTAGCCAACTGGTGGGACGATTTGTAACAAATTCTACGTACAACTCTATGATGCCGCCTCTGTCTGTCTGTCTGTCTGTCTGTCTGTCTGTCTGTCTTCTTCTCTCTCTCTCTCTCTCTCTCTCTCTCTCTCTCTCTCTCCCTCAATTTTTTTCTTTCTGGGGGGGGGGGGGGGGGGGGGGGGGAAGGGGGGGGATCTGAAAGAAAAGAAAATAATTATTAAGTTTTTGTTTTTTTTGTTTTTTTTTGTTTTGTTTTTTGTTTCACTTATGTTGTTCTCTTTGTATATGCAGCACATTTTCAGTGTGAGAGTGCCAGTACACCATACATTAGAACATTAACAAACCCAGGCATTTTGTATCAAACGCCAAAGCACTAAAAACGGCAAGACTATGTCCATTTATAAGAGATCATACACACTACGCATGGCGTGTAAGGGACAGGTTGGTGAAAAAAAAAAAAAAAAGCTAGTAGTGGAAATTGCTTTTTTTTTGTTTTTGTTTTTGTTTTTTTGGCAGATGAAGAGGACAGTGTGAAGCACCAAAAAATGAAGAGGCGGATTTCGGCCTTAGGGAAAAGAAAAAACAAATCACCGCCTTAGGTGCTCCATTGCTCCGATAACTGATGCCACAAAAAAAAAAAACACCTCTGATTGAAGACAGAAATCTGACAGCCTGGTCACAGCAGTGGAGGACACGAGGAACCAGAGAGACAGCCTGGTCACAGCAGTGCAGGACACGAGGAACCAGAGAGACAGCCTGGTCACAGCAGTGCAGGACACGAGGAACCAGAGAGACAGCCTGGGCACAGCAGTAGAAGACACGAGGAACCAGAGAGACAGCCTGGTCACAGCAGGACACGAGGAACCAGAGAGACAGCCTGGTCACAGCAGGACACGAGGAACCAGAGAGACAGCCTGGTCACAGCAGTGCAGGACACGAGGAACCAGAGTGACAGCCTGGTCACAGCAGTGCAGAACACGAGGAACCAGAGAGACAGCCTGGTCACAGCAGGACACGAGGAACCAGAGAGACAGCCTGGTCACAGCAGGACACGAGGAACCAGAGAGACAGCCTGGTCACAGCAGGACACGAGGAACCAGAGAGACAGCCTGGTCACAGCAGTGGAAGACACGAGGAATCAGAGAGACAGCCTGGTCACAGCAGGACACGAGGAACCAGAGAGACAGCCAAGTCACAGCAGGACACGAGGAACCAGAGTGACAGCCTGGTCACAGCAGTGCAGGACACAAGGAACCAGAGTGACAGCCTGGTCACAGCAGTGCAGAACACGAGGAACCAGAGAGACAGCCTGGTCACAGCAGTGCAGGACACGAGGAACCAGAGAGACAGCCTGGTCACAGGAGGACACGAGGAACCAGAGTGACAGCCTGGTCACAGCAGTGGAGGACACAAGGAATCAGAGAGAAAGCCTGGTCACAGCAGTGGAGGACACGAGGAACCAGAGAGACAGCCTGGTCACAGCAGTGCAGGACACGAGGAACCAGAGTGACAGCCTGGTCACAGCAGGACACGAGGAACCAGAGAGACGGCCTGGTCACAGCAGGACACGAGGAACCAGAGAAACAGCCTGGTCACAGCAGTGCAGGACACGAGGAACCAGAGAGACAGCCTGGTCACAGCAGGACACGAGGAACCAGAGAGACAGCCTGGTCACAGCAGGACACGAGGAACCAGAGAGACAGCCTGGTCACAGCAGGACACGAGGAACCAAAGAGAAAGCCTGGTCACAGCAGTGGAAGACACGAGGAATCAGAGAGACAGCCTGGTCACAGCAGGACACGAGGAACCAGAGAGACAGCCAAGTCACAGCAGGACACGAGGAACAGAGTGACAGCCTGGTCACAGCAGTGCAGGACACAAGGAACCAGAGTGACAGCCTGGTCACAGCAGTGCAGAACACGAGGAACCAGAGAGACAGCCTGGTCACAGCAGTGCAGGACACGAGGAACCAGAGAGACAGCCTGGTCACAGCAGTGCCGGACACGAGGAACCAGAGAGACGGCCTGGTCAACAGCAACAGTGAGACACGAGGAACCAGAGAGACAGCCTGGTCACAGCAGTGCAGGACACAAGGAACCAGAGAGACGGCCTGGTCACAGCAGTGCAGAGACACATGGAACCAGAGAGACAGGACCTGGTACAGCCAGGAGGACACGAAGGAACCAGAGAGACAGCCTGGTCACAGCAGTGCAGGACACAAGGAACCAGAGAGACAGCCTGGTCACAAGCAGGACACGAGGAACCAGAGAGACAGCCTGGTCACAGCAGTGCAGGACACAAGGAACCAGAGAGACAGCCTGGTCACAGCAGGACACGAGGACACAAGAGAGACAGCCTGGTCACAGCAGTGCAGGACACGAGGAACCAGAGAGACAGCCTGGTCACAGCAGTGCAGGACACAAGGAACCAGAGAGACAGCCTGGTCACAGCAGTGCAGGACACGAGGAACCAGAGAGACAGCCTGGTCACAGCAGTGCAGGACACGAGGAACCAGAGAGACAGCCTGGTCACAGCAGGACACGAGGAACCAGAGAGACAGCCTGGTCACAGCAGTGCAGGACACAAGGAACCAGAGTGACAGCCTGGTCACAGCAGTGCAGGACACGAGGAACCAGAGAGACAGCCTGGTCACAGGAGGACACGAGGAACCAGAGTGACAGCCTGGTCACAGCAGTGGAGGACACAAGGAATCAGAGAGAAAGCCTGGTCACAGCAGTGGAGGACACGAGGAACCAGAGAGACAGCCTGGTCACAGCAGTGCAGGACACGAGGAACCAGAGTGACAGCCTGGTCAC
>CM065725.1:71242945-71270445 GCA_033310375.1 Conus canariensis
AAAGGGGGTGGGGGCAGGGGGGAAAGGGGGGGCAAGGCGGAGGAGAAAAACCAAAGTAATGAATAGAAAGCCTACGATAACTAATGACACAAATTGGCTTTCACGCTGGTTCTGCCGTCAGGGCTATAAATCCTTTTCTGGTCACTGAAACTGACGATGTCGTTCGATTGATGTCTGTCTTCCTGAGGTGAATTACAGCCGTGAGTCAGATTTATTTCTCCCTACGTACTCATTAGTGATCGTTTTGTTACAGTAGGACATAAAGCCGATTGCGACACACACACACACACACACACACACACACACACACACACACACACACACACACACACACACACACACACACCATATAGTCACATTTAGCACACAAATGCAGCTTGTCCGATTGACAATTACCAGTGTCTTTTTTCGTAATGTGGAGGGTTGCAAGTGTCTGTACTGAATGATCTATACAAAAGCACCGACATAAAGATCACGGTGTATGTGAGTATACGAAAGAGAGAAAAACGGATAAATAGAATGTATTGTTGTTGATTTATAGTCTGTTCACACTTGGTGATATTATAAATAGAATGTATGTATGTATGTATATATGAATGTTTGTATACATGTGTGTGTGTGTGTGTGTGTGTGTGTGTGTGTGTGTGTGTGTGTGTGTGTGTGTGTGTGTATGTGCATGTGTGTGCGCGTGTGTGTATGTGTGTGTGTGTGTGTGTGTGTGTGTGTGGTGTGTGTGTGTGTGTGGTGTGTGTGTGTGAAGAATATTCATTAGATATCAATCCAGCTTGAAACAATAGGACATACACTTTAGTAAACTTCCGGTCCTCAATCACGAAACTTTTTTTTCCTCTGTCATAAAGGTGCAGGAATAGTATCTCCAATCATTTAACAGCGTTTCAATTTTGTATAATTACCATGTAAATTCTGTATACATATCTACATGGTTGGACTGTGTTCTGAAAATGTTAAGCCAAAGTGTAAGTATGTTTGTGATGCTCAGTCCTTTGGAAGCAGACAGGAACATGTAAGAGTCTCCAGACAGACAATTTTCAACACCAAAGGAAGTATCTAGGAGCAATAATAAGTATTCTTTGAACAAACATTTAAAACATGGTTTTGGGACTTAAAGATTTTAGACATATCTTAGTCAGAGTTTCCGTTATTTCCTTATCAGTTATCGATCAGTTATCATAGACTGCAAAGAAGAAGAAGAAGAAGAAAGAGAAGAAAGAAAGAAAGAAAGAAGGAAAGAAGGAAAGAAAGAAGGAAAGGAAAGACGACACTGGTAGAAAGGTTAAACAATACGGTCCTAGAGGTAACTTTCACTTTAGGATGCAACCCGAGAGAAACTTCTCCCGATTATTTACAGAAGAAAATAATATATATACATTTTTTTTTTTGGGGGGGGGGGGGAGGGTAGTATTTTATCATCTAACACAAAAAAGTACTGCTTCATTTAACTAGATTCATGAAATAAAGAAAGTGTGACCATGTGACTAATGTCTCTTCATCTTCGGTTTCTTTATTCAATATGTATACTTCGTGTGTGTCGGTGTTGAAGTATGTACAGAACATTGTACTCTCTACATACTGTACAGGGGGTGACGGTGAATTACTCTTAAATCTTGTGTCATCGTAGTTACCAGCTGCTCTTTGCAAATCCGTTTGGAACTCTCGTGTTCTTATCAGCACTGCCTTGCTTACTGATGTAGGTTCTGAACAACTAGCTAAAGCTGCCATTAACACTGTACCCGCTGTACACGTGTTGCTGACAGACCATTACAGCACCGACCAGGAGTCAGGCATCACCGCCTGCTTTCTCCCTCTCTCTTCCACATCTTCCTTGATGGGATGATGGCAGACATGCTGCACGTTCACAAGAGGATCGGGGACTGTCAGTACCATGACAATCACTGACTTTCCTTTTAGCGAAGAAATTGATGGGCTGGCCAGAGAAGAACAAGACTTAATCTGTTGGCCGAAAACTCCACGAGCAAGCATTATCAAAAACAAACAAACAAACACCACCACCACCACCACCACCACCACCACAACAACAACAACACACCAACACCATAGAGGAGCGCCGGAATCTTGAAACTGTCGAGTAGCCTGCTCTGGTGGCATTGTCACGGATGAAGGATCGAAGCCAGGCGAGCTGGCCAGAATAAACAGAACACAGCATCGCAAATCTGAAATAAATGTTAGTGAACCGCCCAGAGAAACGTGGATTAACGAGTCACAAGACAAAACACGACGCGTTTCGACCTTTTAGGTCTTCTTCAAGCAAGACGCAAACAAATAGGACAATGAAAATGAACGAGTTTGTTACTTAGCTTTGATCTCTTCAGCGCAAGGCAGGCGTTGAATGAAAACGAGGCTGTTAAACGGGAGAAAATGTGTGAGTCAAGGCAGTAATGATGATAATTATTTTACTGATAGGAATACTAATAAAAGTCAAAATATTGGAATAATAAATTAAGACAGGATTACTACTACTTTTGGTGATCATAAGGCAATAGCAGTTGTAGTATGGGAGAAAGGAGAGTGGGATAGAGGATTCTTAAACAGCATGGTTGCCGTGACAACAGTCTTAGTGGCGATGGTGAGATCAATACTAACAATATTATTACTGATGATACTGCTAACAACTATTTTGAAGGTAAAGGTAATAAAAGCATGATACAGAAATATATTTAGAAAATACATTTTTACAATAATCATAATCAATGAATTCAAGAAAAAAAATGAAATATAAATTGTAAAAAAAAAATCGGAAAAAATAATTTAAAAAAATAAATAGTTGAAAAATAATAAGATAATAGTATAAATAAATAGAAATAATAAAATCAACCTGAAGACCCTCTACTCTTGGGTAGGGTTCAGAAGCGTGAGGGTAAGGGCTTTCTGATTTTTACCCTCCTCCCCCCCCCCTCCCAAATTGTACTGAGATACTGAGATCATTGTCCTGTTTAGCCAAGTCCCATTCCAACTATTCAATGTTGTTTTTCCTGTGGATCCGGTGTTTGCCTACAGTCCCCCTCATTAGGTTATGGTGACCACCTGGATTATTCACAAACGCCAGCTGTATTTGTGAAGACAGATGGGCTAATCATCTGACGGCTGACATAGAAAAAGGCTGTGAAAGCAACCACACATGTCTTCAGATCACACGTGTACATCTCAGTGCCTCTGATGGCAGACACCACTACCGCCAGGACTACCACCACCATCACACACACGCACGCACGCACGCGCGCGCGCGCGCGCGCGCGCGCACACACACACACATACACACACACACACGCACACGGGTACTGAATCTATGTAACTCATCAGATTGCACGTGAAGCAAGGCTTAACAAAAGCTGTAAATATTCATACAATCTGGTGTCATGTGAAAGAAATGTGCAGCAAGCGTTTAGTGTTTTAACGGAAGATTGCTTTCTCTCTCTCTCTCTCTCTCTCTCTCTCTCTCTCTCTCACACACACACACACACACACACACACACACACACACACACACACACACACAATGTCGCGGTACCGTATGTCAACTGAACAGAAAACTTTCAGCTGCAAAGTGAAAACAGTGGTACATTACCAGCTGGAAACAGTGGTACATTCCGGTTGGATTTATTCGCCGAGGTGATAGTGAAGGACCGTGTTTGTGTAAGTACTGTGAGGATCATGCTTTCTTTGCAGTATTGTTGTAGCATGAGTGCACTTTCGTAGTCTTGGATACTAATGCCCTTACTGTTGACACTCTTCGGGTGCAGGTATCTCCCTAAATATGGGGGTCTGGCTGCCGGTGATGATCACTGTTCTGGAAGTGTACAGGTACAGAATTTCAACAGACACACCTAACAACCTGTCCTCTTACAGTCCCAGTCCTGTGTCTGCTTTCAGTGATGTCTCAGCTTCACCGGATCACGCTGTCTCACGTGACGTTAGTTTCAACGTCATTAACAACGCCACGGTTGATCCAATAACCTACACAACGATGCCGCTCTTGACAATGAACACTTTCGGCAATGTTACATCCTCTGTGGAGACTTCATCCTTAGCAACGAATTCTTCCGGCAATGTTACATCCTCTGTGAAGACTTCATCCTTGGCAAACGAATTCATTCCCGGCAATGTTACATCTTCTGTAAAGTCTTCGTCCTTGGCAACGAACACTTCCGGCAATGCGACGTCCTCTGCCCAACCACCAGAAGTGACGTCCAAAGAATGCAGTCACGTGTTGTGCCAGACAGAACCTGGGCATTATGTTGTCAACGTGTCAGCCTGTGCTGCTGATGCTCACTCTGAACTCATACTACGGAGCCAGGTGACAGTGGTCATTGCAGCCAGTTCCACGGCGCTGCAGGCAGACAGTCAGTGCAAGTGGACCATGAAGGCTCCTTGGGGTCTCTACATCAACGTGACCATCGGTCAACTGTTCACTAACGGCGGGGACACGGACGGTAATTTCAGTTTGACATTCAGCACGGAGCAAGAAGGAAGGCGTGTCTTCAATCACAGCATTCTGACTCAAGGCATTGTGACAGTGGTGTCATCCAGAATGTTGACTGTAGAAATGAAAAGTGCTGGACCTCACATGGCAGGGGCTCTGACCATCCAGTTTGTGCCTGTTGAAGGTGTCATCACACACACGTTACCCGTCACCCATGTCTCACAATACGTCAGCTTTGTGACCTCGCCTCGTTTTGATGGCGTTAACAACACATATCCCGGCGAGTATACTGGCGTGTTTCATTTGAACATCGCCAGCAACCAGTCTGTCTTCGTCAGCTTCGTACACTTCGCTCTCGAATCAGGAGAAAGATCCAAGTGTGTTTACGATCACGTGACGCTCACAGTCTTAGGGGAAAATCGAAAATGGAAAAAATGTGATTTTCAAAACATTCCCTTGGCAGTGTATCGTTTCCCTGTAAAGCTGCTTTTCCATTCTGATCCGTACATGGAAAGAGCGGGATTCAAAATGATGTTTTCTGTGTTAGCTAGGTCACAGGAGCCTCAGCTGTTGTCTGTTGATGTCCTGAATTGTTCTGTGTCCTACTTCCACACCCTGCAGCCCATGCTGAATTGTAACATGCAGACGGAATGTGAACATGGGCAAGATGAAGAGGACTGTGTTTATTACGGCGATGACTGTGAGGATGGTGACATAGATGCGGGAAGGAAATGTTACAAGCTCTTCCGAGAGCATAATGTAACCTGGACTGGCGCCAGTACAGAGTGTACCAAGAATGAACTTGAACTGGCGATGTTGCCGACAGCAGAGGAATTCAGGAAATTTCAGCAAGTCATGGTATCCATCAGGAACGTTCCTATTGTTTACATTGGTGCTCATTTAGTGTCTAGACCACACACAGTGTCTGTGGCTATGTCTGCAATTTACCGAAATGTGTGGCAATGGATGGATGAGAGAACAGCCTTTGTCAACAGTGCAGATGGGGGCTGTTTCTATACATGTGCTGCATATCAGCCGGGAATACCTTCAGGCATTCAGCTGGACGAATGTCACAAACACGTCGCGTTGAGCTTTTTCTGCGAGTATGAGAAGTCCACGGAAGCTACAGCCAATGAAACCTCAACCAGCGCCACAGTAATCAGAGATCCAGGGAGTTTAAACGACTCTGTGTGGAAGGTGAGAACTGTGCGATGTGGAGACGATTATGTGACCAGAGAATTTCTGTCTTGTGGCTCTCAGCAAGTGTGTGGTGGAGGTGACTCGATGACGTCGTGTGAAAAGAGTGACACGTCAATGCCCCAGTTTCTATGTAGAAGTAGCAAATCAGATTTGCATTTTACACTGGTGTGTGACTTCATTCCTCATTGTACTGACGAGTCTGATGAAACCTTCTGCGTCTTCCCTCCCTGTCCTTCAACACAAAGGTCATGTCGTAACGGTCAGTGCATTTCTAAGGATCAGTTCTGTGACGGCAAGATGAACTGTTACGACGGGTCCGATGAACTCAGGTGCCACACAAAACCTTCCAGCAAAGTCACAGATTTTCTGGCGCCAGGTGTATACAACATTGACGACACTGGACAGCTAAGTTTCAGAACGATGGAACAGGGCGATCACTGCCCTGACACTCATTTCCAGTGTCCTCACGGCCACTGTTCACCTGTTTACCTTCGTTGTAACGGAATTCTGGACTGTCCAGGGCGTGAGGACGAGGCGGGGTGTGAGAGCTACGTGTGTCCAGGACTGTACAGGTGTCAGGGCACTGCGGTCTGTCTGTTGCTGTCCATGTGTGTGATGGTGTGTTCCACTGCCCTCGCTATGACGATGAACTGCTGTGTGAGGAAGCCTGTCCGATATGTGTCTCTGTCAGGGTCTGGTCTTCCTCTGCACCTCCAACTTCTCCGCCAGCTCATACACTGCAGTGCGTTACCTGGACATCAGTGGCACAGGTATGAACCCCGTTGTCTTGGCTGACAATGTGTACCTTATATATCTCATTATATCCAGCTGTCAGATTAGTTTACTACCATCCTTGAAACTCCCCAATCTGATTCATATCGACTTGAGCTGGAACAGTATAGAGTTCTTTGACATAACACAATTTCAACAGCTGGAGAATCTCAGGGTTCTCATATTGTCTGGAAATCCTCTGACAGAAATTGCAGATACAGCACCAACAACAAAGAAAGCCATGAAGCTCTGGAAAATTGATATTTCTCAGTCAGAGTTGGGTCGATATAATGGAAGTGCTTTGGCCAAATCACCCGCTGTGAAGATTCTGAACATTTCACACAGCAGGCTGACCACAATCACCGATGAAGGCTTTCTGTCCACTCCGATGCTGGAGACCCTGGACCTGAGAGGATCGCCGCTCCACATTTTCCCCAATGATGTGTTGAAGCATTTGATATCCCTGAAGGTTGTGCGTACCGACAACTACCTCTTGTGCTGCAGGGCCCTGCTGCCAGTGGAATTTGACTCAAAGAACTGCCACGCTAAACAAGACCTGCTGGCTTCCTGTGAAGACCTGCTAAAGGACAACACGTACAGAGTGTTTCTGTGGGTCTTTTCCTCCCTGACCCTGGTGGGCAATCTGGGCAGCTTCGCCGGCAGGCTGTACCTCCAGAGTGACAGTTCATCTCTGAGCAGCTTCAGCGTGTTCGTCACATGCCTGGCCGTGTCAGACTTTTTCATGGGGGTCTACCTGGCCATGATCGGGGTGGCGGACTTGATGTACCATGGGGAGTACCTGTGGCACACCGGCAGTGGAAAATCAGCGTGACTTGCAGCATCGCTGGGTTCTTTTCTGTGACCTCCAGTGAGGTGTCCGCCTTCCTCATCTGCCTCATCACCTTGGATCGGTTCCTGGTCCTGTGCTTCCCCTTCAGTTCCATGCACTTCAACAGGTCTTCAGCCGTCATCGCCTGCGGCATCGTGTGGACGGTGGGGACTCTCCTCGCTGCCATCCCACTGTTACCAATGACGTCATTTGGGAACTTTTACAGTCAGACCGGCATATGCATCCCGTTTCCTTTCATGGACAAGGACGCGTTTCCGGGTTACATCTACTCCTTCAGTATCATGATCATCCTCAACTCTGTGGTCTTTCTGCTCATCGCCGTGGGCCAGGTGACCATTTACCTCTCGGTCCGTTCCAACTCCATGTCTTCCGGGAGGACCACGGCGTCCAGAGACCTGACCATCGCTCGTCGCCTCACCACCATCGTGGTGTCCGACTTCCTGTGCTGGTTCCCCATTGGTCTGCTGGGCGTACTGGCGTCCACGGGGGTTTCCATCCCGGATGAGCTGAACGTGGCTGTGGCCATCTTGTCCTGCCCTTCAACTCGGCCCTCAACCCCTTCCTCTACACCATCAACGTGATTCTGGAGAAGCGCTGCAAGCAGCAAGAACACTCCATGCTGAAGCAGCTGGAAAGCCGTCTGCACTCGTTGCATCCGTACAGTGACAAACTGCAGGCTGTGCTTTCTGTGCAGAAGGTCGACGCCGAGTAGAGCTGGTGATGGAAAAGAGAACTGGAAAAAGTCAACAGTCACCCAGCATCATGTCCATTTTTGTACGGAATCACAAAGGTGTGGAACAGGTGCCGATAAACACTACTGACTTGGCAGCGTTGCAGTGCTTCCTGTGGTGGGTTACCTTACAACGACTTGTTATTGACTGCTGTCTGTGGACTGCAGCACAGAGGATGCAATATGACAGACCTGGGTGTTGCTGTGCACGGAGAGCCGGAGTGGATGCGTGAAGAGAGTAAAGCCACTGGGTAGGCTCGGAAGATAAGATAGAGAAAAATAACTACCAAGTGAGAGAGCGTCTGAGGGAGAGAACAAGTTGCTGAGCATCTGCTGTTGAGGCGTTACTGTGAACAACAACCACACTATTGGCGCTAGCCTGTTGCTGTCCGAATTTTGACATTTACTGTTAAGCTGTATGTGATTGAATATTGGAAATAAATGTATTGAACCAAGAAGTGAACAGTAGAAAGAAATGAGTGTGTGTAACCAGAGCAGAGATTCATTGAGTCGGACATCAGACTCTGGACCGTCTGTTCTTGAAATGACCTGAACAATTTCAATCCACTCGGCCTATCGCCCTAACACTGACGTCAATGACCTGAACAATTTCAATCCACCCGGCATGTCGCCCTAACACTGACGTCAATGACCTGAACAATTTCAATCCACTCGGCTGTCGCTCTAACACTGACGTCAACGACCTGAACAATTTCAATCCACTGGCCTGTCGCCCTAACACTGACGTCAATGACCTGAACAATTTCAATCCACTCGGCCTGTCATCTTAACACTGACGTCAAGTCGGGATGGCTGTCATGTTATGACCAAGCGCGTCGTTTCATCGCTTAGATCGACTCGTAGACTGATTTGAAGTCAGCATGAAACACGACTCATCGCTCATTCACAGCTGTTCACCGTGGCACTGGAAAGGCCATGGATCGACATCGTAGACATGATTTGAAGTCACATGAAAACAGCTCATCGCTCATTCACGCTGTTCACCGTGGCACTGGAAAGGCCATGGATCGACATCGTAGACATGATTTGAAGTCAGCATGAAAACAGCTCATCGCTCATTCACGCTGTTCACCGTGGCACTGGAAAGGCCATGGATCGACATCGTAGACATGATTTGAAGTCAGCATGAAAACAGCTCATCGCTCATTCACGCTGTTCACCGTGGCACTGGAAAGGCCATGGATCGACATCGTAGACATGATTTGAAGTCAGCATGAAAACAGCTCATCGCTCATTCACGCTGTTCACCGTGGCACTGGAAAGGCCATGGATCGACATCGTAGACATGATTTGAAGTCAGCATGAAAACAGCTCATCGCTCATTCACGCTGTTCACCGTGGCACTGGAAAGGCCATGGATCGACATCGTAGACATGATTTGGACATGTCAGCCATCGCTAAGGAATCACGTGGCACGGAACCATGGTACATCAGCTTTGAGTGCTGACAGTTGAAGATCACTGGAAAGGCCATGGATCGACATCGTAGACATGATTTGAAGTCAGCATGAAAACAGCTCATCGCTCATTCACGCTGTTCACCGTGGCACTGGAAAGGCCATGGATCGACATCGTAGACATGATTGAAGTCAGCATGAAAACAGCTCATCGCTCATTCACGCTGTTCACCGTGGCACTGGAAAGGCCATTTCTCCTGCAGTGGACCTAACTTGGACTGTCGAGCCGTGCCGCTGAAGGAATCAGAAGTGGCTGCGGGACAGGGTACATTCAGTCTTTGAGTTTGCTGGACAGATTGAAATCAATAAAGGCAGGTTTCTCTATGATCATGTATCAGGGTGAAGAGAATAGCCGTTGGCTGTACACAGCAGCGACAAATAAAACATTCTCTCCAGGCTGACTGGTCCAGCCACTGAAATTAAGTTCTTCTGAGTTAACTCTCAATTTTAAAAAATGTCATTTTCAAAACAAACCTGTTTTGTTTTCTATAACCTGCCAGTAACAATCCATAGTTGTTTGTTCGTTTATTTCTGAACGAAAGTACTCGAACATTTTAACAAATTCTTAAACATCCTTTCAATTTGTGCTATTCATTTCCAAAACTCACTGATTTTTCTCGAGCTAGAACATGTCGTCAGAGGTGTTCTTCTTTTCTTTCTTTTTTTTTTTTTTTTTTAAACATTTTCAGGTGAAACATTGGTTCAACATTTTCAGTCGAAATAATGGTTCACTTTTGAAAGACATGAAAAAGGTGAGAAAATTAGGTCAAGAGAGACAGAGAGAGAGGGGGGGGGGGGGGGGGGAGAGAGAGAGGAGAGAGAGAGAGAGAGAGAGAGAGAGAGAGAGAGAGAGAGACAGACAGACAGACAGATTTATATTTGCATATTTTGGCAACCTACTAAAATCATCAAGCTTCCTTCAGAGTTTGGATGTTTCTTTCAGAACAATGCCCATCATCGACGCCTTTTAACCAGTGGACAAGATAAAAAAACCTTACAGATGCGTCCTCACTCCATACAGCAGCACAGTGTGGACCATGTTATAATCCCCCGCCACAGACAGTGTGATGTGTGTCTCTCAGGATGTGTCAGGGGCTGACTGGAGGTCTGACCTCTGCCTGCACTGGACAGGATGGACACTGGACAGGATGGACACTGAACAGGGATGGACACTGGACAGGGATGGCAACTGGGCTGGTTCTCAAGGAGAAATGAGCCTGAGTGAAGATGAAATGAGCCGGGGAGCTCACTCAAAACCAGAGCTGAGAGAGTGACAGGCGACAGCCCTAATACGAACCAACAAAACACTACTGCCAACAGCAACAACTGCGACAAAGAATGCAGACTTCAATCCTGAAGGGCTTCCAGCCAATAGGACGTAAATCTTACCCTTGACTGATCGAAGAAAGCTCTTGGAATCACCCTTGTGTACTCCACTAAGATGTCGCAAGGGAAAATCCGCCAGTCCTTGTCATCCAGTGAACACGTGGGCGTTGATACAGAAGGGAAACTTCGGTCATCCAGAGAATCTATTCACAGTGCTGCAAAGGATGTTTCTGGGCTTTCTGCACCGAAAGCACATGGACTGGTTCACTGAAAATGATGAGATCAAAAAACTCATTGACAACATCACGGAGAAGAGTCATGAAAAGCACCTCAGTGACAACGTCTGTTAGAAGTCATGGGATCAACGACAATTAGGACAGCATCTGCAGCAGAAGCTTCCAGAGAGGAACCAATGTTGGGAGAAGGCAGCGGAAGATCTACGACATGTAGCTGATGCCACCGCCATAAACACTGTCCATGGTGGCTGTGGTGCTGTTCCTGACTCCATTCCCATCATTCTTCTGACCAAGTCTACCCAGCTGATAAAGACGAACGTGCACGCAGGGCAGAGCACAACACAGTCATGAACGACAGCAGCATTGCTACAACTACCCAGTGAAGGAATCACCTCAGCAGACCTGCCTTCCAGCGCCAAAACTGACAGAGCCACTGATACAGACCACAGCGGTAAGGCAGCTGGAGGCCACGGACTTCCCATGGACATGATAAAGAACTTCGCCTGGAGACACCAACAACCTTGTGTTGGATTATCTGGGATAGTTTCAAAGTGAGGTGACTGCAGACGGAATTTGAAACAAAAGAAAAATGACTGTACTGCCGAATGAAAGAATCAAATCACAAGACAAAAAACACAACGCGTTTCGACCTCTTTGGTCTTCTCCGGCAAGACAAACAACATTAAATCATTGTCTTGAATGTCGTTTGTCTTGCTTGAAGAAGACCAAAGAGGTCCATATACGTTATGTTTTGTCTTGTAATTTGTTTGTCTCTTTCGTTCGGTGGTACAGTAATTTTTCTTTTAAGTTTGTTTCAGCTGGGATAGTTGGGGTTCTGCATGACTTATAGGATTGCCTCCACTGTGCATATCTACAAGGAGTTAGGTACAATATCTTATCCTGATCCTAACTGTATCTCTCTGTTGTTTATCACTGGGAAAACTGTTTACCCCTTCCTAAAAATGCTTTTTTTTGAAACTTAAAATCATGGTTGAGACACAATTCCATTACCCAAAATAGACACACTTAAGCCCACATGTGTGTGTGTGTGTGCGTGTGTGTGTGTGTGTGTGTGGTGTGTGTGTGTGTGTGTGGTGTGTGTGTGCAGGCATATGGTTGTTGAAAGAATGCGTGTGTGTGTGTGTATGCGAGTAATAATGCATGTGCATCTGATGTGTGTGAATGAGTACATGTGCATGTCTTCATGAAAACATACAATGTGTGTGTACATGCCTCCATGAGGCATGTGTGTGCGTGCGTGTGTATGCATGTGTGTATGGAAGGATAAAGAGGCAATGTATGTGTGCATATGCATTTGATATGTCTTATGTATGTGCAGACACATAATGATGTGAACAAAAAAGGCAAATATATTCATAACCATTTATTCTCGTATAGCAAAAAGCTGATCCGTCACCACAGTAATCACAACAATGATGATCTGCAATCATCCTCCGATTGGTTCACTCTGCTATCATCCTCTGATTGGTTCCACTCTGCAATCATCCTCTCATTGGTTCACTCAGCATTCATCCTCTGATTGGTTCACTCTGCAATCATCCTCTGATTGGTTCACTCTGCATTCATCCTGATTGGTTCACTCTGCAATCATCCTCTGATTGGTTCATTCTGCATTCATCCTGATTGGTTCACTCTGCATTCATCCACTGATTGGTTCACTCTGCAATCATCCTGATTGGTTCACTCTGCAATCATCCTCTGATTGGTTCATTCTGCAATCATCCTGATTGGTTCACTCTGCAATCATCCTCTGATTGGTTCACTCTGCATTCATCCTGATTGGTGCACTCTGCAATCATCCTGATTGGTTCACTCTGCATTCATCCTCGATTGGTTCACTCAGCAATCATCCTGATTGGTTCACTCTGCAATCATCCTCATTGGTTCACTCTGCATCATCCTCTATTGGTTCACTTCTGCAATCATCCTCTGATTGGTTCATCTGCAATTCATCCCTGATTGGTTCACTCTGCATTCATCCTGATTGGCTCACTCTGCATTCATCCTGATTGGTTCACTTCTGCAATCATCCTCTGATTGGTTCACTCTGCAATCATCCTCTGATTGGTTCACTCAGCAATTCATCCCTGATTGGTTCATTCTGCAATCATCCTCTGATTGGTTCACTCTGCAATCATCCCTGATTGGTTCACTCTGCATTCATCCTGATTGGTTCACTCTGCAATCATCCTGATTGGTTCACTCGCATTCATCCTCTGATTGGTTCACTCTGCAATCATCCTCTGATTGGTTCACTCTGCAATCATCCTCTGATTGGTTCACTCTGCAATCATCCTGATTGGTTCACTCTGCATTCATCCTCTGATTGGTTCACTCTGCAATCATCCTCTGATTGGTTCACTCTGCAATCATCCTGATTGGTTCACTCTGCAATCATCCTCTGATTGGTTCACTCTGCAATCATCCCCTGATTGGTTCACTCTGCAATCATCCTTCATTGGTTCACTCAGCATTCATCCTGATTGGTTCACTCTGCAATCATCCTCTGATTGGTTCACTCTCCAATCATCCTGATTGGTTCACTCTGCATTAATCCTGTGTGGTTCACTCTGCAATCATCCTCTGATTGGTTCACTCTGCAATCATCCTCTGATTGGTTCACTCTGCAATCATCCTCTGATTGGTTCACTCTGCATTCATCCTCTCATTGGTTCACTCTGCAATCATCCTCTCATTGGTTCACTCTGCAATCATCCTCTGATTGGTTCACTCTGCAATCATCCTGATTGGTTCACTCAGCATTCATCCTCTGATTGGTTCACTCAGCATTCATCCTCTGATTGGTTCACTCTGCAATCATCCTCTCATTGGTTCACTCTGCATTCATCCTGATTGGTTCACTCTGCATTTATCCTGATTAGTTCACTCTGCATTCATCCTCTGATTGGTTCACTCGGCATTTATCCTGATTGGTTCACTCTGCAATCATCCTCTGATTGGTTCACTCTGCAATCATCCTCTGATTGGTTCACTCTGCATTCATCCTGATTGGTTCACTCTGCAATCATCTTGATTGGTTCACTCTGCATTCATCCTGATTGGTTCATTCTGCAATCATCCTCTGACTGGTTCACTCTGCATTCATCCTCTCATTGGTTCACTCTGCAATCATCCTCTGACTGGTTCATTCTGCAATCATCCTCTGATTGGTTCACTCTGCAATCATCCTGATTGGTTCACTCTGCATTCATCCTGATTGGTTCACTCTGCAATCATCCTCTGATTGGTTCACTCTGCATTCATCCTCTCATTGGTTCACTCTGCAATCATCCTCTGGTTGGTTCACTCTCCAATCATCCTGATTGGTTCACTCTGCAATCATCCTGATTGGTTCACTCTGCATTCATCCTCTGATTGGTTCACTCTGCAATCATCCTCTGATTGGTTCACTCTGCATTCATTCTGATTGGTTCACTCTGCTATCATCCTCTGATTGGTTCACTCTGCAATCATCCTCTGATTGGTTCACTCTGCAATCATCCTCTCATTGGTTCACTCAGCATTCATCCTGATTGGTTCACTCTGCTATCATCCTCTGATTGGTTCATTCTGCAATCATCCTCTGATTGGTTCATTCTGCATTCATCCTCTGATTGGTTCACTCTGCAATCATCCTGACTGGTTCACTCTGCAATCATCCTCTGATTGGTTCACTCAGCAAAATTCCACACTTCAAATAAAGCAATCAAATGTGTTTCAGAGATGGTGCCCAGTGCTATATGCTATGGAACCAACCTCCATACATGTGAAAATTTAATGATCACAAACATCAGCCCTCTACTGGGTGTTTTTCACTGATTTTGAAGAGTTATTACACACACACATGCGCAAAGAAAAGAGAGAGAGAGAAAGAGAGAGAGAGAGAGAGAGACAGAGAGAGAGAGAGAGAGAGAGAGAGAGAGAGAGAGAGAGATGCTCTTTGTTTTAAGAATATGAAACTACTATGAAATGTCTTGATTGTCTATTTTTCTAAAACAAGGCTTTCACAGTTTAGCTAAAAACTTAAATCATGTTTTCAGGATATTTGATTAAGGCGTCTTGATTGTTTACTTTTCTCAAACAAGGCTTTCACAGTTAAGCTAAAAACTTAAATCATGTTTTTAGGATATTTGATTAAGTCAATACTTGCTTTCTTTCAGAATAGAAAACACTTACATTTAAGCTTATGTTATTTTTACGCACAAAATGGCAACTGAACGATGTGTTTAACATTTTGTGTTTAAATAATGGCAAAAAAAATCAACAAAACCCTGAACAACAACAACAATAACCAGATAATATAAACTGATTATATGCAGATGCTCATGCGACTGAAAACAGAGGTAGTGGAAAAGCAAACATACAAGCTCTTATTCAGGGTCTTAAGTTTCTTTGGATAAAAATGTCTTGTTGCAATTAAAGAACATTGGAATTAATGCGAACTATGCATCGAGAAAGACAACGCAATTCACTATAGTGCCAAGGCTTCAGTGATTGTTAAGTACAATCAGTTTGGGAAAGAAATATTTCTGGTCTGTGATCAATTCAGAGTGAACATAAAACAGGACTACAAGGAAGCAGTACAAAATAGAAAATGAAAATCGGTGGGGTTTTTATTTTTCAGCTTGATGAACAGATTTCAGGGGCAGAAACTGATGAACAGATTTCAGGGCAGAAACTGATGAACAGATTTCAGGGGCAGAAACTGATGAACAGATTTCCTGAACACCAGAAAGCTGCCTCCAGAACCTAGTATTTCAATACTGCCCAGTGTTGGACCATCCCAAAGCAGCCGTTGCACAGAGCTTGTGTGCATGAGACATCCTTCCAGGCCTGCTTGCAAGTCTCGAGGAAGGTCCGTGAGATCCAGCGCAAGCTGATACTTATGGTGACAACCTGATCATTCTTGTGGAAGGAGATGACAAGGCAACATTGAGAAGAGTGTCAGTGCTTGAACCTCTTCCAGTACCAGCACAGGCAGAGAGAGAAGAGTGTCAGTGCTTGAACTTCTTCCAGCAGCAGGACAGGCACAGAGAGAGACACAAGTCATTGTCCACCTGATCCTCATTCCTCAGGACTGGTGAGAATGCCTGGATGGTGAGTGAGGGTAAGGGGGACCTGGGTCTGGTTCTGTTCCTGCCTCACTGAAATCGGTTCTGGAGGCAGCGTTCAAATATGTTTTAAAGACAGGCTTCCAAACATGTATGCTGAAATCAACTGTGCCTTGGTTTACAGAGCCAAACGTCTCAGAAGAGAGTGTCTGGGTGGGGATGGATGCATCTGAGCCTCCTCCAGTAGGCAGATCCGTAGTGACTGAGTGGACTTCTGTCACAACAATGACTCCAACACTGGTTTCTCTCCATCGAAACCAATTCCACTTGGCATACCTTGACAACACTGCTGTTATTCTCCACAACAATGACTAGGACTTAAACACTTCTTGCCCAGATTTTTGTCCCCATCATTTGTTCAGTTGTTTGCTTATGTTCATCATCTTTGTTGTGTTTTCACACACATGTGTACAGAAGACACTGAAATTATATGGGTAAACAGATCTGAGGAGTACTTGTCAAAGAATGCTGTATGTAGCTGAGGAAGATTAAATTGTAATTTTTCACAAATAAGAAAATGATACAACAGATAAACTGGAAATGTTGCCAGCAAATATATTCAGAGCATGACAATATTTGAATATGAAGCAATTAGTCTTAAGCTGTCTCAGAGTTATACCAAAAGAACAAAACTCTGCAACTGACATCATTTCAACTTGGTACCATCCTTTGGCACCAAATATGCAAAAACCTTCAGATACTTTCTGACCAACAATCATTAAAATAAACAAACAAACAAAAACGCTACTATAAATCAACACAAATTGTAAGATGAGTCACACACTTTGCATCCGTATGAAAGAATAGAATAGGATACACAAAAAGAATGAAAGACACAAATTCTTCACAACAGCTGGAAAAAAAAATCAACATCACCCAAAAAAAACCTCCTCTGCTGCCAAATACAGCAATATTAAACAATCAAAGTGCATTACCCCCAAAAACAAAATAATAGAAAAGAAACCTCTTCCAAAACAACACCAGCAAAGAAACTGTGCCCAGCTTTAAATCAATATTAGACATTACAAAAAAATCTGACAGACAAAGTTTTGTTTCAAAACAATATTTATTTCTCCTTTCTCCCTATGTGTTTCTTGCAGGTGTAACTGTTCTCATCCCACAACAACTCCATTGTTTAAGGTCACCTCCATTCTTCAGCGACCTCTTAGTGTTTCAGTCGCACCAAACGCACAATGATCGTCTGTCCAGGCATTTCCTACCTCTCCCACACAAAACTGGTACACTCCATCTGCTGTTCTTCCGGATCCTATCCCAAACAACCACAGTGACTGCTACAGTCTGGCAGTCATCCCCCCTGTCACCAGCATGGTTTCCCCTGTCATGTAGGATGCATCGTCTGAGGCCAAGAAGGACACGGCACCAGCACAGTCTTCAGGGGTGCCAAACCTGGAATCAGACGCCAGTCATTTGGGTCACAGACCACAGCTCTGATCTTTTCTTTTGTGTCCTGACTGAACCTGAATTTTTTAAATTTTTGTCCTCTATGGAAACTGATGTACATCAAACCTGAAATTTATACCATTTGTCTTTAAAGTGGATGCTACTGCAAATTAAACTGTTGCTGTAGCACAATTACACATCATAATCACATACATAAACCAAGCGCTCCATTAAAATAGTGCTGTTTTAGGTTGTTTTCAAAGAATAAAATGTCAGAGCTTTATAACAATTGATGCCTGGATGGTTTTGATAAAATGTCAGAGCTTTATAACGATTGATGCCTGGATGGTTTTGACTAAATGTCAAAGCTTTATAACAATTGATGCCTGGATGGTTTTGATTTTTTTCACCTCTGGTCTGCCTGTGAAGCGAAACAGTGTGAAACCAGTTTCCTTCACATATGTACATTTGTTGGACTGGTGTGGCTGAGCATGAGCATGATGGAATGAAAACGGTGAGAATGACATGCCTGGGATGGGAGGGATCACACAGCACAGATGACCACAAAGGAAAAAACAACAACAACAACAACAAACATTCAAATGACTCCAGATATGTGTTAATGTGTCAGCAACTCACCGTTGCAGAGGTATCTGTTGGAGTGAGACATCCGCCGTCGCGTCATTCTTCCACAACTGTTGAATGAAAGTATGCAACAAAACTATGAAAGACAGCAAGTCTGAGTGAGCAAACATGTATGGGTACAAGTGTGCATGTTGCATGTGTGTGTGTGTGAGCATTTGTGTGTGTGTGTGTGTGTGTGTGTGTGTGTGTGTGTGTGTGTGTGTGTGTGTGTGTGTGCAGGCAGGCATACACATGTCAGTATGTGCCTCTGTGTGTGTGTGTCTGTGTGTGTGTGTGTGTGTGTGTAAACCTAACAAACAGCCCACCATGGAGAGTGGGTCAGTAAGTTAGTCAGGGAAATCACAAAACCAGTCTGAAGAGAGTGACATGGTAGACAGAAAGTCAATCAAATGTTTCTATGAATTTGTGTGTCTTTGTCTATGTTGTGTGTGTGTGTGTGTGTGTGTGTGTGTGTGTGTGTGTATTTGCAAGGGATGTTAGTGTGTCCTTCAATAAAAACTGTGTGAAAAGTGAGTAATTTCCTCTTTTCTTTAACTCTCTTCAACCCTTGTCTTTTTCACTTAAAAATTTCAACTTCTCTTTTCTATCATCCACTTCTTTTCTGCATTTGTGGTGCTTTCACCCATGTTTGTTTCCGCAAAATCTTCAAACTTTGGACTAATCCTGAAGTCTTCTTCCTTTTTCCCAAAGAAAACAAGCCTATTTTACTTACAAACAACTAAAGATTGCCCAGCAGTATGTAAAAATGATGAATAAGCTGAAAATACTATCATACCCACAAAAGAGACATAACACCGACAGAGAAAGGCATACATACACTTTATCTTTTTTACTTTTTCACACCTAAATTCGCCCAGAACATGCTGTGAAAAGAGTAACCTTTGGCAAAGTTAAAGAACCCTCACAAGGGAATTAATCCTATTGCCACAAAAAGTGTGCAGAGTGAACAGACTGAAGCAAACGCAAGTTTTTAAAAATTATTTTATAACTCTGAATTCCAGGCATAGCCCCGGGTACGAGCGTTGCCCAACAGCTATGACTCCAGTCATGGCCTGTCATTAATGTGTTAGTGGATAAGTCTTTAGAAGTGTTGCATGCGCTTCCTGACCAACGCAACAGTTGTCTTTGTGTTTGGGCCTAGCTGCTGCCTGAATATATCACAGAAGACAGCACGGGGCAAAGCACTGTCAAAAAAAACAACAAAATCATGTAGTTTCAGACAAAACCTAAGATTCATAGCATCATCAAAATTTTTCTTCTACCACTTGATGAGCAACATCAGTATTCTGAGAAAAAGATACACTGGAAGGCGTGAGCAGGGCTCAGAGAAGTACTGTCCTCAACTGCCGAACGAACCAGCTGGGAGCAATCCTGCACCACCCTTGGAAGCCTGCGCTGTGTTCACATAGGGTGCAGGCATGCATTTAAGACTTCAACATCAGTATTATGAAGATTCTGTCCACACTTTTTTGGGGGGTGGGGAGTGGGAGTGGGGGGGGGCAGGGAGGGGGGGGGTGGGGGGGGGGGCAGCTGCATTCTGATGTGCCATTTCGTTTACTGTCACAAAGCCAAGAACCAAGCCAGGAAAAAAAGTAAAAAATACCACTGCTTCCACTGAGATTCTGCACCTGGCCAGTCTGTGTCCATTCAGTGAGCTCCAACATGATGCTGGCTCCAGCAATTCTCCAACAAAAAATTTATGACACACACACGCATGCACACACACACACAGACACACACACACACACACACATCCACACACACACACACTTACACACACACACACACACCACACAAGCATACACACACAAGCATACACACACAAGCACACACACACAAGCACACACACACACACACTCTACTCACCGCTTCACTGAATTTAGTCTTGATGACGCCAGGAGCCAAGGCGTTGATACGGATGTTACTGCTGGCCAGTTCTGGCGCCAGTGCTTTGACCAATCCCAGCAGAGCTGTCTTGCTGATGCAGTAAGCACCAATCATCTGGACCGACACAGAGTGCGCCTCATTGTCAAAAGAAGGAGAATCTTGTCTTTAATGATGGATCTTTAAAAAAATGTTAAGTACTGTATCCGCCAAACATGAACAAACGAATCACAAGACAAAACATGACGTGTTTTGACCTCTTAAGTCTTCTTCAGGCAAGGTAAACAAACTCAGGACAAGAAAAATGAAGAATGAGCAATCACTTATCTCACTGACTTCGGTGAAGATGGGCACTGAATGTGAACATGATTTCCCCCAGAGGAAGGATTGTGCTTACATATGATGGACTTTATGAAGAAGGAATCACGTTCATAGGTAGTGGACTTGCCTCCCTTAATAATGGATTTCATGGTGTAGGAATTCATAATCATGAAGATGAAGTGAATCTACATCAGTGAAAAGAGAAATATACAGATTTTTACAGTGTAGGCATTGCATCAAGATGTATAGTGAATCTATGTCAGTCAAAAGAGAAATATACAGATTTTTACAGAGTAGGAATTACATCAAGATGTATAGTGAATCTACGTCAGTCAAAAGAGAAATATACAGATTTTTACAGAGTAGGAATTACATCAAGATGTATAGTGAATCTACATCAGTCAAAAGAGAAATATACAGATTTTTACAGTGTAGAAATTGCATCAAGATATGGTGAATCTACGTCAGTGAAAAGAGACATATACAGATTTTTACAGTATAGGAATTGCATCAAGATATACAGTGAATCTACATCAGTCAAAAGAGAAATACACAGATCAGAACTAAACGGAGGGATTGCACATGCATATGATATATCGTACAAAGACGGAATCGTGTTCACAGGCTGTGGACTTGCCTCTGTAATACGGAACTAACAGGGGGGCCTCACTGACTGGAGGTGGTGGGGGGGGAATCATGTTCATATACAGACAACCTTACCTAGTCAGAGGGACTCAATGTTCACATATATAGTGACCTTCCTCTGGGGTGTCAGGTTGGCATATGACATAGTGACATCCATACATGTATCATTGACATTTCAAAGTTTGTTTCCTCAAGGTAATGCACTTTGATAGAGG
This sequence comes from Conus canariensis, assembly GCA_033310375.1. NCBI lineage: Eukaryota > Metazoa > Mollusca > Gastropoda > Neogastropoda > Conidae > Conus > Conus canariensis. Next base: position 71,264,238 of record CM065725.1, read on the forward strand.
CGACAGCCCCCGGCCAGTCTGGAGGGCTATCAACAACATGAACTGGTAACCTCCCCCCTGTCAGTCTGTAGGGCTATCAACAACATGAAGTGGTAACCTCCCCCCTGCCAGTCTGTAGGGCTATCAACAACATGAACTGGTAACCTCCCTCCTGCCAGTCTGTAGGGCTATCAACAATCAATTGGTAACCTTCCCCCTGCCAGTCTGTAGGGTTATCAACAACATGAATTGGTAACCTTCCCCCAGCCAGTCTGTAGGGCTATCAACAACATGAATTGGTAACCTCCCCCCCCCCCCCCCCCCCCCCACCCAGTCTGTAGGGCTATCAACAACATGGATTGGTGACCCCCCCCCCCCCCCCTGCCAGTCTGTAGGGCTATCAACAACATAATTGGTAACCCCCCCTGCCAGTCTGTAGGGCTATCAACAACATGAATTGGTAACCTCCCCCTGCCAGTCTGTAGGGCTATCAACAACATGAATTGGTAACCTCCCCCTGCCAGTCTGTAGGGCTATCAACAACATGAATTGGTAACCTCCCCTGCCAGTCTGTAGGGCTATCAACAACATGAATTGGTAACCTCCCCCTGCCAGTCTGTAGGGCTATCAACAACATGAATTGGTAACCTCCCCCCTGCTCAGTCTGTAGGGCTATCAACAACATGAATTGGTAACCTCCCCTGCCAGTCTGTAGGGCTATCAACAACATGACTGGTAACCTCCCCCTGCCAGTCTGTAGGGCTATCAACAACATGAATTGGTAACCTCTCCCCCCTGCCAGTCTGTAGGGCTTATCAACAACATAATTGGTAACCTTCCCCCTGCCAGTCTGTAGGGCTATCAACAACATGAATTGGTAACCTCCCCCCCCCCCCCCCCCCCCCCCCCCCCCCCCCCCCCCCCCGCCAGTCTGTAGGGCTATCAACAACATGGAATTGGTAACCCCCCCCCCCCGCCAGTCTGTAGGGCTATCAACAACATCAATTGGTAACCTCCCCCCCCCCCCCCCCCCCCCCCGCAGTCTGTAGGGCTATCAACAACTAATTGGTACCTCCCTCCCCCCTCCCCCCCAGTCTGTAGGGCTATCAACAACATCAATTGGTTAACCTCCCCTGCCAGTCTGTAGTGGCTTATCAACAACATCAATTGGTAACCTCCCCTGTCAGTCTGTAGGGCTATCAACAACATCAATTGGTAACCTCCCCTGTCAGTCTGTAGGGCTATCAACAACATAATTGGCAACCTCCCCTGTCAGTCTGTAGGGCTATCAACAACATGAATTGGCAACCTCCCCCTGCCAGTCTGTAGGGCTATCAACAACATCAATTGGTAACCTCCCCCTGCCAGTCTGTAGGGCTATCAACAACATCAATTGGTAACCTCCCCCTGTCAGTCTGTAGGGCTATCAACAACATCAATTGGAACCTCCCCCTGTCAGTCTGTAGGGCTATCAACAACATGAACTGGTAACCTCCCCTGTCAGTCTGTAGGGCTATCAACAACATGAACTGGCAACCTCCCCTGCCAGTCTGTAGGGCTATCAACAACATGAACTGGCAACCTCCCCTGCCAGTCTGTAGGGCTATCAACAACATGAACTGGTAACCTCCCCTGCCAGTCTGTAGGGCTATCAACAACATGAACTGGTAACCTCCCCTGCCAGTCTGTAGGGCTATCAACAACATGAACTGGTAACCTCCCCTGTCAGTCTGTAGGGCTATCAACAACATGAATTGGTAACCTCCCCCTGTCAGTCTGTAGGGCTATCAACAACATGAATTGGTAACCTCCCCCTGTCAGTCTGTAGGGCTATCAACAACATCAATTGGTAACCTCCCTGTCAGTCTGTAGGGCTATCAACAACATGAATTAGCAACCTCCCCCCTATTTCTCCTTACTCTTACCCTTTCCACTGTTCTTTTCCTGTCTCTAACTCTTTCATTCTCTTTCTTTTTATCTGCCTGCCTGTCAGTAATTTTCTGTGTGTGTGTGTGTGTGTGTGTGTGTGTGTGTGTGTGTGTGTGTGTGTGTGTGTGTGTGAGCTTGTGTGTGTGTGTGTGTGTTTGTGTGTGAGTGTGCTTGTGTGTGTGTGCATGTTGTGTGTGTGTGTGTGTGTGTGTGTGTGTGTGTGTAACCTCTGTAACACATATGTGTGTGCATGCGCATGTGTATGTGTGCGAGTGTGAATGTGTGCATGAGTGTGTGTGAGGTGTGTGTGTGTGTGTGTGTGTGTGTGTGTGTGTGTGTGTGTGTGTGTGTGTGTGTGTGCATGCGTGCGAATGAACGTTTGTGTGTGTGTGTGTAAACAGCAAGTGGTAGGTGCAGAATGGAGGGAAACGAAGAATGAGGGTGTGAGAGTGATGTAATCATGATTTAAAAGTTCTTCTCCATCAATACGATACATGATACTTGATATCAGAGACATCTTAACAGTTGTTGCTTCAAAATAAACTCTGTGTCCATAGGAAGGGGATGGGCAGGGGATGGGGTTAAGGGGGATATGGGGGGGGGGGGGGGGGGGGGGGAGGAGAAAACTCTCACCGAAAAGGGAGAATAGGCGCCTATAGAGCTGACCACCACGATGCTGCCAGCCCTGTCATGAATGCACAGAAAGGTTCCTTTGATAACAGGTCATCTGTTGTAAGTGCCAGTACTGCTTTTACCTTTCTTCATACACACAACACACACACATGCACACACACACACACACTCAGACACACACACACACACACTCAGACACATACACACACACACACTCAGACACACACACACAAACACACACACACACTCAGACACACATACACACACATACACACTCACACACACACTCACAAACACACACACACACAAGTGAGTAAATAAATCCAATCCAAATCCGATCCACTACAGTGCTGTCCAGCCAATGCCATGTTTTTTATTTGCAACTACCTCCAGTATATTCAGACACGGTTATGTCTTTATTGTAAAAATAACATGATTTCGACAATGAAATGTCAAAAAGACATAAAAGCTAAACAGTCGATTTTTGTTCCTGTTGCGGGAGTTGTTTTTTTTCTGCTTGAAAAGAAAAAATCAGTGAAAGGATAACTAGCAAGGAACCATAAAAATTGACAAAAAAAAAAGCATTCAGATGAATAAACATATGAAATAAAAAGCAGTTTTCTTAGTCTTCATTTTGGTCTGTAAATCTGCTTGAAACGGTGCTTGGGTGGCTGTTCTACATCAATTCTTATTCCCATTCATAGGAGTCAAAGAAAAGTATGGATCCATTGGACTTTCTTTCTACCAGTCCTTTCCTCATCAAGTTGTTTGTTATGTGAAGTTCAGACCACACTCCAGACTGAGTGTCAGGCTCAACTGCCACCGAGGCAAACACTACCATACTGTCAAAAAAGATATCCCACAATGCTAGGACTTGTTCTCAAAACAGACATGATGAAGCATCTCTGATGAGAAGTCACACAGTGACGGCCCTTTCATGCTTATGTTTGTTTATCAGCTGACGTCACACAGTGACGGCCTTTTCATGTTTATGTTTGTTTATCAGCTGATGTCACACAGTGACGGCCTTTTCATGCTTATGTTTGTTTATCAGCTGACGTCACACAGTGACGGCCCTTTCATGCTTATGTGTGTTTATCAGCTGACGTCACACAGTGACGGCCTTTTCATGCTTATGTTTGTTTATCAGCTGACGTCACACAGTGACGGCCCTTTCATGCTTATGTTTGTTTATCAGCTGACGTCACACAGTGACGGCCCTTTCATGCTTATGTTTGTTTATCAGCTGACGTCACACAGTGACGGCCCTTTCATACTTATGTTTGTTTATCAGCTGACGTCACACAGTGACGGCCCTTTCATGCTTATGTTTGTTTATCAGCTGACGTCACACAGTGACGGCCTTTTCATGCTTATGTTTGTTTACCAGTTGACGTCACACAGTGACGGCCCTTTCATGCTTATGTTTGTTTATCAGCTGACGTCACACAGTGACGGCCTTTTCATGCTTATGTTTGTTTATCAGCTGACGTCACACAGTGACGGCCCTTTCATGCTTATGTTTCTTTATCAGCTGACGTCACACAGTGATGGCCCTTTCAAACTTATGTTTCTTTATAAGCTTATAATACGAAGCAGTGGGTACAATCTTTTATCTTTTAACTACCATTCAGCCCTATACTGCCTATTAACCCGAAGAGTGCCTATAAGCCGTCAGCTGACGCCGAAGTAAAAATGCTTTCCCAGTGCCTATGGGCCGTCCACTGACGTCATGCATTTTCTTGAATTTTCATTCGTTACTATTTCTATTAACGGACTTAAATAGAGTGTGCGTAGTAAGCCTTATATGTCTGTAGTATTAAAATGATATGCAAATTACCACACGTGGGGGAAAGCCCATTTATTCTCATCACTGACTGGATGATCAGCCAGCACTTCGTCTCGCTTGCAAAGATGGCGGCGCAACCTTCGACAAGCTTAGCGACCAAATCAACGTATTTACACAGCTGAGCAGGCTCTGCTAATCATTTTTGACAAAGACAATAATCTTTTATTCAACAACTTACTCGAGCATGAAGGTGAGATGATGATTGTGATGGAATTGCTGACCGTATTCGTCAGTTATTGAGTCGGGCTGTGTGACCTCAGTGTGTGTTCAGCTGACTGGTTTGCCAGCGTCGAACGAGCTCGCCTTGTGTGTACTCTGCACTGCGTGCCAGTGTCCAGTGATGTGATAGTCAGCGCGAGAGGGGAGCGTGGCCTGCTCGCGGCGTGACACGGGGCAGAGGAGAAGAAGAGGAGTGAAAGAGAGGGTTGAAGTCCAGCAAGGGGGCGTGGTGGGGGGAGGGGGGCGTGGTCGTGGACTGACCTGTCTGCATAGAGTGTGAGGTCTTGATAGGCTTCTAAACTGTTTTACTTTCATTTACATGTGTAGTGTGACAATACAAACTTTATTTTCAACTTTTTTGCTTTGTGTTCTTTTTTGGATGTGAAGCTGTAGTGGTAAATACATATGTTTTTGATCGTGCAAAAAAATCTATCCAAATCTAAATGCCTAAATATTTTTTTATTATCAAAATTAAAACAAAAGAAGCCCAGATTCAAAATCTTCATTCAATTTCCTTCAAAAATCATATATATTTCATTGTTATATCTTTTGTAGTTTCTGAGCTAGAATTTTTTGTTAATTATTACCCCCAAATCATTAGATTTCCCTGGCACTGGGAAAGCCTTTGTTTGTAACATTTTCAAGCAGTGAACGGGTTAAGGATGAGCATACAGCTTATTTGGGACTCTGAACAATAAGAGGTGCCATTTGAGGATAACAGCTGTTAAAAAAAAAAATGGCTGCTATTTGCAAAGTGATTAAATTCCAACTCTAAAACGTTTCACTGTATCATTATTCAGCTCATTCTGACTGTGACTATGATGGGCAGTAACTGGGGACTATCCTCTCAACACAGATGTGGATGAGTTAATGCCCCTGGCACTGCTGCCTCACTAATGACAAGTTCAGAGACTGTGCATCTGCACTCATTTCAAATTCTCATAGCAGTGTACAGAGATGACCAAGAAGTGAGGTATCTGTATCAACGTTACTGAAGGATCCTGGATTTATCAAGTACAGGTGAGTGACCGCGACGGTCAGTGTAAACACTAACACCACGGCAACAGACATGCTCACAGTTAACCAGACCCACCGCCAGAGTTTTTTGTTTTTGACCAAATTTGGTTTAATTTCCATTAAAACTTTTACGCATGTGATAAAGAAAGAGCCACAACGGCTCGTTTTAAGTTCATATGGCACTCTATGAAAAATAATTTGGTTGTTCCGAGAGCATTGTGTAACCCCCTTCTGGGTCCCCCCCCCCCCACTTTGCAAACTTGGTAATCAAAGGTTTAATCTGCGTGAAATAAATACCAATGTCAAGACACACTTGAAGGCTGCTTCTACATCATTTCACATTTTCTACTGTAGAAGACGAAAGTACAGGCCCTTTTGATAGCACAATTTAGAAAACACACACACACACGCACACACACACACACACACACACATGTGAAGCACAAAAAGAGCAAACAGACTATAACAAAAGAAAACAAACATACCCTCTCTTCTCCATGTGGGGAACAGTTTCTTTGCACAACATGAAGCTTGCTTTTACATTGACATCAAAGATCTGAAACAGCACAGCATGTCAAGTTG
>CM065725.1:71272945-71275445 GCA_033310375.1 Conus canariensis
CCCCATGTTGTCTGACCGTCTGCACACATAATTAATAACAATGAAAATAATAATAATAATAATGATGAAAGGCTATACACACACATCTTGTCTTGTCTTGTCCTGTACCTTGTTTGTCTGTGTCCTTGGTGGTAACTAACCCCTTCTCTTTCTAAATTTGGCTTCATTTTCTGCCCTCAGTCACTCCGTTTTGGAACTTAATAATAATGATGATAATGATAACAGAGCATTTATAAAACTCCTTGCCAAAGGTTCTAGGCATTGACAGTCCACAGTCTTGTGTACACAACAGGCTGCCTACCTGGGTAGAGCTGACTGAAGAGCTGCCTGCTGGTGCTTCATTCAGTCGTGTCCCATGCCTTCCAGTCAATATGGTTCACTCCATTTCCTTACTTCCTTCATTCTTTCCATTTCTCACACTGGGTGCATGCTATGTGTAACGTGTCATCCATACCAACGGCCAAACTGGCCTTCTCTTCCGAAAGTCGGTGATGGGATTTTACTTGTGTGCAAGATGTTATGCATTCGTACACACACGGAACTTTGGTTTATGGTCTCATTGGAAGGATTATTTGGGAAATGGAGTCAGAACCAATGTTAACTCTGAGGGAAAAATCCCCCTGTACCTAAACAGCCCAACAGAGATTCGAACCCGCAACCCCAGGATCACCAAGATTACGATTCCGACTCTCTACCAACTGACCTATTCTGGGCCCCCCAAGGATTTAAAAATTATTTGTATACAAATGTTACAGTATGTGCGTTCAAACATTAACTACACAAAGAACAAAACAGGCTATATACAATTGAAAAAAGGGGAAAAGTAAGGAATGTAAAATATTATTCAAAAAAAAAATAAATAAATAAAAAGAGAAGAAAGTGAAAGACAGTGCGACAGTCACACATTCAGTGACACCCCCAACCTCCTTCAACAAAGAAGGCAAGAGGCAAAAAGAGAGAGAGAGAGAGAGAGAGAGAGAGAGAGAGAGAGAGAGAGAGAGAAGAGAGACAGACAGACAGACAGACAGACAGACAAACAACAGGAATTTACTAGCAGAGAATTTCCAGAGGGAGGGGATACAATTCGTCCTTGATGGGAAGAAAACAGAGAGTAAAGGCTCTTTAGAACACACACAAATGAATGCCTCCCCTCCTCCTGCCCCCCCCCTGAAAAAAAAAAAAAAAATTTTTTACTGATAACTAAAGAAATAGGAAAAAAGAAAAAAGACTCAACGGGGATGAAGGAAGGGGGAAATCACTAGCATGCAGTGTCCAGAGAAGCATACACTGAATGACTCCTTAGCATCTCCACTTTGGAGGGAGGAGGGAACACTGTGCATATGAAGATTCATGGACAATGAGGAACACTGTGCATATGAAGATTCATGGACAATGAGGAACACTGTGCATATGAAGATTCATGGACAATGAGGAACACTGTGCATATGAAGATTCATGGACAATGAGGAACACTGTGCATATGAAGATTCATGGACAATCTGGGAACACTGTGCATATGAAGATTCATGGACAATCTGGGAACACTGTGCATATGAAGATTCATGGACAATGAGGAACACTGTGCATATGAAGATTCATGGACAATGAGGAACACTGTGCATATGAAGATTCATGGACAATCTGGGAACACTGTGCATATGAAGATTCATGGACAATCTGGGAACACTGTGCATATGAAGATTCACGGACAATCTAGGAACATTGTGCATATGAAGATTCATGGACAATGAGGAACACTGTGCATATGAAGATTCATGGACAGTGAGGAACACTGTGCATATGAAGATTCATGGACAATGAGGAACACTGTGCGTATGAAGATTCATGGACAATGAGGAACACTGTGCATATGAAGATTCATGGACAATCTGGGAACACTGTGCATATGAAGATTCATGGACAATCTGGGAACACTGTGCATATGAAGATTCATGGACAATGAGGAACACTGTGCATATGAAGATTCATGGACAATCTGGGAACACTGTGCATATGAAGATTCATGGACAATCTGGGAACACTGTGCATATGAAGATTCACGGACAATCTAGGAACATTGTGCATATGAAGATTCATGGACAATCAAAAAAGAACACAGACAAATTAAGGAAGAAAAGCAGCACCAGCTACCGTCATGTATTGGTTAGGGTCATGTGTTTGAATCCCAGTTGTTTTCGGTATTTTTAGGCCACGGCCAGCTTGTAGCAAGAGTTGGACGAGTTACAGGCTCAAATGACATGCCTGGAACCACACAGTGACGTTTCACCCTCTAAACTGATGAATCTCGCAAGTGATGGTCAAATCTTCTGACCTATACAGCAGGTGCCTGTATCTCCGAGGCCTGGCTGATGATGGGATATATATCTGTACATCTATCTAAATCTATCTATCTATCAATCAATCTATCTATTTATATATGAATGCATATATACAGACAGATAGGGATATAGATATATAAAGAAACAAAACGACAAGTTAC
>CM065725.1:71280445-71315445 GCA_033310375.1 Conus canariensis
CTTTCATACATATAAACTGAGAGAGATATCTTACCATCAAAGTGTGATTTGGTTCAAATTTACACAAATGTGTTTATTGGGCACATATAAAACGTTTCTATGTGGTTTTTCCAATTAAAAATATTTCAGGATCAGGATCAGGATTTGGGGCGTTGCTCAAAACAACTTAGCCTATTTAGGCTTTATACGCCCCTTCTGTATATTTGTTATGTCTGTTGGTCCAGTCATAGGCTAGCTCAGTCTAATTATCCATCAATTTCATATTTTATTTTAGTTAATAATTCATGTTTATCTATGAGGTTCTTAAATACATTAATACTAGGTGCATGTTTGATGTTAGTTGTCAATTGATTCCAAAATTTGGTTACCCAGTTAGTAAATTTATATAAATTTTCTCAAATTAGTTCTGGAATATTGTTTAATTATCTTATCTTCACTGCTCCTTGTAGCATCTTTCTGTGGAGCACAAAAAAGCATGCCCTATCAACATCATCAATTCCATTAAATATCTTATATGTTTGAATCAAGTCTCCTCTTATTCTTCTTGCCTTAAGTGTTGGAAGTTGTAGATAGTTTAATCTTCCCTGGTATGAGTAATCCTTCATATTATGGATCATCTTTGTTGCTCTTCTTTGAACCTGTTCTAGTGGTTCTGATTGTCTCTGTAGCATTGGATACCATACAGTATTTCCATATTCAAGAACAGGTCTAACTAGTGTCTTATATAATTGTAAAAAAGTGTCCTTTTCTATATAAATGTAGTGGGTTTTTTTTTTTTTTTTTTATTCCAATCATTCTGTTGGCCTTGTTGATACTATTCGCAATGTTTGTCAAATTGCAAATTTTTGTCGAAAGTCACACCCAGGTCTTTCTCTTCCTCACATTCAGATACTTTTACTTCCTTGTCCTTTTTCTTCCATACTTACTTATTTGGGTCTCTGACAGGCAGAAAACAAAATGCATGGGGTAGAGTGGGGGTGGGGGTGGGGATGATGGAGCATGAATTTCTAAAGTAAAGAGTCCCTAAACTATAAGTGTGCTGAACTTTTCATCTGAACAAAAATGTCTCTCCTGTACATCAACTCAGTTTCTCAACTTTCCAGCATGTGAACTTTGGACCCGTCTACCCCGACGAACAAAGATTAAGGAAATTGCATATCAAAAGCTGCTCATGAAATGCTGAATTGTTTCTATTTAAGACAATAAGTGTGTCAGTGCTAAATAACAATAAATGCAACGAAGAGTAGTTAAGGTTTACTTTGTTGGCGTTTGACTGAGTAGAGCATGTGCAGCGACGACACACAGCTTCTCACCTTGAGAGTGGCCTTTCTTTGTTATCGGCTAATTACTCCAAACTATTGTAATGTTGCGGATACCACCAAACATTGGCATCTGCCAGGGTATAGTTATGTCCCTTGAGATCTCAAGGGCACGCCGTAGGCGTGCCTGCACCCGATGTGAGTCAACACTTCTAAGGGTGATGCAGGACAGCCCCTGGCTGGTTGGTTCGCCAGTTGACAGTGCTTCTTTGGGTTCCACTGGCACCTTTGAGAACATTTCTTCCAAGTAATCGCTATTACAGTAGGCCTGAAGCAATACTTTCTGGAGTTTTTATCCAGCGTGAGATTACAAGCGTCGGGTTGGTCCTCTGCTTCTAACACAAAGCTCAGAAAAGGGCAACAAGGTCTGTTGGTTGAATGCAGGATAGAATATGTTGGTACCTGAACAAAGATTGCCTGACGAAAATGCTTGACTTGACATCATTAAAATTTCAAAACATTATAGGTGAACTGACAAATCATGTAAAATACTTACTGGCATATAGAGTTCAGACTCAGCGCAATTTTTCACAAAAAAGGGACAGTCCATACAAATACGTAGTCAGTGGAATTCCTTGTAAACCCAGTATACTGCATACTGAAATTAACAAGGAATTCCACCGACAAAGGTGGTTTTTTTTTGTTTGTTTTTTTTTAAATTCAAAGTCTACTTAATCAGTCGCAGGGTCTAACGTGCCACTTATTAACAGAACTGTGCCGTTGCTGGAGTGCACTACCCATGCATGTTACAAGAGCAACTGGAGCAACATTAACACTTTAACTGAAAACCTCAATGAACAGGTGAATAGATCAATGACATAAATCTTTTAAATGACGAATGATGCTTCGTATAGTCCACATGTTACTAATTTGTAAATGTTCCGGCACTGGGTTGAAAACTACTGAGCCGCAAATGTAGCCTACGCAACTTCATTACAGCCGTAAAGTTCTTACGTCAATTTGACTGGTTCGGTCTTTTTTTTTTTTTTTTTTTTTTTTTTTAAAATAACATGAAAGGAGCACCTTCAAGTACGTGCAGCGGTTTCGTCAGTATGTTGGTAATGGCTGCCTAATCGGAAGAAGAAGGTACGTCTAGCTAGCCTGAAGCTCCTAAGAAACATTAGTTCCTGATCAGACAAGAAAGGGCAATCATCAAGTGGCCGCGGTCTTGCCTAGGACGAGAATACTTTCAGTCGCCGTGACTCTAGGTCTAAGACCCGGACAGTTCTGCTAGTAAGGCTGCGGGGGTGGGGGTGGGGTTGAGGGTGGACATTGTGCTGAGAGACACAGAGACCGAAGAAGTTCTGGAGGGACAAGACTATCATCACCATGGCTCCCACCCGGCAACCAAGACGGGTTACGACAGATCCAATGTCGCACTAGATACCGTCAGGATGACTTTCTAAAGCCATCATCATAAACTGGAATGTGGTTGCCAGAGACAGTTGTGGAAATGGGCACCCTTGGTTCCTTCAAGTCGAAGAAGTCACATACCTAAGAACAGACACACTGTAATCAGAGTAGGTAGATGTAGATTGCCCCTTTTCTCCCCTCTGTCTCACAATGGTAGGGAGGGGGCTGGTGGTATGGGGGTGGTGGTGAGGGAGTAGGGCGGATGGTGGTAGGTCTGTTGCATTATAGCATTGGGGGATGAGCTAATCGGAAAGGTGATAATAGTCTTCTGATACACTCCACGTACAGTGACTAGAATGGCAATTTAAATCCTCACTGTCGTACGTCTTTTTCTTTCCCGCTGTACATCATGGCTTTCTACAGAGGCCGGCAGAGTCATCAGTGTGTTGGTCATGGCGGCCTAGTGGATGAGATGAAGGTACAGGAGTGGGCTGGTGACGAGCCCAGTGTTCTGTTGCGGATGTCTGAGGTCAGAGGACTGTAAGGCCCTACACTGGCCAAAGGTCCGCTGTGGTATCCCTGCCACTGACCTACTGTCTTGGGACCACCACACGCTATGTCAACTTCTTTATACTATCCCCTCCTCTCGCCCCCCCCCCCCCCCCCCCCCCACTCTTAAAAGGTTTTAAATGTCCACAGCTTTTTTTTTCCCTTTTGAGCCCATTCACATGTCTCTGCTTTAAAGCCAACCTATGTCACCCCTATCTGGTGACTAGGAAAATACAATGTTGATGCAGTTCAGAGTGGACACTTACTAACTTTCATTCTGCATTGTCTATTTGCTCGTATGGGCTTTTAAAAGAATATCTTCTTTTTGAAACTGAGATTGAATGGAACAGGAGCGGCCATCGACCAAAGCTTATGTTGTGAATTTTTTGTTGGGCAATAAACGTGTGTTTCATATGGATGGTTTTGTGTTTATTTGAAGAAATAAAGAAATAAAGAAGTTTTTTTTAGAAATACGGGAGGCGGGTGAGGGGCAGCTCATTTTTTCCTCCACGTGGTGACAATCCTTCAGTGACTTCTTCAGGTCGGTTGGCCTGTTCTCAAGCTGCCACTACAATCATGGGAAGTAATTCTCTCATTGCCAAAGCATGCTTATGACATTGTTCTTTCCCTTGAACAGAGATCGCTTCAATCTTCAATTTGGATCGCCAATCTTCTGACGCGTGAACGCGAGTGGGTGACTGCGTTCGCGTTCAATAAATCGGCAGTCAAGTAAATGAATAAACAGATAAATGAATACATGCATACATACACACACATACATACATATTTACATACATAATAGACACATACATACATACATACATACATACACACACACACACATACAAACATGCATACATACATACATACATACATACATACATACATACATACATACATGTATACATGACAGTTCACGGAAACTTAGGGAGTAATATCAAGCCTGTTTGTCATATATGCTGTACGCATTCGAGTAAAAATGACTTACAGGGAGTAATTCTGCTTTCTAGGCATGAATACGGTGCATACCATTGCAGGTCTTTTGGAAAGAATAACTTCATCGTCGCCAATGATTTCATTGATGGCATTTCAACGACTTTTTCTTGAGGACGCGTTGCCATTATATTATGACGATGCCACCAACCGCTCCCCACGCCCCCCCCCCCCCCCCCCCTTTTTTTTTTCTTTTTCTCTATTGTGTTAAAAAAAAAAATTAATTAATTTTTTTTTTTTTTTAAACCAATTTTGATATGCGGCCTCTCATTGTAGATTTTTCCTGCAGCACCTGGGTGGGGATATCTTACTTTTTACCGTGTTTTATTTCATTTTAGTTTTGCCTCCGCTCAATGCATGGTGTCCAGGACACAGGGTTTAGGACCTCGGTTCATCGTCTCCTCTGAAAGACTAGCGCTCAGACCCCCTACTTCAGGTCTAGTGGAAAGAAGAGAAACCTACAACTCCTTAATTACTTGCCCTTACTTAAGAATCTAAGGGTAGTACGACGTAAATCTCGCCATCCAATAGAAGTTCAGTATGTGTGTGCGTGCGTGCGTGCGTGCGTTCGTGCTTGTGTGGTGACCATGGCCTATGTCATTGTTTTGTTTGTTTATTTGCTTTTACTGTCCCAGTCTAGTTAACAAAATAAGCGTACAATGGAGTTGCGTACATCTGTTTAGGAGTTACCAAAACTGGAAAATATGAAAACTCTATGTAGGCTAGACTGTTACTCAACTAGTCGTTGAAACTTTTAACACGGTCAGGAAGTTTTTGAAAGCTTTTGTGTTGCTGGTAACAAAGGCGCCGTTGTGTAACTAAAAGGATTTATTTTTATAAACATTAGTCCCTGGATAACTAATGAATAGTTCGCCAGTAGTTTTCCTTGTTGTGTCAGATTCAAAAGTAGTACGACGGTGCATGACTGACAGGAAACGGGAAACGGAAGTTCATTTCACAGAGCATGCCCAAGACAGGAGAAGTCACAAAGATATAAAGGCTTTTTGAGATGTTTCGATTAGGAATGTAAAAGATGCGTGTATCATCTGAAACATGTGGGGGAGGTGATGGAAAACACAGATGAACAAACTCCGACAAATAAGGTGGTACTGTGCCAGTTATGACATTATAACAATGCATATAGATGTGACATTCGATCCGACTAGAAACAGGAAGCCAGTGCATACCAGACAGTTGTGAAGTAACCTGTTCTCGATCTCTTTTCGGTACTTTGAAAATGAAACGGGCAGCGCGCGCAATTCGTAACTCTTTGCAATCGATTTATACGATTCTATAGAAGCCTAGTGAATAAGGCGTTGCAATAGTCCAGTCGAAAGAGAACCAGAGACGTGACTACAGTTCTTGTGGCCTCTATAGAGCCAGTCCTCCGGACCTCAAAGTAAGCACTTCGTCCTCTTTTGCTGACATGGGCGCTCATTGTGACAGTTTCATCAGATTTAGAACCTATTTCTGACCGACTTTGAAAGAGAAACGAAGTTTTGTCCAGTTATTGGGAAGTCTGGAAGATTGGCACCGTCAGAAACTCTAGTTAGAATAGTTCCTGTGTTGTCTTCATTACGCTGAAGTGTGTTGTGTATGACCCCACTGGTCGGCAGTCAGTACTGACCGGGTGACCAGAAGGACTGAAACATCAACAGTGAACTCTCTCTCTCTCTCTCTCTCTCTCTCTCTCTCTCTCTCTCTCTCTCTCTCCATCCCCCCTCTCACTCTCATACTGGAACACAGATATACCAGGCAAACTGAAGATTTCAATCACTTTATTTGATTTTTTTGTAAACAAACAGGCGGATGCTGTTCCATTGTATGAGTGAACCTTGTTTAAAGAAAACAGCAAACAAATAACATCGAAGCTGAATTGTTGCTGAGCACCAAACCTCCCTGGTTCATTTAAATAAATAAATGAACACATTGTAATTCATGCCTGTTTGTTGCTAAGTGCCAAGGTGTATGTATAATTTGAACGAATTTTGAAGTCTTAGACAGTCTATAAGCACAATCTGTTTTAGGTGAATGAGAGAGAGAGAGAGAGAGAGAGAGAGAGAGAGAGAGAGAGAGAGAGAGAGAGAGAGAGTTTCTAAAAACAAAAGTATATATGAAAAAAAATATGCGGTTACACTAATTTCAGTCACATGTTTGTACGTGTATATAAAAAAATGACGAGAATGTATGACTCATGTCTGGGCCTGTAAAATATACACACGACATAACAGTGTATCAAGCAAAGTGTACATTGAACAAATGAAAAAAAATGTCAGGCTAGCAGAATACATCATTCTGTACAATTCACAATAAATAATTGGGGGCGGGAGGGGTGAGGAAAAGCATGGGGTAGTGTTCGGGGAGTGGGGGGGGGGGGGTCATTCGGTCAGAGCATGATCAGTGATTGTCCACAAAAAAATGAAAACGAAGTGATCAAAGAGAAAGAGCAGAAAGAAAGAAAAGAAGGAAAAAGAGGAGGGAGGAGAGAGAGAGAGAGAGAGAGAGAGAAGAGAGAGAGAGAAGAGAGAGAGAGAGAGAAAGGGAGAGAGAGAGAGAACAGAATTTTATTCAGTACGGTCAAGCCCAAGAGAGAGAGAGAGAGAGAGAGAGGCAGACAGACAGACAGAGTAAGAGAGAGAGAGAGAGAGAGAGAGAGAGAGAGAGAGAGAGAGAGACAGACAGACAGACAGACAGACAGACAGAGAGAGAGAGAGAGAGAGAGAGAGAGAGAGAGAGAGAGAGAGAACAACGAATATTATGTCACAGGTTCAAACAGTTTGCACGCGTCATTCATGGTCAAAACAACAACAACAACAACCCTGATAGGGCCTCTGCGCGTTCAAGTATCTCATTAACATGTACAAAACAAAACAAAACAAAACAAAACCATCCATTCCACATTCAATGGGGCTATGTGAAGACGAAGAACAAAGACAAGTAGGGCATTGTAACGGATACATAACGTGTTGTTTATCGTGTTTTTCTTGTCGTTGATATGTGAAAGCTTTTACACTAATCCACTTTCTTTTCTTTCTCATTTTTTTCTTCCCGTCAGGACGTCAACGGAGTACACGTGGTTCCACACGATCTAGTTTAGCCATTGCTTTGATGTACCTAAAAAAAAAAAAAAGAAGAAAAAAACAACAATCCCACCACCTTAAAATGCCAACTCTTTTTACACCATCCCCTCAAAAACAAACAAACAAACAAACAAACAAAACAACAACAACAACAACAACAAACCCAAAAAAACCCCAACAACAAGAACAAACTTAAATTTTTATCTAAAAGCTCGAATGAAACCTTACCGGCACAGAACATAAATATTTCATCTCAACACCCAGACACTGTCCATTAAATGCGATTATAATGTGCAATTTGCCTGGCAAATCCTTGTTGAGTCACACGTGTAAACAAAGCGAGCCTATGTAATCACGTTCGATTGTCCAAGAGTGTGCGAGCTTCTTTTGTTTGTATGTATGTGTGTCCCTGGCCACCTTTAACGCTGGGATTTGTCTCAGCAATGACAGACGTCAGCATGACAATGTTATATGGCCTTTCCAGAAATCCGCAGCATAAAAGGTATCACCGACTGGCAACGGCCACAAACCTTTGATTAACACAATCTTTGATTAACATCTTCAACAGTGTTTTCAATGTTACGAAATCGATATTTTCCTTAAAATTGTGATCAGTTACATTACTGCTTTGCACACACCGATAAAAGACAACTTATATGATGCTATCAGCAAATATTGTAACAAATACTAAGTTTAATTCTCTTGATATTGGATCGGTCAATATGATTTCTAGCAAGCAGAGGTCCAAATATTAAATATAGGACTAAATCTGGAACTGAGATGCGTCACATGCATATTTGTTTGCTTATTTATTGATGAATGTGGCTAAGTGTTATTATGAGTTGAACATTTGCAGTAAATCAAGCCAGTGAAGCTGCAGTGAAGGAGAAAGAATTGTAGTTTCTTGTTTCAAGAACAACAGATCTTACTTTAAAAGAGAGAAAGAAATGCATCATACATTTTCAATGTTGCTGCAAGTGATTCTCAAAATTTTCAAAGAACCGAAAACTGATCTTCTATATTTTCCAGGCTGGAAAGTGCCAGCCGGGTGGGGACTGGGATGGGGGTTGAGCCTTTCAACAGACGACAACGTGCAGAATCTTCTTCATCTGTCTTTGATTCCTTGATCATTCTACTAAACAGGTCAAGACCACTTCCCCTTTTTCCTTCACGCTCGACTCGACTGCTGAGATATCGTCAGTCTCGCTCACTGATTTTTTCTATATCGTTCCTACTGCCGACATACTGAATCACAGAACGCAGAGCGGAAATCGTGAAAGGAAAGAAGATCCAACTGATGATGAATTCGGATTTTGACCAATCCGAACAGAGCATTTTTTTTTTTCTGCGCATCAGTCAATCAGGCTATTAGTGATGAATTCGGATTTTGACCAATCCGAACATAGACTTTTTTTTTTTCTGCGCATCAGTCAATCAGGCTATTAGTGATGAATTCGGATTTTGACCAATCCGAACATAGACTTTTTTTTCTGCGCATCAGTCAATCAGGCTATTAGTGATGAATTCGGATTTTGACCAATCCGAACATAGACTTTTTTTTTTCTGCGCATCAGTCAATCAGGCTATTAGTGATGAATTCGTATTTCTGACCAATCCGAACAGATACTTTTTTTTTTGCGCATCAGTCAATCAGGCTATTAGTGATGAATTCGGATTTTGACCAATCCGAACAGATACTTTTTTTTTGCTGAGCACCAGTCAATCAGGCTACTGATGAGGAATCGCATTTTGACCAATCCGAACAGATACTTTTTTTTTTGCTGAGCACCAGTCAATCAGGCTACTGATGAGGAACTCGCATTTTGACCAATCCGAACAGATACTTTTTTTTTGCTGAGCACCAGTCAATCAGGCTACTGATGAGGAACTCGCATTTTGACCAATCCGAACAGATACTTTTTTTTGCTGAGCACCAGTCAATCAGGCTACTGATGAGGAACTCGCATTTTGACCAATCCGAACAGATACTTTTTTTTGCTGAGCACCAGTCAATCAGGCTACTGATGAGGAACTCGCATTTTGACCAATCCGAACAGATACTTTTTTTTTGCTGAGCACCAGTCAATCAGGCTACTGATGAGGAACTCGCATTTTGACCAATCCGAACAGATACTTTTTTTTTGCTGAGCACCAGTCAATCAGGCTACTGATGAGGAACTCGCATTTTGACCAATCCGAACAGATACTTTTTTTTTTGCTGAGCACCAGTCAATCAGGCTACTGATGAGGAACTCGCATTTTGACCAATCCGAACAGATACTTTTTTTTTGCTGAGCACCAGTCAATCAGGCTACTGATGAGGAACTCGCATTTTGACCAATCCGAACAGATACTTTTTTTTTGCTGAGCACCAGTCAATCAGGCTACTGATGAGGAACTCGCATTTTGACCAATCCGAAAAGATACTTTTTTTTTGCTGAGCACCAGTCAATCAGGCTACTGATGAGGAACTCGCATTTTGACCAATCCGAACAGATACTTTTTTTTTGCTGAGCACCAGTCAATCAGGCTACTGATGAGGAACTCGCATTTTGACCAATCCGAACAGATACTTTTTTTTTGCTGAGCACCAGTCAATCAGGCTACTGATGAGGAACTCGCATTTTGACCAATCCGAACAGAGACCGCGTTTCGCTGCGCACCAGTGAATCAGGCGGGTGCAGGACACTACCGCGAGCGTCACTACCGCGTGTAACACAACCGCGTGTAACACTATCACGAGTGTAACACTACCGCGAGTAACACTACCGCGTGTAACACTATCACGAGTGTAACACTACCGCGAGTAACACTACCGCGTGTAACACTTCCGCGTGTGTAACACTATCGCGTGTGTAAAACTACCGCGAGTAATACTACCGCGTGTAACACTTCCGCGTGTGTAACACTATCGCGTGTGTAATACTACCGCGAGTAGCACTACCGCGTGTAACACTTCCGCGTGATGATGATGAGAGAGAGAGAGAGAGAGAGAGAGAGAGAGAGAGAGAGAGAGAGAGAGTATGTGTGTGTATAAGTGAACGCGTGCAAACTTTCTTTTTATCTTGTGAGTTTGGTTAGCACGACAAGCATTGAGTTAGTGTTCAGGGAGAGTGTTCTTATGTCGAACAGGCATTTTGTTTTATGTCGATCATTTGCAGTCCAAACAAACATTTCAAACTTTGGCCATGGAGGTAATACAGTCTCGTTACTCCAATGACAAGATCCTCTACAACTGGTATCTTTACCGTCGAGACCGTGTAAATAAAACAACGGTCAACTGGCGCTGCGTACAGGACAAATGTAAAGGGAGAATCAGCACTCCGCTTGACTACCGCAATGGTGCCATCCCCAATGTAAAGAATGGCCACAACCACCCTGCCAACCCAGCGGACGTCCAGAAGCAGAAAAGTATTGCTGAGATGAAAGAAAGAGCCGCTGCTACAGATGCACCACCTCGAAGATTAATTGGAGAAATGATGGCAAATTTGACTGATGAGACGCTGACCAATTTGCCACAGAGATCAGCACTCAGGCGCACAATTCAGAGAAAACAGAAAAGAGATGATGCCTTTCCCCCTCTTCCACTAAATTTGGAAGACATCGAAATTCCGGAACAATTCAGAGAAGTTCTAGTTGGAGGCACTCAAGTCAGGTTTCTATTGCACGATACAGGTGACGCTGATAATGATGCTGAAGAGGAAGAAAACCGGTTGAAACGCATTATTCTCTTCGGAACCGACGAAATGTTGCGGTTTATGACTGCAAACTCTAACTGGATGGCCGACGGCACGTTCAAAGTAGCACCACAACTGTTTTTTCAGCTGTACACCATTCATGTCATTAAAGACAACCATGTCTTCCCATGCTTGTATGCTCTTCTGGCAGGAAAGAACAGACGGACGTACGAGGAAATGTGGCGCCTTATCAAAATGTACGCACCAAATCTGAACCCACGGTTTTGCATCCTTGATTTTGAATTGACAGCCAAAGCTGCAATCATCTCGGCGTTTCCACACATTGAGGTCAGAGGATGCTTCTTCCACTTATGCCAGTCAATCTGGAGAAAGATCCAGGATCTTGGGTTGCGAGTCACCTATACCGACGACGAAGACACACGGCTGTACTGCCGCATGCTCGCATCATTGGCATTTTTGTCACCAGAGAAGATCACAGGGCATTTCGAGAAACTGCAGGAAGACATGAGTGAAAGAGACATGGACCCACGCTTGGGTGAACTCTATGACTACTTTGAGGACAATTATGTTGGAAGACTCCGCCGTGGGAGAAGACGGGACGCAAATCCCACGCGGGCCCCTCCACGTTTTGCTCTCGAGTTTTGGTCAGTTCGCGACAGGAACCAAGTCGATCTCCCGCGTACAAATAATAAACTGGAAGGGTGGCACAGGGGCTTGCAATCCATGTTTGACGGCCCGAATCCATCCATCTGGAAATTCATCGCCGGAATCCAAAAGGAACAAAGTCTGCAGCACGGTGTTAAAATTCAAATGGAAGGAGTTCACCCTGGCCCAACCCCAAAGAAACATTTCTCGGCCATCAACAAACGACTCCAGACGCTCATCCAGTCGTACGAACGGGCTGAAGACAACGAGGACGAGGATGACGACGAAATCGACAAGGTTCCTTTCTTACGGTCAGTGGCCAGAAACATTGAATTCAATGTGTGTTGAACCAATCGTGACACTTGACACCTGCTTTTAGTGTGGCCATTCCTTTTTTCTGTAATTCAGTATTGCTTGTAATACAAATATGTTTTGTAAATTAAAAATCCTCGAACATTCTATGCATTCTGTGTGTGTGTGTGTGTGTGTGTGTGTGTGTGTGTGTGTGTGTGTGTGTGTGTGTGTGTGTGTGCGTGCGTGCGTGCGTGCGTGCATGCGTGTGTGTCCATCTGTCTGTCTGTCTCTCTCTGTCTCTTTGTCCGTCTGTCTCTCTCTCTGTCTCTCTCTCTCTCTCTCTCTCTCTCTCTCTCCTCTCTCTCTCTCTCTCTCATTCCTTGTGTCAGTCTGCCTCTTTTACTCTCTTTCTCTGTCTGTCTGTTGGTCTGTCTGTCTGTCTGTCTCTCTCTCTCTTTCTCAAAATAACATTACAAATCATATTCGTACTGACAGTACTGCAGAATGACAGAAAAATCACAGTATTGTTACACGCAGATGCGGTACTTGCGTTAGTGTTACACACGCGAAAGTGTTACACGCGGTAGTGCTACTCGCGGTAGTCTTACACACGCGATAGTGTTACACACGCGGAAGTGTTACACGTGGTAGTGTTACTCGCGGTAGTTTTACACACGCGATAGTGTTACACACGCGGAAGTGTTACACGCGGTAGTGTTTCTCGCGGTAGTGCTACACTCGTGATAGTGTTACACGCGGTAGTGTTACACGCGTTAATGATGCTCGCGGTAGTGTCGCACAACCGAATCAGGCTACTAATGATGAAGTCAGATTTTGACCAGTCCGAACGGACACTTCTTTGCTGCGTACCAGTCAATCAGCCAGTTCCCGTTGTTTACAAGCTGTTAAAAAAACAAAACAAAAAAAAACTAGGCCCTCAAAAGGATAATGTTGAAAGCAGTTGCCAGCTGTCAACGGCTCCACTAAGAGGTCATTTTCAGATTTATTCCTATGGCTCAGACTTCTGACCCAACCCTTAAAAGTGGCATCCTGGAGCCGGAGCGGCCGGATGGTATTTTTCCCAGGCTTGACTGAACAGCCGTACATTTCACAGGGTCTGACCTGAACAGCCGTACATTTCACAGGGTCTGACCTGAACAGCCGTACATTTCACAGGGTCTGACCTGAACAGCCGTACATTTCACAGGGTCTGAACTGAACAGCCGCACATTCCACAGGGTCTGACCTGAACAGCCGTACGTTTCACAGGGTCTGACCTGAACAGCCGTACATTTCACAGGGTCTGACCTGCACAGCCGTACATTTCACAGGGTCTGAACTGAACAGCCGCACATTCCACAGGGTCTGACCTGAACAGCCGTACGTTTCACAGGGTCTGACCTGAACAGCCGTATATTTCACAGGGTCTGACCTGAACAGCCATATGTTTCACAGGGTCTGAACAGAACAGCCATATGTTTCACAGGGTCTGAACAGAACAGCCATATGTTTCGCAGGGTCTGAACAGCCATATGTTTCACAGGGTCTGAAAGGCCGTGTTCTGAATCTGTTCTTGGCCAGGGTTCCAGGTTGAGCTTGGAGAAAAGGCATCCCTAGAGTCGGCAGAAGGAATTTTTCCCTGGCCTGTATTGAACAGCACAAAATTTCAAATCTTTTTAAGGGTTTTAGCCTGAAAAGTGGCGCTCCTCTCTCTCTCTCTCTCTCTCTCTCTCTCTCTCTCTCTCTCTCTCTCTCTCTGTGGAACTGAACCTACATGCCTCTGTCCTTACCCATTTATGCCATCCACCCTTTGCCCTTCACCCTCATGTAGCATGAATACACATGCGAGTTAAACAGGCATCACCCCTCTTGTTAAAATTATATTAAAAAAATGGTTATATGTTAACTTCTATAAGCGACAATATTTTCGCAGTCAGACATAACACTTTTTTTTTCTCACAATAGTAATAATTTCAATAATTTGCATTGGCAAGCACAATGTAATACCTATTATGCAACCGATTCTAATATGAGGACACCCGATGACGTGACCTTCGAGGAATCCTTTACCGCCGGATTTCATCAAAACCACTTTAAAACTCACATTACATCTCTCTGCCTACCTTATCTCTCTCTCTCTCTCTCTCTCTCTCTCTCTCTCAACAGACAAAGAAGCAGGCATTTCTTGCATGTCTGTTCACATGAATCAAGTGGATAACGAATGAGAGTTCTCCCTGCTCTTTGCCGTTCTTGAGGCGAAACAGACGTGCACCTAGCTCCCGTTTTCTTTTCACACTGTTGAGGCAAACTGGCAAACCGACCTACGGAGCACGGTTTGAACCTGTCTGTGCTTGCTCTTCCAATTGGAACATATTCGTGTGACGATGTCCGCAGCCATGGTTTAGTACACACTATACACTTTTCAACTCCCCATTCTCCCTTTCTCTCCACACTGCCCGTTTTCCCACAACTGACATCATTCGAGTGACCCCTCCTAACCGGTTTAATGACTGTCTTTGTCCTTGGCACGAAATTCCTAACCCTCACACGCTCGCTGAAATCATCACCATGGGATTTGTCTCAGCGGGGTGTCGCCTGTCAGGCGTCGACTCATTACGGGCGGCTCATCGGGTTACGTCTAACCAGAGATGTAGATGGGGCAAGATCAGTATCTCTCCTGTTTTCCTCCCCACTGTTCGCCTTTGTTGGAGTCCTGTTTGCTCAGGATAATTGGGTAACCACGAATGCCAACTTCTAGCCCACTGCCTGTACGTAGGCTTTGCCTGCACGTGACTCACCGTGTGTGCGCTTCAAACTTAGCTGATACTATCAACAGCGAAAGGTGTTGAACAGACAGCCAAAGTCCAAACAGGAGGCAGACTTTGAGAACCGATCAGATCAACAGGAAGCTGCGAATGCCTTCAGTGTGTGCCATGGGGCACCAACTCGTGAGAGGCACGAATACTGATCCTGACCCTCTGCACGCCTGGTCTTCCAGGGTTCTGTGTGTTCGGGACTGAACCCGTCATACGCTGTGATCTACTTTTGCACGCTGCGAGTTAGTCACAGGAAGGACGGTAATCATCATGTCACTCACAGACAACATATTATCATGTGGTCCTTAATTGTTTCTCACTATATTTGTGCTGTTCTTTTTTTTTTTTTTTTTTTTTCCAGTACACTGTAACAGAACCTTATTCTCTTTTTGGTCGATGCTCGTCGCGGAATTTTCACACTTCCACACACGCACAAGGGACCTTCGTACTATGCTTAATGATAAATGTACATGGACGTGATATATATATATATTATATATTATATATATATATATATATATATATATATATATATATATACATATATATATATATGCTGTACTGCTGTATATGTTCAAGTGCTAGCTGGTTTCTGTGAATGTTGACACAAGAAGGGAAAAGAAAAGAGGGGGGAAAAAACAGAAAAAAGAGAGAAATAAAATCTTTGAACCTCATCCCTAACATTTCACTTCAATCAGTTTAAACGGCTGGGTAAAAACTTGTAGTGTCCTCGACGTGGAAAACCGTCGTGGGCTAGGCTAATGGCACCATGACCTAAAAAAAAACAATATGACCAGCGCAGGAAAGTCGATCCACCCAAGTAGTCAATCAACCAACGACATTGGCAAAGTAAGGTGAATGACCAAATATTGTACGATTAGAAACAAAGCCAGTGAATAGGAAGTGATGACGGAATATGACCCAACAACACAGACATGCGGGCAGACACACACACACACACACACACACACACACACACACACACACACACACACACACACACCCCTACTACACGTGTTGATTGTGACACCGATTCAGACAAATGAGGCTTCCTGCGGTCAAAAATGACCATGACTGCATGATGCATCCTAGCGGACATCCTGGCTGACCGCCCGTCTACAGCTGTGTCGCTGGTGACGACGCTTACCGAAGGGCGAATATCATATAAAATTTACAAATCATTATGCTTGTTTAGCAAGACAATAAGTCAAGTCGGCTGGCGCACAGACAGACAGACACAGACAGACAGACAGACAGACAGACACACACCACACACACACACACACACACACACAGATTCTGGATCCGCTCTTTGATTCTGATCCGTTCCACAGATCCCTATCCAAATTGAGAGGATCCGTCCTTCGGACGCAACCCATTTTCCTCCCAAGTTTCATTAAAATCGGGTCAACAATTTCTGCGTAACCTCACTGACAAGACAGACCAACAAACTGACAGACAAAGGGTAAAACATAACCTCTCTGGAGGAGGTAAAAACACGCTGGTGACCGAGTCACAGTCGCTTTTTGATTGAAAAGCTTTAAGCGTGAACCATGCAAACACACACTTGTGTGCATCCATGAACAAAAGTTAGTGTACTTAATTTAAGTTGTTGCTAGGTGCAGCAACAATGTACAGCTTAGATGCAAAGATTCTGCAGAAGGCAGAAACCAGTTCACGTAGCTGCATATACTATTTCTTTCCTACACATTACATCTGGGTCTTTTTCTCTGTTCACTATAGAATGGCTTTTTAGATTTTTCAAGTCAAAAGAAAGACCCATACTGGCTTTGCTTACGCCTTTGTAAATAAACATACGTAGCATGCATTTTCGTCCAATAAATAACATTTTGCTTTCCTGACAAACGTTAAACAAAGGAGTTCACATGATTACCTCGGTTGTCCGTATGTGTAAAAAAAAAACATGTCTGTGTGTTTGTGTGAGCGCATGTGCCTCTGTGTGTGTGTGTGTGTGTGTGTGTGTGTGTGTGTGGTGTGTGTGTGTGTGTGTGTGTGTCGTGCGCGTGCGTGCGTGCGTGCATGCGTGCGTGCGTGCGTGCGTGCGTATGTGTGTGTGTATGTGTGTGCGTGTGCGTGTGTGTGCACGCACAAAAGTGTGTGCGTGTGCATGTGCATCCGATAGTCTAGCACTGTCATTTTCTTGGTACTAGCATGACCAGTCTTGACAGAACGATACATGCTGGACAGACATTTGCAGCCATCACCTGCCCTAAGATGTCACCGAACGAGAAAAGCCGTCCATTTGCGATTGACATTTCCAAGAATAATTTTTCACTGTTCGACATTTTCTTTTTTCTTGTGCTCGGTTTCCATAATTGCTTTATACATGGATAAGAGATATTTTCAATAATTCATTCGAATTTTTCTTCACAATTATTGATTTACATTATACAAAGATCAGACAATTCAATACAATTTTTAACCAAGTAGAACTAAGAAAGCCCGGATATGAATACCATGCCAAACACAGGCAAGTAAGACTAAACGAGTTTGCCGTTTACGGTGAATCAAAACAAGTGAAGATGCATTAGATGCATTAAATCACCAACCAAAACGGTCTAACTTGTTCCAACAATAACAGGCCTTCACAACAATTGTAAGACTGCGCCGTAAGATTAACATTGTTGCCAAAACGACGGAAAGTAATACTAATGGTGGGATCATCTCAATATAGATTCATCAAATGAAACAAGAAGTAATATGTATCACGTCAAAATGATTGATGCATCAAATTACGTAAGTGGTAATATGTATTACGTCAAATAAGACGATATATGCACCGTCCCCACTTTTACGTGGCTGTCAAAAAAAAAAAAAAAAAAAAAAAATCTCAACTGAGAGCAAAGTATCCATCGCACTAGGCCACTGGTTCTGTTCTTTTTACCTCAGAACAGTGAAAGTGCCCGAAACATCCCCCGCGTCATGCCCCCCCCCTCCCCCTCCCCCCCCCCAGCCCCTGCCTCCCCTCCTCTCCATCAATTCCACTACACTCACTAACACCATTCCCATCCCCTCCCTCCAAGGGGATTCCTGGCACTCTGCACTGATTCCGTATTGTAGGTGGCTTTCGACTCTCTGACGAAGACCACGCTTAATAACTATGATGTAATGCATTAGATATTGTAACCTGTAAGTGGCTTTCGACTCTCTGACAAAGACCACACTTAATAACTATGATGTAACGCATTACATATTGTAACCTGAAGGTGGTTTTCGACTCTCTGACAAAGACCACACTTAATAGCTATGATGTAATGCATTAAATATTGTAACCTGTAAGTGGCTTTCGACTCTCTGACAAAGACTACACTTAATAACTATGATGTAACGCATTACATATTGTAAGTTGAAGGTGGCTTTCGACTCTCATAAAGACCACACTTAATAACTATGATGTAATGCATTAGATATTGTATTCTTTAAGTGGCTTTCGACTCTCTCACAAAGATCACACTTAATAACAGTGATGTAACGCATTATATATTGTAAGCTGAAGGTGGTTTCGACTCTCATAAAGACCACACTTAATGACTGTGATGTAATGCATTATATATTGTAACCTGTAAGTGCCTTTCGACTCTCTGACAAAGACCACACTTAATAACTATGATGTAATGCATTAGATATTGTAACCTGAAGGTGGCTTTCGACTCTCTGACAAAGACCACACTTAATAACTATGATGTAACGCATTAGATATTGTAACCTGTAAGTGGCTTTCGACTCTCTGACAAAGACCACACTTAATAACTATGATGTAACGCATTACATATTGTAACCTGAAGGTGGCTTTCGACTCTCTGACAAAGACCACACTTAATAGCTATGATGTAACGCATTACATATTGTGACCTGTAAGTGGCTTTCGACTCTCTGACAAAGACCACACTTAATAACTATGATGTAACGCATTAGATATTGTAACCTGAAGGTGGCTTTCGACTCTCTGACAAAGACCACACTTAATAGCTATGATGTAACGCATTATATATTGTAACCTGTAAGTGGCTTTCGACTCTCTGACAAAGACCACACTTAATAACTATGATGTAACGCATTACATATTGTAACCTGAAGGTGGCTTTCGACTCTCTGACAAAGACCACACTTAATAGCTATGATGTAACGCATTACATATTGTGACCTGTAAGTGGCTTTCGACTCTCTGACAAAGACCACACTTAATAGCTATGATGTAATGCATAGATATTGTAACCTGAAGGTGGCTTTCGACTCTCTGACAAAGACCACACTTAATAGCTATGATGTAACGCATTACATATTGTAACCTGTAAGTGGCTTTCGACTCTCTGACAAAGACCACACTTAATAGCTATGATGTAACGCATTACATATTGTAACCTGAAGGTGGCTTTCGACTCTCTGACAAAGACCACACTTAATAGCTATGATGTAACGCATTACATATTGTAACCTGGCAAACAAGATCCCTGTGCCTCCCTTGCTCCCCATGGTGTACTACTAAGGACTGCCCGAATGCCCGTGGATGGCGATCAGTTGCGTTGGGCATGTGGTGTATGCTGTGGCCTGCCCTCTAAGCCATAGCTATATTTTTCAAACACATGCTGTGAAGAAATCATCAGCGTTCTTTAGTCAGCATCAGACAATCTTGGCAGCGGCCCGAAATTTTGCTTCATTAAACTATCATTTTAAGTTACCGTGTATGACACCAACACCATGATGTTCTGGGCAACGTGAATGGTTGAGTCATACAGCGTTGATCTTTTTCACCTAAGAACACAGGTTGACTAGTTTGGTCCAATTGCTGATAAAATAAAGTAAATTGGGTTTTTCCTGTCAACTAGTGCTTTACAGAACTTTGAGTTACTGCCAGACGATGGGCAAGTGGTTTTGCCTGGGGGCAGGTAAAAGCTTTGTGTACCTGCCCCTTAGGTATGTCCGAAAAAAAGGTCACACCCTGCTCCCCATTTTTTCCCACCTACCCTTTACCCTTCTTCCTCCTGTGGCTGTGTTCATTCATCACATTAGTCAAAATAGGCAAACTGCCTCTCTCTCTCTCTCTCTCTCTCTCTCTCTCTCTAACAATATCAGCTTTAATGTAGAACATTTTCTCAGCAGATGACACAACGAGAAGACAACTCAATTCTTAACAACTCTGGGTTGAAGTTAACATGAAATGCAAAGAGCTTTGTGCATAACGTGCACACAAAAAAGACATAACTATTTTATCTTCCTTCTTTTCGCCTCACAAAGCCATTTCAAACAGAGGACAACTTTTTTCCTTCTAATGTTTGTTGCCTATTTACTTTCCTATAATGTTACAGATTGTCTATAAAAATCTTTGATTTTCTGCTGGAAAAGAAATCTCAGATGGGGAACTGGCCAATAGAGGAGTTAATCAACGAAGAACAACAATAAAACAGACGTGGATTCAAAACTGTAGCAAACGACTTCAAAACAACTTTGACAGTCACCCTTATGTATATCAGACAATTAAGTGACGTGTTTTAACGATAACAGCGATAACATCATGATGATATCGACAATGATGAAGCAACCATCATAATAACACTAAAAAAAATGATTCTGTGACAGCGAGCACTACTGCTACCAATGATGATGACAATGGTGATGATACGAATGACACACACCAACAATGCCGATAGATATTATAATGCACTGGTTGTCCCAATAATTGAAGAAAAAAAAATCACAACCAACACAGACTAGACCACGTCTGTTGATTGTCAAAGACAGAGCAAGAAAAAAGGTTTATCTGTGGTGTAGGACCACCACGGTATGCATGGCCATACACCTCAAGTCCATGGAGGGTCAACCACACGCAGACGCATCAGTTACACAGCCCTTGTCCCGATGTCTGGCAAGCACGAGGCTTCCACAGCTTACCCCCACAGAGTTTTCTTTGTTTTGTCTTTAAAAAAAAAACCACCACGTGCACCGTTTAGTCTTGATGAGTGACGTAGTAATAAAACCACTGCTTAAAAAAGAGGTACCACACACTTTCAAACAAGAATCCAAACGCTTCTGCTGGCTTTGCTTCAAGTATTCACTAAACTGAGGAAACATACTCTTTCACAGGTCAAGAATGTAAAGGGTTTTTGGTGATGTTGCTCCAAGCTTTTGCGAAAATGTGGACACACGCCATTTCAAACACACAGATTCACGAGGGCTTTTGTTGAAGTTGCTTCAAGTTTCTTTTATGCTGAAAAGCGAAAACAAACCACTTGAAAAGAAAGGAATCCAGAGGACTTTGCTGGTCCTGCGTCCTTTAAAGAAAACAACCTAAAGGATTTAGCCGATTTCGCTCCAACTTGTTTTTGCTACCTAAAAAAATAAACAAAGAGACAAAAGAAACACAGTTTAAAACAAAATCATCCACCAAGATTTTGCTGACTTTGCTTCAAATTAAAAAACAAACAAACAGACAAACACATACTCTTTCAAACCTGAGAATCCAAATTGGTTTTGTTCGTGCGCATCAATTTGAAAAAGAAAACGGAACACATTCTTTGAAACAAAAGAATCCAAATGTGTGTGTGTGTGTGTGTGTGTGTGTGTGTGGTGTGTGTGTGTGTGTGTGTGTGTGTGTGTGTGTGTGCTTGCTAATGTCGCTCGAAATCCTTGCATAAAATAGCCAAAAAAACCCATCTTTCTAACATAACAGATTCAACGATTTTCGCTGGTCATGTTACCACTTTTCTAAACAAAATAATCCAACGCATTTTTGGAGGAGTTGCTTCATGTTTTCCAAGTGTCTCTTTTCAAGTAACAGTTTAGTGAAAGTCAACAACGGCCATAAAATTACCCATTCTGTCATGTCATGAACACAGGTTAACGGTTTGTGGGTGATTCTGATAATCAGTATCAGTCCAGTGTCTCTCGGCCCAGTTTCCCCTCAGGTCATTTCTTCGTGAAAACTGAACAACAGAATTTCACTTGTCAAACCAGACAGTAAATTTGATATCGCTTTCAATTTAAAACAGTCTATAAAATGACAATCATGATGTGTAGGGTCAGAAATGACGTGTCTACAGCCACAGAAAATATCATCGATCCAAGCAGAAGGCACAGTCTGTGTTTGTTTTCAACTGTTGCTGACCATCTGCCAATGATGGCGGATACTACTGGGCATGGTTTTAAATCGATCTGTTGGGAAGTTACACAGTATTATTGATTCTGACTAATTCACTCGTAGTTGTGATGTACCACAATTCTCTTATTTTCAAAGTTGCGGCGTTTCATTAGTCTTCAGATTTCCTTAACTGAAAGCACAACTTCCCCCATCTTCCCTCCTGAAAAAAGGACCCCTCCCTCCTCTAAGATTGAAAACAATATAAAGGATAAGACAACATAAGATAAAATCATTTGTACGCGTCTTCATTTCAGATTAGTAACATAATCCATACTGTTAAAATCAGGCTGATATAAAAATACATAGATATAGTGTAAATCTTATAACTTCCATTTTTCTTCATTAAAATCCTCGTCATGCACTTCTTTGGGCTTCAAGAAACAAAGTTACAGATTTGTGATATTCTGTCTGGAATCAACAGCAATAGTGTTAAATTGCATGTCATAATCAGTATAAATTCAGTTTGTTTTGTTGTTTATGAATGAGTTATACGACGCCCTTATGACATGCTTCTTTGGGAAACGATATGTGCATTCAAATTCTGCATAACATCATATTTTATCTTAAGCCACGGTCATCGAGGCTGACATATCTGCAATAAAGAAGTGCTGCACAATTTGGTCTATAACCTTGCCAGTCATCCTGAACAAATTAAGAATCAGAATTCATGCACATAAGTGGCTCCATTGTTTAAGATCAAAAATACAGATACTCGCAATGCTGCATTTTATTTTGAACTTTAGCTCATGTCTTCGTACCTCACAAAAATAAGTCTAGAACTCAAAAAGCTGCATAACTTACAATCTAAAACTCATGTACTCGTATCACTGCATAATTAGGATCTACCATTCATGTACACTTAAGGCTGCACAGATTAAGGTCTTGAACTCACGTACTCACAAAGCTGCATAACTGAATGTCTAGAATTCATGCATCAGAAGACTGCACAACTGAATATCTAGAATTCACACACTATAAGGCTGTACAACCGAATCTTGAACCTATGCACTCTTACAGTTACACAACTGTGGATCTTGAATTCATGACGCATCCGACCCTGTGATCCGAGCTCATGTATTAATAATGCTGCAAACATAAGATCTGGAAGTCATGAAAAAATAATGCTGCACAATCTAACTTTTGGCACCCATGTGTTAATAATGCAGCACAACTTAAGATCTGGAACTGTGGAATGAGCAGCGGTACACAACTTTAAGATCTGTGACTCAAATGTAAACGATGGTGCAACACGTTAAATCTGGAATTGACGAAATTATGATGAAGTAGAGACTTAATACAAATGGATCTCATCTTAATACGTAACTTAAGACCTGGACCTCATGAGTCATCAATGCTGAAAAACTTAAGACCAGTTGCTCATAATGCTGCACAGATTAAGATGTACTCATAATGATAAATGATTTAAGATCTCAATCTTAGGCGTTACATTACTGCATATCTTAGGATCTAGAACTCATGCACTCAAAATGGTGCACAGCTATACTTATCTATACCATAAGATCTTGAGCTCATTTGCCCAAATGCTGGAGAGATCTCAGGACCGTGAACTCCTGTACTCATAATGCTACAGAATATGAAGTCTACAACCCTTGTACCAATAATGCTGTGGTAAATTATTTTTGGAACACATACACTCATAATGCCGCAGATTTAAACATCTGGAACCCATGTACCTTTCATGCTGCAGAGCTACAGATTTGGAACTCAAGAACGTTCAAAACCCTATCATTTTTAAGACTGCATATTAAAATCTATCTGTAAAATTGCTTCGCAACGTAAAGTCTCCTAGGGCTCATAAATTTGTAACACAGTTTATCCTCAGACTTAGAAATATTGTGTTCAAAACGCAACCTATCTCAGTAAAAAGAAAGTTTCAATTGGCGCTGACGTGAGAGTCAGTGCACTGGAAAAAAAGCAACACTCCCCATACAACTGTTGATGTCCAAACAGTAAACAACTGTCCCAAGTCCGAGGACTGGATGTACACACACACAGGGACAAAAAATGACCCTTGGCCTAACAACAAACAACTGTGGGTATAACTAGAGGTTGACAGTGTATGTGTCAGGGTAGGCGTCACTCTCTTCATCTTGCTGTGGACTGGCGCACATCCAAGGTGGGGACCCGATATTCCCCACGTCCTGGTTCGGATTGGTGCACACCCACGTCGGCGGGGAACCGCTGCCAACGTTCTGGTTCGGATTGGTACACACCCACGTGGGCGTGGAACCAACCCTGGCATCCTGGTTCGGATTGGTACACACCCACCGGGGCGAGGAACTGGTACCGGCATCCTGATTTAGACTAGTACGCACCCAAACGGGCATGGACCCCATTCCAGCATCCGGGTTAGGGTTCGTGCACACCCAAGCAGGCGTGCCTCTGCAAGTCAAGGTCTCGGTGCCCGGGTTGGGGCTGTGGCTGGGGCTGAACCAGGCGCTGGCGGCTCCTCCCCCCTCCGTGATGGTCTCCTGACTGGAGTTGGCCCTCAGCCACACAGGCGCGGCCCGGCAAGCCAAAGTCTCGGCACTCTGTACAGTGGAGCCGGCAGCACTGCTGCACACCAGCACCGGCCTGACCCCGACCACGCAACTTCCGCTTCCGCTGTCGGAGGTGGCGCTGTAGTTGGTCGGGGCCAGGCCCGGGGCGTGGCGTCATAGGTTGACGGGCAGCGATACCTTGTCGGTGGTCTGGCTGTAGGTGACGGAGGTGCTGTTGTTGGAGCGGTTGGAGCGGCCCGACTTGCTGGAGGTGGGCGTGTAGGAGCGGTGCTGGGAGGGGGGCTGGGAGGAGTAGGCGCTGCCCAGGGGCGCGTAGGGGTCCTTGGTGGTGTAGGAGTACAGGGAGCCCGGGGGGTGGGGCTGGGCGGGGAACACCGGCTGCATGGGGTAGTAGCCCTGGTGGGCGTAGCCGTGGTTGCTGAAGGCGCTGGGGGCCCTGGAACCTGTATTTTTGAAAGAAAGAGAGTTATAAATCAGTTGGGGAAAAAAAGAAAAAGGTTTTAGAGTAGATTTGGTATTGCACTATACAATACTGTACGCTGAGGGCACTTGGTGGACCCTGGACCCTGCATTTTGAAAGAAACAAAGACACAAATCAGTTGCAAAAACAAGAGTAAATGTTTTACAGTAGATGTGGTATTGCACTATACAATATTGTACTCTGAAGGCGATTGGGGTCCCGTAACCTGCATTTTGAAAGTAAAAGAGTTACAAATCAGTTTGAAAAAAAAGGATTTTAAAGTGGATATAGTATTGCATGATACAATATTGAACGCTGAAAAGCGCTAGTGACCCTGGAACCTGCGTTACGAAAGAAAATGAGTTACAAATCAGTTGCACAAAAAGGATTTCAGAATGGCAATGGTTTTGGACTATACCATATTGTACGCTGAAGGCACAGGTGGGCCCTGGAACCTGTGGAAGAGAGTTACAAATCAGTGGCGAAATAGGATTTTAGAGTGGACGTGGTATTGCACTATACAATATTGTACGCTGAAGGCACAGGTGGGCCCTGGAACCTGTGGAAGAGAGTTACTAATCAGTGGCGAAATAGGATTTTAGAGTGGACATGGTATTGCACTATACAATATTGTACGCTGAAGGCAAGCGGGGAGGTGGGGTGGGGGCTGGAACCTGCATTTCGAAAGAGACTTACAAATCAGTTGCAAAAAAGGGTTTTAGAGTAGATATTGTATTGGACAATGCGTTACTGTACGCTGAAGGCGCTGGGCCCCTGTAATCTGCATTCTAAAAGAAAGATGTACAAATCAGTTGAAAAAAAAAGAGTGGATAATTATGGTTTTGCACTGTGAAATATTGTACTACTTCATCGCTACAACAGGTATGTTGTGTGTGTGTGTGTGTGTGTGTGTGTGTGTGTGTGTGTGTGTTGTGTGTGTGTGTGTGCGCGCGCGCGCGCGCGCGCGCGTGTGTGTGTCTATGTGTGTGTGTGTGTGTGTGTGTGTGTGTAAGGTAAGGTAATGTTGCTTATAGCCAAGCCGACCGTAAAGGGCCATATCAGGGCTGTCACCACGTTAAAATCAGCTCACAAGTCATCAACCATCCAAAAAAAAAAAAAAAACAACAACAACAACAACAACCAAAAAACCTTTTACACATCTCTTTAAAATACATCTTCCAACAACGCACCAGAAACTTCGTTAAAAATCTTTCTTCCGTAAAATCTTAAATCAGATGAAAAATGTTATTCTCTTTCAGAAACTCAAAGATCGCGTCAGGTGGGACATCTCTGAACAGGGTTTTCATGGACTCTGCTGTAAAGTGTTTATGTCTCACATCGTGCAAGTCCCAACAATCTAAAAGAATATGTTTCACTGTGAGTGGTACATGACATGGAATACACCACGGAGCTTCTTCACCTTTTAAAAGATAAGAATGGGTATAAAACGAGTGGCTTGTGTGCAAGCGGCACAGGACTGTTTCTTCTTTACGGCCGAGTGTGTGTGTGTGTGTGTGTGGTGTGTGTGTGTGTGTGTGTGTGTGTGTGTGTGTGTGTGTGTTAGGTGTGTGTGTGTGTCAGTGTGTGTGTGTGTGTGCGTGCGTGCGTACGTGCGTGCGTGCGTGCGTGCGGGCGTTTCAATTCGGGTTAATCTCCCCAAGAAAGGGTGTGGTCACTGCACACTGTGTCACCCTTACTTTTCAGAACATCTGTGTCTGTGCATATTTTTCTTCGATCGTCAGAGTGGATTTTTTTAGCACAGCATTCTGCTGTAGGGACAGCTCCCTTGTTGCCGAGGATTCTTTTACTTGTGCTAAACACACAATGCACACGATATCCTGGGCTCCCTGTCATCCAAAAGACAATTAATGGGATATATTCATATGTGTGTGTGTGTGTGTGTGTGTGTGTGTGTGTGTGTGTGAGAGAGAGAGAGAGAGAGAGAGAGAGAGAGAGAGAAAACGTAACAACAGATTATTTACGCATTCATTCAATTTAATAAGAGAAGTCGAGTGGATGAGAAAAGAGACAGAGAAAAAAAAAGAGAGAGAGAGACAGAGAGAACAAAACAACAGATTATTCATGTAATTAATTTTCTAACAGTTCAATGAGAGAAACCGAGTGGGAGACAGAGAGAGAACTGAAAGACGTCCACCAGCACCAGCCCTCAGCTTTCCTACACACACACACACACACACACACACACACACACATATATATATATATATATATATATATAATGTTGAACAATTAAGTAGTGGGGGGAAAACAAGTGCAGGTTAACAATTCTTCCATCATTATAGGAATGACTTGGCTAAGATTTGAAATTTAAAAAAAGGGTTGAAGATGAAGAAATTGGGAAAATGTATATTTCAATATGAAAACCCTTCACTAGCTGCATGAGGGATCCATCGCAATCCTTCTCGGAGACAGATCTATATGTATCGCCTACTCCGAGGCCTTCCGTCCACTGGATCGGACTCATCAGGGAGATACGGCTGATTGTGTCTGTGTTCTTGGCATCAAATAGAGACACACCACAGTCCGTAATTCTGTGGTGTTCTAACCACCAAGGGTTCAAAAAAGAATCCAACAACACTCCCAAAGCAGCCAGCGAAAGGTAGTAAATAAAACAAAACGAAAGTGTGCAGAGCAAAAATTTGCTGAAAAATGAAAGCATTAAAGCAAACAGTATAAAATGTAGGGAAATCTTTGAGCCTATGCTTGAGGATCCATTTAAGGATGCATGGGAGATCAACAGATTCGGAACAGTCTGAGTGGTCAGCTCTGCTGTTCAATAACCCACGCATTGTCAGCAGCTAAGAATTGTGCAGAACAACCTTTACTTGGATCTCCTAAGAGATGCAATCTCCCACTGATTGACCAAACAATATAATGCTGAACAATTAAGTAGTGGAGGAAAAACAAGTGCAGGTTAACAATGACTTGGCAAAGATTTGAAATTAAAAAAAGGGTTGAAGATGAAGAAATTGGGAAAATGTGTGTGTGTGTGTGTGTGTGTGTGTGTGTGTGTGTGTGTGTGTGTGTGTGTGTGTGTGTGTGTGTGTGTGTATGTAATGTATGTATGTATGAATATATGTACATAAAGCAACACAACAAACTAAACCAAACCAAAAGCAAATCAAAACAAAACAACAACAGAAGTGTCAAGAAACGTCCCAGGCACTCTACTCAAAGAAGCAACCAAAGAAAACCAAAGAACCAAAAAAAGCCAAACTGCCTGCTGCTCACCCTCGGTCTCACCATGGTAGCTGGACGGGGCAGCGCCGTTGGAGGACACCACGGTGGTGGCCGTGGTGGTGACGCTGGTGGTGTTGCTGTTGCCGTCCGCCGCCGCCCGCTTGCGGCACAGCTGCCGCCGGCAGCAGCAGACGAGGGCGACGATGCAGGAGACGATGATGACGATGCTGCCGACGGAGATGAAGATGGAGGCGGTGACGCCCAGAGCCAGGAACTTGCAGATGAAACCACATTCTGGACAAGGTCAACACGGTTTTGGTTGTAGCATCGTCGATACAGGTCAATGTCTTAATGGGCGATTCCCCTCTCTCTCTCTCTCTCTCTCTCTCTCTCTCTCTCTCTCTCTCTCTCTCTCTCTCTCTCTCTGTTGTAAGACCAACCTATCAGCAACATGTACACACCTAATGGCAGGCATAGTGAAGCATTCTGCTATGGTCTACAGGAATGCTATGATTAAGATTTAAACAACAACTTCTTCGGCATTCCTCGGCTGGAACTCCGAGGTTCACCACTGACAATGTGTTTGTCCCCGCCCCTTCTCTCTGTCTCTGTCTGTTTTGTTTTTTATGAGACGGAGTTTAACCCTACAACAGATGCTACCTTGCACAATCAGAACTCGGCAGCAATGGGGAGGAAGAAGGCAGTATAGCGCTTTCAATTCAACCTATCAATGCAGGACTTCAAAAAGTGATGTGCTTTGCATCACAAGGATTTACCGACACTCGCTCTGACTGTATCCTGCCGTGTTTATCATCCCTGTTCAAAAATGATCCCCAAACTATGCATCTTTTACAACAAATTTAGGAAAATTCTTAAAAACTTTCGTCGAATTTCCCGATTTGGGACTGGTTTTCAAAAATAAGGATATGCCGGACAAATTCGGGGGTCCGGGGACGAGAGAGGGTGGATGGGGAAGGGGGGGGGGGGGCGGGAGGAGGGAGGGTGGCGCGGGATGGTGGTGGTTGGATGGGTGGGTGGGGGTCATCGACTATGTCTCAACGTCATGTCTGGCACATTCCGTTTTCGGGGTGACTGCCTAAACACAGTATCAGTGTGCGCTTGAAAAAAAAAATTAACATGCGCGCATCCATCCCCCACCCCATCGTTTTCTTACAATTTCTTTAAGAGTTGACGGACAGGACTTCGGTTCAAACCTGGATCGGAAGGACTTGGTGGGGGTTAGAGTTTATGAAGTTTGCTCAGACGTTAACTCGAAAGAGAGGACAAAATCACCTCTGATCGAATAGTCACACGCGGGAACTGAACCAAGGACCCGTGGATCAAGAGAACAATGGTCCACCCGGAAAGCCAGCCAGGCCCCTGACAGCAACGACATCGCGCATGCGCCGCTGTTCAAATGTCTGTCGAGACAGTCCTTCGAAAGGCTGAAAACTGTAACGCGATGATTCTTCCATGACTGCTGATCAAGGACGTCATGGCAGAGGCTGTTCCCGGTCACCTACAACAGGTCGGATCCCTTTATTGTGAATGTACCATTTCCCGGGCCCCCCTCAGTGACATAACTCCAATGCCGCTCATTCTTGTTTCCCCATACACACCACCACCCAAGGTCGTCCTGTCGCCCTGCTGTTGTTGTCTCCGGCAATAACTTCAGTTTACCCAGGTATTCAACTTGCAGCCAGACATAAAACCAGACCTTTGATACGAGCCTTTGGAAACCAAATACAACACCAGGTCTTTGAGGACAACCTTTTGAGGCAAGTATTAATAATATCAGACAGTTGTTTAAAGCCTGTTGAAGATATTAATAATACCAGACGGTTGTTAAATCTTTCAAAGCCGGCTACAATGCTAGACAGTTGTTGAGAGCTTTTCGGAAAAACTTTAATACCAGACAGTTGCAGGCATGCCAAGGTCTTGAAGATGAGAAAAAAAAGAAAAAAGAAAAATGGGAAGGAGCAGAAAGTACGATTGGTGGTCGGTAAAAGAGAAAAGGCAGTGCTGAAGAGCGCATGCTTCAAAATGCCAGATAACATACTTGCTGCTTTCATATGTACTTTCAACGAAATTTCATTCAGATTTCACATTATCAGTGGAAAAAAAAATCAGGGAGTGAGGGTTGAGTTCCAAAGATTTCCAGAAAGAATGAGGAAATCAGTTGATGAAAGAGGAAATCGGCTGAAGAAAAGTGGACGTCAGCTTAAAAGAGGAAATGTAACAGGCCTGCAGTTGCTGAGAGTCTTTTGAGACCAGTTATAAAACTAGGCGGTAGTTAAGAGCCACTGAGGCCAAACATAATACAAGACAGCTGTTAAAATCTTTTCGAGCTTTTCGATGCCAGAGATAATACCAGACGGTTGTCAAGAGCCGTTCAAAACCAACAATATACAAGACGACTGTTTAGAGCCTTATAAAGCCAAGCACAGTACTAGATGGTTGTTAAAAACCTTTTGAACCCAAACCCAATTATAACACCAGACGGTTGTTAAGAGCCTTTTAAAGCCAACCATAACATTAGACCTTGGATAGCAGCCTTTGGAAGCCAACTATAACACCAGGCCTTTGCCTTTTGAAGCCACTCAAAATACCTAGCCTTTGATAACAGCCTTTTGAAGCCACCCAAAACACCTAGCCTTTGATAACAGCCTTTTGAAGCCACCCAAAATACCTGGCCTTTGGTAACAGCCTTTTGAAGCCACCCAAAACACCTAGCCTTTGATAACAGCCTTTTGAAGCCACCCAAAACACCTAGCCTTTGATAACAGCCTTTTGAAGCCACCCAAAATACCTGGCCTTTGGTAACAGCCTTTTGAAGCCACCCACAATACCTCGCCTTTGGTAACAGCCTTTTGAAGCCACCCATAAAACCAGGCCTTTTGAAACCTATCGAACTAAAATCTGGAAAGAGAGGGGGTTAGTTACCGCCAAGGACACAGACAAACGGAGTACAGGACTAGACACCTTTAGTCCTGTACGCTGTTTGTGTCCATGACGGTAACTAAGTGTCTAGTCCAGTACTCTGTTTGTCTGTGTCCTTGGCGGTAACTAAGTGTCTAGTCCTGTACTCTGTTTGTCTGTGTCCTTGGCGGTAACTAAGTGTCTAGTCCTGTACTCTGCTTGCCTGTGTCCTTGGCGGTAACTAGGTGTCTAGTCCTGTACTCTGTTTGTCTGTGTCCTTGGCGGTAACTAGGTGTCTAGTCCTGTACTCTGTTTGTCTGTGTCCTTGGCGGTAACTAACCCCCTCTCTTTCCAAATTTTGCTTCAATCCTTCCCGTCACTTCACTCAGTCAGAGCCCCGTTTGTGAACTTTTGAAACTTTTCGTTAAGCATCAGTTAGAATGCCCGAACTGGTTTGATGTCATCTTTCAGCACTCTTTTTAGCACATACACATCATCCGCCACATGTTTGAAGCAATGTTTACAGCCACTGCAAGCATATCTAAAAAAGAACCACAAACGACAACATAAAAAAACAAGAAAACAAAACAAAGAAAAGAAAGAAGAACGAAGACAAGAACAGAAGAAAAGAAGAAGAAGAAGAAGAAGACAGAAACGATGAGATCAAGAACAAGAACAAAAAAGGATGTCAAGCAGCTGAATTACAACACGTTGCCCCAAAACCATGTAAGTCCCTCCCTCCCTCCCCTCCCCCCCCCCCCCCCCCCACCTTCTCTTCAGACTCTTTTGTTCTTTCGTTTTGCTACATTACTTTTTCTTTCAAGGGTATGAGGAGTAGGGCAGGGACATGGTTGCAGCGTGAGTGTGTGAGGAAGAGAGAAGGCCATCAAAGCTGTGTGGGTAAACCCAGAGACAGCGCAACTTTTCTCTCTCCACCCCCCTCCCCTCTCCCGCCCCCCTCCACTACCACGGTAAAGCCCCCCAGGTCTCTGGCATCCGCTTGCGATGTGATAATAAAGCCATCGGCGGACCTTTATTCTGTGGCACGAACACCAGCCATGTGCAAACAATTACAGCTGGCATCGGCTGGTGCCAAGGCCAGGAACACCCAGAGAATTTATGTGGTCTGTGGCAGTCTCCTCTCTCTCTCCTCTCTCTCTCTCTCTCTCTCTCTCTCCTCTCTCTCTCTCTCTCTCTCTCTCAGGATTTGGGGGTCGTGTTTGTTGCGTTGCTGTTGGTATGTTTTGGTGCAAGCAGTGGTGACGCTCTTGTGTTTGTCGGGTTGGATCTTTTTTTTTTCTCCGGCAGTGTCTAACACGACCTATCTAAGAGTCGGGACACCCAGTGTTCTGACACTAACGAGCAATATCCGCCGGGCTCTGGGAGTTCCCTGTCGAGAAAGAACTCCTTACCAACTGTTACACTGACTGGAGTTTGATGGTCGTCAGTTCTCAGCGATGATAAGAAAGAAATCGTTGGCCGTTTGCTCTTACTCC
Source organism: Conus canariensis (assembly GCA_033310375.1). Taxonomy (NCBI): domain Eukaryota; kingdom Metazoa; phylum Mollusca; class Gastropoda; order Neogastropoda; family Conidae; genus Conus; species Conus canariensis. The sequence continues at coordinate 71,312,947 of CM065725.1, forward strand.
GGGGGCCTAGCTGAGAAGGATAGATGTGCAAGACTGATTCCGGAACACACAAACGAACAGACAACCAAACTCACCCTCTCTCTCTCTCTCTCTCTCTCTCTCTCTCTCTCTCACCACCACCACCACCATCACTACCACTACCACCACCACCAAAACCACCTTCCCCACGATCATACCTAATTTATGATATTCAAGCACTTTTTCAGTCTTGAACTGGTTTCATTCATTCATTCATTCATTCATCATTCATTCATTCATTCATTCATTCACTGCTCCTCTTTGTTTCATTTCAAAGTCGTAGGTGAGGAACACATGAACTCAGCTCTCAGTACCTACCAATCACAAGAGTTGACAGAATTTCAGCCAATCCCGCAGTACGACACACATCAACATTCACAAATCCAAGAGACAGAGATGAACAACAAACAACACGTTTAAACAACCTATCATCTGACTCAGTTTGAACACCCACTCCAACTTCCACACCAGCAAGATAAATGTCACCTGACAGGGCTTGAGATCATCACAGAAACTCTGTTCTGATCATGATTACACATCCATCTTTGCGCCCGATTTGGCGAGATAAGTGATTGTTCGTTCTTCGTTTTCATTGTCTTGACTGTTGTTTTGTCTTGCCAGAAGAAGACCAATGAGGTCGAAACGCGCCGTGTTTCGTCTTGTAATTTGTTTGTTTCTTTCGTTCTGCGGAGCAGTAAATCTTCTTCAAAGTTTATTTTTCTAATCATGTACCGCCATTACTTTTCATCCTGTGCGTTATGAACTGAGAGAAGAAAAGATCGCCAAAGAAAACAACGTGAAGCAAAAATACGCAGTGGAAAAACAAACATCCCCCCCCCCCCCCCCCAGAAAATTGGTCCCGTGGCCTTTACACAACCATAGATCATGAACAATAACAACAGAACAAAGAAAAAAAAAAGAAAAAAGAAAAAAAAAAAGCCCAGAAACAAGACACACCTACAGAAAAACCGAAGAAGAAACGTTCCGATAATAATAATAATAATAACAACAACAGAAGACTGAGAGAGATAACTCAAAGCGCCAGAGAGCACGACCCCAATACAAGGTCAACGAGATAACATAACGGTGAGATGTTCAGGGGGTAGGGCAAAACAACCACCCTCCCCCACCCCTCCCTCTGCCTTCCGTTCCCCCCCCCCCTTCTTTCCCCCTGTGATAAAATCCTGGCCCCTTCTTAATCAGTCTTTGTGTCCGCTGCCCTGCACCCCGACCCCCCGTATCTCGCTGTCTGCCATCACGGGTTAGATGGGGGGCCCCCCTGGATAAGACCTGCAGATGGAGTGGCGCAGAACTGGCGGTTTGTGTCTGGCAGTTATCGGGGTCGGGCCGGGGGCGATCTGTTTTTATTTCGGCACACGGAAATTTCTCTCGCTCGGCCGTTGATGCCGTTTCATTTCCCGTTATTTTACGTGGAGTGGACAACAGGCCACACGCCACAGCTTGTATTTGGCACTAAACCACTATAATTATAATCCATGTAAAACACTATAATTATAATCCATGTAAAACATAATTATAATCCAGGTAAAACGTTTTGAGGCCTACCATAAATTTGAGCCAGTGTTTAATGTTAAACTGATAATTGATCAAAAGAACAACTCCACACCAATTATTTTCATTGTTTTTGGGGGGGGGGGGGAGGGGGGGATTTTCACCGATGAAATCACAAACAGTCTTCTAATACATGACGTTCCCCTTAGTTGACAACACATTTCAGGCCTTTGCACTCACCCGTGACCCTATCTTTGCGCCAGCTCAAAAAGCCCATTTAATCCCATTCCTTTGATTTCAGTCTATCTTCTTGGAACCACCTGGCTTGTACCTTGATGGCCATATGAACGAGGATAATCAACTATCAGACACAACAAAAATTCTCATAACAATCGAACTGCGCCAGTTTACTCGACTCCTTAAGCTAGGCTTTCACGCATTTTTTGGTGCGCAGCCATATCTGGTGCGCAGCCATATCAGACTAGCAAGGAAAATGTTTTCTATTACCACAGGCATAAACAAAAAGTGTTGGTAATGCAATCTTGTCCACAAGTGTTCACATACATACATACGTACATAGACACAGCTTGCGCGACAGGTAATATAACAACCTCCACCTGTGCGAGAGAGACAATGGCAACATGTTTTATAAGTGGGTCTCTTGCCCCTAAAGATGACACGTCACATACACGCAGTTTACATGAGAGAGCCCGAGTATGCATTTGAGCATGATTTCATTTTATTCTATCAGTAAAATATGCCGTGTCTCGGTTCCTTTGTATGCGACGTGCAACTGAGCCCGAGTATACATCTGAGCATGATTTCATTTTATTCGTTCAGTAAAAGATGCCGTGTCTTGGTAGCTTTGTATGCAGAGTACGAACTCCGTGCAACACGTTCCTGCTTTGTCACATCTAGAGGTTTGATCATCGGAACATACAGACTGAAATACTTATTAGGTGAGTGAGA
>CM065725.1:71322945-71347945 GCA_033310375.1 Conus canariensis
GTGGTTTGCCTTTAATCTGTGTAATTATGGAACGGGTTTGCATGTAATTGTGCAAACAAAAAACAAAACAAAAAAAAACCTCTCTGAAGGGTCGCTCTACCACACTGACGAACCAACCCATACGTGTAGTCCTTTATCTATCGGTCTGGCTGTCTATCTATTTATCTATAAACAGAGAGAAAAAATACTTCACGAATAAAGATAAAAAAAAGGCATTATGAATCCCAAGTAAATCTTGTGAACAACTAAAGCATTTCAACAAAGAAACGCTGAAGAATCCATCTGTTCAAATATCTGAATAGAAAAACGCTAAAGAATCAGTCTGTTCAAATCTCTGAATAGAAGACAACAATTAAAAGAAGCTTCGTGGAGCTCTAAGAAACTTCGATTTTTTCACATCTTTTGAACGTGCAGAAGTTGGAAGAGCCAGCTCTGATATGGATCTGCTCCGAGTGTTTAACAACGAACATGCATTGCAGGCCGCTCTCAGAGTCCATTTTTGGCTTTCCGCAAGGTCTTTCAGAATGTGACAAATGGCCTATACACTTGTGATTCTGTTCTATAAAAAAAATATAGATTACCTGTCGGAGGACAGTGAAAAAGCATCTTTCAATTTTTATGTCTTATTCATCCATTTTCACATCCTTTCACTGCACTGAACTTGGAGTCAACTCCTATAATTAAGGCTTTGTGGTTGACAGTTCTTTCCAGGATGCTAAAATCAAAGCCAGTGAATGGATCCACTTTTTTGGTTTTGCAGGAGTGCTGTCAGGCTGTGACAAATGGCCTATACAGCACTGAGTGACAAACGGTGTGAAAATGCCTACGCCTTCACACATGGCCCACAGTGTGGAAACGTGAGAAAGCGACAGTGTCCTTTTAAAGCAGCGCCATTATCCGCAGTCTTTGAAGGATGTGCCAGAGAGACTGATAACCCCTAACTTCCCAAACTCACACTTTTTCTTTCAATAATACATGGACCGTAATCTACTTTGGGGGCTTTCGAACACACACGCACGCACGCACGCCCGCGCGCGCGCGCGCGCGCACACACACACACACACACATGGGCGCGTGCGCTGCCAATACTCCCTTTAGCTGGCACACAACAGAATGTAGGTGTTCATTCATCACACTGAGGAGAGATTGACTTCCTTCTTTCCACGTTCACTGGCTACGACTCCCACGTTCACCATTGGTGAATTGTTCGCTATGCCACCATTGTTAGTCCAACCATTCAGGTAGCCACATTCCGTCTTCGGGAATAGTGTGTAAACACGACAGCAGTGTGCAAGTATCATGTTTTCATGTCCCCCATCCCACCAGCGCATGGTGGGCTTCTTTCTCTTCTCTGAACGGCAGTATGGGATTTTTCATTTTCATGAAGATTTGTTGTGCATGCGTTCATGCTGGAAGCATCGATTTCAACTCTCAACCCAAGGCCGAGGAGGGGATAAAGATGTGTGCACAGATGTTCATCCCAAGAGAAAATCTCTTCAAACCTGGCGGTCTCGGATGGGAATTGAACCCCAGATCTTAGAAGACTTTACCCACAAGGCCAGGGCACCCAAGCCCTAGGATTTTGTTTTTGTTTGTAACCGTTAGGGAAGAATGAAATGTCCATCTGCATTAGTTAACTTGCATTCCAAAACGGATCCATCTCACATCGTTTCAGATACAGCACACACACACAAAAAGTTCAGAACCGCTATAAAATGGACGCGTAACTCGGATAATAGCAAGACATGAAAATCGTTCTTTCACATGATTTAAATCGGTAAGTTCTCGGATGCGGGTACGTTCCCCTTTATTGATAAGACCTGTATGTGGTGGAGACGGGAAAAGGTGGATGGTAGCGCCGCTTCGAGGCTTGCGTCCACAACGAAATCTGAGGTTCAATCAGGGTACACGCTCCGTGCAGTGCACACAACAAAACACTCCTCCAAGACATCCCGTGGTCACCTGACAGACCAGCCCTGCGTGGAAGACATCCTCAGGCCTCTAATGGTGCCAGTATCGCAGCAGCTCGGACATGGCACCGTCGTCCTGGAAGACAATCCCAGAGCACTCAGAGCGACGGTGTTCGTCGACTTCCTGCCGAAGTAATAAGGTGTCCACGGGTCGGACTGGCCTGCAAGCACCCCGGATCTGGCAGCTATCGCACGTGTGTAGGGTGTCTAAGGGCAGAGAGTGGCTGAGAATCTTTGTCCTCTGAGGAAACGACAGGACCTCCTTCAACGGTTGCAGATGGAGTGACAAGCCATCCTCTAACCCATTGTCAATGAGAAATAAAAACAGATGCGCGCACCACGCGTTTGTGTGTGTACGCATGTGCGTACGCGCGCGCGCGCGTGTGTGTGTGCGCGCGTGAGTGTGTGTGCACTGGATGTGCAACAAAGCATGGCCTGATTGGAACCCAATATAATCTATCATCAGAAAATTAAGCAACAAGAGAAAGAAAAACCGCTCAGAAAGGCATTTAGGATAGCGCTGACCTCCGCCACGGTTCAGCAGATCCTGGATCCAAGCACTGATCCAGATCCGAGCGAAACTTGAATGGGTTTAACCTGGGCAACCTTGTATCTGTACAAAAAGTTTCGTTGAAGTCGGTTTACATACACACAGTGTCTTAAAAATCGGTTTACATACACAAAGTTTCGTTGAAGTCAGTTTACAACCTGTTTGCGTAGCCTTGCTGAACGGATCCTCAATCTGTCCTTCGATCCGGATCCGCATCACCAGTTACTGGTTCGTTCTTGCCGCCACCATACGTCTTCGCACCGAGTTTGCTGAAAATCGGGTCTGTAGCTTTAGCGTCCTCTTGTTCACCGACAGAGGGCGACACGCACAGAGATGGGTGAAAAGATAACCCCCATAACGAAATGATTACACTGCACGACCTGTCACACGACAAATCAGTCAGACAGACGAACCAACAGAGGCGGACTTAAAGAAAAAAACGAAAAATAACTATTCCGCCGAACGAAAGAGACAGACAAATTACAAAAAAAACACGACGCGTTTCGACCTCTTGGGTCTTCTTCAGGCAAGATGAATAACATTCAGGACAATGAAAACGAGGGACAAGCAATCACTTCTTCTCTCGAATTCGAGAAGATAAGTGATTGCTCGTTCTTCGTTTTCATTGTCCTGAATGTTATTCATCTTGCCTGAAGAAGACCCGAGGGGTCGAAACGCGTCCCGTATTGTCTTGTCATTTGACTGTCCCTGTGATCTAGCGGATTAACTACATTTTTTTCTTCTTTTCATTTGTTTCAATTTTTCCGCCAGCGGTCACCACTTTAATACTAACCAAGAGAGACAGACATAAAGAAAAATACTCTTCCGCTGAAGGAAAGAGACAAAGTAAAACACAACGCAAGATAAACAACATTCAAGGCAATGAAAAACAAAGAACGAACAAAATCATTTATCTCCTCACACTAGGCGCAAAATGGATGAGTCGTAGCCACGAGACCCTCTCCTTCAATTGTCTCATCTTTGTTGTTAATTCATTTATCCATCAGCTTCAAATCATGCGTAGTGTGGTCTCAAAACTTAGCGGATGTGGTGTAGCGTATATGGACCAGTCCGCACGCAGTGACGCCTCCTTGATGAAACTGAAACTGAAACTGGATGCGGAATGGTGAAGGAAAAAAACAACACCTCCAACAGCCAAATGATAACACTACACGACCCATCAGAGGACAAAATCAATCAGACAGACAAACCACGACAAACATGTGAAGAAACAACCTCCATAGCCAAATGATAACACCACACGACCCATCGGAGGACAAAACCAATCAGACATGCAAACCACGACAAACATGTGAAGAAACAACTTCCACAGCCAAATGATAACACTACACGACCCATCGGAGGACAACAAAACCAATCGGTCAAATGCCAGGTTGGCTGTCAACATGACGGGGGATTTCAAACTTCTGTAGACCAATAACCCAATAACCGATGGCTAGCTATAACCTGCACCGTTCACTGAGTGAAGTGAACGCCGAAGTGTCGCGCTGTGCACGCGTGTGTGTGTGTGTGTGTGTGTGTGCGTGCGTGATGTGTGTGCGTGTGCGCGCGCGTGTGTGTGCGTATGCGCGCGCATTTCCCCCCTCTCTCTGTGTCTGTCTGCCTTTCTCAACAGGGTGGCTGGCAACAACATGCTGACTGGGGCACTGTGGACTGACACCCCTGGGAAGAATTAGTGTCCCCAGAGAAAGGCGTTGGTGCAAGATCGCCCAGTGGTGGTGATGGCTCTCTGAATGGTCTCCATGCACGTTTTAAGCATTGATCAATGGGGATGAGAGAGAGACTGAGGGAGAGAGAGAGAGGGAGAGAGAGGGAGAGAGAGAGGGAGATGGAGAGAGAGTGGGAGAGAGAGAGGGAGATGAAGAGAGAGTGGGAGAGAGAGAGGAGAGAGAGAGAGGGAGAGAGAGAGAGAGAGAGAGAGAGAGAGAGAGAGAGAGAGAGAGAGAGAGAATCTGAAATCTGAAATCTGAAATCTTTAATGAGGATAACTGAATAAGCATTTCCATACTTTTTTTCATCAGGTCCTCAAAAACAAAGCAAACCACATCACAAATTAAACAAAGGCCAAGAAAGAGCAGTAAGAGTAACAATAATAACAATAATATCAGCTATGACAATACAATAAATAATATTAATAAAGAAAGGATCCGGATGCAATAAACAAAATAAAACAAAGGGGGCAGAGTACATTATATAAATAAAGACATAATATCTATATATATATATATATATATATATATATATATATATACATACACGTATACATGTACACTTACCTACTTGTACATATAAGTACAACTGAAAGAGAGAGAGAGAGAGAGAGAGAGAGAGAGAGAAGAGAGAGAGAGAGAGAGAGAGAGAGAGAGAGAGAGAGAGAGAGTCATCATCTGGGTAACTGAATACTTTGCAGATATATGCAATTTACATGAACAATAAGCAAATGGAATTATTATTATAATAGCTTAAATAAGTAATCTTGGTAGCAGCTTTTGAATGATGCCAAGGAATTCTTTGTTTTAATGCCATCAGGAATTTCGTTCCATTGTTTACCGCCTGAATATATAAGAGAAGTCATATACAGATCAGTTCTAGGACGGGGAAGTTGTATTCTCTCTTTGTCTCGTAGTTTAGTCTTTTGGAGTTTTTCGTAGAGATATGATGGAGCAAGTCCATGAACTATTTTGTAGAAAAATACTGCTTTATTGAATTGACATCTCAATTGAAACGGAAGAATATGTAATGTTTTGTAGTCATGAATTAGTAGGGAAGATGATTTTAGAAGTATAAGTTTGATAGAACGCCTGTAAATGCTTTCTAAGGGTTTAAGACAGTTTTTACTAGCCATATCCCATATTGTAGATGCATAGTCGAAATCTGGTTGTAAATATGCATGGAAAAATAATTTTCTAGTGTGTTGATCGAGAAAGTGTTTTATTCTGTTAAACTGAAATAATTTCTTAGAAAGTTTACGCGTGAGTGCAGAAATGTGTACTGACCAGGAAAGATTGTTGTCAATTGTTAGACCAAGCAGTTTGTGACAGTTAACCTCTTCTATAACACTGTCGTTTATTTTTATTTTGCTTACGTCAGTTTTGAAGTTTTGGCGTTTTTGTCTAGTGGTAATTATCATTAACTTAGATTTCTTAGGATGTAGAGCCATATGATTTAGTTTACTCCATGTTTCCAGTTTTATAAGGTCGTTTTGTATATCTACAAGCACTGAGCCTGTGTTTTTGTTTTTGTTATGCATTGTACTATCATCTGCAAATAGTTCACAGTCAGATGAGACGTTTAACGGAAGATCGTTTATATAGACAGAAAATAAAACTGGTCCTAGGGCTGAACCTTGGGGGACACCATAGTTTACAGGTTGAAAAGATGATTTTTTACAATCCTGGAAAACTAATTGTTGTCTGTTGGTTAGAAAGGATGAAATCAGATTTGTTGCATCTTGTGATAAACAATATAATTCCAGTTTTTTTTATAAGGAGATTGTGGTCAATGGTATCAAATGCCTTAGCAAAGTCAACAAATACTGCCCCAGTAACAAGGTCGTTATTAATATTTATGTGCCATTGTTCTACTAGGTTTGAGAGTGCAGTGTGACAAGAATGATTTTTCCTGAAACCACTTTGGTTTGGATGAAACAAATTATATTCATCAAAATGGGACTGAATCATTTTCTTTAAATGCTTTTCTAACGGTTTTGACAGAACAGATAAAAGTGATATGGGCCTGTAGTTTGAAGCATCATTTGGGTCACCAGATTTAAAGAGAGGAATTACCTTGGCATCCTTAAAAGCTTGAGGAAAATGACATTTTTCAATACACAAATTATAAATATAGGTTAAATGTTCCGCAATGATTGGTGCTGCCGTTTTAAGTATTCGATTGTCCAAATCATCCAATCCGCGAGATTTAGACTGACTTAAGGAACATAATTCATGGTATACTTCATGAACACTTATGAATTTAAACTTAAGAAAAGATTTTACATTTTTCAACGCACAAAAATCTTTAAGTAACAGCAAGTCATTCTGATGAGTGTAGTCTTCCTTGACAATCGAATCAGAAACTGTTGAGAAGTGATGGTTCAATTCGTCGTTTGATAGGTTTGTAGATGGAGTGTTTGAAGATGCTTTGTTTTTTCCTGATAGTTGATTTACTGCTTTCCATATAGATTTAGTGTTAGATTTAGAAGCGATTAATTCGCTAAAGTATTTCTTTTCAGCAGCTCTTTTCATTGAGTTTACTTTATTCCGCTGTTTCTTGAAGTTTTCATCATTTCCTGTTTGCTGAAGTAAATATTCACGGTTATTTCTAGCTGCGTTAATTTCTTCATTTAACCATGGAGGTTTTTCTGTGAGTTTTACTCTTTTCTTTTTGCATGGAGCATGCTTATTGAATATCGCAAGAAATGCATCATACCATGTATTCAGAGCTCCGTCAGGATCCCTTTGCTGATATACCTCTGAAAAGTTTGTGTTAATTAGATCGAACAAAAAGAGATCTGGATTGAAGTTTTTGTAACTTCTGTAAATTATATATTTATGGTAGGATCTAGGAATTTTCACACCTTTCTTACACCAGGTTAAACAAACTGGAAAGTGATCACTCAATCCAAAAATAGGTACAGATGTTTCTACAATATTAGAAGAATTTGTAACATAGATATGGTCAATCAATGTTTCTGTTTTCAATGTTTTGCGTGTAGGGGAATTTATTAGTTGGGTTAAGTTGTATGTATCAATAATCTTTTTCCATGTATTGTATGGTTTTAATAAGTTGATGTTGAAATCACCGAGTAGTATTATTTCACTGGAATGGTCTAATACTTCTTCTATCATTGACTCAAAACGGTCAAACCAATCAGCACGTTCATCAGGGTTTCTGTACAATATACCTATTAACATTGGTCTATTTCCCTTTAGACACACTTCTATCCATATACATTCCACAGAGTGTTTATCAAACACATTAAGTTGCTTATACTTCACTGATTGATGGATATACGCCACTAATCCCGTTTCTAGTTTATTTGAACGTGATGCATCTTTACGTATAAGATTATAGCCTGGAATAGTAACTAAATGGTCGGAAACAATATCAGTTAACCTAGTTTCAGAAAAACCAAAAACATGAAAACAATCGTCTGAATTCGACAAAACAGAAGGAACATCTGATATCTTGTTTAAAAGATGGCAAGCATTTAGATATCCTACTTTAAAACCTTTTTTTGTTAACCACTTGAGATTTGTTGGCTTCTGCGACATGATGATTGAAGATGACACCTAACAAAAATTTTCTAGTAAAGCGAAAAAAGTATAGTTTATATTTTGAGACAACAGCAACACAACAAGAATTAAATAATACCAAAACGGTTGTCATTCAGAATCAGTAAAGGTCCAAAAAATTCAAAACGATGTCAAGTACTAGGCACATAAGCCCGCAAAATAAAAGCTAACATACACGACAGAAACAACGTAAGAAGAGTCTGAGGCTTAAGCAAATCGTCTGAGCCAAAGCAATTGCAAATTTCCAGGTATCCCAGGTCCAAAATACAAGCATAATACGGCCAATGAAATGAACATGAAAAACATATTCTTATGGGAACAGAATAGTTTCATGTAAGTTCATGGGGATGACATGGCGTACTCATACACACACACACACACACACACACACACACACACACACACACACACACACACACACACACACACACCACTGAATAATTGAATGATGATATAAATAATCGCATGCAATATTAGAAGATATTTCTGGTATTATGCTAAGATGAAAGCATACTCTCCACAAAACTTTTCTTTCTCAAATAATTGAACTGCATATAGAACAGCATGAACAAAATCAAATCAGAAATTGACACACACATTACCAGTTGCCATTAGGCCTCTGGCTCCCTTGCTGTGACATCAACTGTGCAGCCAGGGACATAAGTTGCTGAGCACACTCCCCTGCTGAGGCAGGTTGTGGCCAGCTACGAGAATTTGGGTTTTGGCCCTGTGGCACGAGATGAAGAGCCGGGGGACCTGACCCAAGAGGAAACCGTCCTGTTCTCTGAGCAGTGTCTCCACTCTGTTGGGGCACATGAGGGGGGTAGGTGCATGGAATTTGGCCTCTAGGATACGATTTGGGATCTGCGTACCTTGGATAAGGGAAAGGAAATGGGTACAATGGGTATTTTGGGATAGAAGTAAAGGGAGGGCGTGCATTATCGCCAGCCTGTGGCTGATCATATTGAGGGGGCTGTGGCACAACGCCACTGGTATCGTTTAAGGCATAAGGTTGCCTTACAGCAGAGACACCCTCCTCGTGGTGATCCATGCTGACCAGTCCAGGCTGACTGGCATCTGAAAATAATGGGGGAAAATCTGCTGTGGACAATAACTGGGGAATGGCTACAGATTCAGGGCCATTCTTACGCATACTGGAGAGGGAGAGAGAGAGGGAGAGAGAGAGAGAGGGGGGAGAGAGCGACAGAGAGACAGACAGAGAGAGACAGAGGGGCAAAGAGAGGCAGAGACAGACAGACAGAGCGACAAAGAGAGACTGACAAACAGACGGACTTACACACAGAAAGAGGAGGGAGAGGGCGGGGATAGAGAGAGAGAGGGTGGGAGAGACAGAGACAGCGAGAGAGACAGAGACAGACAAAGAGACAGACGGAGAGAGACAAACGGACAGAGAGACAGACAGAGACAGAGACAGAAAGACAAAGAGAGCAAAGCGGGGAGGGGGGAGGGGGGGGGGGGGGTAATGGCATCACATTACGGGGATTTGAAGAACAGACGCCATGCACACCGCTGAACTCTCTGAAGTCTGCCGTTTACTAAGATATTTTCGGAAGGGAAAGCCTGAAAGCGGTGTGCACTGGGGCCATCGCTCCTGCACACTCACTACAAAGCCATAGAGTCATCAGCATGGTCTGTAGTAGTGGCGGCCACAGCCTGTAGTGCTGGTGGGGTTGTCCGTGGCGCTGTCAATGCACTCACGCGGAGGGCAGAAACCCGTCGTGTTTTTGTACGGCCCCAAATGGAGTGAGTACACTAATGACACGAGGGTCGTTTGATGCTAGCTGTTATTTCTTCGCACTACCGTTCACCCCAGAAACACATTATGACAAACCTGAAGAAGGGGCTTGGGGAATGAGGAGGTTGGGTCGAGGATGGGAGGGGAGAGAACTGCTGTAAACGAACGGTGAGGCGATAGGTTCTTCGTTCTTCGCCTTCGTCGTTTCTCGTCTAGAACTACAGGGAGGATCAACATTGAGATTTTTGTGTGCATGTGGTCATTTAAGGTACCCGGGTATGATGTCTAACTAAAAACGACACCGAGAGAGAGATGGATTGATAATCTTTTATCCCTCCAAGGAAACAGATAAGCAAGAAGATGCTCTTTTTTCTCCCCATCTGGCTTTAGTCCCTTCATGGACTAAAGATACTAACGGACTAAAGATAATATAGAACACTATCAGATGATAGAAAACTGAATTAAAATAAAAACTGATGATTTATATTAGCAATAACTGTGTGTGTGTGTGTGTGTGTGTGTGTGTGTGTGTGTAGAGAGAGAGAGAGAGAGAGAGAGAGTGTGTGTGTGTGTGCTCGCGCGCGAGCTTGTGCGTGCGCGCGCGCGCGCGCGTGTGTGTGTGTGTGTGTGTGTGTGTGTGTGTGTGCGTGCGTATGTGTGTGCGTGTGCGCGCGCGTGTGTGTGCGTATGCGCGCGCATTTCCCCCCTCTCTCTGTGTCTGTCTGCCTTTCTCACTATCTTCATGTATCTGTGTCTTCCTTTCTATGTCTCTGTCTCTGTGTCTGTCTGTCTCGCTCACACACACACACACACACACACACACACACACACACACACACACACACACACACACAGACGAAAATTTCCGAACCAAAATGTTCCAGGCACGTTCTAGGTTGGGGGAGGGGGGGGGGGGGGGAAGAGCACTCAGTTCCGGACCACGCACCGCGTGCTGTAGGCTAATACGTCTGCACGTGGCCGGCCTCTCTCTCAACGGATGAATAATTCATGCCGATAACCCCAACAGCTCCCCCCCCCCCCCCCCCCTTGAAGACAATGCCCCCCTGTGGAAGTCTTTGGTACCTTTCTTCCCGACACTGCAGCACACCACACTATACTGCAAAGCCTTGTTCAGACATGCGTCGCTGTATGAAACATTTTACTACAATAACACGCAAGTAGGGTATATCTCTCGCTCCCACGATGAAATGATACAGGCCCGTAACTCCAATCTGTTGCTCCCACGATGAAATGATTACAGGCCCGTAACTCCAATCTCTCGCTCCCACGATGAAATAATTACAGGCCCGTAACTCCAATCTCTCGCTCCCACGATGAAATAATCACAGGCCCGTAAATCCAATCTCTTGCTCCCACGATGAAACGATTACAGGCCCGTAACTCCAAACGAATTGCTGATGACGACACCAAATCGCCTAGCAGAAATGACAACACAGAGCACACAGAACAATGCGTTGCTCTGTCAACTACTGGTGTGTTTTTTCTGGGCAGGACAAAGCAAAGCGCCGAAATACATCTAGGGGAAACTCGCTACAAAGATCTCAGTATATACATCTAGGGGAAACTCGCTACAAAGATCTCAGTATATACATCTAGGGGAAACTCGCTACAAAGATCTCAGTATATACATCTAGGGGAAACTCGCTACAAAGATCTCAATATATACATCTAGGGGAAACTCGCTACAAAGATCTCAATTATACATCTAGGGAAACTCACTACAAAGATCTCAATTATACATCTAGCGGAAACTCGCTACAAAGATCTCAATATATACATCTAGGGGAAACTCGCTACAAAGATCTCAATATATTTGTGAAAAGAAGTCATAAATGGAAGGGAGTATACTAAGAGAGACAAGTCTACAGAGAAAGAGAGAGAGAGAAAAAAATGTTCGAGAAAGCAAAGTCTTTAAAGGAGCAATCATACTGAACTTCGGGAGGTTTCACTCTGTACACACTTTAGCTTTCATTTCAGAAAGGTGTGAAACGGAGGAAGTTACTGGGCCTAATGATAGATAATAGAAACCTTAACAGCAGAAATGGCATACTCTGCTTCGTATTATCAGCTTCCTGTATTGAAGCGTAGGAACCTAAGGGACTGTGTACACCTGTGTTGCGCACAACTCGCTGTACTGTTCACAGCAGCATTTTGTCACTGGCTCCGGTTGGTCTCCGAAGACCCGGACACACGGCTGCAGGAAAGTCCGTTCCAATTCACTCAGAAACACTGACGGAACAGCGCCTGCTGCTGCTGCTCAGGTCAACAAAGGGGGTGACAGTCTCTACTACGGTGGCAGCAGTTATACTTGTACAAACACACGCGCACGCGCACGCACATGCACGCACACACACACACACACACACACACACACACACACACACATATATATATATATATATATATATATATATACGTATCTTCTTGTACAGAAAATCTGTTGAAAGAGTCGACAGTCAGTTCTGAGACATTAGCGAAGGTGGCCTTGATTTCTCCTCCAGCTTGGGAAAGAAACAGGGCACATTTTGATCTTGACACACTGATGTGAACAAAACTGACCAACCAAATATTTCATCTTATTCTGAAAAGATGCACATACAGGAGAAATGTCCTCAACATCTTAAAGCTTACACAGATGGTTCAGTATTGTCTAATAATCAGTCAGGTTCTACTTTTGTTATACCATCACAAAAGGTTGAAAAGATATATTCCATTGGAAAAGGCAGATCAATACTTGTCGCCGAAATATTAGCGGTTATTACGGTGTTCTCACATTTAACTGACTTGCCACAATCAATATTCAAAGTAGTTATTTGTGTGGATTCGATGTCTGTTCTGGAAACCATAAAATTTCCAAATACCGTTTCGACCAACTTTCTTGTAAATGAAATATGCCATCTTATTCATGTTTTGATATGTAAAGGAACTGATGTCACCTTCTGTTGGAAGCCATCGCATTGTGGCATTTGGGGTAATGAGCTAGCTGACAGATGCGCAAAGAGAGGAGTCAGAAATGAAAAGTGCGCCACGGTATTGAATATACCCTTTTCTTTGCCTGAATTCAATCAATTATTAAAGCGAACCTTCTGGTGCCGATTCAGAAAACACTACAAGAATACGTTGCTTGGTGTGGCTGATAAAAAATACTTATTTAATTAATTATGAACATGTAAACAGCATGCCTCATTTACAAGTTAAAAATATGTACCAATACAGAAATTTCATTTCAATATTATAAATCAAAACTTGATGCCTTGAAAACTAAATATACAAACGAAGCAAAATGTATTTTGGAGGACGAAGAATAACCAGCAAGCATCTGCTGTTTGACTGTTTACCTCTTCAACCTCATTTACCACCATTATCAGGCATGTCTTTGTGTGATGTCTTTTCAGATTTAAAGCTTGCCTTCAATGTTGTTTTGTCTTTAATTTGTAGTCCAGTTAAGCATTTACTTTAAGATTATTTGCAGGTATGTTGTAGGGATGTTTAGAGGGACATTTATATGCACTTAGATAACCACATTATACATACACTTACATAGTCACAGACATTTATGCATCTCTCTCTCTCTCTCTCTCTAATATCACATATGTGAACAGACGTAAAACTGAAGCACTGCTACTACACACACACACACACACACACACACACACACACACACACACACACACAGAGCGCGCTCAGACACAGCACATGCACACACACAGAGACACACAGACACACAGACACACACACACACACACACACACATACACACGAATGCGCGTGCACGCACACACAGCGCGGTCATATACAGACAGACAGACAAACAGACAGACACACAGACACAGACGCACACACACCAGGCGTTGTCCGGTGGTTGTTCCATCACTGTCTCTACCCGTCTTCCATTTGCATCTGTGTGGTCCTCCCCTCTCTCTCTCCCTCACTGTATTCATCTCCATTGTTCTCCCCTCTGTCTCTCCCTCGCTGTCTTCATCTCCATTGTTCTCCCCTCTCTCTCTCCTTCACTGTATTCATTTCCATTGTTCTCCCCTCTCTCTCCCTCACTGTATTCATCTCCATTGTTCTCCCCTCTCTCTCTCCCTCGCTGTATTCATCTCCAGTCTTCACCAACTTGCATCTGTTGTGGTCCCCCGCCTCCCCCTCTCTCTCTCCCTCACTGTATTCATCTCCATTGTCCTCCCCCCTCTCTCTCCCTCGCTGTGCTGTATTCATCTCCAGTCTTCACCAACCTGCATCTGTCTGCCCCCCCCCCCATCTCTCTCTCTCTCTCCCTCGCTGTGCTGTATTCATCTCCAGTCTTCACCAACCTGCATCTGTGTGCCCCCCCCCCCCCCCATCTCTCTCTCTCTCTCCCTCGCTGTGCTGTATTCATCTCCAGTCTTCACCAACCTGCATCTGTGTACCCCCCCCCCATCTCTCTCTCTCTCTCCCTCGCTGTGCTGTATTCATCTCCAGTCTTCACCAACCTGCATCTGTGTGCCCCCCCCCCCCATCTCTCTCTCTCTCTCCCTCGCTGTATTCATCTCCAGTCTTGACGGATCACTATAGTCTGCAAGCTTCTCCCTGACCCCTCAACCCCCGTGTCCACAGTCTCCACGTTCACATCCTTGCGAAGAAGACGAGGATAGCACTGCGCTCTCTTTTCACTCGGTCAGTCGGTCAGTGGGAGATGAGCGTCCTATTGGCCACAGGCCCTTAAGGACAGGATATGTGGCAGACTGAAGTCTGCAAACTTTGTGGTAGTAGTCGTTGGCAACAGTCTGTCTGGTTCCGAGTGGGGGCCGTCGTCTGTCGCTCTTTCAGCTCTGGCTCCTTGTGAACTTGGGTTCACATTCAGGTGTTGGTCGGCCGACGATGGGCGTCGGGTTACTTCGCCTGTTTTGCCCCTCAAAAGGCCTGTCTGTCTTCAGGGCCACCCAGCGGCCTTCTTCATGCTTCTCTTTTCAGCTACGCGATCCGTCAAATACTGTAAACTTACGGGCGGTTGGTAAAGACTTGGTGCTTCGTTCACCAGTTGCTTCGGTCGGAGAAGGGGAGAAAAAGTAGGAAAAGGTAAGAACAAAGGTAGGGCTGACTGAACGCACCTTGGCAACCCTGCCTCCCCCACCACCTCTCTCTCTCTCTCTTCTCTCTCTCTCTCTCTCTCTCTGTACACCTAACGCACACACCATTACAGCATTCTCTGCTCCAGCGCTTCAGTGGAAACAAAGCACCCACAGCATGTTCAAGCACAAAGGCAGCGGCAGCCAGGCAGACTAACCCAATGATCAGACCTAGTCCCTCTGCCCGTTAGAAACCACAGGCCTGGATACCTCATCCCTGGCTGCCCAGATGGGAACGATTTGTTGTTTTATTTATTAAGCATAACTGACGATGGGGTGGAAAAACCCGAAGAGAGAGAGAGAGAGAGAGAGAGAGAGAGAGAGAGAGAGAGAGAGAGAGAGAGAGAGAGAGAGAGAGAGAACTCAGACTGTTTATTCACATAAAGGCCACATAAAGAGAGAGAACTCAGAACTCAGAATTTTAATGTACGTCGGCCTTTGGCCACAATACATGGAGGTAACAAATGGAAATGGAATTGGTGGGGCTGGGGAAGGGAGACAAGAAGCTGGGGGGGGGGGGGGGGGGGCGCTGAGGAGGTGAGAAAATGTATTGCACTATTTCACATTTCACAATCTTGACAATCTCTTCTAAACTTGAATGTGCAGTAGAAATTCAAAAGTTAAACGTATATCAGAAAAGCAAGGCTACACTACATGAGTGAATGATTAAGGTCTACATAACATGAAGTACAAGATAAAGTATCAGACTTATCGAGCCGCATTAATCAGCCAGATATTTTCGTCTAAAATAGAGAGAGAGAGAGAGAGAGAGAGAGAGAGAAGAGAGAGAAGAGACAGAGAGAGAGACAGAAGAGAAGAGAGAGAGACAAAGAGAAGACAGAGAGAGAGAGAGACAGAGACAGTGAGAAAGAGAGAGAGAGGAGGGACAGGACAGAGAAAAGAAGGGGGGGGGGAGGGGTGGTGGGGTAACGGCAACAGATAACAAAATTAGAGCAATAGGGCTTGGATGACAGTGGAAACGACGACAATGATTTAAAAACCTGTGTTTTGATTTGAAGTGACTACTGATCCCTGTTGATTTGAAGTGACTACTGCTCCCTTTTGATTTGAAGTGACTACTGATCCCTGTTGATTTGAAGTGACTACTGCACCCTGTTGATTTGAAGTGACTCTTCTATCCCATGTTGATTTGATAGTGACTACTACTCCCTGTTGATTTGAAGTGACTACTGCTCCCTGTTGATTTGAAGATATCTGTTGAAGGACTTCTACTCCCTGTTGATCTGAAGTGACTTCTACTCCCTGTTGATCTGAAGTGACTTCTACTCCCTGTTGATTTGAAGTGACTACTACTCCCTTTTGATTTGAAGTGACTACTACTCCCTTTTGAGTTGAAGTGACTACTGCTCCCTGTTGATTTGAAGTGACTACTACTCCCTGTTGATTTTTGAAGTGACTACTACTCCCTGTTGATTTGAAGTGACTACCCGTTGATTTGAAGTGACTACTACTACTCCCTGTTGATTTGAAGTGACTACTACTCCCTGTGATTTGAAGTGACTACTACTCCCTGTTGATTTGAAGTGACTACTACTCCCTGTTGATTTGAAGTGACTACCACTCCCTGTTGATTTGAAGTGACTACTGCTCCCTGTTGATTTGAAGTGACTACCACTCCCTGTTGATTTGAAGTGACTATACTTCCCTGTTGATTTGAAGTGACTACTACTCCCTGTTGATTTGAAGTGACTACTACTCCCTGTTGATTTGAAGTGACTACTACTCCCTGTTGATTTGAAGTGACTACTACTCCCTGTGATTTGAAGTGACTACTACTCCCTGTTGATTTGAAGTGACTACTACTCCCTGTTGATTTGAAGTGACTACTACTCCCTGTTGATTTGAAGTGACTACTGCTCCCTGTTGATTTGAAGTGACTACTACTCCCTGTTGATTTGAAAGTGACTACTGCTCCCTGTTGACTGAAGTGACTACTGTCCCTGTTGACCTGAAAAGAGTACTACTCCCTGTTGATTTGAAGTGGACTATATTCCCTTTTGATTTGAAGTGACTAACTACTCCCTGTTGATTTGAAAAGCGTACTATACACTACTCCCTGTTGATTTGAAAAGCGTACTATACACTACTCCCTGTTGATTTGAAAAGCGTACTATACACTACTCCCTGTTGATTTGAAAAGCGTACTATACACTACTCCCTGTTGATTTGAAAAGCGTACTATACACTACTCCCTGTTGATTTGAAAAGCGTACTATACACTACTCCCTGTTGATTTGAAAAGCGTACTATACACTACTCCCTGTTGATTTGAAAAGCGTACTATACACTACTCCCTGTTGATTTGAAAAGCGTGATATACACTACTCCCTGTTGATTTGAAAAGCGTACTATACACTACTCCCTGTTGATTTGAAAAGCGTGATATACACTACTCCCTGTTGATTTGAAAAGCGTACTATACACTACTCCCTGTTGATTTGAAAAGCGTACTATACACTACTCCCTGTTGATTTGAAAAGCGTACTATACACTACTCCCTGTTGATTTGAAGTGACTAATATTCCCTTTTGATTTGAAGTGACTATTGCTCCCTTTTAATTTGAAGTGACTACTGCTCCCTGTTGATTTGAAGTGACAATTGCTCCCTGTTGATTTGAAGTGACTATTGCTCCCTGTTGATTTGAAGTGACTACCACTCCCTGTTGATTTGAAAAGAGTACTACTCCCTGTTGATTTGAAGTGACTAATATTCCCTTTTGATCTGAAGTGACTATTACTCCCTTTTGATTTGAAGTGACTACTACTCCCTGTTGATTTGAAGTGACTACTACTCCCTGTTGATTTGAAGTGACTACTACTCCCTGTTGATTTGAAGTGACTACTACTCCCTTTTGATTTGAAGTGACTACTACTCCCTGTTGATTTGAAGTGACTACATACTCCCTGTTGATTTGAAGTGACTACTACTCCCTGTTGATTTGAAGTAACTACTACTCCCTGTTGATTTGAAGTGACTACTGCTCCCTGTTGATCTGAAGTGACTACTGGTCCCTGTTGATCTGAAAAGAGTACTACTCCCTGTTGATATAAAAGTGACTAATATTCCCTTTTGATTTGAAGTGACTACTACTCCCTGTTGATTTGAAAAGCGTAGTATACACTACTCCCTGTTGATTTGAAAAGCGTACTATACACTACTCCCTGTTGATTTGAAAAGCGTACTATACACTACTCCCTGTTGATTTGAAAAGCGTACTATACACTATTCCCTGTTGATTTGAAGTGACTAATATTCCCTTTTGATTTGAAGTGACTATTGCTCCCTTTTAATTTGAAGTGACTACTGCTCCCTGTTGATTTGAAGTGACTATTGCTCCCTGTTGATTTGAAGTGACTACTGCTCCCTGTTGATTTGAAGTGACTATTGCTCCCTGTTGATTTGAAGTGACTACTGCTCCCTGTTGATTTGAAGTGACTATTGCTCCCTGTTGATTTGAAGTGACTATTGCTCCCTGTTGATTTGAACTGACTATCACTCCCTGTTGATTTGAAAAGAGTACTACTCCCTGTTGATTTGAAGTGACTAGTATTCCCTTTTGATTTGAAGTGACTACTACTCCCTGTTGATTTGAAGTGACTACTACTCCCTGTTGATTTGAAGTGACCACTGCTCCCTTTTGATTTGAAGTGGCTACTGGTCCTTTTTGATTTCAAGTGACTGCTACTCCCTGTTGATTTGAAGTGACTACTGGTCCCTGTTGATTTGAAGTGACTACTACTCCCTGTTGATTTAAAGTGACTACTACTCCCTGTTGATTTGAAGTGACTACTACTCCCTGTTGATTTGAAGTGACTACCTCTTCCTGTTGATTTGAAGTGACTACTGCTCCCTGTTGATCTGAAGTGACTACTGGTCCCTGTTGATCTGAAAAGAGTACTACTCCCTGTTGATATAAAAGTGACTAATATTCCCTTTTGATTTGAAGTGACTACTACTCCCTGTTGATTTGAAAAGCGTACTATACACTACTCCCTGTTGATTTGAAAAGCGTACTATACACTACTCCCTGTTGATTTGAAAAGCGTACTATACACTACTCCCTGTTGATTTGAAAAGCGTACTATACACTACTCCCTGTTGATTTGAAAAGCGTACTATACACTACTCCCTGTTGATTTGAAAAGCGTACTATACACTCTATGAAGTACTCCCTGTTGATTTGAAACGTGAACTTTATACTACTCCCTGTTGATTTGAAGTGAATGCCTGTTGATTAAGTGACTACTACTCCCTGTTGATTTGAAAGCGACTTACCACTCCCTGTTGATTTGAAAAGGTACTATACACTTTCCCCTGTTGATTTGAAGTGACTAATATTCCCTTTTGTTTGAAGTGACTATTGCTCCCTTTGAATTTGAAGTGACTACTGCTCCCTGTTGATTTGAAGTGACTATTGCTCCCTGTTGATTTGAAGTGACTATTGCTCCCTGTTGATTGAAGTGACTACCACTCCCTGTTGATTTGAAAAGAGTACTACTCCCTGTTGATTGAAGTGACTAGTATTCCCTTTTGATTTGAAGTGACTACTACTCCCTATTGATTTGAAGTGACTGCTACTCCCTGTTGATTTGAAGTGACTACTACTCCCTGTTGATTTGAAGTGACTACTACTCCCTGTTGATTTGAAGTGACTACTGCTCCCTGTTGATCTGAAGTGACTCTATCCCTGTTGATTTGAAAAGAGACTACTCCCCTGTTGATTGAAGTGACTAATATCTCCCTTTTGATTTGAAGTGACTACTGCTCCCTTTTGATTTGAAGTGAACTACTACTCCCTGTTGATTTAAAAGTGACTACTACTCCCTGTTGATTTGAAGTGACTACTACTCCCTGTTGATTTGAAGTGACTACTACATCCCTGTTGATTTGAAGTGACTACTACTCCCTGTTGATTTGAAGTGACTATATGCCCTGTTGATTTGAAGTGACTACTACTCCCTGTTGATCTTGAAGTGACTACTACTCCCTGTTGATTTGAAGTGACTACTGCTCCCTGTTGATTTGAAGTGACTACTACTCCCTTGTTGATTTGAAGTGACTACTACTCCCTGTTGATTTGAAGTGACTACTGCTCCCTGTTGATTTGAAGTGATACTACTGCCTGAAGTACTAGTACATTCCCTGATTGAGGACTACTCCTTTTAAATCTTATCACTCCTTTGATAAACCTACATAAACTTTGAAAACGTATAGTACATCCTTTGTTGAATGACTACTCCTTTGATTTGAGTACTCTCCGTTGTTGAAGTGACTACACTCCCTGTTGATTGAAGGACCTGTTGTTGATGTATTCCTTTTGATTTGAGTAACTCTCCCTTATTGAAGTGACTACTACTCCTGTATTTAATACTCCCTTTGATGAAGATATTCCCTGTTGATTGATGATACTCGTGATTAAGCACTCCCTTGATTGAGTGACTACTATCCTTGATTTAAGTGACATTCTTGATTTAGTGACTACTCCTGTTGATAAGTATACTGGCCTGTTGTAAGGACTACCTGTGATAATGACATATCCTTGTGAAGGATAACTCCTTTGTTGAAGTATCTCTTGATTAAGGACACTCCCCTGTTGATGAAGTCACACTCCCTTGATAAGGATAATCCTTATGAAGGAACATCCTGTGATTAAGCGACATACTATCCCTGTTGATTAAGCGACTCACTTCCCTTGATTGAACGACTATACACCTGTATTTGAAGAATACTATCCTGTTATTGAATGACTATATTCCTTGTTGAATGACTATGCTCTTAATTTGAAGTGCATCTCTTATTGAAGGACTGCCCCTTTTAAGGCATGCTCTTTTGATGTCATGATTGGATACCTCCTGTGATTTGAAGGACTATCCTTGATTGAAGGTAACTCCTTTGTTGAAGTACACCCGTGATTAATGACTACACTCCTGTATTGAGATACTTCCCTGTTGATGAGTACTCCCTGTTGATAAGTGATACCTGTTGATTGAAGGTTCACTCCTTGATTAATGACTATTCCTTGATTGAAGTGACTACTCCTTGATTTGAAACCCGAATAACTACTCCCGTGATTGAAACCGTATATACATCTCCCTTGATTATGACACCTGTTGATGAAACCGTTAATACATACTCCCTGATTGAAGACTACCTTTATTGATAACTTTATTGAAGATACCGGGCCTTGTATTAGTGACTATTTCCTTTGATGAAGTGACTATTGCCCTTTTTGAGTACTACACCCCGTGATTAAGACTATCCCTTTGATGAAGTACTACTCCCTTTGATTTAAGATACTCCCCTTGTTAAGTGACTCTTCCCTTTGATGAAGTACACCCCTTAGTTTAAGATACTACCCCGTATTTGAAGTGACTAACTCTTTGATTTGAATGACTACCTCCCTTGATTTGAAGTGACTACTCCCGTTGATTGAGTGACTACTTCCCTGTTGATGAAGATACTCTCCTTGATTTAAGTGACTATATCCTTGATTTGAAGTGACTATACTCCCTGTTGATTTGAAGGATACTCTCCTGTTGATTTTGAAGGTACTACTGACTCCCTGTTGACTGAAAAGAGTACTACACTCCCTGTTAAACTTCTTTGATTTGAATGACACTACTCCCTGTTGATTTGAAAAGCGTACTATACACTACTCCCTGTTGATTTAAAGCGTACTATACCTACTCCCTGTTGATTTGAAAAGCGTACTATACACTACTCCCTGTGATTTGAAAAGCGTATATACATACTCCTGTTGATTTGAAAAGCGTACTATACACTACTCCCTGTTATTGAAAAGCGTACTATACACTATTCCCTGTTGATTGAAGTGACTAATATTCCCTTTTGATTTGAAGTGACTATTGCTCCCTTTTAATTGAAGTGACTATGCTCCCTGTTGATTTGAAGTGACTATTGCTCCCTGTGATTTGAAGTGACTATGCTCCCTGTTGATTGAAGTGACTAACACTCCCTGTTGATTTGAAAAGAGTATACTCCTGTTATTTAAGTGACATATTCCCTTTTGATTTGAAGTGACTACTACTCCCTTTGATTTGAAGTGACTAACCTCCCTGTTGATTTGAAGGACTACTTCCCTGTTGATTTGAATGACTACTATCCCTGTTGATTTGAAGTGACTATGCTCCCTTTGATTTGAAGTGACTCTCTCCCTTTGATTTGAATGACTACTCCCTGTTGATTTGAAGTGACTACTCCCCTGTTGATTTGAAGTGACTACTGCTCCTTTGATTTGAAGGACTACTACTCCCTGTTGATTTGAAGTGACTATCTTCCCTGTTGATTGAAGTGACTACTACTCCCTTTTGATTTGAAGTGACTACTACTCCCTTTGATTTGAAGTGACTACTGTCCCTGTTGATTTCAAGTGATGCTACTCCCTGTTGATTTGAAGTGACTACTGTCCCTGTTGATTTGAAGTGACTACTCTATCCCTTTGATTTGAAGTGACTACTACTCCCTGTTGATTTGAAGTGACTACTACTCCCTTTGATTTGAAGTGACTACCTACTCCCTGTTGATTTGAAGTGACTACTGCTCCCTGTTGATTTGAAGTGACTACTGCTCCCTGTTGATTTGAAGTGACTATCACTCCCTGTTGATTTGAAAAGAGTACTACTCCCTGTTGATTTGAAGTGACTAATATTCCCTTTTGATCTGAAGTGACTACTACTCCCTTTGATTTGAAGTGACTACTACTCCCTGTTGATTTGAAGTGACTACTACTCCCTGTTGATTTGAAGTGACTACTGCTCCCTTTTCATTTCAAGTAGCTGCAAACCAACGAAATATACGTCTTCACAGAAGTGCCTCTTCAGAGATTCATTTCTAAAGGCCGAACAGTACTAAGACAGACTTTCCTATCATCACAGTTTTCTTGAACAGTAAGAAACTATTTTCTGTACGAAAACAAAGTAAAACAGGTTATCTGGGCCTACGAAGACAGCACGTTGGCATCTGTATGGGCTGCATGAAAAAAGTGCGTTACCATAGGACTGGGTGACCTACCCCCGTCCTCCACCCCTCTCCTCCTCCCGCCCCCACCCCACCCCCCACACCTTCCCTCCCCATCCGCACTGCGCGTGTCTGTTGGGCGACAGGATCAAAGCAAGGTGCTGGCCATGCACGCTTTGGAGTAAATCCCTGACGGAAACGAGTGGCTCAGTGGCCAGGGTGATGCCTTCCTGTTCTCTCTGTCCTGACAGGCACAGGAGAATGGTCCTCACTCTGTGTCCTGACTGGCACAGGAGAATGGTCCTCACTCTGTGCCCTGACTGGCACAGGAGAATGGTCTTCACTCTGTGTTCCTGTCCTCTACTCTGTCTGTCCTGACTAGCACAGGAGAATGGTCCTCACTCTGTGTCCTGACTGGCACAGGAGAATGGTCCTCACTCTGTGTCCTGACTGGCACAGGAGAATGGTCCTCACTCTGTGTCCTGTCTGGCACAGGAGAATGTCCTCACTCTGTGTCCTGTCCTCTCCTGTCTGCCCTGTCTGGCACAGTAGAATGGTCCTCACTCTGTGTCCTGTCCTCTTCTGTCTGTCCTGATTGGCACAGGAGAATGGTCCTCACCCTGTGTCCTGTCCTCTCCTGTCTGTCCTGATTGGCACAGGAGAATGGTCCTCATTCTGTGTCCTGTCTGGCACAGGAGAATGGTCCTCACTCTGTGTCCTGACTGGCACAGGAGAATGGTCCTCACTCTGTGTCCTGTCTGGCACAGGAGAATGGTCTCACTCTGTGTCCTGTCTGGCACAGGAGAATGGACTTTACTCTGTGTCCTGATTTGGCACAGGAGAATGGTCCTCACTCTGTGTCCTGACTGGCACAGGAGAATGGTCCTCACTCTGTGTCCTGTCTGGCACAGGAGAATGGTCCTCACTCTGTGTCCTGTCTGGCACAGGAGAATGGTCCTCACTCTGTGTCCTGACTGGCACAGGAGAATGGTCCTCACTCTGTGTCCTGACTGGCACAGGAGAATGGTCCTCATTCTGTGTCCTGACTGGCACAGGAGAATGGTCCTCACTCTGTGTCCTGACTGGCACAGGAGAATGGTCCTCACTCTGTGTCCTGTCTGGCACAGGAGAATGGTCCTCACTCTGTGTCCTGTCTGGCACAGGAGAATGGTCCTCACTCTGTGTCCTGTACTGGCACAGGAGAATGGTCCTCACTCTGTGTCCTGTCTGGCATAGGAGAATGGTCCTCACTCTGTGTCCTGTCTGGCACAGGAGAATGGTCCTCACTCTGTGTCCTGACTGGCACAGGAGAATGGTCCTCACTCTGTGTCCTGACTGGCACAGGAGAATGGTCCTCACTCTGTGTCCTGACTGGCACAGGAGAATGGTCCTCACTCTGTGTCCTGACTGGCACAGGAGAATGGTCCTCACTCTGTGTCCTGTCTGGCACAGGAGAATGGTCCTCACTCTGTGTCCTGACTGGCACAGGAGAATGGTCCTCACTCTGTGTCCTGACTGGCACAGGAGAATGGTCCTCACTCTGTGTCCTGTCTGGCACAGGAGAATGGTCCTCACTCTGTGTCCTGACTGGCACAGGAGAATGGTCCTCACTCTGTGTCCTGTCTGGCACAGGAGAATGGTCCTCACTCTGTGTCCTGTCTGGCACAGGAGAATGGTCCTCACTCTGTGTCCTGACTGGCACAGGAGAATGGTCCTCACTCTGTGTCCTGACTGGCACAGGAGAATGGTCCTCACTCTGTGTCCTGTCTGGCACAGGAGAATGGTCCTCACTCTGTGTCCTGTCTGGCACAGGAGAATGGTCCTCACTCTGTGTCTGACTGGCACAGGAGAATGGTCCTCACTCTGTGTCCTGACTGGCACAGGAGAATGGTCCTCACTCTGTGTCCTGACTGGCACAGGAGAATGGTCCTCACTCTGTGTCCTGTCTGGCACAGGAGAATGGTCCTCACTCTGTGTCCTGACTGGCACAGGAGAATGGTCCTCACTCTGTGTCCTGACTGGCACAGGAGAATGGTCCTCACTCTGTGTCCTGTCTGGCACAGGAGAATGGTCCTCACTCTGTGTCCTGACTGGCACAGGAGAATGGTCCTCACTCTGTGTCCTGACTGGCACAGGAGAATGGTCCTCACTCTGTGTCCTGACTGGCACAGGAGAATGGTCCTCACTCTGTGTCCTGACTGGCACAGGAGAATGGTCCTCACTCTGTGTCCTGACTGGCACAGGAGAATGGTCCTCACTCTGTGTCCTGTCTGGCACA